>OY856186.1:328948597-328996839 GCA_963693315.1 Diogma glabrata | reverse complement strand
AAAAAATTATAAAAATATATACAGACATTTCTGGAAAATAGGCAAAAAATTCCTTAAAGTTCAAGATATTTACTTGTGATTAAGGTACCTGCATTTAAAATTATTGTGTTTTTTTCTAATAAAACTGAGGCTTCTTAGCGTACACACATATTTATATTAAGAAATAACGGTAAATCTATATTTTTTAAAATCTTTAATTCAACGTGAGAGAATATTTGTTTATCACCAAGAAGAATATTCTCAAGTTTAAATTGCTTAAAAATGAATATTTCACGTTGAGCTGTCTAGACTGTCTCACGACTCAAAAAAAACGCTTCTCGCTGCCCAAAAAATACATCAAAACGCCAAGAAATTGAAATAGCGAATATCTCTCTATTAAATAGACGTCTATCCAGCGAAGGTACTCTGAAGTACAATCAATTCCACGATCCGAAAGCTAGTGTGTCTACAATAAAAAGAAGTGTTCGAGAAAAAGGTCTTAATGAACGAGTTGCCGCACGGAAATCATTACTGCAACCATGAAATAAGGAAAAACTGTTAAAATAGGTGCTGGTCACCTTAACACTGATGGAAAGCCATGTGAACCGATACTTTCAAATTTTTGAAACCAAGCGAAGAATTTCCGTACTACGCATAGATGAAGAATGATTTAGATGACTGCACAGGAAGACCAGATTGACTGTGAAACATGATGGAGGATCCGTTATGGTATTGAGATGATTGGTGGCAAGTAGCTTGCACAGAATTGTGGTGATTATGAATAAGGAAATGTATAGAAACATTCTAGAAACCCAAGTTGTGCCATCTGATATGATAATTACCCCAAACATAAAAGAAAGATATGCATGCAATTTTTAAAGAATTTGGAAAAGAAAAGAGTGCTCACAGTATTGGAGTGGCCACCACAAACTTCTGATTGCAACCCAATCGAATTACTATGGGAAGAAATAGATCAGCAGGTTCAAAAAACAAATATTGCATCTATTAGTAATCTCTGTGTGATACTCCAGTCAGTGTGGGATAATTTGGATGCAGAATGTCTTGACAAATTAGTCGGTAGAATGCCAAGAATTTATGCAGCAATTATTAAAAAAAATGGGTGAATATTTTGATAAGTCCAATATTGGGCTAAATAAACGTAAATGTGGGCTAAATTACTTTTAATTCGGTGTTAAAAAGTTAAAGTTTTATATATATATATATATATATATATATATATATATATATATATATATATATATATATATATATATATATATACATATATATATATATATATATATATATTTATATATATATATATATATATATATATATATATATATATATATATATATATATATATATATATATATATATATATATATATATATATATATATATATATATATATATATATATATTTATATTTATATATATATATATATATATATATATATATATATATATATATATATATATATATATATATATATATATATATATATATATATATATATATATATATATATATATATATATATATATATATATATATATATATAAATATAGGGTGGCAGCTATTTTACAAAATGTTGAATTCCGAGAAGTGCGCCCCCCTATTTTTTTACAGTTGACCTAAAAAGCATATAGTGAAGATTTGAGCCAAATTTGACAATTTTTAACCACGACGCACAGAGGTCAAAAGTCAACTTTCGGGAAATTTCACATTTTTTTTAAAATTACTTCTAAAAGTCATATTTGCCGAATAATATAATGAAAATTTGTAATTAAGTTCTTTTATGTTTTTTTTTTCTTATTATGATAAATTTTGTTCCAAAATAATTAACCCTCTATAGCCCAGGGGTCAAAAATGATCCGATTTATACAATTTTTTAAAATAATCATAGAAAAAAGTCTAATTTAATTAAATTTTTTTCCCAGAATTGGACAATGAGTTTTATTAAATATAAACAACATATCTACGGTCATAAATTGATACCACATAACACTGATTTCAAATTTTCAGATAAGTAAGTTATGTGTAATTAATAAGTTTCTTCGACTACTTAATACAAACTGAAGGAAATGGCAATTAAGTCGTATCCATTTATGATTTTCGACACTTTGGTAATTTTTTTAAACATCGACCCTTATGAAAATGAAAGATTAACCCTTAATCTGACCATTTGGGTCATCTCTGTTTTATTGTAGACAAGTTTGTTTTAAAAACGAAAATATGGTTTCTAACAATAAGTACATAAAAAATATAGTATAAGATAGGTGATAATATAATTTATGAATTGAATTCGGTAAATAAATCTTTAAGAGTTGAATTTTTGGAGTATTGCTGCCTATATTGTTGAACAACCTAAAAAAAGAAAAGAAATTTTACCATATTTAGCACTTAACTAAAATCAATATTACTTTAAATAAATGTTGTCGTTGCTCCTCGTCTTTTGTGGTATTTTTTTATGGTATTCTTGAATAAGTTTTATACCTATTTCCGCACAGTCGTTAACAATCTTTATGTTTTCAACAATGTGTTTTCTGTCCCTGTAATCCTTTAAGTCCCCATGTTTTTGGTTCCTCTTTTAATAATTTCATAGATATATTAAATCGTTTAAACAGTTTTTTTGTAGTTTTGCTGTCCTAAGATATCACCTTGGCTAGTGATATCTCACTACTATTGTCAGTGGTATGTGGTATCAACAAGAAAAAAATCCCAGCTGCAGGCATATCCGCTAGAAATAGGTAGATTTCGGGGTCAGACGGTTTTGTGTCCAAATAAAATTAGATATGTCAGATTAGTTTAAATAAAAAATTTAAGTAGAAACAGAATAATTCAAAAAAGTCCAAGCGGCACATATATCCGCTAGAAATAGGTAGATTTCGAGATCAGACAGATTTGTGTGCCAGTAGAATCTGATGTATCAGATTAGTTTAAACAACACAAACTAATTTAAAACAGATATCGAACAAATTTTAAAAAGAAAATTAGCTACATATAAGCAAAACTATATCTATCCAATTTTGCACCAAAAAAATATCAAATCTACCACAGAACATGTGTGTGACAATTTATGACACAAGCCTACGCTATATCATATGTCGTCCAATTACTGCAAAATATCAAAATAGTTTATTTATAAGAAAAAAAATTAATTTCTTCTGTATGTGTTATTATGGTTTTCCATATTATTCACTGTTTGTGTGCTTTTGTCACTTTTGAATTAAAATGCAATATTTAAAAATATACTTTTTACTGTTTATTTTTAATTTTGTTTTATTAATAATAATATAAACTTCCTTATAGTAACAATTTGATTTTATTTTTTATTTTTATTTTATAGAATATCGATTTCGACTTACGTCATCCTCAGTTCTTAAATTATTATTCAATATATTCATAATAATTTAAGAACTGAGGATGACGTAAGTCGAAATCGATATTCTATAAAATAAAAATAAAAAATAAAATCAAATTGTTACTATAAGGAAGTTTATATTACCTGTGTTTTTTTGTAATTCCATATAGAACAGAATTAAAATTTTCAATACGATTTGACAACTAATTAGTTCTGTAATAATTCTACAGAACTATTTAGCTGTCAAATCGCATTGAAAATTTTAATTCTGTTCTATATAGAATTACAAAAAAAACAGCTATTATTATTAATAAAACAAAATTAAAAATAAAAAGTAAAAAGTATATTTTTAAATATTGCATTTTATTTCTTCTATTCAAACCTTTTTATTTTTTTTTCATTGGCTGTTATAAGGTTTTTGGAAATTGTAGTTATGGATTGTTGCAAACTTTTTTGTTGAAGCCAACAAGTCAAAAACCTCGAACTGCAGAGGTTTATATGTATAAGAAACGGATTAAAATGTTTCCACAGATTCTAAATTTATGAAGTTTTTAACAATATTAGTATCCAAACGGCCGTTATAACGGATTAAAAAAACAATTTTTTTTCTAGTATAAAGCCTCTAGCTATTTAACCATGTGTCAGATTTTTCTGATTTACGAACCTGTCCAAGATATTAATAAAACACACATGTTTACGGAATGTTTTTTGATCTGGCTTCACAAATGCGACCGTGAGAGTGCTGGTTGATTCAAACGTATTTGGTGTTTTACAAGCTTTTTTGTTGGAGCCGCTCACTCAGAAACCTCCAACTGCAGAGGTCTTTTTTTTTAGAAACTGATTAAAAAGGTTTTAAAAATTCTAAATTTATGAAGTTTTTAAAAATATTAGAATCAAAACGGCCGTTATAACGGATCTAAAAAACAAAGTTTTTTTCTAGTATAAAGCCTCTAGTTTCTTAACCATGTGTCGGATTTGGCTGATTTACGAACTTGTCCAAGATATTAATAAAATGCATATTTTTAAAAAAGGTTTTTTGATCTGGCTTTACAAATGCGACCGTGAGAGTGCCGGTTGTTTCAAAAAAAAATTTATATATATATATATATATATATATATATATATATATATATATATATATATATATATATATATATATATATATATATATATATATATATATATATATATATATATATATATATATATTTTTTGTATTTTGGCATGGCGCCGGCCGGAATTTTGAATTTTGTTCCTTTTGGTAATTAAGGATACTGACAAAGTTTCACCACTCTAGTACAATTTTAACACGTGGCGACTTTGATTCTTAAGCACGCTTACATACAAATTTTTTTGTAGTTTTCACATAGTCGAGTCTGTATTAAAAACATAATAGTTTCTAAAGTATCATTTAATGTTGAAAAACAGGAACCTATTTTATAATGTCAACAAAATTCCTGCAATCCTGCAATGTAGCAGATTTCGGATATTTCTTACGGTAGTCTTGAACGGTCTGAAAATGCATGAAATAAAATTAATTCTCATTCTATATATGCTTAAATTATCTTAAATTATTGCCTATTGTTTATCTTTAACAAAAATTGTTTTTGATCTTCATCTTTAGTTATTTTATCGTTGAACTCTTCCATTAATTTTATGCATCGTTTTGCTGGATCGTTGACTACCTTTAAACACCTTACAATTTTTGCGCTTCTTTGTATTCACTTAAGTTACTCCATGTGCATGGATGTGATTTTAAAATGTTGAGGAAATATTAAAGCTTTTTAAAAAACATCCAGTGACGCAGCGTTGTGCTTTGTCTTTAAATACGGAGTGGTAAAAACAAATGTCCGAATTAATTTTTAATTCTCTAGACTTTGATCTAGAAGTACTCCGACGGTTATCACGAGATTTAGAGCGCGACCTATGACCAGCATTTACTATCGAGTGAATTTCACTCAGCATTTGCTTTTTAAAATTATTAAGAATTTCATTAATGTTTCGATTTTTTTTATGTGGAGAAGCACTTTGATGAAACCGGTTTGAGTTAGTTGATTGTGCAGAAGTAGAAGTAGTTCATTGCGAAAATTTGTCTCTGTGACAACGTTTCCATAAGATTGTCGGCACGTTCTGTCAACAACGTTAATGGCAAATTGTTTTCGAAAGATGATAAAACAAGTTGGATGCTTTCAGGAAGACGTGCCATCCAAAGTGTTTGATAATGCCATCGTTCATATCAGCACCGTTAATTCGGCATTCAGCTAGCAGCTGTGTAGGTTTTCATCACCTAATACTAATTTATGCAAATGTTATTAATTTTTGCCTTATCGCTGTCGCCCAAAGTTTTAATTACCTCCGTCTTAAAGGTAGTATAAGGAGTATCACCTATCTCTTTAAAGAGCAACGGTGCCTATTTGTTGTGCAATCGTGAATCAATTGCACTTAATACATGTGAATATTTGGTCATTTCTGACCTAACATTCGAGCTAAAAAATTTTAGTTCCAACATCCTGAACTAAACAATTTCGTTTTGGTCAAACAAATTTTGCGGAGCTTTACATTTAACAAAATTAATATTGCTCACTGTAGCTACATCTGGTTCAGTTGTTGGAGGTTGTGAGCAAGGTGGTGGCATCTGCCGCTGTGCCATGAACTGTTGATGGGCAAACTGCTGCAAGTTTCCTTGGATAATATCAGCTAACTGCTGATGAGTCATTAACATGGGTGCTTCATTACCACCCAAGGCATTCACAGGTGAGGCAGGACGCGAGGTAGAATTGTTTGGGGAAGCCATATTTTTAAAATTAAAACAAAATAAAATAAACCAACCGCAATAATCACAAAACAAAACAAACGATTTTAATAAAACAAAAATTTCAGACAAATGAGAGATAATCCAGATACTGCTAGAGGCGATGAGAATTGCTGGGATGAATTTTGGTATTCAATAAATTTATCCAATGAAGCTCCCAAATTTTAAATTATACACTGTTTGCCGTTGGCACTTGGCGTAAGTTTTCAAATAAGATAATGTCAATCTCTTGTTACTTTACGCAAATAGCTTATTTAATAAGTTTAATTGAAAAATTAAAGAAAACAAAAATTTTTTATAATTTTACTGTTACTCTATATATATTTCAGCTTGTTAGGCCATCTTCTGGAGTTATCTGGATTACTCCAGAAGATGGCCTAACAAGCTGATATATATATAGAGTAACAGTAAAATTATAAAAAACTTTTGTTTTCCTTTAATTTTTCTATTAAACCTATTAAATAAGTTATTTGCGTAAAGTAACAAGAGATTGACATTATATTATATGAATAGTGTCTTTCAATTTAACATTGCGTCACACCTATTGACAGACACTCTTAAATTATACAGGGACGGACAGGTTGCACGAGACCCAACTTGTTCTAGCAAGTATACTAGAAAGGGCCACAGCCCATGTCACAGTGACGGACCCTTGACTTATTTTGTTCGAGTTTTCCAATTCTCAAGTTGATAAAAAATATTTTTTTTGAAATTTCTCACTTTGAGCTAAAGTCGCCACGTGATAAAATTGTTCAATTGAGCCCAAACTTCAGATTCTAGTTACACATATATAAAGGAACAAAATTTTGACCGGCGCCCTTCAAAAATGCAAATAAGAAAATAAGTGCCACCCTAATATATATATATATATATATATATATATATATATATATATATATATATATATATATATATATATATATATATATATATATATATATATATATATATATATATATATATATATATATAATATATTATATATATATATATATATATATATATATATATATTATATATATATAATATATATATATATATATATGTATATATATATATATATATATATATATATATATATATATATATATATATATATATATATTAGACTGGTCGTTAAAAACTAAATTTTCCGAGACGACCCCCCTAGAAAAATTCTTTGTGGTCAAAAACTACAACGGCACTATTTTTTTTGTTTTCAAGTCAAAAAAACACGTGCCGCAAAATCATCGAAGTTTATTTTTTGATAAAATTGTTAATATCTCATCAAATATGCAGATGTCAAAAAAAATCACACAATCATTTTTGTAGGAAATTTAATTCTCTACAAAAAAGGTCCAAGTCATTTTTTTCCTAAAACCTATATTTCTGATGATATTTTGAAATAAAACTTGAAATTCTTCGAAACTCGTAAAACTAAATGATGAAAATTTCGACGAAAAAGCACTAATTTTGTTTTTTTTTGTCACGATTATTTCTTTATACATTTCATTCTATAGCATAAGAAGAAAATTAGGACTTTTTCGTCATCTTTATTTTTTATGTTTTTTAAAATCACGAAAATTTACAAGTTCATTTTCAAAATATCATGAGAACTATACGTTTTCGGAAAAAATAACATGGACCTTTTTTGTAGAAAATTAAATTTCCTACAAAAATGGTTATGTGGTTTTTTCTGACATCTGCATATTTTATGAGATATTCGAAAAAATCTACGTATTTTTCAAAAAATCAACTTCGCCGATTTTGCGGCACGTGTTCTTTTGATTTAAAAAAAAAAAAATAATACCGTTGTGGTTTTTTGACCACAAAGAATTTTTCTAGGGGGCGTCTCGGAAAATTTAGTTTTTAACGACCAGTCTAATATATATATATATATATATATATATTAAGCTTGCCAGATTTTTTTGAAGGAATTCCGGGCCGGAAAATCCGGGCGGTTTTTTTATAAATCCGGGCAAAATCCGGGCGACAAGTGTCAAAATTTCCATTTGAAAAGCCGGGCGAAATCCGGGCGAAATACAAAATTTTTAAAAATCGCACAGAAAAGAAGAAAACAAAAAGACTATGTTTTTTCATAAATAACCTTTGAAAACTCTTTATTGCTTTGAAATGTTGAAATATATTTTGTTAATAATATTTTTAATTCTGTTTATTACAGAAAGAGTTCTATGCTTAAATTGTCAACATTGTATTCAATCAATCTCCATCGAAGTCGATGACTGTCCACTCTCTTGAGTACCAAACAAACTATCAGCTCTCATTTTGTATTTTTCACTTCCAGCAACTTTTTGGAGAAAACCAGCATCTTCTTTTATTTTTGTATAAAACTCTGGACATGTCTCCTTCCAGTTGAATTTTACCATCAATTGTGCCCGAACGTTTTCCAGTGTCAATTTGCCTTTTTCTTTTGTACAAATGTCATTGATGTGAGAAAATACGCGCTCAGTTGTCGTATTGGCCGCCGCTGGGATAACTAAACCAAACTCCACGATTTGCAGCAAACGATTGAACGAACGAGAGCACAATATATAAATTATAAAACGTTGAAATGATGTCAATTGTTTATATATTTTCATATGAAACATTGAAAATAACACGATTTAACATGTGAAACATATTTGAATAAGAAAGATACAGATTATTGAAATTTTGACTATAAAACGAATTAATATTATATATATATTTGTTTTTTCAATGAATAAATGTTGGAAAAATCCGGGCGATTTCCGGATTTTGTTTAGAAATCCGGGCGTCTGAACCGGGTGATTTTTCAGCCAAATTTTACCAAAAAAAGCCGGGCTAGTCCGGCTTTAGCCGGGCGATCTGGCAAGCTTAATATATATATATATATATATATATATATATATATATATATATATATATATATATATATATATATATATATATATATATACATATATATATATATTATAATATATATATATATATATATATATATATATATATATATATATATATATATATATATATATATATATATATATATATATATATATAATATATATATATATATATATATATTTATATTTATTTTTCTTTTTTTTTTTTTTTTTCGTCTGCTTATCATATATAGTCGTTTGGCACAAAAATTTTTCCGAAATTCCGAGATGAAGCCCATTGCAATAGGTAGATTTTTATATGAAATCTACCTAAAAAATTATCGAACCAAATTAAATACATTATCCGAACTAACTCCATCAATACAATTTCGGAACAGTTTTATTTAAGTTGGTTTAAACTACTTTTAATAACATATTAAATTCACCAAAGATCAAATGAACTACGTCACAACTACAATTATACCATCACACATAATTTGTAATCAAACATTATCAAACAATTTTATTTCAAAATCATCTTTTGTTGTTGTGTTTTTTCGTTCTTATTTTATCTTTTTTCAAACGGTTACTTAGTAAAAAAAAATAACAACAAAAGAGATTTTGATAATTTTTCTATGGTATTAAATGGCTTGATATTTTTCTTGTAAGGGGTGCATTATAATGCTTATAAAAATGGAACCTTTTGGTTTAGAAAGCTGAAATTTTTTGAGGCTATAGTAGACCGACCCATTTTTGTATGGAAATGCAAAATGTTGTTTTTTTTTTGGTGCTCAGGGCTTGATTTGTTTATTGGTCCATACTGAATATCCACACAAAAAATTGGCCCAATTGGTGCATCCACCAAGCCAGCGCTTTTGCATATAGCAAAACAAGATTCGAGATTTCTTGGCTGTAAATACTCATATCTCAAAAACGCTTAATGATATGAAAAAAAATTAAAGCAAACTCACGTTATATTGCAATTGTCTAGCTTTCTTAGATAAACTTTTTTTCTTAGAATTACAACAAAAAACTGTTAGTGGAATTCTCTGAATTCGTTCTCAATTTTTTAAAATGGTCTCGTTGCCTCCAGTGACGTTTAGGAAAAAAAAGTTTTAAACAAAATATTAATATTTTTACTAAACTAACATTTATTTAGAACATACTTATAACTTTTATTCAAAAATAAAAAAGTTTTAGAACAAAAGTTCCATTATTTTAAGTATTTTTTCAAATTTTCAGTTTAGCTTAACAGTGTATTTCTAAAAATATACAAAATTTATTAAAATTAATTAAACACAATATCATATTAATAAAAAAATTATTTGCCTTTAAAATATTTACAGAGTCACTTAGGAAAAACAACTATTATGGCAAGTGTCAGAATATGAGTATCGATCAATGCATTCCTGACAGTGTAGTTTATCGAGCAAAATTTTTGAAAGTCGAACTTCTACGGTTTTTTGTTAATTCAATAATGTTCTCAAAATATGGCAAAAACTAATTTTTAAGAAGCATATCAAAACTTGTTTAAAAGTTATTGAACTAAGTAATATCAGTAAATTATTTTTGCACGTTTCAAATTTAGTAGCATAAAAGGGTGACCTAAAAATTAAATGACCTAAAAACTACACGGTCAGGAATGCATTGATCGATACTCATATTCCGACACTTGCCATAATAGTTGTTTTTCCTAAGTGACTCTGCAAACATTTTTAAAGGCAAATAATTTTTTTATTAATATGATATTGTGTTTAATTAATTTTAATAAATTTTGTATATTTTTAGAAATACACTGTTAAGCTAAACTGAAAATTTGAAAAAATACTTAAAATAATGGAACTTTTGTTCTAAAACTTTTTTATTTTTAAATAAAAGTTATAAGTATGTTCTAAATAAATGTTAGTTTAGAAAAAATATTAATATTTTGTTTGGAACTTTTTTTGTCTAAATGTCTCTGGAGGCAATGACGCCTTTTTGAAAAATTGATGTCAAATTTATAAAGTTCCACTAAAACTTTTTTGTTGTAATTCTGAGAAAAAAAGTTTGTGCTAAAAAAGTTAGGCAATCACAAAATAAGGTGAGCTTGCTTTAACTTTTTTTTTCATATCATTAAGCGTTTTTGAGATATAAGTATTTATAGTCGTCAAATCTTGAATCTTGTTTTACTATATGTAAAAGCGCTGGCTTGGTGGATGCACCAATTGGGCCAATTTTTTGTGTGGGTATTCAGTATGGACCAATAAACGAATTTAGCCCTGAGCACCAAAAAAAAAATCAACATGTTGTTTTTGGGTCGGTCTAGGCTATAGTTTAAAAGAATGCTTAAAAGTTAAGATGAATTTAAATAACATAAACTGAAACATGATGAAAGCATTGCCTTTTGCGTTTGTTTTCATTTCAACAGCTCTAGGGTCTCAACCTTTAAACTTGAACTATTTTTTTTGAAAATTTTGGAAAGATTTATATTAAAGATACGTGAGAAAAAGTTTTCAAATAAGAGCTTACCCATTTTCAGTTAGATCAGGGACAGCAAAGTTTAGTATATTTTTGAAACGCCTATTGAAACCTGAAACGCCAAGGTTGTCATCTGGATAAAAATGATAAAAAA
Source organism: Diogma glabrata (assembly GCA_963693315.1). Lineage (NCBI taxonomy): Eukaryota > Metazoa > Arthropoda > Insecta > Diptera > Cylindrotomidae > Diogma > Diogma glabrata. The sequence continues at coordinate 328,985,226 of OY856186.1, read as the reverse complement.
AAGTTTAAATATTCAATATTTTTAAATTTTATTAAAACATTATGATTCAAACGGAAGTTATAGCGCCCTAGATTATTCAACTTTTTAGGCTCTGGCCGCTTAACCGGTACCCGGATATGGCCAGTTCACGAACTTGTCCAAGACATTATTTGCCGAAACACACACAGAAAATTATTATGGTGTAGGTCGAAAAATGCGACCGTGAGAGTGCCGCTAAATTCCGTTATACCTCATATCGTTATATATATATATATATATATATATATATATATATATATATATATATATATATATATATACATATATATTATATATATATATATCTATATATATATATATATATATATATATATATATATATATATATATATATATATATATATATATATATATATATATATATATACATATACATAATTTTTTTTTTGTTTTTCCGTCTCCGCTTATTATATATAGTCGTTTGGCACCAAAATTTTTCCGAAATTCCGAGATGAAGCCCATTGCAATAGGTAGATTTTTATATGAAATCTACCTAAAAGACGGAGGTGTTGAACACAGAGGTGTTGTTTAAAGTTGTATAATACTCTTTCTATTACTGCCCAGGTTCCTCGTTCAGTACACTCCCGTAATCGATAATTTCATGCACAACACCAGAAGATTCTTTCATTTCTATTTGTTACATAAAGTTTATCAGTTTGTTTTGTTTACATTTGAAACATTTTCAAGTATCCAATAAATTTGCTAAACTTTTTTTAAATATTTTTTTATATTATATGTAAAAAAATTCTACAATGTTTTGTTGATTTTTATGCTTTTTTATGGTATTTCGGTTTGTAAAAGCGCAAACGCAGTAAGTCGCGTTGTTTTATTGTAATTTTTTTTGTGTTGTAACTTATTTTATTTATTTGTAAGTTTAAGGTTTACTGTATGTTGTATTTGTTGAAAACAGCAAAAAATAATAAAATTGAAATTAAATGTAAAATAAGAAAAAATGTTAGTAACAAAAAATAAATAAATGACCATAAAGATAAATATCATGATAACTTTTAAATTGAATATTTCGAATTGTATTATTTTATAGATATGTTTTCAGATGTATATATGAAATGTTGTTCTCGTAACTGATACTTTTTATTGCTGGTGTATTAAAGTTAGCAATGCGGAATTATATTTGGAATATGAATTGAGGAAGTTTGTGAATAGAAGAAAAGAAGTTATCGAAACTAATAGACAGTATCACCAAATTTACATGCTTTCGATACTTCTTTCCATCTTCAGAATTGAGTTGGTATTGTTTTTTCTTTAATTTGTTGAATTTGAATTTAATAGGGACAATTTTTTTATGAACTGTTTAAAAGGAAGAATCTTGCAGGCAGTGGCGGATTATGCCTTTAAGGGGCCTGAGGCGGAACAAAATTTTGGGGCCTAACATTTTACCAAAAATTTTGCAAATGAGTTTGATTAAGATTATTTCTTAAATAATTTTTTATCCGCTTCAGAACGGAGAAAGATCGTTCCCAACTTGCGTTGCATATCGGCAATGTAAGAAATATTTTTAAAATAGTTTCCACATTGGGAAATGAAGATTGCAGGCCATCAATGATTACCTTGTACATCTTAAATGAACAAGTGATGTTCTCTTCTTTTATATATTTAAAAAAATGACGTACTTCGTCTTTAAAATATTGTACTTCTATATCCCTCGCATATGTATTTGACAATTCTAAAATACACTTGTCAACTTCATCACTGGATATATTTTGATCAAAAAATAATTTAAAATTATTTAAAACAGTTTCATATATGGACGTTCTGGTAGACATTTCAGTGGCAAGTCTATCACAGATCATATTGTGAGTACTTATAATAAACAATTCTCGTCCTACTAGCTGTGTATCATTTGCAGATGATTCATCATACATAATTTTGAGTTTTCTTTTTCGTCCTTCTTTGTAGCTAATATTGTCTGTTAATAAGTTTGCTTGCTTTTTTATGCTTTCAAAATCATTCCGAACATCCCTTATAAATTGTGACAAAGAATTAAACAGTTTTACTCCTTGTAATAAGTTCGTTTGAATATTTTGAAATGATTTTCTAGTACTATTGATTCTTTGCAATAATATATCCCATAGAACGGTTAATAAGGCAATTCATATTCATCGAAAGAGCTAGCTAATTTTTTAACTTTAGTAATCGGTTTTTCGTCTTCATTTTCGCTAATTTGGATAAGAACAGTTTTAATATTTATGTAATTAAACCGCAAGGCGGATACTGCATCAGCTCTTGCAGACCATCTTGTGTCACTTAATTTTTTAATATGTTTGGAATTAGGATCGAAAAAATTATCAATAAACAACTTCCATCTGTGAGTAGATGAAGAAAAGAATACATATATATTTTGGATAAAGCTAAAATAATGCACCGCAGTAGAACAGGCATCTGCAGCATAATTTCCAATTAAATTAAGCGTATGACTTGTACAAGGAATAAAAATGGCGGTCTCACTTAGAGTTTTAATTCTGGCTTGTAAACCATTATATTTTCCGGCCATATATGTTTGACCGTGACAATTTTTAATATCCAAAGACAAATTGTTTAAAGTTTTCAAAATAAGTTGTGCTAGAAATTCTGAATTGTGATTTTCAATTTGTAAAAATCCAAAAAATCGTTCTCTCGCATCGCCCACTTTATCAATGTACCTTAATATAAAACTTAGTTGGTCAGTGTGGTTCACGTCTGGCGTAGAATCAACAATAATTGAATAATATAAAGAGTCCTGAATTTCTTGAATTAGGTGTTCTTTTACTTCAGTTCCTATTAAATTTACAAATTCATCGCATGTGGTATGTGATAAATAACTTACATTACCTTTTCCTGGATGGCTGTACCTCTCCAAATGATTTTTAAGAAAATCATCAAATTGGGATAGGTACTCAATGCATGTCATAACATTTCCTTTTCTGTTCGAATCAATATCTTCTCGATGACCACGAAATGCTAAACCCAAAGTAGCTAATAGCTTTGCTGTAGCTGCAACTCTTTTTAAAACTTCCCGCCTGCATTTTTGTTGTATTTCAATTTCACGAGCTATTTGAGTATCAATACGTCCAGTTACAAACAATCTTTTTTTCAAATTTTTCAAACAAATTTTTTAGACAATCTTTTTTTCAATCAACGTTGATAAAACGAAATATACAACTAAAGCTAAAACACCTATACTATATCAATCATATCATATGGAAACCCTTTTCAAACGTTAATCCAAATGATGAATTTTTTTTTTTTTTTTTTTTTAATAAAATGTGTTGTGTAATAGGGTTTAGAATATGTGTCACAACAACACATAAATACCTTTTAAGACCTAGGTCTAGACCTGGGTCCCACAACAACTGGCGTTCTGAGGTGTAGATTAACGCTTTTTTTAAACATCTGTGGGTTGAAGCCACCTGAGACTAAGTGTTCCGGCAAACTATTCCATTTGTACGCAGTTCGGACAAAGAAGTCTCTCTGCGATTTGTCAGTATGACAGCGCGGGATCTTTACCGTTTCACTGGTTGCGGCAGCCGATTGCCGAGTGGAACGGGGGTAAGAATAAGTTTGAGGCATGATGTCGCTGATTTCATCTGAGCACTGCTGATGACGATATTTGTAAAAAACAACGAGGTCAGCAACAGTGCGACGATGTTGTAGGGAATCAAGTTTTGACGTCAAAGTTCGATCACCTACAATTCGTATAGCTCGCTTTTGAACAGAGTCCAAGAGGGCCAAGATGGAAACAGAGGCAGCACCCCAAACTTGACAGCAGTACTCCATACAGGGACGAATATAGGACTTATTTTATTATACTATTTAGCATGTATTGTATAAAAAATACATGGATTTTAAGCATACAATAATAGATTTCAATTCTACACGTTAAAAAGTTTTCATTTATTTAGTTATATATAAAATTAATCTAAATTGTACAATTATATGCTTAAAATTGAGGTTTTCAGTTTAATGCTTTCAATAAATTGCAGGTCTTAAAAGAAATCCAAAATCATTGATGAAAACATAAAATATAAAACACTTCAAATATCCAAAAAATACTTATCTGGATTTTGTTTTTATCAATAATTTTGCGATTGATATAATAACAGCCCATTGCAAATAAAGTTTTAGTATTAATAATTCATTCGTAACAGTGGAACTTTTCAAAATAAAATGTTTTTTTGATATACAAATTGGAAAACGAATTTGTACATTAAAAAATTATAAAACTATCAAATTAGAATTATTAAAATAAATACATACATGAAAAAGAGTAATACAAATTGACAACCTAACACTTTTATGTGGGATAATATTAAAAAAATCTTTAGGTTTAAAACCTTTGGTTGAATGAACGCAGTCATCTGATATTTGAATACCTATAAAATATTAATACTATTTGTAGCGAGGGGGCCCCTGTGCATGTGGGGCCCGAGGCGGCCGCCTCTTCCGCCTCTATGGTAATCCGCCACTGCTTGCAGGTAGTATTAAAAAAATTTGAGATTAGAAAAAAACAGTTTGCGTGTCATACCATAAATACTAAAACCACTTTGCAGTACAGGTTAATTTAAATTTCTTTGTTAAGACTTGTGTATTATCAATCATAAGCAACAAGTTTAATTGATTCAAGCTAAAATTTTATCATAGAATTATATTCTAAAACAACACTAATAACATATATAACTTTATAATTTACAAAACATTCATTGTTACATTGATATTTATTTAAAAATGATCTGGACATTCAGATATAAATGAAATTTGAACAAAACAATAATAAATGTTTCTTGTTTTCTGTTATTATTTTTCATCTCTAAAATGTGGAAAAACGAAAAATTCACGCTGTGAAATGTAATCTCTTCGGTTATCTTCACCGTGTTTTATGTAGTATTATTATTTTTTTTTGTTTTCTTAAAATAAACATTTCGGAAACATAAATAACATAAAAATTTAATAAAACATAAAAAATATTATTTTATTAAAAATAAAAAATCAAAATCGATAATTTAATGTTTAATTTTTATATATTGATAATGTTGTGTTGTAATGTTTTTGTGTTGATTTGTTGAAGTTCTGTTATTGAGAATAAATGGAATTAAATAATTTTGCTCGATATAAGCTGAAAAGTTATGTAAAGATTTATTTATAGGTTAGCAAACACAAATAATTTGTGTATCCTGTTCTGAAAGAAGAATGACAAAGCAAGAGTCGGTCGATTCATGATTGTTTTTCTTTGTAGAAAGTTTATAAATAAAACAGAATTATATTGGTAAAACGTGAAGTTTAAAGTTGACATCGGTTATGGATTTTAGCATGGGGCTTTGAGGGTTAACTACCAGACAGGAGCGCTTGTTGTGGATAGCTCGATGATTAATCGTATACGATCAGTCTGCCATCGGCAGTTAGTCAAAGGAGGTTCTGAAACAAACACTCCTCCACTCCTCTGAAAACTATTCCACTCCCATTCCTGTCTCTTGTCCAACTGAGCTACATCATTAAGTAACACGTAATGCAACACATAAACATGGCAAGCATGAAGCATGGTGGTTAAACTTAAGCTCATCGGTATGATGTGTTTCTCTGTACAGACGGACATATTATTCGCGGCAACTCCTAGGAACCAATTGATGGCAAACATCCAATAAAACAACCAGGAAAACTTGTAAGTATCAATGAATTCAGAGATAGTATGAAATAAAAGCCTCAAAAACCAACTCTCGATACTTAATATTTGCTCCATGTTCAAAGATTCTGAAATCTGTTCATATTTGTAATTAACTTTTTGTAACTATAGTAAATAAAACTCCAGTCACCTGTAAATTCTGTCACACAACTGTCTCAGCGACATTAGACAGCACTGTCTTTAATTATTAATTAAACGAATAAATAATTAAAACGGAAGAATAACTAAACGAAAAAATATGATAAAAATAATCAAAAATATTAATTAAATCTCAGTTTACGAACGTGTTAAGAAGCAGCTAACCTCAATTGATGTGCGCATGCTTATCAAGCAAAAAAAGGTTAGATTTTGGTCTTATGTATAGTGACGTCCAAGCATATAATAACATCTATGGCAGCTCAGACTGAGCGGAAGAGGTGATTCAATTGTTGATTATCTATTAAACACTAATCTTATTGTATGTAATAGTTAAATCACTAGATTCATATCACTACTCTTATTGTATGTGTTGAAAACCTATATCTTTGTCACCAACACTATAGAACGCCAGCCTAGATGTGACTTTGTTTCTAAATCTATATAGCATATGGTATACGAGTGGTTGGTGTTGACCAAACGCTCTTTTTAAAACTACTGTTACCTTTAATTTTTTAGTTATTCAACCTGTCAATAAACCAGCTTTTAAAAATTGCAAAAAAATGGGTTAGGAAGGCAAGGCTATTTACCTGCTGTATTTTAATTCTTGCTCTAAATTAAGAATGAAAACCATCTAAAAAACAATTTCGTAAAACAACTTAGTATCCTATTTCAATTCGTACTCTATATTAAAATAAAAAAATCAAAGCAAAAATATCCAAAGGAACGCCTTAATTCAGTTTGTAATTTTACATTTTTATTTTTAGACCTACCTCACTAATAAAAACTAGGTCATAAATATGTCCAGAAGAGAAGATGAAACTTTTATCAACTGTTTCAGCATTTATTAAATGTAAAAATTGTAGTCTTTGATTCATGTTGGTACGTACAGATTTTTGTACAGATTTTTGGTACAGATTTTTTTGTGATATGAATAGAAATAGCTCTAGAAGAGCTTTTGTTTTTATGGAGAAAGACATGAATTATGATTATGATCTTGTTTTTCTTTTTTTTAATCCAACTATTTGAGATCAAATGATGAAAATTATGAATTATTATTGGGCGTAGACGACCAATATATAAATAGAGAAACCAAAATAGAAAATTCTCGTCAATAAAGCATTGAACATTCTGTCCGATCAAGGATAAATTATTGGAATAAATTGTTAGACTGTTTATTAGATTGATTATATTATATTATTATATTTTTTATGAATTATACGTTGGTTTACTGCGATATCACCTATGGCCTCGTGCTTTTATCAATATACTTGCTTCCGAAATTTGTAGCCAAAAATTATATCGAATTATCACCGCCCTTGCTAAATTACAACTGATAATTTTTCATATCCCAGTAGGCCAGACGTATAACTATTTGTTATTAGTATAATTCAAATGTTATTGGTGAAATTGAATGATGTAATTACATTTTAGAGAATTTTATTGGTTTAAAGTAAAATAAAACTAATGTAAAAAATTTTCAATTTAATTTTTATAGAAATCGACGCTATAATTTGAATGATTGAAAGTTAAATTATTTGTTATTTAGTTGTGATATTGAAGTTGGATACGTATTTATTTATTTTTAATATAATGAGTTTTGGTGAAAACTGTTTTATAAAATCATTTGGTGAAATAATAACACACTTTTTATATACAATGGCTACGGTGATTACTTTATTCCTCGTCGTTACGTATTTGATGCAAATATTCATAAATTTTATGTGTTAACCAAAAAAATGATATTGCTAAGTGCTGATCCGTGTCTTTCTAATTCTCGTGAAAATCGAACTATATTTGCCAAGGTAAAATTTATAGCAGTTGTAGCAATAATTTTGAGCTACATAATTTTCATAAATACAAAATAATTTTGAGCCATGTGTATTAATAAATAAAAACAAGATTACGAAAAATTTTATTAATCAAACATATACACACATACAAAATAAGGATATATATAAAATGTTCTAGCAATTAAAAATCTCTCTTATCTTGTATAATAATTGTTCAGTGCAATCATTACAATTATTTCTGTAAATTGTTCATGATATTAAATACACAAAAATTAATTGAAATAAAGGTTGAAGTGTTTGTATTGTGAATTGAAATAATAATAAATAAAATAAATATTCATTTGTGCATTTACAAAATTGAAAATAATATCTTAAAAACTATAAAACAACCAAAGATATTATAATGGTGACGCCGATTTGTGATATAAAAGTTCTAAAACCCATGTTTAAAAGTTTTAGAGTCAAAAACATTGTAACAAAAATCACAAAACAAAATAATTTACGATAAAGATTAAAGGTACAATTAGACGATGTCATTTATGTGAAATCTCACTCCAAAAATTATGAGTCTCACTCGATGATAACGTCTAAACTAACATCTCATTCTAAAATGAGACATAACTTTTACGTCATCTTATAATTTCAAAGTGATGTATCACTTACCAAGTGATAACGTGTAAACAGAATCAAAAGGTAAATTGCATCTCACTTTACTTTTTAAATTTGTTTAACTTTCATCTCATTTAATGGTGTCTTGTTTGATTTTTATGTATATTACCGATGCAGTTACTACAGTTCATTGTGTAATTTAATTATGTATAATGTATATTTATTATTTTGAATCAGTATCCTATACGTTGTTTAAAGCTATTGATTGCAATTAATTTTATATAAATATTTTTCACTAAAAAGTTGATAATACCAAACATTTGTGGGCGAGAGATGAGATAATCCTACTTATCCAATTATATGAGAAACACAACTGCTTATGGCAGATTGGAATCTCAAACTACAGCAGCAAAATTAAAAGAAACTCAGTGATAGAATCAATTGCTGTAGAAGTAAAGGCAAAAATTAATCGGGTACGTTCTCAGTTCTGGAACGAAAAAAATAAAATTTAAAAAAAAATCGGATAACGGAACAAACGAAAATTATATAACTAAATGGGAATTCTTTAACAGTTTAAGATTTCTGGATTCGAATAGTAGGGAGATGATGGAAACAATCGATACGTTGCCTTATGTAAGTTTAAACATTTTTTTATTACAAAATTTATTTCATTTATTATCTGTCGATATTACATTAAATTCATTGATTTTTATTAAATATTTGACTTATATAACTTATTTATATAAATTCACCTTGCCACGGGACCTGACCTTCCTCACAAAAATAGTTCTTTAACTCATTCTTTATTTTCTTTGCAGCATCCGTAGAATTTTTTGTTTGAGAAGGCTGCATTAATTTTTCTTTTATTTTACACCACACGATTTATGGAACATGCCCCATGTCCCGTGGTGTCGAGCTTAATTGGGCGTTAAAATTAAAAAGAATTAAAATGAGAAATTTGTACTAAACTAAACTCTAGCTGAAAGTCGTTAATTTTAAATAGTTTTAAGACTGTGTTCAATTATAGTTGACTAAGACGGTTTAGAATTTAGAATTTGTTTAAAATGCGATAATCTATGGAAAAAAATGTTGATAATTGGTCGATTAATCTAAAAAATATGCCGATTCTGATTAATCGGCAAATTGGGCGATATGGCCGATTACACTACATGTCGAAAAAAAATAAAATCTATAAATTTTTTTTTACAAATTTTGAGTTTTGGCTTGTTTTGGGAAAACTTCAATAAGCTCAAAAGAAAGAGAATAAAATTTTCTATATAGGCTCGAATAAATTAACAATTTTTATAATTATTGTTTGTTAAAAATAAAAGGCTTTGAATATCGACAAATTTAAATAAAACGTGAATTTTTCTTTTATAGTTAAAATTTTTTCGAGTTTAACTTTCAGAATTCTTGGTCAATTTTTACAAAATTTGCTCAAAGCGTTTGTTACCATATTTCCTATGAACTTCTTTCATTAATATATATACTGAATTTGTTTGTTTTGTAAAATATGTGATCCAAAAACCGGCATTAAATTTTTCTTCACAGAAAAAATGGGTTTTTCACAAATATCTCAAAAACAAAAGCTAGCCTGGTAGAATTTTTTTTTTAAATTTCTGATAGCAGCATGTCATAGTGAATTAAATTTCTTACAAAAATGGTCCTAGGTACTAAATCCATGATTTCATTATTTTCAAAGATAGGCTGGTAAAATTACAAAAAATTTAATAAAACCGGATTTAAGGATGTTTAAATAGCTAGTTTAGCTGGTTTAAATTTCTACCAGTTATTCATTATTGATTAAAAATGTCGTTTTTCGTATGTTAATTACATGGGAAACAAACTCGGGTTGCGTCGTTCACAGCTTTGATCTAGAAAGCTGAAATTTTGGGAGAATTTTTTTAGATCCAATGCTAAAACATAAACCAATGGATAAAAACAATTTGTGTAACTTTTTTTATCACATTCCTGCAATCCCTTTAAGATGTTATCAACCGCCCCGTAATGTTTTCGTTTTTAAATCCATTCCTTTACCCAGATCCTTTAAGTAACTTTATTTTGTCTTCTTTTACGTTTTTGTATATGTAATAGGGCGAGACAAGCTGCAGTTTGTGTTTGATCCATATTAAATCAAATTAAAATTTTTTAATAGTGCTATTAATTCGTCTACAACCAAATACTATATTATTAACACTGAATTAGATCTTAATAAAAAATTTCTTTATCACAAAAGTTTGAACGTTTAATCAGGTTTTTCACTTTAGCAAGTGATGCGAAATTTTACAAATGATATATCACTTTTATTTTTATATTTGACCTCACTTTTGTCCTGGTATAAACATACATCTCATTTAGGTGAGATCTCACTCAAAATGATACCTCACTTAAATGATATCGTCTAATTGTACCTTAACGCTAATTTAAATCAGTGATCAACGTAAATTTTATCAACATTATAATTACAACATATTATAACATTATTGCAACATTAATTACAATCATCAGTGAAAAACACATTACAAACAACTATCGGGAATATGCCCCTAAGGTGACCCGCAACAAACAACTACCGGGAATAAGCCCCTAAGGCGACCCGAAGCAACCTAAGAAAAACAACAGATATCATCATTTCCAACAATATTTCAATAACACAATCATATCATCTCAAGAATTCACCGTTGGATATCAAGATAACAAACAACAAAAACAGATAATCATTTTTTTTTTATTTCTATTTTTATTTTAAAAAAAATATATTTTAATATTTAAATAAAGTAGCTGTAATATTGAATTGCAAGATTTAGTAGTAAATTAGAATTTAATATATCAAAATACAATTTACATTAAACAAACACAAACATTTATATTTTATACGAATAATAGTTTACTAATTTTTTTGGTGTGAAAGTGAAAATTTTATAAAATATTACTTATACGCATATATAGGAAGATATAGATAGGATCATAAAATCGTAAATTTTTTTTTTATTAATAATCATTTTAACATTTATTGATACACATTACATAAATACATACGTATATATTTCGCTCAAAATTAATAATTTACTTTAGCTTGTCGTTGTAAGTGGATTTCGTTTGAATGATTATTAAATTTTTACACAATTAGATTTATTTTTTTTTAAAAGAAAAATTGTTTTAACCTACAATCATAATTAGGTTAATTTTTCTTTCAGCAATATTTAAACCTTAAAATCTTAGTGGCGTTTTAAATCTAAAATGCCACCCAACGACCCAGAAATCACTCTTCCGTCAGATTCTAAGCAATCCACCCCGAACGTCTACGCTTCGAGCCGTATGACTACAACATTTTAAGTGCACTTCTGACGCAGAAAAATACTTCTACGTTAGCAATGCGTTTCCCGAATCGATGCTAGGAGACATCAGTGACCTGCTTATGGCACCACCAGCAGAAGATATGTATTCCACTATTAAAAAAGCACTTATTAGCCGATGTTCACCATCAATTAATCAACGTCTTGAAGTACTACTGTCGAAAATTGCATTAGGGGACGCCAAATCATCAGAGGCATACAGGACGATGAAATCACTGGTAGGTGACGAACTTGTCAGTGAAGATTTCTTGAATTTGGCATGGCGTCGGAAACTCCCAGATGTTATGCAAACCCCTCTGATGACACTAGATGGAATAAAAACTCAAGACGAACTGGTCGAGATAGCAGACAGAATGCATGAAGCTAATCCAGGTACTAGTTCAATTTGTAGCACGTCTGGTCAACATCAAACAAACCGACTAGAGTATTCCACAAACAACACAGGCTTTTCTGATATCGAAACTCGTACGTCTCGTCTCGAAGAGCTCATATGTGCTACAACTCTAGGTTGCAGCAGATCTTCCGCTCGTGGCTCGTTTAACAGATACTCAAGAAGACCAAGTCGCAACAGGAGTGGAGGTCGATCCAACCGTTCTTCAGAAAGCGAACAATTATGCGGGTACCATAAAAAGTGGGGTAATATGGCACAGAAATGTACTCCACCGTGCAACTTCCAAGGCAACAAGCACGTGTCTCAATCAAATTCAAAAAACTAAATCTACCTGCTATCAACGCGGCAGATAGTAGAGTGTTGGAAAGCGAGCCGTTTATTTATTAGAGACTCAGTAAACAAACTTACATTTCCCGTAGACACTGGAGCTGATTTTTCAGTACTACTCCCTTTTAAAATATTCTACGGAATGAAGCCTCATGATCCAAATCTGTCACTTTCCGCTGCCAATGGTACGATAATTCACACATTCGGATCCAAACTACTAAATATAAACATTGGGCTAAGGCGCAGTTTTGCCTTTCCATTCATTCTTGCTTCGGTTGACAGACCTATTATAGGTGCTGATTTCTTAAGCAGCAACGGTTTTCTTGTAGACCTTAAAGGAAGACGGTTAATTGATACATCCACTGGTTTATCTATCAATACAATGACTGCATGCGTACAAACGCCGTCTCCAAAGCAATATTCGATCAACACACATTATGGTTCTCTATTAGTTTCATAGCCCAATTTAACAGAACCACCTAATTATAATGCTCCAGTAAAGCATAACGTAGTGCACTATATTACGACAACAGGTCGTCTTCCATTTTCTCATCCACGCAGGTTGGACGCAACGGAACACAAAGCTGCAAAAACAGAATTTGAGTATATGATGAAACTCGGAATATGTCAAACTTCGTCATCACCGGTATCGTCTCCACTCCACTTGGTCAAGAAAACAGTTGATAACGACTGGAGACCTTGTGGTGACTACCGTAGACTCAACGCTGAAACAATTCCGGATAGGTATCCGATAACACATATCCACAACTTCTCAATGAATTTACGCGTTTGTTCAGTTTTCTCGAAGATTGACTTGGTCAGGGCTTATCACATGATCCCTGTGGCTTCCGAAGATGTGCCTAAAACGGCAATCACTACACCATTTGGTTTATTCGAATTTCTTCGAATGCCTTTCGGTCTTCGGAATGCCCAAACTTTCCAACGCTTCATGAATGAAGTTATAAAAGAATTTGATTTCCCAATATTCGTATATATTGATGACATCCTTGTGGCTTCTAAAAATGAGGAAGAACATAAAAAGCATTTAAAACTGCTTTTCGAAAAACTTATAGAGTTTGATGTAAAAATCAAATCTTCAAAATGTATTTTTGACGTTCCTGTTCTTGATTTCCTCAGCCACAAAATAACTCCTGATGGAATTGCACCTTCTCAAGAGAAAGTTGCAACCATTACTAATATTTTGGAATCAACATCTGTCACACAAATTCAATGGTTCGTCGGTATGGTCAATTATTACCATCGATTCATTTCAAAGTAAGCCGAACTGTTATCGCCTATTCACGCATACTTGGCAACGCTTACTACCAGCAAAGGTATAGCGACCAAGAAAATTCCATTTACTTGGCCCAAATGCTGCAGATCTGCATTCGCCGAAGTCAAAAGTGCGTTAGCTGAAGTCACACTTCTAGCACATCTAGCACATTGAATGAAGGCACATTCAGTATCACTACTGATGCATCAAACACGGCGATTGGTGCAGTGTTACAACAATATTCTAAAAGATGTTGGGAACCATTAGCTTTTTTCTCAAAAAAATTGTCTCCAGCAGAAATCAAGTACTCAGCATTCGACAGGGAATTACTTGCCATTTATCTTTCTATCGAACACTTTCGTTATTTTTTAGAGGGTCGTCAGTTTACAATCTACACAGATCATAAGCCATTGACCAAGGCACTCTTCACAAAGACTGAAAGAAGACCACGGCAAACAACTCACTTGAGTTTCATCTCGCAATTCACAAATGATATTCAGCACGTTAATGGGAAAGATAATGTGGTCACGGATTGCTTATCACGTATAAACGATCCAGAGATTACCCAGCTGGAAGTCATCGGGATTGATTTAACCAAACTTGCTCAAGCTCAAGTCAAAGATGTCGAATTAGAAAATCTTCTCTCAGATTTAAATCGTTCTCCTAACTCAAAATTCAAAATTGACAATTTCGAATTCCCTAATCTCTCATTATATTGTGAAACATCTACTGGCACGAATAGACCATATGTTCCAGTTTCTATGAGACGGATTGTTTTTGAAAATCTACACAAATTTTCTCATCCGGGTGTAAGAGGTTCACGCAAACTTGTTTCATCAAGATATTTTTGGCCTAACCTCAATAAAGACATTAACAATTGGGCCAAATCTTGTACCGCATGTCAAAAATAAAAAGTGCATAAACACATACGTTCTGAAGTCGCTCATTTTCCAATGCCATCGGGGAGATTTCAACATATTCATATGGATATTGTAGGGCCTTTACCTCCATCTGAAGGGAATCAATACATTTTTACATACATTAATCAATACATATATTATTAACCTGAAATCTGAGGGGAGGGTGATGTAGCGGTTGTAGCAATAGTTTTGAGCTACATAATTTTCATAAATACAAAATAATTTTGAGCCATGTGTATTAATAAATAAAAACAAGATTACGAAAAATTTTATTAATCAAACATATACACACATACAAAATAAGGATATATATAAAATGTTCTAGCAATTAAAAATCTCTCTTATCTTGAATAATTGTTCAGTGCAATCATTACAATTATTTCTGTAAATTGTTCATGATATTAAATACACAAAAATTAATTGAAATAAAGGTTGAAGTGTTTGTATTGTGAATTGAAATAATAATAAATAAAATAAATATTCATTTGTGCATTTACAAAATTGAAAATAATATCTTAAAAACTATAAAACAACCAAAGATATTATAAATTCAAACACAGACACAGAATTATACTTCGATTGAGCATTTTTACTGTTTTTGTAAATATCGGAAAGATTCATCTTCGCGAGATATACATCTTGGTAATCCTTTTCATAGTTCTCACTTTTCAAATCCGTTTTTACATTATCGAAAATAAATGTTTCTTTTCTCACTCAGTTTTTTTTTTTAATTTCATAAATTTCATCGATAGCCTCTGATCGGTGAAATACCATTTCAACGGGAACCCAGCAATCAGTTCAGAGACAACTGTTTCGTAACTTATTTATAACTTATAACTTATTTATTACTTATAACGTACAACTTATTTATAAAATTTTAAAATAATAACAAAATCTTTGGTTTGAAGCCTTATCTTCCATCTATCTATCTTCTATCTTCTATCTTTATATATAAAATTAAAAGTATGTATGTTTGTCGTTTATGCATTAATACACCATTCATCAGATCCCCATGAAACTTTGGAAAGTTGTTGTGTACACTTGCGCATAGGTAACTCGCAAATTGTTTTTTTTAAACATAACCCCAGGTCCCTTATAATTATCTTTAGAGGTTTGGCCTAAATGTTGATAATTATTTTAATTTAGTTTTTATTTAAATATCGTTTTACATCCTTAGGTTGCTTTGATCAATGTTTTTTACACTGAACATAATTTTATGAAATTGAAAAATGAAAGTATAATCTGACAAACAATTACATTTATATATCAAAAATCAAAATTATATATATTGGAATTTAACACATCATGATCTTAAAAATTTTTTATCTACACCAGATATGTTGTTGGTTTGCAATTGTATGTAATACATGTTTCAAAGACTAAGTGAAGATAGTTGATGATATCGATTATATCGATTTAAAGCTAAAAGTTACGATATGAAATTCGCACAAATACTATATAAAGAAGCATAGCTTATGTATAATCAAATACGGATGGCAATCATGATGAACAAACTAATTAAAAACGGTGGCACTTAGCCGGAAACACGTTTGCAATAGTGATTTGCCGGTAACAATGCACTAACACCAATGAATTTGTAATTTTAAAGCATTTTGCATTTTCTCTCAGAAAAACTTCTTTAGAACAGTTTTTGTGTATTTCGTGTCGTGAACAAATACAATGCATAAGCACTGTGAACATTCGTGAAGTTTTGTTCTGTATAATGTTTTATAAAGAGATGACGCACCTCTACTAATTCAACAAGTCATTTAATTTTTTTTATTGCTCACTTGAAAACTTATTTGATCGCTAGTTTCTGATCGGTTAGAGTGCTGATTATTTTTCATTCATATATTTAAAAAGCAAAAGTCAGGCAAGTGCGAATATAATTCGCTCGCTGAAGGTATAATAATATTATAATATTTGAGTTTTTGTAGAAAGGTTTTTACAGTTTTTGTTCGAGTAGTTTCACTTTTATTTGAAATTATAACTAGTAAAAAAAAATTTTAGTATCGATTAGCGAAATCCCTACACCCGTGAATTTTTCAAATAAGTCGAGAACTGTTCTTTTAAAAATTACAAAAAAAACTGTTTTGCACTGCAAAAACAAAACAGCTTTCATATGACACCCCACATGCCATGATCAAAAATAATTTTTTTCAAAATTTCTACTTTAAACCCCCTCTAATGAACATTTGAAATTATAACAACCAAAAACAAATTTACGTTTCGATTTAGCCAAATCCCTATAGCCGTGAAGTTTTTAAAATTTTTCTTTTGTAATGTTCGTAGATAAGGTAGTGGGGGACAAAAAAAAATTTTACATTTTTGAAAATAAGTCGACAAAATGTTCTTTCAAATTTACAAAAAAACTGTTTTGCCCTCCTAAAAAAATCACCTTTCATATGACATCCCACATGCCATGATCAAAAATAATTTTTTTCAAAATTTCTACTTTAAATCCTCTCTAATAAACATTTGAAATTATAACAACCAAAAACAATTTCGGTTTCGATTTAGCAAAATCCCTACACGCGTGAATTTTTTAAAAAATTTTCTTTTGTAATATTCGTAGATAAGAGGGGCGACAAAAAAAAATTTTGCATTTTTGAAAATAAGTCGAAAACTGTGCTTTCAAAAATTAAACAAAACTGTTTTGCACTACAAAAAAAACCTTTCACCTTTCATATGACACCCCACATGCCATGATCAAAAATAATTTTTTTTCAAAATTTCTACTTAAACCCCCTCTAATGAACATTTGAATTTATAACAACGAAAAAAAATCGGTTTCGATTTAGCAAAATCCCTGCACGTGTGAATTTTTTCTTTTGTAATGTTCGTAGATAAAGGGGGGATAAAAAAAAATTTTACATTTTTGAAAATAAATCGAAAACAAGGGGTTTCAAATTTACAAAGTACTGCAAAAATTATAATAAATTCAAATATTGAAACTTTTTCCAAAATTCTTAAAATATTGCAAAAACAATAACAAAATCAAAAATACGAACTTTTTTCAAAATTCCAAAAATATTCCAAAAATTATAATAAAATCAATAATTCAAACTTTTTCCGAAATTCTCAAAACATTGCAAATATTAAAAGTCCGAGCGGCAGGTATGTCCGCTAGAAATAGGTAGATTTCGGGATCAGACAGTTATGTGTGCAATTAGAATCGGATTTAACAGATTACTTTATAAAATATGAAATCTACCTAAAAAAACACTAATGAAAAAGAAGTATTCAACAAACTTTAAAAATAAACATTATTTTATACAGTTTTTGGGCTCTAGGCACTTAACCTGTACCCCGATATAGTCAATTGTCAAACATATTTAGGAGACTGTTTGCCGCAACATACCCAAAAAATATTTTTAGCGTAAGTAAAAAAATGCGACCGTGAGAGTGCCGAAAATGCCGTGGTTCTTTACACAGTTTATTGCAGATAGCTAAAGCACCTTTTATTGTAGATGTCTGGCTTTTTAAAAAATGATAGAAATATGTTCAAATAATTAATATTTATAAATTTTTTTTACATATTTTGCCCCAAACGTTATAACGCTTTGTTTTTGACAATTTTAAGGCTCTAGACTCTTAACCTGCACCCGGATATGGCCAGTTGTCGAACTTATCCAAGAGATTGTCTGCCACAACACGCTCAGAAAGAATTTTTGGTCTAGGTCAAAAAATGCGACCGTGAGAGTGCTAAATTCCGTTATACCTCATATCGTTATATATATATATATATATATATATATATATATATATATATATATATATATATATATATATATATATATATAAATATATATATATATATATATATATATATATATATATATATATATATATATATATATATATATATATATATATATATATATATATATATTATATATATATATATATATATATATATATATATATATATATATATATATATATATATATATATATATATATATATATATATATATATATATATATATATATATATATATATATTAGGGTGGCACTTATTTGTATGGGTGATTTTTTTTTTTGTATTTTGGCATGGCGCCGGCCGGAATTTTGTTCCTTTGGGTAATTTAAGGATACTGACAAAGTTTCATCACTCTATTACAATTTTAACACGTGGCGACTTTGATCCTTAAGTACGCTTACATACAATATTTTTTGTAATTTTCACATAGTCGAGTCTGTATTAAAAACATAACCGATAATAGTTTCTAAAGTATCATTTAATGTTTAAAAACAGGAATCTATTTTATAATGTTAACAAAATTATAAAGGCCTTTTCAAATCCTGCAATGTAGCAGATTTCGGATATTTCTTACGGTAGTCTTGAACGGTCTGAAAATCCATGAAATAAAATTAATTCTCATTCTATATATGCCTAAATTATCTAAAATTATTGCTTATTGTTTACCTTTAACAAAAATTGTTTTTGGTCTTTTATCTTTAGTTGACTACCTTTGAACTACCTTTAAACAACTTACTACATGTGCATGGATGTGATTTTAAAAATGTTGTGAAAATATTAAACCTTTTTAAAAAACATCCAGTGACGCAGCGTTGTGCTTTGTCTTTAAATCTTGAGTGGTAAAAACAAATGTCCGAATTAATTTTTAATTCTCTAGACTTTGATCTAGAAGTACTCCGACGGTTATCACGAGATTTAGAGCGCGACCTATGGCCAGCATTTACTATCGAGTGAATTTCACTCAGCATTTGTGTTTTAAAATTATTAGGAATTTCATTAATGTTTTGATTTTGTTGGGGTTGAGAAACACTTTGATGAAACCGTGTTGAGTTAGTTGATTGTGCAGAAGTAGAAGTAGATGGGACGTTCATTGCGAAAATTTGTCTCTGTGACGACGTTTCCATAAGATTGTCGGCACGTTCTGCCAACAACGTTAATGGCAAATCGTTTTCGAAAGACGATAAAACAAGTTGGATGCTTTCAGGAAGACGTGCCATCGAAAGTTGTTTGATAATGCCATCGTTCATATCAGCACCGTTAATTCGGAACTCAGCTAGCAACTGTTTAGGTTTTTCATCACCGAATACTAATTTATGCAAAATATTATTAATTTTTGCCTTATCGCCCAAAATTTTAATTACCTGGTGCCAATTTGTTGTCCAATCGTGAATCAATTGCACTTAATGCATGTGAATATTTGGTCAATTTCGACCTAACATGCGAACTAAAAAATTTTAGTTCCAACATCCTGAACTAAACAATTGGGTTTTGGTCAAACAAATTTTGCGGAGTTTTAAATTTAACAAAATTAATATTGCTCACTGTAGCTAAATCTGGTTCAGTTGTTGGAGGTTGTGAGCAAGGTGGTGGCATCTGCCGCTGTGCCATGAACTGTTGATGGGCAAACTGCTGCAAGTTTGCTTGGATAATATCAGCTAACTGCTGATGAGTCATTAACATGGGTGCTTCATTACCACCCATGGCATTCACAGGTGAGGCAGGACGCGAGGGAAAATTGTTTGGGGAAGCCATACTTTTAAAATTAAAACAAAAATAAACCAACTGCAATAATCACAAAACAAGAACAAATTTTTAATTTAAAAGCAATTTAGCAATAAACTAAGAAAATTTTAGGTACTTACAATTGAAAAAGAAATTCTTAAAGATTCGGATGAACAGGATCATTTCTTGGGTCACCAATTATTACGTCGGGGTTACCAATTATATAGCTGTCAATAACTGCACTATTATATTTTTGCTGCGTGTTCACCAGATTTGGTAGATGTTGAAGTTGGCTATAGAGATAATCCAGATACTACTAGAGGCGATGATAATTGCTGGGATGAATTTTGGTATTCAATAAATTTATCCAATGAAGCTTCCAAATTTTAAATTATACATTTTAAATTGTAAACTGTTTGCCGTTTGCACTTGGCGTAAGTTTTCAAATAACATAATGTCAATCTCTTGTTACTTTACGCAAATAACTTATTAAATAATAAGTTTAATAGAAAAATTAAAGAAAACTAAATTTTTTTATAATTTTACTGTTATTCTATATATATTTCAGCTTGTTAGGCCATCTTCTGGAGCAATCTGGATTACTCTTTAATTTTTCTATTAAACTTATTATTTAATAAGTTATTTGCGTAAAGTAACAAGAGATTGACATTATGTTATATGAATAGTGTTTTTTCTTTCAATTTAACATTGCGTCACACCTATTGACAGACACATTTAAATTATATAGGGACGGACAGGTTCCACGAGAGCCAACTTGTTCTAGCACGTAGACTACAAAGGGCCATAGGCCATGTCACAGTGACGAACCCTTTACTTATTTTGTTCGAGTTTTTCAATTTTTAAGTTGATTTGAAAAATATGTTTTGAAATTTCTCAACTTTGAGCTAAAGTCGCCACGTGATAAAATTGTTCAATTGAGCCCAAACTTCAGATTCTAGTTACACATATATAAAGGAACAAAATTTTGACCGGCGCCCTTCAAAAATGCAAAATAAGAAAATAAGTGCCACCCTAATATATATATATATATATATATATATATATATATATATATATATATATATATATATATATATATATATATATATATATATATATATATATATATATATATATATATATATATATATATATATATATATATATATATATATATTTATATATATATAATTTTTTTTTTGTTTTTCCGTCTCCGCTTTACATATATAGTCGTTTGGCATCAAAATTTTTCCGAAATTCCGAGATGACGGACATTGCAATAGGTGAATTTTTATATGAAATCTACCTAAAACAGCTTCTTCAATTATTTATATTAAATTAAAACAAAATCAAAACTACAAACTGTTTTCAAAATTCTAAAAATAGTCAAAAATTTAATACAAAATTCCAAAAATTATAACGTAATCAAAAATTCATTCTTATTTTCCAACTGTTCCTGTTATTTATAAGTCGTAGAATCTGGAATCACACAAAAAATAACTTAACAAACATCACTCTAATAATTAGAATGTTTGTAAAAAAAACGAAATTTCATCGGCAACAACTTGATATTTTCCAACTGTTCCCATAAGTTGGGTGGAGTTGAAACTGTATAGAGCCATATTCCATGCCCAATATAATGTTCAATTACATTTCATGTCATCCAAATAATTACTTTTATGTTTTATATCTTTCTAATCGAAAGTGTTTCCCATGATATGTTTCTCAAAATAATTGGGAAACAAAATACTGTCTATTCCGCTTAATCGGGGCAGATCGGGACTAGTGCAATTTGTCCCGATTAAGCGGCTGGCCCAATTATCCGAAGTTCCACAAAAAGTAAATTTTAAAAGTAGGATTAGTAATTTTTAATGTATTTTATTTCATAAATTGCACAAAATTGAAAAAAATCTCAAAACTATACGTTTCCATACATATGTATTAAAAAATTATATAAAACGGATGTATGTACCATGTACATTAATATTAATAATAATATTAATATATGTATACATATACATAATAAATATGTAATATGGTTGTACATATATGTAATACATTCTGTTAGAAAAATAAGGTTTAAACTTTCATTAAATTTTTTGAAGAAATTGGTCCAAAGAGGTTTGCCTTTTGTTTTTGCTGGATTGTAGCTGAACAAAATCAGAGCACAAGTTTAATGCTGACATGGGACTACCGTTTTTTCCATATTGCATAAAATAACACTGTAATCTGTCAACACATTGTTTTGACTCACGATAAGTTACGACCACAGGTTCTTCATCATCACTGTCATCGGATTCCACCAATGTTTGATATTTTGATTTGATTGTTGCTACAATTGCGTCCTCACAATCGTCATTCTCATCATAACACAGTAAATTGTCGTCAATTGACGAAAATTCAATACCAATACCTGGTGAGATTTAATTTAATCCGTCGCTGTGCTCTGCAATCTCCATAGATTTGAAGCCGCAATAACCAAAACAATTTTGTATTGTGCTGGTTTTTATTGCTCGCCAATTGTCAGCTACAAACTATATTACCTGTAAAAAGTTATTTTGCTACTGATTTCCCTCGCTGCTGACGTTCATGTAAGTATATTTTCATCGATGGATTCCAATATGTATTCGAAACGACGAAAAAAATCGTTCTTTTTTTTCTCTTCTTTTTTATTTTTTATTATTTTTGTTTTATTTTTTTCTATGTTTACTATGATTAATAATTTTTTTTCTGTGACGGGAAAAAAGTTTAACATTTTACTTCTGCTGACAGGTGCAAAAATGCTACTTTTCATAAAATACTTTTTTCCCCGGGAAAAAAGTATGTACTTTTTTCCCGGATAGATAAAAATATCTTCTTATATATATATATATATATATATATATATATATATATATATATATATATATATATATATATATATATATATATATATATATATATATATATATATATATATATATATATATATATATATATATATATATATATATATATATATATATATATATATATATATATATATATATATATTAATACGCTAGATTAAAACTTTGTGGAGCATTAGGCTTTTTTATTCGCAGATGGATTCATTTGAAATTTTCACAGCTAACTGATATTAGTGTAACCTATAGTCGGATCCGGATTCAAACAAATCGGATCATAAATAAAAAAGTTATTATATACGGAAAACTTTTTCTATACATATGCATTATAAGTTTACATACATCTTTCTTTTTGCTTTAAAACAATGCTTTAAAATTTTTTTTTTTATATATTAGCTATCGAACCGAACAACGAATAACAAAAACGAAAATTTTTATATTTATTTTATATTCATTTCAGTCGTCGTATTTATTTTATATTTTAGTCGTCTTTTATCTTTCAAGAAGGACGGTTTTCGATATTTTTCGATTATTTTGTTTTTTATTGATATAAAGATTTTTGAGATATTTTGATATTTGAGTTATTTCATATTTGATATTTTGATATTTTTTATTTTTTCTCATTCATTTCAGTCGTCTTTTGTCT
The DNA here is from genome assembly GCA_963693315.1 of Diogma glabrata. Classification (NCBI taxonomy): domain Eukaryota; kingdom Metazoa; phylum Arthropoda; class Insecta; order Diptera; family Cylindrotomidae; genus Diogma; species Diogma glabrata. The sequence continues at coordinate 328,961,693 of OY856186.1, read as the reverse complement.
TTGAACAAAGGACGGTTTTCGAGTCGTCGGAATAAAAGAGATTATATGCGTAATTTTGTTTATTGATATAAAGATATTTACGTAATATTTTTCTTTGTTTTCTTATTATAGGAGGGCTATTATATTGAAAACGTACATTTTTTTGTTGATTTTTAAATTTTTGATTTTTAAAAAATCTGAAATTTTGATATTTTGTTGGTATTGACGAAAGGAAAAAAGTTGTTTCTGCTTTTATTTTTTGTGTACTCTGAATCGGCGTTATGCGCGGTTGAATTTTTGAGGCTTTTTCACGTAGTTTTGGTAATGGTTTAAAACTTAAAACTTTTATTTCTTTTTTTATTTTTATTTTCTCTTAGTTAGTTTATACATTTCCTTTGAAGTTTAGAGAATTTAGTTTATGAATTGATTTAGGGGTCTATAGACGTAATATTTTTCTTTTTTTTTTATTATAGGAGAACTATTATTTTGAAAACGTACATTTTTTGTTGATTTTTAAATTTTTGATTTTTAAAAAATCTGCAATTTTGTTATTTTGTTGGTATTGACAAAGGAAAAAAGTTATTTCTGCTTTTATTTTTTGTGTACTCTGAATCGGAGTTATGCGCGGTTGAATTTTTGAGGCTTTTTCACGTAGTTTTGGTATTGATGTCAATGTTTTGTGAATAGGTGCCACAAATTTCATCCGACTTAAGTATATTTTTGCGAGCAAAAAGAAAAAAAACTGAATAATTGAAACTAGGAGGGCCCGGCGTGCTTCGCTACGCTGATAAATAAAGTTTTTGCGTAGACATTTTGTTGACGTAGAAGCAATGATTTCAAAAAGTGGTAATGAGAAATGCTAGCATATAATTTTTAATTTTTCTTTTTAAATATATGAATGAAAAATAATCAAAACTCTAGCTGATCAGTTCGGATATATGAAAAATTAGCGATCAAATAAGTTTTCAAGTAAGCTTATTTGATCACTAACTTATTTGATCGCTAATTTTTCATATATCCGAACTGATCAGCTAGAGTTTTGATTATTTTTCATTCATATATTTAAAAAGAAAAATTAAAAATTATATGCTAGCATTTCTCATTACCACTTTTTGAAATCATTGCTTCTACGTCAACAAAATGTCTACGCAAAAACTTTATTTATCAGCGTAGCGAAGCACGCCGGGCCCTCCTAGTATATATAAATACATATATACACATAAATGATAAATATTATGAATATTTATGAACATTTATGACTATTTTAATGTTAATGAAAAGTTATACCGTTTTCTTCTTGATGTTAATAACTGGTTTTGACAAATAAAATGAAACTTAATTTTAAGTTTTTATTCAAGAAAAATTCGTATGGTGTGGTGAATATACATATTGTAATATTTGTTTAATATTATTTTCTCAATAATTATATTAATATTTGTCCAGTCACCGAAAAAAATAGTGTATTATACACGGGAAAAATTGTAGATTTTAGCTCTCGGTTTTTTGTCTCCCTCCGCTTCGCGTCGGGAGACAACACAACCTCGAGCTAAAATCTACTACTTTTTTCCCTTGTATAATAAATAACTATTTTTTGTATAATCTGTCCTGATTAAACGAAATATTGTCCCGAAAAATCGAAGCAAATTTGTGTTATTTCCTTGGTTTTGTTTCCGTTCTTTAGGATTTGTCCCACATAAACGGCTGTCCCGATTAACTGGTGTCCCAATTAAGCGGAATCGACGTATATGAAACCCTTTTGACACACTTTTTTTTTTATAAAATCTGTTGTGTAGTGGCATCACAATATGTGTCGCAACAACACATAAAAACCTTTTGGTAAACCAAGGTACCACAACAACATGCATTCTAAGGTGGACGATAATTTGTTTTTTTTTTTATATTTTTTTATAGAACTAAATAATAAATCCTATCACATATAAAAAATGACATATGTAGGTCAATATTTCATGATAGGAAATAAAAAATAAAAATAAAGTAAAAGGTAAACAGCAAATTTGTTTTAACAATTTGCAGGAACATAACTAAAATTTGGATGCCAATAAGCCAGCTAGTGACATATTCCTTGATCATGCGACACATTTCCTTCATCAATTATTAAAGCCCATACATAGAGTAATATGAAGGCTCGTTTCTTCGAGTAAGCAATAACGTTGCAACAACAAGAAATACTCCAGAGCTAAGATTGACGGTGCTACCGTTGACTAAATAGAGTTCATTCACCAGCACCCTAAGATATTACCTTGGCTAGTGATATCTCCCTGCTTTTGCCAGTGGTATGTGATATATCACGTTAGCTCGTATGTCAATAGCAGGGACTAGAGTATGCAGAATTGTCCCACCCGTATGGATCAAAAATAAAAAAATATACAAATAGAAAAAATTGATCACTCTATGCGACGTAACAATTTTTTTTTGACACAGACACAAACAATAATCAAGGTTCTGGTCTCACATACTGCCGATCATAAAAATTCTTCCAAATTCAAAGCTAATACTCATTACCACTGAAAATAAACATTTTTGTGTCATGACACACGGTATAATTATCGGAACCATCATCCTTTCGGCTCTTACCATTAACATAGCCTGTAGACCTTTTAACCATTAGAATTATTTTCTTGGTTTTCTTGTTTCCGGCGGCTGTGACGGTCGGACCGCTGGCAGGCAAACGGACATTATTATTTTGCTTTTTTAGAATCGTTATGACCTAAACGTCAAGAAATTCCAAAAAAGTGGGGGTAAGATTTTCACTTTTGACTCGAGATTGTAATTCTTAGGTCTTTCAAATCGAATGATTGTAATTACAAAACGGATGTTTTACGTTTTTAGCTCGTGAGTAAACGTTTTTCATTAAATTTCTATGAAAAAATCTTTATAACAAATTTTTGTTTTCTTAATTAGGTTTTATTGAAATCCATTAACCACAATTTTAATTTTGTTGATTTATTTTTATAATATTTATTAAATATTTTGTATTAAGGATTTTACTTTAGTTTTGTTTAATTTTATTTCGTGTTTTGACCTTGTTATTGAAAACTACTAAAGCGATCCGACTCCCCTTCATGTCAATTTGTCTTAAAAATATAAATAAAACTACTACAATTTTGTTTTTGCTTCTCTCATAATTAATGCCGACATCAACAAAAACCTAAACCAACTAAATTAAGAAAACTACACCAACTTTTGGACTTACGAATTCCGATTTCTACTATATAAACGGCATGTAAGGAATTGTATTTAATTCAAGCCGTTGCTTGAAGAAAACATATTCTATTGCTGAACAATGACTTTATCCTATATCTAATTGATGTAAACCCAAGAAATTAGTTTCAAATAAATGGAGAAACAACCTGATAAATCGACTGACATTATGAGTTTGTCATGGGAGTGCACAAAGATAATTGGTAACAAAATTAACATTAGATTACCATAATTACAATAAGTTGGTAATATATAAATAAAAAATACGCGTATTTTAAATATTTTAGGTTGAAGAAAACAAATAATAAGAAAACATAAAAGGAATATAAAAATTGTTATTATAAACTTTTCGTTCATACTCTCTCATCATTTTCTGTATCTTATTATCATCTTTTAATTTCCATCCTCTTGCACCCTTAAAACTTGTCTATTACTTTAATATAAATCCCATAAATGAAATTCATATAATTTATCTAAAGTAATAAGTTGTTTGAATGAAATATATATTATATGAGTATTTTCTTTGTTATGACATTCAGTCAGTCAGTCAGTTCAACTGAGTTTTAAATCAAATAGTCTCAAACATAGTCTCGAACATTTTCATATTGGATTTCATTTCTAACCCTCCTCATTTTCATTATTCTGTGTATGTTTATGATGATTATGCTGAAGTGTATAAAGTGGTTTTCTCTAAAGGGAGACAAATATTGTATTTAGTCTATCAATTTTCATTCAGTTTTTGGATTTTATACGAAAAGTGTGAGGATTATATTAAATTGTATTAACGTAGTATTATTTTAAGAAAAACATTTCATTTTTATTTTAATTTTTCTTCAATTTGATATATTTTTTTGGTTTGATGTGTTATACTGTTAGTTACGATTTTAGGACTTTCCAAAAAAAGAAAGAAAATAAACTGTCAGTGTGGATGGTTGTGTATCAACAACTCAAACAGAAACTGCAGGTAATGAAATATTTGCAAGCGTTTCCTTTAATGCTGGTGTCGATTGATCTGCACCAAATTTAAACTTAACATGTGGTTAATAGTCTATCCTATAGAACCCCGAAAAACGCTAACCAAATTATCTTTGATTACTCTCTCTCTACTAATAATAAATATAAGCCTTTCTGCTATCTGTTAACAGTACTAACAATAATAAAAAAAACTGATCCCTTTTCTTCAAGTTTTATAGTCTTCTTGTATGCGTATACATGCATTCTGTAAACATCAATATTCGTAGAACAGAAAACGTTTATATTTTTTGTGTTTTTAAATTGTAATGAAAAACACAACAACAAAAGCTATAAAAGTTAATCTTAGACTCAAACCACTTTAACAGGATCACTGTTTGAGGGTTTGTTAATAAAATTCACTGTTTACTGTTTAATATTCATAAAAATAAAAAGTATAAGGTTTATATATTTTATTTTGTATTTACATTTGATCCAGTACGACCCTTCCTAGCAGCTAAATTGGTCAAATTAAATTTTCATTGTATTAAGAATACAAGAAACGTTTATGGTTGTTTGTTGTGTTTATTGTAAGGATGGGTTTAAAGTACTTCATCACTTCGACGAAGGGGTATTTTAAAAATAATTTAAGCTAGCTTTATTATATATACATGAAACTGTTGAAAACTGATTGAAACTGTTTTTACCAATTATTGCTTTTTTCGTTGGCTAATTAATCGTATAAAGTACCCTTTATATAAACACTGACCAAACAAGCAAGTCAATATTACAAATAATCCCAAATATAATCTTTCTGACAATAACTTAACATCAAAATAAATTAACACAAGAATAAAGAAAAATAATGAATTTTTGTAACGATATAAACACAAAAATAATTGAATCTGGCTAATCCAAGAAGAATCAAAAAAAATATATACAAAAGATAAAATTCCCTGGTGCCTTTGCACATATTTTTTTATATAAATACATTTCAGACACTTTACCAAAACTGAAATAAAAAGTGTTTAATATTCCATTCAGTTATTATTAATTCATTTAGATAAGTCAACTCAGACTGGATGATATACATAGTTTGAGGGGTGATTCTTTGTTGTTTCTGGTTTAATATTAAAATAAGAAGAACTAAAAGTATGTGATCGGATTTTGGAGTGACAGTTAACGTGTTTGTTGCTTTGTTTTAAAGATGTTAGATGATTGTTAGTCATCAGTGTGTTAGGTTAGGTTAGACTAGGAGGAATTCTCTGTCACACAAGGTAAAGAAAACACACCTAGGCCAGAATAGGTCCGTTGTGATACCACAAGATCTCTTTTCGCCACTAGAACCATTTAAACCCTCAAGTTACTCAAGTCCGTGAGAGTTTTTAACATGATCGTTTCAAAATAAATTTGTCATCTATAGGCCAGTGCTGGAGACCTACATAGTAAATGAATTGAATGAATGAACTGAATGAATTTTCCTATAGTTGTTTGAGAGGGGCAAGTCTATAGATTTTTTTCTGGTAAAAGATCCAGTTCATTCCCTTGCATAGCAAGTGCGGTTTTTATACAGTTGCCCTTAACGCCGCTGTGATATGGTACCCACATAATTTGGAAATCAAACCACTTGGCCATCTCGTTCAGAGATTAGATGCAGCTTATTGTCACGTTTGAGGTCTATCGATTTCGAAACAGTATAGTTATTCACATAAATTTTGTAAATATCTCTAGTAGATATTACATTAGGTTTCAACCATACCGTGGCTTCATTTATTGGAACCACTTCGACTTGATATAGGCTGAGACTTGAGAGAATCATCTGGAAGGAGTCAAAAGAGGTTAATGTTCAACTGATCTGAGAAAACTGCTCCCCACTCTACTTTATACTTAGGAGTTATTCGTAAAATTTCCTTCACTTCTCACACCGTCATCCTTTCATTCCTCCCCTGAGAATTCCCGGGAGGTGCGAAAATATTGGAACCCCGTAAAGCACATTAAGAGGGATGTAGTCTATATATTATTTGGTTGAGACCTATTTCATACGAGATTTTGGAGTGTCTGACGCTACTACCGATACATTGTGACATCAAGGGGGAGAAGCAGAATGACCTCCATTACCCGAAGGATTATTTCAGACTATTTCAATCAGCTCATTTTCTGTAAATGGCTGGGCAAATCGTCAATTTAGTGTACTAATCCGTACTATTCATTCATAAATCCCCTCCTTTTGCTTCTGTTTCCGGCTTAGCAGTGCCCTTAGTACAACTTTATCATCGGTAAGGGTACCAAAGGTTTGAAAGAGACCCTCTCTGAGTACCGAGTAGGTCACCACATGATACTTATAATTCATAATTGAGATTTAGATAATACTTATCTGCGGCTCTACCAAGATATCGGATAACAATGTACTTCAAATCGTTAAAGACCAATAGAGTCAAAGACCACCCCTGGCCAATCGTTGATAAGGAAGGGGAGCTAGAGTGGGATCATTGAATAAATCGTTAACTTGTAGAGCAGGACCTAGTTGTACCCGGGCAAAATCGTAAATCGTAGCCAAAGGGTCATGACGCAGCTGACCACCACTGATTGGTTGACGGTCCATCATGTTATCAATCAGCTGTCCCAATGATTCAAGATGTATCGGAGTCGATCTCCGCAGGGTTTCCTGGTACGATCCGAAATTTTTTGTCACTGGAACATCCCTTCTGGTGACACCTCCCTGAAGTCGAAGAATAAATGCATTAACACCCTTAAAAGCTGCTGTCAAATGCTTGGTAGCATACTCACGGTCCCGAATTACCTCCTCCCCGTCACTTAATCGGTATGCACGGTCGACATAATGCTTAATTCTTTTTAAGATACCCTTTAAAATACATTGGTGTACGGATGATGTCAAAACTTTCATTTCGTGACACAAGAATATACTGGCGGGCACGATTATCTAACTTTCATCAGTGAGGTCCGATGCGTGTGATCGCGTTATTGCAGTAGCTTGGCTATTCACAGCTTTCCTTAAATCTTCACCTCAGATATCACTGTTCATCTGGATACCCCGCAGAAAGCACTCAATACCCAATTCGCATTCGTCCAACCCATAGAAAGGGTGGTCTATTGGCAATAAAGATATTTTCTTTTGCTATCTTTTACAATAATAAAAAGAAAAGAAAAACAAAGGAAAATAAGAAACACTGAGGATTACTTGTATAGCTCAACACCAACAAAAACATAAGACCTAAGGTTTCCAATAAACCATCACTCTAGTGAACGCGATGAAAAAAATTCAACAAAACCGAAACCAAATCGCAAACACAAGAATGAGCTAAATTTACATTCTGGAATTTCCCGAAGAACGAAAGAGACTCTGCATCTGATTTAGTCTCCAGTCTAAATATCTGTATCAACTAACCAGATTCTGAGCTCTATAGCCATTCCTAAACTAAGAAAAAAAAATTAAATAAATGAAAGAAAAAATAAATAAAAATTAAAGCTAATATCGTTGCTGGGGCAGACCACGAGTTCCAGCCCCCAAATCTGTTTTCTTCATAAACCTATTATAGTAACTCGGATGGTTGATAATAATTGTGAAGGGAGGTTGAAATTGGCTACCACTCCACACTTACTTGTCACCATACGTTGACTAGCCAGTGTCATTCTCCTTGGTCAAACATTCCTCCTAACAAAGTCGTAGTCAATCTCGGAATGGAAAGCTAAAATGTAAATATGAATTTATCAAAACATCGAAAAAATCAAAATATCAAAAGCAATCGATACATCACAAATATCCAAAATATCAACAAAAAAAAAATATCAAAATAATATAAAAAAATAGCAATATCAGGATATCAACAAAATCAAAATAAAAATATCATTTATTATATAACCTGATTTTGTTTCAGCGCCAAATTGGTATAAACGGTATTCCGTTTATTCCGGGATTATAAATCTGATAATCAAAAAACAGCAAGTGACCTCTGGCGCAGTAAAAAATATCTAATAAAATAAGACTTTTACCCTATCAAGGTAATCCTTTTATTAGGCAAACTATTTTCTTTTCTTTTTATTTAACACAAAAAAGTAAAAACACGGTCTTAAAAATTAGGGTCATTTTTTTATTTTTGTGGTTTCCTTTGGTATCCCAAACATACACGTCTACAATCCTTATTTATCCCCCCCTCCAAATTATAATCCTGTGTTCTTCGGTGAAGACTTCTCTTTTTTTTCTTTTGTTTTTATAACTGGCCGTCAATAGTTTTTTTTAGTTGCAATAATAGTGTTTATTTTGTCCATATAGTAAACTTTATAATTCGATAACAGTTTCGGTTCAAAAAAAATTTCACATTTTCCTTGGTGCTAATTAAATGAGCAGGAGTGTATTGGTTTAGCTTTGATCTTGGTTTAATTGATTTTTTTTATTATACTAAAAAACATTAATTCAAACTTCTGTAATTGTACTTTTCAAACTGTTTAAATTCTTTTTGCGTTTCTTGAAACAAGCTTTGTTTTATCATTCACTCAAAATTCACTCAAAACTTATTGTTTAATTAACACTGTTTATTCTGTTATTTACAAAACCGAGAAAATCAAGTGTTTTCGTCTATTTATTTTATTTACAAATCAACTTTTTATTTTATTTAATAAAAGACCAAAAGAAAATTTATATATTATCAAAATAATTTTAATAAAAGTGACAATTATTGCACATTTTTAACGAAAACTAAGCACTTATTCCGTTCTAAAGTTACCATTCAACCGAAAATTCAAAACTTAAATGCAAAATTTTATTTTAAATTCGAATTAATTTAGTTATTCTTCCGAATGAAGTTAAAACTTAACTGAATACAACATTCAAAATTACGATCATGTAATGGCGATGGCAAAAAGCGAGGCTAAAAAACTCGGCCTCCTAAATAGATGCAAAAAATTTTTCACTCCATACCAATTGCTCCATGTTTATAAGTCCTATATTCGTCCCTGTATGGAGTACTGCTGTCAAGTTTGGGGTGCTGCCTCTGTTTCCATCTTGGCCCTCTTGGACTCTGTTCAAAAGCGAGCTATACGAATTGTAGGTGATCGAACTTTGACATCAAAACTTGATTCCCTACAACATCGTCGCACTGTTGCTGACCTCGTTGTTTTTTACAAATATCGTCATCAGCAGTGCTCAGATGAAATCAGCGGCATCATGCCTCAGACTTATTCTTACCCCCGTTCCACTCGGCAATCGGCTGCCGCAACCAGTGAAACGGTAAAGATCCCGCGCTGTCATACTGGCAGATCGCAGAGAGACTTCTTTGTCCGAACTGCGTACAAATGGAATAGTTTGCCGGAACACTTAGTCTCAGGTGGCTTCAACCCACAGATGTTTAAAAAAAGCGTTAATCTACACCTCAGAACGCCAGTTGTTGTGGGACCCAGGTCTAGACCTAGGTCTTAAAAGGTATTTATGTGTTGTTGTGACACATATTCTAAACCCTATTACACAACACATTTTATTAAAAAAAAAAAAAAAAAAAAAAAAAATCGTTACATCAACCCCTTGGTAACAAAAAAACTTCTGTTCAGCTCTTTCATTGTGCATACATTAATTTCACTTCAGCAAAAAAAACTATTTCAACTCATAGCACAAGGTAATCCAAACCTCAAACAAACATCAATTTAATATTGCGACTACCCTTCTCTTCGAATTATATGAATCAACCTATATGTACATATTGCAGGAGAAAAAAAACTACATCTGTTTTACGTGGAAAAAGAAAAAACAAAAATAAATTAACAAAGTGGATGAAAAACGTGATCTACGCAAGGTGAAAAGGTCGAGATTTGAACTTGACCATTTTTGATTTTCCTGAAACTTGGCATATAAGTAGTATGGACAAAATAAAAAATACAACTTATTTTAAAATTTTTTTAAAGTTCATAGTTTGAGCATAGGGGGCACCTCAACATGCATGAAAAATGAAAATTCTGCCAATCCGATGTAACTTTGAAATTAAATTGCTCAAGAACGGCTATACCGATTTCATCAAACTTTTTTTTGTTTGATAGATGATTGGTTGGTCAATTGAAAAAAAATTAATAAATTGTTTTTAAAATTAATTTTTAAATAATAATATTAAAAAAAATTTTTTAAAGATAGCGCTAGGGTCGAAAATGAATTGGAATTTAATTAATTTTTTTTCTGAAAACAGTTCTATTCTTACTCTAAAATATATAAACTTTACAAAGAGGCATTAATTTTTGTTCTTGAGATATTTAATCTTAATGATTTTTAGTACGACTGAAATTCGAATTTTTCTTCATTTTTTCAAACAACTTCTATTAACACATAATTTTAAAATCAATTAAATTTTAACTTTTTTTTTAACTATAGCTCTAACCTTACTTTAAAATATATCAAATTTACAAAGGGGCATTAATTCGTGTTCTTGAAATATTTAATTTTAAAGATTTTTAGTCCGTCTAAAATTCTAATTGTTCATTATTTTTTCGAACAATTTTTATCATCAAAAAATTTGAACCACTGAAGTTCGAGAAAATAATGAACAATTAGAATTTTAGACGGGCTAAAAACCTTTAAAATTAAATATATCAAGAACACGAACTAATTCCTCTTTGTAAATTTGATATATTTTAAAGTAAGGTTAGAACTATATTAAAAAAAAAGTTGAAATCCAATTGATTTTAAAATTTTTTGTTAATGAAAAATGTTTGAAAAATTCGAATTTCAGTCGTACTAAAAATCATTAAAATTAAATATCTCAAGAACAAGAATTAACGCCTCTGAGTTAATTTGATATACTTTAGAGTAAGGATAGAACTATTTTCAGAATAAAATTAATTAAATTCCAATTGATCTTCGACCCTAGCGCCATCTTTAAAAAAGTTTTTTTAATATTTTTATTTAAAAATTAAATATAAAAACAATAAATTAATTTTTTTTCAAACGACTAACTAATATATTCAATATCAATTTCGGAGTGACGTGAGTGATCCATTATTAATGAATGAAATTATATTTGTTAAATATAAAACTTTTTTTTAACGAATTGTAATCACCTATTACTTTCACTCACTGTTTAACGACAAATTTTTTAGAAAAACCCTTTAATTATTATTTTTTCCCAAAAGAAATTAAAACAAAAACAAACAGGCAAAACTTCAATTTTATCGTTAATTTTATTTGTATTTCCTGACTAGTTTTGGACTCTATGAGTCCATTAACAAAAGATTTACAACTCTACTAACTAATCATCTATCAAACAAACAAAAATTTGATGAAATCGGTATAGCCGTTCTTGAGCAATTTAATTTCAAAGTTACAACCGATTGGCAGAATTTTCATTTTTCATGCATGTTGGGTGCCCCCTATGCTCAAACTATGAACTTTAAAAAAATTTTAAAATAAGTTGTATTTTTTATTTTGTCCATACTACTTAAGTGCCAAGTTTCAGGAAAATCAAAAATCGTCAAGTTTTCACAACTCTGTATAGAACACGTTTTTTTATCAGTGTGCAATATAATATAATCAAATATTCAGGCACAAAAATAAAGAGCTATAATAATAAAAAAATGAATTTCTTTATGTTTCTCTTCTTTCTTTTATTTACAGTGAAACACTGCATATGCTAGTTATTAGATATTAAATAATATTCTTTGGTTATTTGATGTTATGGAAAGGTGGTACGATTAATTTGTTAATTGTTTGTGTAATTTAGATGCAAAAGAATATGTCCACCTAACAGAATGTGTTCGGTATAACAAGTAACTTATATACAGTACAAGATTCCATCTATTTTTCATTGCATATTTACATGAGAATAATTCTATCGTTCCTTTTTTTTCTCAGTATCAGATTACTTCCGGAGTTATGGAGCCAATATGAGGGATCTTGTAACTTCTGATGAAAATAAACAAGCGCTGGATTTGCAGAATTCCTAACACATTTTTTGATTCATGTTAATGTAATACAGTCCTGCAGTTTGCATCCCTTAACGTTGTCGAAAATTTATTAACTACGAAAACTGCTACATTATCGGCATAGACCTTGAAGCCTTCTATTTCCAGCTCTGTGTTTTGTGGCTCCTACCATTTTGTGCATTAGGACCTAGTGCATTAAGCCGTAAAGACCTAATTTAATATGGTGACATAATTTTTACTAATACGATATAATTAATTAAATTAAATTAAATTAAATTAAATTAAATTAAATTGAATTAAATTAAATTAAATTAAATTAAATTAAATTAAATTAAATTAAATTAAATTAAATTAAATTAAATTAAATTAAATTAAATTAAATTAAATTAAATTAAATTAAATTAAATTAAATTAAATTAAATTAAATTAAATTAAATTAAATTAAATTAAATTAAATTAAATTAAATTAAATTAAATTAAATTAAATTAAATTAAATTAAATTAAATTAAATTAAATTAAATTAAATTAAATTAAATTAAATTAAATTAAATTAAATTAAATTAAATTAAATTAAATTAAATTAAATTAAATTAAATTAAATTAAATTAAATTAAATTAAATTAAATTAAATTAAATTAAATTAAATTAAATTAAATTAAATTAAATTAAATTAAATTAAATTAAATTAAATTAAATTAAATTAAATTAAATTAAATTAAATTAAATTAAATTAAATTAAATTAAATTAAATTAAATTAAATTAAATTAAATTAAATTAAATTAAATTAAATTAAATTAAATTAAATTAAATTAAATTAAATTAAATTAAATTAAATTAAATTAAATTAAATTAAATTAAATTAAATTAAATTAAATTAAATTAAATTAAATTAAATTAAATTAAATTAAATTAAATTAAATTAAATTAAATTAAATTAAATTAAATTAAATTAAATTAAATTAAATTAAATTAAATTAAATTAAATTAAATTAAATTAAATTAAATTAAATTAAATTAAATTAAAT
>OY856186.1:328877687-328948397 GCA_963693315.1 Diogma glabrata | reverse complement strand
TTAAAGTTTCGGCCAAATTATTGGAACATGCCCAATTTTTACAACTTAATATAGATAGTGATAGTGAACTTTTATTAACTAAGAAAACAAGAATTCGAACAGCTACAATAGAAAATCAACCAGATCCAGCACCAACAACTTCATAATGTGAAGAAAAAGAAACATCGACATTCTCTGAGTCAACAAATCGAAGTATAGGTATAAATGAATTTGAATTTGACTTGAATAAATCCTTAGGCAGTTTAATCGCAACTATTACTTCGTTAGGAAAAAGTCCTATTTCAAACAGACGGTTAAGGAGTAAAATACATAAAAAGAGAAAATTGGAAACCGTAACGCAGGTCATTGCTTCAAAAATATTTCAACAGTCAAATGAAAGTGATTACAGTGAAGAGAATGATGAAGGACAAATAATTCAGCAATTGAAAGATAAAATGCGAACAACAACCAGCAATTCAGAAAAATATTTGATTCTTACTGCTTTACCGATGTCATGGTCTATCCAAAAAATAGCATCAAAAATAGAATTTAATTTATCACTTTATATGGCGAGAAGAAGTAAATTATTGATTAAAGAAATAGGTATTTTAGTGACTTCTTCAAAGAAATTAGGATCAATAACACTGAGTGAATAAACAGTTAAAATAATACAATCTTTTTATTTGGACGATGAGAATAGTTGGGCTTGTCCTGGTAAACGGGATTGCGTAAGAACTACTGAGGATAGTTTAACTATATCAAAGCAACGCAGACTTTTGCTTTTCAATTTAAAAGAAGGATTTCAAATTTTTAAAGAAAAATATCCTGAAATTAAAGTTGGTTTTTCTAAATTTGCAACACTACGCCCTAAAGAATGTATTTTAGCTTTGGCTAGAAATGGTACACATTATGTGTGTGTTTGAATGTATCATCAAAACATAAAGATAATCTTCCAACCCATGACAATACTTCATATATTTGATTCATCCATTGACAACTACAAAGATTTATTGCTAAAAATATTATGCGTAAATCCAACTGAAAAACGCTATTTGAACCAATAGTTAGTTGGTTAAATTAAATTACTTAAATTAAATTACTCAAACAATAGTCTTAGAGGTGAGAAAGCGAAAAGAAAGCTTGATAATATAGTGTAAAAAACCCAGTACATAGGTCGTAGTTTAATGAAAAATAACTTTAACGAATTAACGAATTAACTTTAACGATTTGTCCTGGCCAAACGGTTCGTTGACGTCACTTTTTTTTATATTTAGTTCAAAAGAGAATAAATTGAAGATTTAAAAAATAAACAAAATAAAAATTTTGATGAGGCCCTTTTGATAAAAAACTTAAAAAACAAAATTACTTGTAGTATTCTGGCCATACTTTAACCTAAAATATTTTTTCAAATCTTATATATATAAAAATCACGTGTCACGATGTTTGTCCGCGATGAACTCCGCAACAACGTAACCAATCTTAATGAAATTTTGAACAATGTGTGGAGGATGGTCCAGGTTGAGAGATAGGATAGTTATTATCTTGATTAAATGCCTGAATATTTTTTAATTACGAATTAAATGTTAAATATGGATGGTTCATCTTTCAACTTTCAGATGGCAGAGTAAATCAATTTTTTCAATTGATAGTAAACTTCAACTTCGTGTAAGGCTATTATTAGACTATCAAATATGTTTTAGTAAAGAAAGCTTTGTTTTATTTGATAATAAACGAAAAGCATGTTATGCTAAGTCAAATACGTTACCAAGGATTATTAATAATTTTGTGGAGGTTATATATTAATCATATAAGTGTTAGTATCGAAACCTGTAAAAAAATTATTGCATTGGTTTTTATAAAGTTTGAATAAAAATAAGAGTACAAATTAAAGAAAACAATAATTTAAATTTATTAATTATGTTTTTAAATTATTCATTGATCTTCAATATTAATTTACAAAAATCAATATCAAATTTAAAAATGCTCTTATTTGTATTGCTAATTAAAATATAACGATTAGATGTAAAAAAAAATTGTCATCAAAACTGGATGAAAAACTAGGAGCGAAGTTTATTTTACAACATTTACATTCTCCAATTTCATGTCATATTTTTTTATTGACCAATATATTTGATAGTGTGATATACGCCTCATAAATTTGGGTTAGCCAATAGATGGTGCCGTACTTGTATTTGAAACGTTGTTTTTAGGCGTGCCATACACCTGTGCTAAACTATGCGAAATATGCGAACTATGTTTTTAAAAAAGTAATGTTTTAATGCGAATAAAGCTTTTTAAAAAAATGTAATGTTTCCGTTTTTCTTTTCTTTTTTAAATGTTTTGTTTCCGTAATGTTTATTTCTATAATTACGTTATATACATTATTTTTTAAAAATTATCATATTTCGCATAGTTTAGCTCAGGTGTATAGCGCGCCTTAACGTTGAAGTTTTGCAAATACACTAAGATTTGCTTTTTCAAATTGTCGTGTATTATTTCTTCATTGGTGATTGGTGATAATTATTTTAATTGGTTTTTTGTTTAAATATCGGTTTATGCGCGTAGGTTGCTTTGATCAATGTTTTTATAGCAATAATTAAAGAATTCAATAACGAATTAAATATATACTCGCGCAGGAAGATTTGTAAAATTTAAAATTTTAGATCTATGGGTGTGACAACCCCGCGTACTTAGATCCCTGCTATTTGCACATGAGTTAGCTGGAGCTATCGTAAACCACTGGCTAGCACTAGCCAAAGTGATATCTTAGGGATGTTGGCGGATGAACTTTTTTCAATCAACGATAGCACCCTAGAGAATAGAATATTCTTTGATGATGACACGCTATTTTTTTAAAATAAAATGTGTTGGGTAGTACGAATTACAATGTGAGCAACAACAACTCATGAGAACCTTTGAAGAATAAGGTTCCACAACAACATGCTTTCTAAGGTGTTGATGGACGCAAATTTTTTATTTTTGTATATATTTTTGAAGAATGAACTTTTTCGTTTGATCGAAGAAATGAGCTTC
This sequence comes from Diogma glabrata, assembly GCA_963693315.1. NCBI lineage: Eukaryota > Metazoa > Arthropoda > Insecta > Diptera > Cylindrotomidae > Diogma > Diogma glabrata. The sequence continues at coordinate 328,945,385 of OY856186.1, read as the reverse complement.
CATATAACTATTAAATATACCGGGTTTAATCCTTCAGCAAAACCATGTTTTACATGATCTTTGTATATGATTCTAGCACTTTAAGGATAATTGGTAACCCAATTTAGCTTTGTTCCTTCAAATTTGAAAAAAAAAAAAGTATTTTATTTTCATTTCCTCTATTTTATCATGAAATATTGCCCTATGTCGTTTATTATTATGTGAAAGTATTTATTATTTAGTTCTTCTTATTCTATTCATTCTCCTATTCATTCTTTGAAATGAATATAAAAAACAAAAAATAAGAAATTTGCGTCCATCATTTTAAAAAACATGATGGTATGGAACCTAGGTCTTAAAGGGTTTTATGTGTTGTTGTGAGAGATATTGTAATTCCAATTACACAACACATTTTATTAAAAAGATATGTCAAATATTTTGAAATAGCACAAATTTTTTTGAAATGTTTTGGTGAAAAAGATGATGAACAATTTCATTGAAGCTACAATTTTGAATGGAAAATTCAAAGGGGAATATGTACAGTTGCTACGCATATCAATGTTCCCAACAGATATGGCAACAGCATGGCAATTCAAACGTTTAGTTTCCAGTGCGACTCGCTTTTGCAATGACCATCAACAAAGCACAAGGAAAATTGCTGCAAGGATGTGAACCAGGTAGATTTGGAGAATCCGTACTTCTCTCATCTGGACAACTGTATGTGGCCATCTAACGTATAAATAGTACACGAATAAATACCTTCTGATTTATTCGTGTACGTATCTAGACGGAAAAACACAAAATATAATGTGTGCCCACAAGCACAGGAACAAAGAAATAGAATTAAAACGACATTTTGAAATTTTTTCCTTATTAAAATAAATAATTGTTGCTATAAAAATGATACAATGTAAATTTAATGTTAGGTACGTTTAGTTTGACTGAAACAACTGAAAAAACAACAACAATTGCATTCAATTTTTCGTTGTTTCAAATGCTTCAGTCAAATCGAGCACGGCTGTTATCAAAACGAGTTTTCTTGAATTTCCTTTCTTATGAGATACCGACAATATGCGACGGCTATAATGTTAAATAAACAAAAGTTTTACACTATTTGGTGTAAAATAAATAAAATTTTGAGAGATTTTTAGAGTGACTAAACTTAAAGTAATTATTTTAATTCACATGAATTTTGCAATTTTAAAGCATTTTTTATTTTCTCTCAAAAAAACTTCTTTAAAACAGTTTTTGTGTGTTTCGTGTCGGGAACAAATACAATTTACAATTGTATAATCACAGATGAAGAATTCAATTTAAATAAATATGAGATAATGAAGTTTCAATTTAGAAATTATCTGAACATGAAAATTAAAATATGTTTTATTGTTGTTTCATCCACTGTGGCTGAGTCTGTAAGGTAGCTTTGAACTATGATGTCTCTGATGAGTGTGAGTTCAATCCCGACAATAATTACTTATTATCGGGAATAATACTTTCAATAATTACTTTGCGCAATAATTACTCACAAAATTGCCCCAAAATTAATATTCCATTAATGTTGTCTATATATGGAACATATATGCCAATATATTGACCGTGTGTAAGATATTAGTTTCGCATTGATTTGCAGCAATCAATAATCACTTTAAAATGACTTAAGATGTTGACTAATATTTCTCATCCTATGAATTCACATCTTATAAATTCTAATACAAAAACTTCCAAATAATTTTGATTTTTTTGCATCACTTCTTTTATTCCTTTTTTGTATCACTTCTTCTATACTTCATCTAATGTATTGTCGCTATTCTTTCTGCCCTTGCTGACCATAAAATGACAACGATCAAAACTTTTTGCAACGTTTTTAATAACCTACCGGTAAAGCAAGCGTATATTAAACCGCATGAACACTGTGAAAATTAGTAAATCCATTTTTGTTCCGTATAATGTTCTATATAGAGACACACCTGAAATATTATTTGATCGCGTATTTTTTATATATCCTTTGTTTTATATATAATACTATTTTTTTTATATTTTACTGATCAACTAGAGTGCTGATCCTTTTACAATCATATTTAAAAAAAAAATCATTTCTCATTACTGCTCTTAGAAATTATTGCTACTACGTCAACAAAATGTATACACATAATCTTTATTTATAGGCGTAGCAAAGCACGCCGGGTCCCGCTAGTTATTAAAGTATATTAAATTATCTTTCAAACGAAATATAAATCGTTAAAATCCGTTTAGCCGTTGATTTTTAACAAACTCTTCAAGTTGACCCTGCAGCCACAATCGGTGAATTTGCAAGAGAGAACCACGAGAGAACGGAGAGAGAGAGGAGCAAAAAAAAATACGTCTTAATTTTTTTTTATATTCTAACGAATAAGCATGGTGAAATTGCAATAAAAAAAGTGTCGTCCAACAAGTGATCGTTTTCGTATGGAACTGCTCTATATATATATATATATATATATATATATATATATATATATATATATATATATATATATATATATATATATATATATATATATATATATATATATAATATATATATATATATATATATATATATATATATATATATATATATATATATAAATATATATATATATATATATATATATATATATATATATATATATATATATATATATATATATATATATATCCCAAGTAACAATTCTTAGAGCTATTAGTATCAAGATACTGTACTGAAGCTCTAGAGAATATTGTATGTTGCTAGTTGCGCGTTTTATTTGTCGAGTGATACTTGGAGCTCTAAACAAAATTATTGTTGCTTTATAAAATAGTTTTCGAAAACTCATAGCTCTAATAAAATATAGAGCAGGCAGTTGTTAGAATAGCATTACAATAGCTTCATAACCTAATATAGAGCTTTTAAACTAAAGTAGTGCAGCACCACTTATTATAGATCTATGAGCTGTATTTCACCGTTGCAATAGCAAAGCGAGCTATAATTGAGCTTATTTAAAGCTATAATTATTATAAAATCTTACTGTAATATGGCGTTAATGTCTATTTATAAACTGCTTTTTTCTAATATAAATATCGCTCAAATATAACAGAGTTTATTTTTTACCTAAATTTTGAGTTATTGCGAGTTTTTGAATCTTCATTAGTTCAAAATGGTTGCGTTTTTCAGTCAAACGTTAGTTGAAATTGAAGCATTGACATTTGATTATGTGTGACATTTTCCTTAAAATTTTAGAGCTTTCTTAATCACACTACTTCTATATAAAGCTATTTGCTTTGTAACATAATAAGTTTATTATACAATAAAGCATTTGTGGCACAAAAAAAAGAACAGTTTCACAGAGCAAATAGCTTTATAAAAAAGTAATGCGATTGTGATAGCTCTATATTAAAATAAACCGTTATAAATAGCATTATAAAGGAGTAATATGTAATAGGTAGCTCTATATTGGTATAATTTGCCACCATCTTCGTTTTTATAAAGATGGAGTAAAAAATATCACCATAATGGCCAAAAATGTTTTAATAATTATTTTTGATATTCATGTATTTTGCAAATATGACATATCACGATAACTGGATTTCTATTGTTAACCATTTATAACTAAGAATTTTTTAAAAGATGAATTCACCAAAATAAATTTATTTAACAAACCTGAAACTATGAAAACTGTTTCAAAATATTAAAAAAATATTTATAATTTTTCTATTTTGCCACCAAATACACAAAACTAATAAGGGCGCACTAAAAATTTAGTTCTAAACTATCACTATTCACCATAAAAAATAAATGGCACATAAAATTTGCATACATATTTTCAATAAAAGTAATTACATATATTATTTATTTAAAATATAACAAATTGCCATTTAATTTATAAAAGAATTTATTTGACAGAAACCATAACATCAAAACATTTTAAAACCATGTCGATATGTATTAGTTTATGTAAACATAAAGTTTCATTGAAAAAATTACTTGTATTTGTATTCAAAAAGTAATATTAGCTCTTAAAAACTCTAACAGTCAACCTTTATACAGCTAATATAGCTCTATTAAATATTATTAAACAACTTCTTTAAAGGAAATAATGCTGTAAAAGTAGCAAATTTAGCACCACAATAGCTCTGCTAGAGCTGTGGCAGCGCTGCATCAGCAAAATATAAAGCAACCAGCTGTATATTATAGCTCTAGAGCACTAGAAGAGCTTATATAAAACTGAAATTGTTACTTGGGATATATATGTATATATAAATATATATATATATATATATATATATATATATATATATATATATATATATATATATATATATATATATATATATATATATATATATATATATATATATATATATATATATATATATAATTTTTTTTTTTTTTGTTTTTCCGTCTCCGCTTTACATATATAGTCGTTTGGCATCAACATTTTTCCGAAATTCCGAGATGACGGACATTGCAATAGGTAGAATTTTATATGAAATCTACCTAAAACAGCTTCTTCAATTATTTATATTAAATTAAAACAAAATCAAAACAACAAACTGTTTTCAAAATTCTAAAAATAGTCCAAAATTTAATACAAAATTCCAAAAATTATAACGTAATCAAAAATTCATTCTTATTTTCCAACTGTTCCTGTTATTTATAAGTCGTAGAATCTGGAATCACACAAAAAATAACTTAACAAACATCACTCTAACAATTAGAATGTTTGTAAAAAAACGAAATTTCATCGGCAACAACTTGACACTTTCCAACTGTTCCCATAAGTTGGGCGGAGTTGAAACTGTATAGAACCATATTCCATGTCCAATATAATGTTCAATTACATTTCATGTCATCCAAATAATTACTTTTATGTTTTATATCTTTCTAATCGAAAGTGTTTCCCATGATATGTTTCTCAAAAAAATTGGGAAACAAAATATATGAAAATCCTTTTGACACACTTTTTTTTTATAAAATCTGTTGTGTAGTGGCATTACAATATGTGTCACAACAACACATAAAAACCTTTTGGTAAACCAAGGTACCACAACAACGTGCGTTCTAAGGTGTTGATGGACGCAAATTTTTTTTGTTTTTTTTATATTTTTATAGAACTAAATAATAAATCCTATCACATATAAAATATGATATAGGTCAATATTTCATGATAGGAAATGAAAAATAAAAATAAAATAAAAGGTAAACAGCAAATTTGTTTTAACAATTTGCAGGAACAAAACTAAAATGTGGTTGCCAATAAGCCAGCTAGTGACATATTCCTTGATCATGCGACACATTTCCTTCATCAATTATTAAAGCCCATACATAGAGTAATATGAAGGCTCGTTTCTTCGAGTAAGTAATAACGTGGCAATAACAAGAAATGCTCCATAGCTAGGATTGAGGGTGCTACCGTTGACTAGAGTTCATTGACCAGCACCCTTAAGATATTACCTTGGCTAGTGATATCTCCCTGCTTTTGCCAGTGGTATGTGATGTATCACGTTAGCTCGTATGTCAATAGCACGGACTAGAGTATGCGGAATTGTCACACCCGTAGATCAAAAATAAAAAAATACACAAATAGGAAAAATTGATCACTCCATGCGACGTCTCAATTTTTTTTTACACAGACACACACAATAATCAAGGTTCTGATCTTATATACCAATGCCAATCATCAAAATTCTTCCAAATTCAAAGTTAATACTCATTACCACTGAAAATAAACATTTTTAAGTAAAAAACATGCAAATTGCTTTTTTTTGACACACTTAATGATGTCTTGACACACGGCATAATTATCGGAACCATCATCCTTTCGGCTCTTACCATTAACATAACCTATAGACCTTTTAACTATTAGAAAAAATTATTTTGTAATCGCTCCTGTGGTTTTCTTGTTTCCGTCGGCTGTGACGGCCGGACCGCTGGCAGACAAACGGACATTATTTTTTTGGCTTTTTTAGAATCGTTATGACCTAAATGTCAAGAAATTCCAAAAAAGTGGGGGTAAGATTTTTACTTTTGACTCGAGATTGTAATTCTAAGGTTTTTCAAATCGAATGATTCTAATTTCAAAACGATTGCTTTACGTTTTTAACTCGTGAGTAGGGTTTCTAATCCGGATATCTGGATATCGAATTATCCAGATAATTCGACCATATTTTGACTATTCGATTATCCGGATACTTTTTTGCAACTATCCGAATATTAAAAAACCCTTTATTTTGTAAAAAATTAATCAAATTGCGTTGAAAAGTTCAAATAACAATTAACTTGCGTTGCAAAGTTTGTTAGTGCAGTGAAGTGACTACAAGTTTTAAAAATTTATTTACAACTTTAATGTTTTGAAAACTGTAATCATTGAATATTTTATGAAACACTTCGTGAATCTGCAGTGTAAAGATATTTTACTAATATTTATTTAATGCTATATTAATTTAAAAAAAAATAATGTTTTATAAACTTGTGGCCATGTCAATAAAATCTGACGTGTTGGCTATTTTTTAAAGTTTATGAGAGCTCTACTTCTAAATTATGACTTTAAGGAAATCACTAATGAAATTACTTTTGAAAGTGAAGATGAAGAAAGTCTAAGTAATGAAGTTTGTATAAGAAATCGTGACTGCAGAAAGTACTTGAGAATGCTATTGCTTCAATTACTCATGTTGAGAAGCAGAATGAAGTTAGTTCCATATTGCTGAAAAAAGATTTCATTTGTTTAAATAAATATAAAAAACGGAGGGTAATTCAAATATTCTATATTGCGTATTATTACCAATAAAACCTACATCGACTGCAACGGAGCGGGTATTTTTAATTGCTGGTCTTACCAGGACAAAAATTAGAACTCGACTCAATTTCGAGACATTATAATAAATAATTAATTAATGCAATAATTTTTCTAAAATATGCATTTTTATAAATGCATCAATAACTTCATTAATTTAATTAAATTTATCAAAAATTTTTTTTTTTTATTATTATTATGTATTTATGATTTGTTACTATTTTTGTTATTTTATGACTACATAGTCATAAAATAACAAAAATAGTAACAAATCATAAATAATAATAATAAAAAAATAAAATTATTGATAATATTGATACATTTGTATAAAAATTAATTAATATAGATACACGAAAAATATACATAAATGATTTAAATACCGCAAAGTAAAATACATGTTTTATTTATTGTTTAATTATCCGGATATCCGGATTATCCGGATAATTTATTGTTTATGTATTCGATATCCGGATAATCAAATAGGTCGGATATTTAGAAACCCTACTCGTGAGTAAACATTTTTCATTAAATTTCTATGAAACAATCTTCATAACAAATTTTTGTTTTCTTAATTAGGTTTTACTGAAATTCATTAACCACAATTTTAATTTTGTTGATTTATTTTTATAATATTTATTAAATATTTTGTATTAAGGATTTTCTTTTATTTTGATATGCGCATTGAAAATTTTTTCATTTTACTTTAGTTTTGTTTAATTTTATGTCGTGTTTTGGCCTTGTTATTGAAAACTACTAAAGCGACCCGACTCCCCTTCATGTCATTCAGCTAAGGGAAATGTGCTTTACAAAAATTTGTCTTAAAAATATAAATAAAACTACTACAATTTTGTTTTTGCTTCTCTCATAATTAATGCCGACATCAACAAAAACCTAAACCAACTAAATTAAGAAAACTACACCAACTTTTGGACTACGATTCACTTACGAATTCCGATTTCTACTATATAAACGGAATGTAAGGAATTGTATTTAATTCAAGCCGTTGCTTGAAAAAAACATATTCTATTGCTGAACAATGGCTTTATCCTATATCTGATTGATGTAAACCCAAGAAATTAGTTTCAAATAAATGGAGAAACAACCTGATAAATCGACTGACATTATGAGTTTGTCATGGGAGTGCACAAAGATAATTGCTAACAAAATTAACATTAGATTACCATAATTACAATAAGTTGGTAATATATAAATAAAAAATACGCGTATTTTAAATATTTTAGGTTGAAGAAAACAAATAATAAGAAAACATAAAAGGAATATAGAAATTGTTATTATAAACTTTTCGTTCATACTCTCTCATCATTTTCTGTATCTTATTATCATCTTTTAATTTCCATCCTTTTGCACCCTTAAAGCTTGTCTATTACTTTAATATAAATCTCATAAATGAAATTCATATAATTTATCTAAAGTAATAAGTTGTTTGAATGAAATATATATATGATTATTTTCTTTGTTATGACATTCAGTCAGTCAGTCAGTTCAATTGAGTTTTAAATCAAATAGTCTCAAACATAGTCTCGAACATTTTCATATTGGATTTCATTTCTAACCCTCCTCATTTTCATTATTCTGTGTATGTTTATGATGATTATGCTGAAGTGTATAAAGTGGTTTTCTCTAAAGGGAGACAAATATTGTATTAAGACTATCAATTTTCATTCAGTTTTTGGATTTTATACGAAAAGTGTGAGGATTATATTAAATTGTATTAACGTAGTATTATTATTAAGAAAAACATTTCATTTTCATTTCAATTTTTCTTCAATTTGATATATTTTTTTGGTTTGATGTGTTATACTGTTAGTTACGATTTTAGGACTTTCTAAAAAAAGAAAGAAAATAAACTGTCAGTGTGGATGGTTGTGTATCAACAACTCAAACAGAAACTGCAGGTAATGAAATATTTGCAAGCGTTTCCTTTAATGCTGATGTCGATTGATCTGCACCAAATTTAAACTTAACATGTGGTTAATAGTCTATCCTATAGAACCCCGAAAAACGCTAACCAAATTATCTTTGATTACTCTCTCTACTAATTATAAATATAAGCCTTTCTGCTATCTGTTAACAGTACTAACAATAATAAAAAAACTGATCCCTTTTCTTCAAGTTTTATATAGTCTTACTCTTATATGCATAATGCATATACATGCATTCTGTAAACATCAATATTCGTAGAACAGAAAACGTTTACATTTTTTGTGTTTTTAAATTGTAATGAAAAACACAACAACAAAAGCTATAAAAGTTAATCTTAGACTCAAACCACTTTAACAGGATCACTGTTTGAGGGTGTTTGTTAATAAAATTCACTGTTTACTGTTTAATATTCATAAAAATAAAAAGTATAAGGTTTATATATTTTATTTTGTATTTACATTTGATCCAGTACGACCCTTCCTAGCAGCTAAATTGGTCAAATTAAATTTTCATTGTATTAAGAATACAAGAAACGTTTATGGTTGTTTGTTGTGTTTATTGTAAGGATGGGTTTAAAGTACTTCATCACTTCGACGAAGGGGTATTTAAAAAATAATTTAAGCTAGCTTTATTATATATACATGAAACTGTTGCAAACTGATTGAAACTGTTTTTACCAATTATAGCTTTTTTCGTTGGCTAATCAATCGAATAAAGAACCCTCTATATAAACACTGACCAAACAAGCAACTCAATACTACAAATAATCCCAAATATAATCTTTCTGACAATAACTTAACATCAAAATAAATTAACACAAGAATAAAGAAAAATAATGAATTTTTGTAACGATATAAACACAAAAATAATTGAATCTGACTAATCCAAGAAGAATCAAAAAAAATATATACAAAAGATAAAATTCCCTGGTGCCTTTGCACATATTTTTTTATATAAATACATTTCAGACACTTTACCAAAACTGAAATAAAAAGTGTTTAATATTCCATTCAGTTATTATTAATTCATTTAGATAAGTCAACTCAGACTGGATGATATACATAGTTTGAGGGGTGATTCTTTGTTGTTTCTGGTTGAATATTAAAATAAAAAGAACTAAAAGTATGTGAACGGATTTTGGAGCGACAGTTAACGTGTTTGTTGCTTAGTTTTAAAGATGTTAGATAATTGTTAGTCATCAGTGTGGTAGGTTAGGTTAGACTAGGAGGAATTGTCTGTCACTCAAGGTAAAGAAAACACACCTAGGCCAGAATAGGTCCGTTGTGATACCACTAGATCTCTTTTCGCCACTGGAACCATTTAAACCATCAAGTTACTGAAGTCCGTGAGAGTTTTTAACATGATCGTTTCAAAATAAATTTTTCATCTATAGGCCAGTGCTGGAGACCTACATGGTATATGAATTTTCCTATAGTTGTTTAAGAGGGGCAAGTCTATAGATTTTTTTCTGGTAAAAGATCCAGTTCATTCCCTCGCCTAGCAAGTGCGGTTTTTATACAGTTGCACTTAACGCCGCTGTGATGTGGCACCCACGTAATTTGGAAATCAAACTACTTGGCCATCTCGTTCAGAGATTAGATACAGCTTATTGTCACTTTTGAGGTCTATCGATTTCGATACAGTATAGTTGTTCACATAAATTTTGTAAATATCTCTAGTAGATATTACATTAGGTTTCAACCATACCGTGGCTTCATTTATTAGAACTACTTTGACTTGATATAGGCTGAGACTTGAGAGAGTCGTCTGGAAAGTGTCAAAAGAGGTTAATGTTTAACTGATCTGAGAAAACTGGTCCCCACTCTACTTTCAACTTAGGAGTTATTCGTAAAATTTCTCTCACTTCTCACACCGTCATCCTTTCATACCTCCACCGAGAATTCTAGGGAGGTGTGAGAGTATTGGAACCCCGTAAAGCTTATTAAGAGGGATGTTGTCTCTATATTATTTGGTTGAGACCTATTTCATACGAGATTTTGGAGTGCCTGATGCTACTACGGATCCATTGTGACATCAAGGGGGAGAAGCAGAATGACCACCATTACCCGAATTATTATTTCAGACTATTTCAATCAGCTCATTTTCTGTAAATGGCTGGACAAATTTTCTATTTAATAGCACTAATCCGTACTATTTATTCATAAATCCAATCTTTTTGCTTCTTTTTCCGGCTTAGCAGTGCCCTTAGTACAACTTTATCATCGATAAGGGTACCAAACGTTTGAAATAGACCCTCTCTGAGTACCGGGTAGGTCACCACACGATACTCATAATTCATAATTGAGATTTAGAAAATACTTATGTGCGACTCTACCAAGATATCGAATAACAATGTACTTCAAATCGTCAAAAACCAATAGAGTCAAAGACCACCCCTGGCCAATCGTTGATAAGGAGGGGGAGCTAGAGTGGGATCATTGAATAAATCGTTAACTTGTAGAGCTTGACCTAGTTGTACCCAGGCAAAATTCGTAAACAAAGGGGCATGACGCGGCTGACCACCACTGTTTGGTTGACATTCCGTCATATTATCAATGAGCTGTCCCAATGATTCAAGATGTTTTGGAGTTGATCTTCCAGTGGTTCCTGGTACGATTCCAAATTCTTGGTCAGTGGAACATTCTTTCTGGTGGCACCTCCCTGAGGTCGAAGAATAAATGCATTAACACCCTTAAAAGCTGCTGTCAAATGCTTGGCAGCATACACACGGTCCCGAATGACCTCCTCACCGTCACCTAATCGGTATGCACGGTCGACATAATGCTCAATTCTGTTTAAGACACCCTTTAAAATATATTGGTGTAGGGATGGTGTCAAAACTTTCATTTCGTGAGACAAGCATATACTGGCGGGCATGATTATCTAACTTTCATCGGTGAGGTCCGATGCGTGTGATCGCGTTATTGCAGTAGCTTGGCTATTCACAGCTGTCCTTAAATCTTCACCTCAGATATCACTGTTCATCTGGATACCACGCAAAAAGCACTCAATACCCAATTCGCATTCGTCCAACCCATAGAAAGGGTGGTCTATTGGCAATAAAGATATTTTCTTTTGCTGTCTTTTACAATCATAAAAAGAAAAGAAAAACAAAGGAAAATAAGAAACACTGCGGACTACTTGTATGAGCTAAACACCAACAAAAACATAAGACCTACGGTTTCCAATAAACCATCACTCTAGTGAACGCGATGAAAAAAATTCAACAAAACCGAAACCAAATCGCAAACACAAGAATGAGCTAAATCTACTTTCTGGAACCTTCCGAAGAATTAAAGAGACTCAACATCTGATTTAGTCTCCAGTCTAAATATCTGTATCAATTAACCAGATTCTGAGCTCTATAACCATTCCTAAACTAAGAAAAAAAATTAAATAAATGAAAGAAAAATTAATAAAAATTAAAGCTAATATCGTTGCTGGGCAGACACGAGTTCCAGTCCCCAAATCCGTTTTCTTCACAAAGCTATTATAGTAACTCGGATGGTTGATAATAATTGTGAAGGGAGGTTGGTATTGAGAATTCGCTACCACTCCACACTTATTTGTCACTATACGTTGACTACCCAGTGTCATTCTCCTTCGTCAAACATTCCTCGTAACAAAGTCGTTGTCAATCTTGGAATGGAAAGCTAAAATGTAAATATGAATTTATCAAAATATCGAAAAAATCAAAATATCAAAAGCAATCGATACATCCCAAATATCCAAAATACCAACAAAAACAAAATATCAAAATAATATAAAAAAATCGCAATATCCAGATATCAACAAAATCAAAATAAAAATATCATTTATTATATAACCTGTTTTTGTTGCAGCGCCAAATTAGTATAAACGGTATTCCGTTCATTCCGTGATTATAAATCTGATAATCAAAAAAACAGCAAGTGGCCTCTGGCGCAGGGAAAAATTTCTAATAAAATAAAACTTTTACCCTATCAAGGTAATCCTTTTATTAGGCAAACTATTTTCTTTTCTTTTTATTTAACACAAAAAAGTAAAAACACGGTCTTAAAAATTAGGGTCATTTTTTTATTTTTGTGGTTTTCTATGGTATCCCAAACATACACGTCTAAAATCCTTATTTATCCCCCCTTCCAAATTATAATCCTGTGTTCTTCGGTGAAGACTTCTCTTTTTTTCTTTTGTTTTTATAACTGGCCGTCAATAGTTTTTTTTAGTTGCCATAATAGTGTTTATTTTGTCCAAAAAAAAATTTTTTTTGTCAAACTTCTGTAATTATACTATTCAAACTGTTTAAATTCTTTTTGCGTTTCTTGAAACAAGCTTTGTTTTATTTTTCACTCAAAATCTTCACCCAACTAATTGTCTAATTAACACTGTTTATTCTGTTAATTACAAAACCGAAAAAATCAAGTATTTTCGTCTATTTATTTTATTTACAAATCAACTTTTTATTTTGTTTAATAAAAGATCAAAAGAAAATTTATTTATTATCAAAATAATTTTAATAAAAGTGACAATCATTGCACATTTTTAACGAAAACTAAGCACTTATTCCGTTCTAAAGTTACAATTCATCCGAAAATTCAAAACTTAAATGCAAAATTTTATTTGAAATTCGAATAAATTTAGTTATTCTTCCGACTGAAGTTAAAACTTAACTGAATACAATATTCAAAATCGTTACATCAACAACTTGGTAACAAAAAAACTTCTGTTCAGCTCTTTCATTGTGTATACATTCATTTCACTTCAGCAAAAAAAACTATTTTAACTCATAGCACAAGGTAATCCAAACCAAACAAACATCAATTTAATATTGCGACTACCCTTCTCTTCGAATTATATGAATCAACCTATATGTACATATTGCAGGAGAAAAAAAACTAAAAAAAACTATCTGTTTTACGTGGAAAAAGAAAAAACAAAAATAAATTAACAAAGTGGATGAAAAACGTGATCTACACAAGGTGAAAAGGTCGAGATTTGAACTTGACCATTTTTGATTTTCCTGAAACTTGGCGTATAAGTAGTATGGACAAAATAAAAAATATGACTTATTTTAAAATTTTTTTAAAGTTCATAGTTTGAGCATAGGGGGCACCTCAACATGCATGAAAAATGAAAATTCTGCCAATCCGATGTAACTTTGAAATTAAATTGCTGAAGAACGGCTATACCGATTTCATCAAAATTTTTTTTGTTTGATAGATGATTGGTTGGTCAGTTGAAAAAAAATTAATAAATTGTTTTCAAAACTAATTTTTAAATAAAAATATTAAAAAAACTTTTTTAAAGATAGCGCTAGGGTCGAAAATGAATTGAAATTTAATTAATTTTTTTTCTGAAAACAGTTCTATTCTTACTCTAAAATATATCATCTTTACAAAGAGGAATTAATTTTGTTCTTGAGATATTTAATCTTAAAGATTTTTAGTACGACTGAAATTCGAATTTTTCTTCATTTTTTCAAACAACTTCTATTAACACATAATTTTAAAATCAATTAAATTTTAACTTTTTTTTTAACTATAGCTCTAACCTTACTTTAAAATATATCAAATTTACAAAGGGGCATTAATTCGTGTTCTTGAGATATTTAATTTTAAAGATTTTTAGTCCGTCTAAAATTCTAATTGTTCATTATTTTTTCGAACAATTTTTATCATCAAAAAATTTGAACCACTGAAGTTCGAGAAAATAATGAACAATTAGAATTTTAGACGGGCTAAAAACCTTTAAAATTAAATATATCAAGAACACGAACTAATTCCTCTTTGTAAATTTGATATATTTTAAAGTAAGGTTAGAACTATATTAAAAAAAAAGTTGAAATCCAATTGATTTTAAAATTTTTTGTTAATGCAAAATGTTTGAAAAATTCGAATTTCAGTCGTACTAAAAATCATTAAAATTAAATATCTCAAGAACAAGAATTAACGCCTCTGAGCGTTATACTATAATTAACGCCTCTGATTTGATATACTTTAGAGTAAGGATAGAACTATTTTCAGAATAAAATTAATTAAATTCCAATTGATCTTCGACCCTAGCGCCATCTTTAAAAAAGTTTTTTTAATATTTTTATTTAAAAATTAATCATAAAAACAATAAATTAATTTTTTTTCAAACGACTAACTAATCATCTATCAAACAAACAAAAATTTGATTTAATCGGTATAGCCGTTCTTGAGCAATTTAATTTCAAAGTTACATCGGATTGGCAGAATTTTCATTTTTCATCCATGTTGGGCGCCCCTTATGCTCAAACTATGAACTTTAAAAAAATTTTAAAATAAGCCATATTTTTTATTTTGTCCATACTACTTAAGTGCCAAGTTTCAGGAAAATCAAAAATCGTCAAGTTTTCACAACTCTGTCTAGAACACGTTTTTTATCAGTGTGCAATATAATATAATCAAATATTCAGCCACAAAAATCAAGAGCTATAATAATAAAAAAATGAATTTCTTTATGTTTCTCTTCTTTCTTTTATTTACAGTGAAACACTGCATATGCTAGTTATTAGATATTAAATAATATTCTTTGGTTATTTGATGTTATGGAAAGGTGGTACGATTAATTTGTTAATTGTTTGTGTAATTTAGATGCAAAAGAATATGTCCACCTAACAGAATGTGTTCGGTATAACAAGTAACTTATATACAGTACAAGATTCCATCTATTTTTCATTGCATATTTACATGAGAATAATTCTATCGTTGCTTTTTTTTCTCAGTATCAGATTACTTCCGGAGTTATGGAGCCAATATGAGGGATCTTGTAACTTCTGATGAAAATAAACATTTGCAGAATTCCTAACACATTTTTTGATTCATGTTAATGTAATACAGTCCTGCAGTTTGCATCCCTTAACGTTGTCGAAAATTTATTAACTACAAAAACTGCTACATTATCGGCATAGACCTTGAAGCCTTCTATTTCCAGCTCTGTGTTTTGTGGCTCCTACCATTTTGTGCATTAGGACCTAGTGCATTAAGCCGTAAAGACTTAATTTAATATGGTGACATAATTTTTACTAATACGTTATAATTAATTAAATTAAATTAAATTAAATTAAATTAAATTAAAGCATGTTTTTGCGTTTTGTTCGTTTGTTTTTCTTTCAATTCTATTGTTTGCCATTGTTTTTTGTAAAATACATAAAATAAATTTAAATTTGTGTTTTTTATATATTTTTTATACACATATGCACTCTTTTGTTGTATCATGAAACGCTCCATTTTACTAACTCTAAGCTCTCATCTGTCAAACAGTTTGTTTTTCTGTGTTGCTAACAATTTACCGCACAAATGAGGTCAAATTCAAGTCTTGCGTTAGTTTTGGGACACGATCATATTGCCTCGAAATGTATAATTACTTAATCATCGAGTGTCTTGCCGTACCAGGCTATTGTATTACATCGAAAGATAGATACTTTTCAATTCATCGAGCGTATATTGCTTTGTTGAGCGAACATTAATTCATGGTCTCTCAACAGATAGTGGACCTATTAAAGAAAACTGAGAGGTGTTGCATTACCAGTACAATTCATTGCCCGTCAATAAAACAAAATACAGTTCACTGCCAAATTGGATACTGCAACAATACTTAATACAAATATTTCCCCAAACTTTTTCATTATTTTATATAAAAGTCAGATTGTTGTTCATATTCTTAATTATCAGCAAACTACTTATCCCAAAATCAGAATTAGGCATTGCAGTAAACTAGTGCAGAGGAGTAAGTTTGTCCAAGCTGCTAACTCTTATGATGCTGCTGAAAGACTAGTATACGACTAAGAAAGACAACCACCCATCTAAAACGGACAAGTGATGTGATATGATAAGTATATATCACATTATACGAAAATGTTAAACGAAGTGTAACATACTGCATTTTATAAAAAAATTGTAATTGGTAAAAATTAAAAATAAATTGTATGTGGATTCGCTATTAATTCTGTCTAATAAATCAAATTAATTGTTTATCCATGTTGGACTGAAACTGATTAGTAAAACCAGTAATTTCAAAAGCAATATTTGTACATTTAGATCGTTGAATGATAAAATTAATAACTTGTAAAATCATACAGTCAATACAGATTGAATTATAAACATTTTCGTTTAATTGTAACAGAAGCAAACACATGTTTGAGAATGATAAGATGCTATCCACAAAACGTGTTAATCTACTTAATGTATCTAGTCAGACTTACAAATTTTTCGTATGTAATATTTTTGCGTCATTGCGTGCTTAATATTCATATTTAAATTTGTTTAGCCTAATTTTCTTACAGTTACTTATATAATTATATTTGATTGGCCGGGTATCAAAAGACAAGTTTGAATCACTTAAGATTTTGGCTAGCAATGCGTTTTAGATTATTGTAAAAAATATTGAAAGACTTGGTTTATGATTGCCAATAAATGATAGCTGTCTAACGCAAGAAATATTCATCCGTCCCAACGCCACCCTCTAATCAATGAATTTAATAACGAAGTATAACAAACAATAATATATAAACCAATGATCATTTGATTTTCCGGATAGTTTATCACAATATGTCAATTAAAATCCAAAACTTAACCATATAAAAAAAAACAAATAAAACAATGATGATTGTCTCAAATTACAGAATGGAAAGAACATAAAATTCAATCATCGATATACCTTTATTTCTGTTACTTCTTGAGCTATAATATTAATAACATATATAAAAATGATGGCGCTGTAGATAAGACATCCGGTCGAAGTGGTTGTAATATATTTTTTTTTATATATTTTAAAAGTTGTGTTTTCCTTCTCTCTAAGAGATTCCAGAATATGATAAGAAAAAACCCAAACCAATCAACAAAACTATGAAGGGACATCTTATTGACTTTGTTTCGTATAATTTCTGTTCCAACCTTTTTTTCTCACTCACTTTTGAGGTTGTCGTTTATACGATATTCATTCTTTCCCTTTTTACACTTTGTTTTTGTGTATCATAGCATTTTTTTGTAAACATCCAATTTGATGATGATCATCATCATTTGCACAACAACCATATAGTTTTATAAATAAAAAAAAACTTCTAAATTTTTTTTGTTCGTTTGTCTCCAAGACACAAAAAAATTAAAGGACATTAAAACGGCGACAACAAGAAAAACACAAAATAATACAAAATAATAACATTCAATTTCATCGAGTGTAGATTTTTATCATAAAAAACATTTTTTTTATACACAAATGTGAACGAAAAACAATGACGGTTGGGAAAGGATAGATTCATGTATGTTTGGGATTGATTTTAAGTAATAAGTGTAGAGATTTCAAATACGAGATGTTGATTATAATTGTACGATTTAAACATGTTATGTGGTTGATTGGTGTTTGAAGCGCCGGAATATGTTTTTAATATCATAAAATATGTGTTCCAGCCTTGCCGGTTTATTAAATGTGTAGAGAATTGGACTATTATTATACAAACATACGGCATTCTGACTTTGGAAATCTCTTTTTTTCTTAATTTTTTTTCCAAAAAAAGAACTCATGGTTGAATATAAAAAGAAGATAATTTAACAAAAAAAAACAAAATAACAAAAATTATATAAATTAAACAAAAATTATATTAATCACT
Source organism: Diogma glabrata (assembly GCA_963693315.1). Classification (NCBI taxonomy): domain Eukaryota; kingdom Metazoa; phylum Arthropoda; class Insecta; order Diptera; family Cylindrotomidae; genus Diogma; species Diogma glabrata. The sequence goes on along the minus strand of OY856186.1, from coordinate 328,927,061 downwards.
CAAAAATTATATAAAATAATTTTTAAAAAGCTCACATTAAAGTATATTCTTCCAAAACCAGTCCTGAGGAACAAATGTTGATTGAAGCTGAAGCGAATTACAAAACAAAATATCCATATCGACAAAAATCGGAACGTCATCCATTGACGTTTTATAGAACTTAATGCAATATAATACCAAATTGCTTCCAAGGTATTCAAAATCACATACTCCTTAAAATCATATCTTGTGCTCCAATAAACAAAGCATATATGTTTTCTTATAGAAATAAATCCACCACACACAAATATTAAATTAATTTAAATGAGCTGATTCACAACTTATGCTGCTCCATATATTATTTTTATACAGGTTCTCGTTTACGTTTATTAAAAAAACGTCCTTTACATTTCTTCAGCTGCCAGCAATTTAGTTTTTTTTCCTTAACAATTACATAGTACATAGTATATGCCAAACAACACACCATACTCAAATATAGCATATAAAAATACTATTTATTATAAATATAAAACGGTTGAAATTTTATTTGATTTTTCATGTTTGTTTTCTTTTTCTTTAAAATAAAATTGTTATCAGGTAAAAGTTAAATACACAGACCTTTAATATCATGCCACAACAACTTAACTAAATTCACAAATAAATAAATTTTCAAAAATTATTTTGTGCAGCTATACACTATATCATAATAAAACTCTTATGGCACGGTCACTCTGATAACAATCTACCTTTTGATTATAATTTAACGAGTATATATAGTAAGATTCTCCATCTGTTGCTTACTCTATTCTTATCTTTTTATCGTACACAATTTAAAAATTTCCATTTCCATGTATTATTTCAACAAAAATCTATTCAAACGAGAAAATATTCCTCTCCAAATGCAGACACCCATTCATATTATTTATAAATGCACTACTACATTTCTGCAAAAAAATCTGCATTTACTACGTGAGATAAAAACATTTTACGTTCGTGAAATTATTTTACTCGACGCTAATGCGTCTCATGAACAAATTTTCACTTACGAAAACGCATCGTTTTCGTCTCTTGTAGCAAAACTAAAGGTGAAAATAACTCTCTTTATTTTTGAAATCGAAATTTTGTGTGAACAGCTTAGTTTTGTACGCATCTCAAATGTCAGGTCTACAGGATTTAAAGTATACGATATAATGGGAAAATACTTTCACTCTCACCAATAGTGTTTCTTGTGAAAAAATGGAAATCTATTAAACAACCCTTCAAATTGAGATGTCTTGCTGTTTTTTTATTCAAAATTGTACAAAGTAGCAACAAAAACCGGGTAGGGTAGCGAAAATCCGAAATTCTACGTCCACGCCGTGCTACCTGGGTAACGCTAACAGAATTAGGTTGGTGTAGTTGAGAGGGGCAGAGTAAATACTGCTTATACTCAATGATTCTGCACCATGGCGAGTCATTGGCGCCATAAAACCAATGCAACTCAAGCGTCTGTTCTCCATGTTAGGGGCGGCTTGGAGCGGGCGTCTGTCTTGGATCAAGCGGCTCGCTATATAAATGTGTAGAAAGCGTCTGTTCTCCATGTTAGGGGCGGCTTGCAGCGGGCGTCTGTCTTGGATCAAGCGGCTCGCTATACAAACGTGTAAAAAGGTTGTTTCTGGTGACCTTAAGATGCAGAACGAACCCATTCACGAAAATTTGGGTTGGGCGAAGGGCTAACACCCCATTTCCGTAAAAAAATTATTGTCATGAATTCAGTACACAGGCCTCGGAATATCTCGGATTCAATATTGGAACGACCTCGGAAACTGTACCCGGACTACGATTTAAAAATGGGAACCTGGAACGTGCTAAGCCTTAGAAGACCAGGAGATCTCCTAAAACTAACACAACAAGTCGAGAGCTACACACTGGATATAGTGGCATTACAAGAACTAAGATGGCCAGGTAGTGGAATCCATGAAACAGCGAAAGGATACACTCTTTATTATTGCGGTCATCAAAACGGAGGAGAATTTGGAGTTGGCTTTCTTATACACCGTCGCGTGAATCAGCATGTTATCGACTTCTGCCCAATTAATATGCGGTTATGCACACTGAGAATCCGCACGCAAAAATTCAATGTAACGATCGTCAATGTTCATGCACCTACTGAAGATAAAGCAGATGATGTTAAAGAACTGTTCTTCCTAGAACTCGAAGAAGTCATCAATAACATCCCGCGGCACGATATAAAAATCGTGGTAGGTGACTTTAATGCTCAAATCGGTAGGATTGCAGAATTTAAAACACATATCGGCTCTAACAGCTTGCATCATACCAGCAACAATAACGGTTTTCGCGCAGCCGAGCTGGCTATGATGTATGATCTAGTAATTTCCAGCACTTTCTTCCCTCACAAGAGAATTCACAAAGCAACGTGGAAATCAAATGACGGAAGAACAGAAAATCAAATCGATCACGTCATGATCTCTAAGAGGCACTCTACAAGTGTAACTGACGTTCGATCATACAGAGGTGCTGATATGGACACCGATCATATGCTTGTCATCTTTAAGTACAAGTGCAAATTATCATCTACATTTAATAGGCAAGCAAAAAAGACCGTGCGCTGGAATGTCGAAGCATTTAAACATCCAGAAACGCTGAACAGATATCAGGAAATAATAACACAAAACATAGAAGAGCATGATATCTCTTCTGAGATGCCATTTAACATACAAGAAGAATGGCAAACGCTTCAATCAACCATTATAGCCGCAGCACAAACTACAATCGGAAAACGACCACCGAAATCACACAACGAATGGTTTGACGACGAATGCCGCCAATCCGTTGAAAATAAACAAAAACTGCGAGAAAAATGGTTAACAAGGAACACCCGAAGCTCCCAAGCTGATTATCTATGCGCCAGAAAAGCCTCAGCAAAACTTCTACGTAAAAAGAAACGCGAACACATGAAGAGCTGCATCGAAAACATCGACCAACATGCGGCCAACGGAAATTCAAAAGAGTGCTTTGCCAATGCACGGAATCTGACAAAAGATTTCCATCCAAGATCTACAGCCATCAAAAATGAAAATAATGAACTACAACAAGTGAACGCGATGTGCTGGCAGTGTGGCGATCCCACTTTCAAGACCTACTGAATAGAACGAATGAAGTTCATCCTATTCGAGCAATTGCTCCATCAAATGAGGAGATTTTTGTCCCTTACCCAGCAATAGAAGAAGTGGAAGCTGCCATTAGAAAACTGAAAAATGGCAAATCAGCAGCTCTGGTCTCACGTATATATGATCTGATTCTTGCAATCTGGGACCAAGAAGAACTACCTGCTGAATGGAAAACAGCTCTCATTGTTCCGCTACATAAGAAAGGTGACCGTCTAAAGTGTGCGAATTATCGTGGCATCGCACTGTTGAACACTGCATATAAAATACTAGCTAATGTCGTACTTGCTCGACTCACCCCGTTCGCCGAATCTATCATCGGTGACTATCAGTGTGGTTTTCGTCCCAACCGTTCAACCACAGATCAATGTTTTACCTTAAGGATGATTCTAGAAAAATGTTGGGAGTACAACATCAGCATTCACCAGCTCTACGTTGATTTCAAGCAAGCATATGATAGTATCATCCGCGAAAACCTTTGGTCCGCACTCATATGCCTTGGTATCCCAGAGAAACTTGTTTCTCTGTGCAAACTCACAACATCGGGATCAAATTGTAGAATAGTAATCGAAGGGTCAGTTTCTGATCCTTTCGATATAACATCAGGTGTTCGACAAGGTGATGCACTCGCGCCCGTACTGTTTAATTTGGCGCTTGAGTACGCGATAAGAAAAAGCCGAATTGAGACACAAAACTGCATATATAACAAATCTAGTCAAGTTCTTGGCTACGCAGATGATATTGTGCTTCTCGGACGTAGAACAAGCGATATTAAAGATAGTCTCTCTCAGCTTGAAAGAAATGCTAAACGACTTGGATTATGCATCAACACCGGCAAAACCAAAGTGTTAACAACATCCAAGAACATACCTCCCGGAAATCTGGATACTGGCGACTATGAGGTGGAACGCGTGGAAAACTTCAAATACCTCGGGTCTGTAATGACATCGTCAAATGACATGCAGGCAGATATCAAAGCCCGTGTCTCTGCCGCATACAGAGTTTTCTACGCATACTCAAAACTTCTGCGATCAAAACATCTTTCGCGGTCGTGTAAACTCACACTTTACAAAGCATTAATTCGACCTGTGCTTACATTTGGAAGTGAAAGCTGGACACTGACTTCCTCCGATTGTAGAATTTTATCAACTTTCGAGAGGAAGGTCATACGAACAATTTATGGTCCATGTAAAGTTGCTGAAAATCAGTATAGAATCCGAATGAATCATGAAATCAGACAGCTTCTTGGAGGCTGCGATGTAATCGGATTCATTAAATCCAACCGGATTAGATGGTTTGGTCATGTAGAAAGGGCTCCATTGGATAGAATGATAAAAAAAGCGTCCCAACAACAACCAGCTGGTGTTCGTCGAACAGGAAGACCTAGACAACGCTGGCGTGATGACATCATCCAAGACCTTCGTGATATAGGATGTCGAAACTGGGGTCAACTGGTCATGGAACGAGATAATTGGAAGCTGATTACACAGACGGCAAAATCCCTCCATGGGATGTAAAAGCCAGAGAGAGAGAGAGAGCAACAAAAACCTGACTTTAAAGCCACGATTATTTTTCACATTTTCGTCAACAATACTACAAAAACTTTATTCAAATAATATAAATAAATCGTATTATCTTAACTTTCATGTTTTTACCTAACCAGCAGAAAAACATATACACTAATCGAAATAAGAAAGAAAACGGATTGGCATTTTGAAGTATAAAAGGAAAACATAAGAAAATTGATCATTAAATATGAATGACTGGTCGAAATGACTGTCCATTGTAATTTCGATGTCTTTTCCCTTATCATGTGAATTTGATACATAATCAATGATTTTACTTCATAATGGTTTAAATTTTAAATTTTAATTTTATTGGTTTAACTAATGTCCGTCTTGGATAACAAAATATTAGAAAAAAATATTTTTGAAACATGAGATTGGGCAAGAAACATTTGGATGTTTATTTATTTAAAGACTAGAAGAAGGTAAGATGATGATAACAAGATAAAAGTAATGTTTTTGTTTAAGGCAAATCAAGTTGATGTTGTGTTTTGTTGGGTTTTAAATATTTGTAAATAATTTAAAGGCAATTGGGACGGAAAAAAAGTTTGGGGATTATAGATATTTTTTTTCTTAAAACATTTTTTCTTCTCAGGCTGGATTTAAAATGTTATTTTTCAGGTAACAATGTTCATTACTAGCTAATTGATTTAAAAATTGAAAATTTTCACTTTTCTAGATCGAACTTAAGAAACAATGCCATTTCCGATTTTCTTGAATCCTCGGTAATCGTTATAGCATAATCAAAAATAATTAAGTCATGCTTTTATTTTTTCCAAGTTATGATAGTGTGGCTTAAAATTAGTTTTTGTACTTTGTACAATTTACTAGAAACGAGTTTACCCATTCTATTGAACTTTATAACAAACACCGCGTGCGCCATGGAATTTCCATGGTGTGTTAATACATTTTATTGTCACTATGCGCTCGTTGTGCTATCATTCGTACCGTCACTAACGTCATGAATTTACCACCCATACTGACACGCCATCCCTTCACAGTGCGTTCATGATGCTGTCTGCCGTGGGAGAAAATTTTAAAGATTGTAGCGCACGCTATACCTTCAAAATAATGCTGTTATTTTGAATGCAGTGCAATAAACTCAAATGATTAAAACGGCGCCATTATGAGATCATTTTTCCTTTTGTTTCCCTTTCTTTTTACCTCTCTTGTGGTGACAGAATGCTAGATTAAAACATATTTTTTTATTCACAATCTGCAGAAAATATATATATATATATATATATATATATATATATATATATATATATATATATATATATATATATATATATATATATATATATATATATATATATATATATATATATATATATATATATATATATATATATATATGTATATATATATATATATATATATATATATATATATATATATATATATATATATATATATATATATATATATTTATATATATATATATATATATATATATATATATATATATATATATTATATATATATATATATATATATATATATATATATATATATATATATATATATACAGTGAAACTTCCATAATTCGAACCACCAAATGCCATCAATTTTAGTTCGAATTAGGGAAATTTCGAAATACAGAAACGATTTATAAAGAAATTTAAAATTTGAATTCGAAAATGAATACGATTTATAGAGAAATTCGAATAATAGAAGTTCGATTTATGGAAGTTTGACTGTATATATATATATATATATATATATATATATATATATATATATATATATATATATATATATATATATATATATATATATATATATATATATATATATATATATATATATATATATATATTACTTGTGGTAATGCGACGTTATCCATTTTGCATGGCACCCCAATGGGCACAAAATAATTTTATAGCCGTTTTGTTTATGATACAATTTAAATGAAAAAAATCAGAATTCAAAAAATTTAAATATTTGGCTTACATATGCAAAATAATATTAAATTTGAATCACTAAAATTTATTATTTAAAGAACCCGTTTGTTTTTTGTGTATTTTTTCATCGAAAATTTCTTTTTCGTCACCAGTGATAAAAAACCTATACAAATAACTTTCGTAACTATAGTGACGAAAGTAGTTTTTTAAAAGCCATCTATTTTCCAATTTCTAAACTAGAATAAACCATCCTAGAGCACCCGTTAAGTGAATCAATTGATTGAACGAAATAATTTTGTTAGTGTTAATTTGATCTCTCTTAGGCAGATGACGTTAATTAATTTTCTAATTATTTACGGACAATATACATTAAAAATGTAAAAATAATAATAGTTAAATATATAATATTCATATATCCTTTTTAAATAGTCTGATAACAAACAGTTGGTGTTAAGATATTTTTCATTTTCATTTATATTGTATTTAACAAAAACGAAAAAAAAATATTTATAATTTAGGTTGATTTAAAAAATACCAAAAATTAACGTAAAGTCATACCCATACAAAAACTAAATCAAAACTGATTTTTATTTTAGAAATAATAATAAAACTTTTAAGTTTGATTTTGTTTATGACCAAACCGTCTTTAGTTATATAAGCCTACTAGACGCGAACTTAAAAAAACAATGAACCTTCAAAGATGTGTTATTTAATGATTTTAAGGACTTTATAGAAAAATAGAATGAAAATGGATTTTGTAGTGTAAATAAAATAAAAATATAACCACATGAATAACTTTAATGTTAATGTACATATTTATATATGCATAAAGAACACGATTTTTTTTAAAACAATCAGGCTTGTTACTAAAGACGGTTTTGTTTATGACATAGAAATTGGATAATTTATTCATATCATGTTGAGTCATCTATTTTTTAATAGCAGAAATATAAATATACATTTGAAAATTTAAATTTGTAACAGTGTATGTTTTGAAATGTGAATTGTACGTTATTATAAATGAAAATGATTAATTATTAATAACAGTTTTTAAAAAAGTAGTAGAAAGAGTACAGTCTTCTACTCGCGACCATTACCTACCTCGGCTATCGCCTCGGCTGGTAAATTGTTCTCTCGTTTCAAAATATCTTGTTTTCGGCATAGTTGAATATTATACTATTTTCACTCGACGTGTTTTATTCTTTGTTTATTATTCTTATCATTAAATAAATTTCGTCACTTTTCGCTTTGTTATTATTACTTTTGGTAAGAGCACGTTATGCATTTTGCATTGTCCCACAATTGTCACAAAATAAAGACCAAACGCGTACATTTTCCACCACCCCGTGCCGTCACGCTATGATGGCACTATGATAGCCATATGCAGTTGCACTTGGACGTCCAAGTCCATGACGCGCGTGAAAGCATTGGGCCGCTACAGTGTTTGTTAGGTTATTTTTGTACTTCACTATAGTGTAGTTCTAAAATGTATATATATGCATCTTCGAAAACTTCTCAACCCACTTGTTTGCAAAAACACAAATATTAAAAATACTTCGTACATCTGACACTTCCGGGAAGACCGCATTATATTCGTCGTATTTTCCATTCATTTTTGGATAGTTATGGAAAAATAAAAAAACAAGAATTACAATAATACGTACGAATAAAATTAGAATTTCTTTGTTTTTAAGAAAAAAAGAAAGGTAGGATTGAATTGGTGGAGTAGTTATATTTTTCGCGAGGGATTAAGTTGTTGTAATTTTTTTACAGTGGGCCCCAAGCGGCAATCAAAGAAATTTCACATTAATAAATTTTCTGGTAATTAATATTAAAAAGTAAAAGGAAAAAATGTTGTTTATGATATATAAATATTTTTCGAATTTAAAAAAAATTATTCAAATCGGTTAACCCGTTTCAGCAGAATTTAGCTTTAAACCTTTATTGTCTTTTAATTTCTTTTTAATTTAACGACTGTAACGATGAACTATTCCGAATTTAGCTATAAAATAAAAATATTCATATTTAAAAAATTCACTTATCAGTTAATTCCTCTGTTGCGCCACCATACAATATCAATTAATAACACAAATTTCTGTCTACATAAATGATGAACATTTTTTTTGTAAAGCTCAGTAATAGTATTACATGTACATACGATGTACGGTTGTTCAAATTTTTTTAGGTGTAGAAAAGCAATTTATTGAGATGATGTATGGAAAAGGGTTGACTTGCGTTTTTTATTGAGATATATGCCGAACTATAAGTTTGTGTGCGGTGAAAAGTATAATTAAAATAAAACAAGATGGAGAATCTGACTATTAATACTCGATAATTTGTACGTTCGAGAAGATAATGTAAATTTTAATCAAAAAGTTAAGATGGTGATCAATAGTGTTATTATGCCACAAGTTTTAATGTAAAATATTTAACTATTTAAATATCAAAATTAAGTTTGAAAAGTTAATTAAATTTTTTTAGAATAGTTTTTTGTAGCACGTGTATTAAGTTTTTGTATAGTAAGATTGTAACTGGCAATAATTTAAAAAAAAATAAAGCAAATAAAATACAAATTTCAACATTTTTTAATATATTACACATAACACTTTTTTATTTTTGACTTTTTTACTTTTTTATTTTATTATGAACATCCAACCAACCAACGTTTACGAAACCGTTTATTAGAAAAATTTAAATAGATGGTGCGAGAACAAAAGTGTAAAAGATGATTGCGAATTGGATTAAAAGAGCTTGTTTTGGAAAGAGTGCATGGAATTTTCATTAGTTGGTCTTCAGTATTCACGAAGAACAAGGTTTGTTAATATTTTTGTATTCGGACAGTTTAGTGAAGATGTGATGCAGTTGGTTTTAATATGAGAAACAAAATTACAAAAGAGAATATGTCATAACAGAGTATTAACAATGCAAGATTTATTACTTCGGTCTGAAAGGCCTAAGTATTACATTCATGAGCTCAAAGTGAAATTCTTACCCCCACTTTTTTGGCATTTCTCGACGTTTTAGGACCTACTGATTCTAAAAAAGCAAAAAAAAATGAATGTCTGACTGTCGGCCGGCCGTGCGTCACAACATACGAGATCTAGAAAACCGCTAGACGGATTTCAATTTTTTTTTTTTCTAAAAATAGGTTTACTCAATGGGAAGAGCCGATAGGACAATGTGTTCGATAACTGTATTGTAAGTGTGTCAAAAAAATCGTCAAGTGTGTCAAAAAAAGGAAATTTTTATATTTTTTGCTTATAAAACTTTCATTTTAAGTGATTACGAGTAGGAACATTGAATTTGGAGAAATCTTGATGGTCGGGATTGGTGAGACCATAATGTGAGACCAATGACATGTGAGACCAAAATCTAGATTATTGCATTATAAGGTTGTCAAAAAAATACTGTCATGTGTTTCAAAAGAAAGATTTTTATTTATTTTTTTACCCAATTTTTTGGAAAAAAATAAAATTATTATTTGTTTGAAATGAAATTTTATTATTATTATTGAGAATTATGACATTATAAGTTTGTCAAGAAAACATTGTCAAGTGTGTCAAAAGAAAGATTTTTATTTACTTTTTTACCCAAGTTTTTGGAAAAAAAATAAAATTAATAATTTGTATGACATGAAATTTTATTATTATTATAGAGAATTATGGCATTATAAGTTTGTCAAAAAAATAATGTCAAGTGTGTCATTTGTGTGTCAAGTGTGTCATTGTTTCATTTATTTTTTAGCCAATTTTTTGTAAAAAAAATGTTGCTGTTTTTATGACGTATATGTAATTGAAAATGAAATTGGACAAGGACATTTTTGAATTTGTTATAGTTTTTGAAATATTTTTGGAATTTTGAAAAAAGTTTGTATTTTTGATTTTGTAATAATTTTTGCAATATCTTTAGAATTTTGGAAATAGTTTTGATTTTTGATTTTGTAAGAATTTTTGGAATACTTTTACAATTTCGACAAATTTTAAATTTTTGATTTTATTATAATTTTTGGAATTTTGAAAAAAATTTCAATTTTTGATTTTGAAATAATTTTTGCAATATTCTTAGAATTTTGGAAAAAGTTTGAATTTTTTAGAATTTTTGGAATATTATTGAAATTTAGAAAAAGTTCAAATATTTGATTTTATTTTAATTTTTGGAATATTTTTGGAATTTTTCAATTTTTGATATTGTTATAATTTTTGCAATATTTTCGGAATTTTGAAAAAATAGAATTTTTGAGTTTTATATATTTTTTTAGAATTTTGAAAAAAGTTTCAATTTTTGATTTTGTAATAATTTTTGCAATATTTTTAGAATTTTGGAAAAAGTTTGAATTTTTAAGAATTTTTGGAATATTATTGGAATTTAGAAAAAGTTTAAATATTTGATTTTATTCTAATTTTTAGAATATTTTTGGAATTTTAAAAAAAGTTTGATTTTATTTAATTTTTACAATATTTTCGGAATTTTTAAAGAAATGTAGTAGAATTGTAATATTTTCTCGAAACGTTAAATGGCGAGGTTTTTGAGTAGTTTGCTGAGTGTATCATCTTTACACTAAGTTCTGTTAATTTATGATCTGTTATAATTTTCCGGCAACGTATCGATGTTTCGTGTTAGTTTTGTAATAAATTTCTAAACAGAGATAAAAAAATACTTGTACTTTAACAAAGACTTATGTTTGATATACATCGCTGCCAAAACTAAAAACCATGTCCTCATAAAAGTTTTTTGCCGAAAACTATATCAAAAGCCTTAACCCAGACCGAAGTCTTGATATCTCAGAGCTTGAGATTTCAGCCCCTCCATATGTTTTGATTTAATTACATTAATTTTTGATTGTGTTTTTTTTCTTGTTAAATTAGTTTTTTTTTTTTAACTTACTGGTCATTCAATAAGTCCGTAGGATGACACATAGATGGCGTTACTAGAATTTTTTCCATATGATTTTTATTTAGTACTAACCTTCAAACGATACGTGTATAAATTTGACAGCAATCTGACTATTTATTCGTGAGTTATAGCATTTTGTGTGAAGCAACTTTTGTTTTTGACAAAAAAATGGAAAAAAGTGAATTTCGAATTTTAATAAAGCATTGCTTTTTGATGAAAAAAAATACAGTGGAAACCAAATAATGGCTTGATAAACATTATCCAAACTCTGCTCCATCGAGACAAATGGTAGAGAAGTGGATGGCTGAATTTAAATGTGGTCGTACCAGCACAAAAGATGCAGAGCGCAGTGGACGCCCAAATGAGGCTGTTATTCCAGAAAACATAAAAAAAATCCACAAATTGGTTATGAACGATCGCAAATTGAAGGTGCACGAAATAGCTGACATTGTAAAGGTAGCAGATGGTAGTGTTTTTACCATTTTACATGAACATTTGGGTATGCGAAAGCTCTGTGCAAATTGTGTGCCGCGTGAGCTCACAGTCGACCAAAAACAACAACGAATCGATGCTTCGGAGGAGTCTTTGGCACTGTTAAACCGCAATAAAAGGGAATTCTATCGTAGATATGTGACAATGGATGAGACATGGCTTCACAATTACACACCAGAATCCAAAAGACAGTCAGCTGAGTGGACAGCAGTCGACGAACCGAATCCAAACCGAGCAAAGACGCAACAGTCGGCCGGTTAGTTGATGGCGTCTGTATTTTGGGATACGAACGGAATAATATTCATTGACTATCTCCAAAAAGGAACCACCATCAACAGCGAGTATTACTGTGAACTTTTGGATCGATTGAAGGCTGAAATTGCAAAGAAACGGCCACATTTGCAAAAGAAAAAAGTGTTGTTTCACCAAGATAATGCACCGTGTCACAGATCGATGAAAACGATGGCAAAATTGAATGAATTGGGCTTTGAATTGCTTACCCACCCACCATATTCTCCAGATTTAGCCCCCAGCGACTTTTTCCTGTTTTCAGATCTCAAGAGAATGCTTGCTGGAAAGAAATTTAAGTCCAATGATGAAGTAATCGCTGAAACTGAGGCCTATTTTGACGAGAAAGAGAAATCGTACTATAAAAGTGGTATAGAAAAGTTGGAAAATCGTTATACTCGTTGTATCGCCCTCGAAGGCAACTATGTTGAATTAAAAAATCGAGTTTTGTCAAAATGTTGTTTTTTTCTTACTTATCCTACGGACTTATTGAACGACCTGTTAACATTCAACTATTATTTTGTTATGAATTTTTGTTATAAATTTATGAGATTTCTCAGTCAGGATTTCCGTTTATTTTTATGTAAATGAAAAATCGTTTCACGTGACTTTAAAACAAAGACATTTTAACGCGTTACAATCTTACTACACAAAAGTTTTGCTTTTACGAATGAGAACGAAATTAAACATATAAAATGTTAACTTATGAAAGGAATTTTACAAGCATGTAATTAATTTTAGGATTTTTCGGACTGATTAAAAACTTGTTCGTATTTTTCTCTTCCTCTATACTACTTGATAGAACGTTCTCAATGACTCACTCCATTTTTTCCAACTAATAACAGTATATCGCTAGAGCGGCTATCTGACACATGTGTGATCAGTTTGAATAAAGCAAAAAAAGATCTAAATGGAGAAATCTGAATTACAAGAATAACATGAAGCGAACAGAAAAAGCAAATAATCATGCAACGCGTAACAAGTTCAGTATTGGTGCGTACCTCGCCATCGTAGACTGCTTATTAAATGAGCCTGATAAAAATTCAATTCAAAAGCTTTTCGCTGAAAACTTTACAAAATCCTTAACACAGACCGAAGTCTGGATATCTCAAAGCCTTGAGATTTGAGTCACTTCATATTTTTAACTATATATTTCTAAATCGGATATTGCTCTAATGAATTTTGACCAAATTAAATTTTATCAAATGAAAAAGGGCTTAGATCAGGATAAATAAGGTAGACAGTAATAGATAGGGGTGGGATACAATTAAATAGGACAAATCTTAGAAAGGCATTTCGTTTCAGGTCCAAGTCAGATGGAAAGTTTCCAACTTGGGGTCAAACACAAAAAACCAATTCATGGAACCATATTCAAATAAGGTTTACCCTAAAAGGGTATTCTAAATCAGGCCCGGCCCTGCAAATGCTCACATATGATTGCCCTAATAGGACTTACTCGCCCTGACTGTATTCAGGATTTCCTTAGCTAATTTCTGCTCTGGATTGTACTTAATAATAACTATTATTATAAAACAAAGATATATATCGTCATATAGTATTTCTGAATGTAATCGATTTTATATAAGCAACAATCTCAAAATGATCCAATAAAATGTCAACCCTCTCCAACAAAAGTAATAACAAAGCACTTAACCTTCATAACTGAACATCAATTCTTATAAAACCAAACGGAATATAATAAAAAAGTCTCATAATCATAAATTTCGTCCCAGACCAAACCAATTCAATCCTAACTTCATTCAAGATTTTCTTTCACTAAAATCTACTTTGGTCTCAAGTTTCACAATAAATCTCTTCCTTATTCAATTAATAAAGTGATTTTGATGGTGGTCTCCTAAAATTGGACCGTTTATAATTTCAATGAAATATATATGAAGGGATGAAATAATAAATAAACAAAATATCATAAAACAGTAGCATTTCTATTAGTCTGTTTTATACAAAATAGAAAATAATTCAATAAATCATTAAAAAATGTTGTCTAATTTTTTTTTTGTTTATTGTTTTTTATATAACTTTTTTTTGTACCTACCTGGAGATTATTCATTCAATTTCTATGCGATAGGTATATTCTTAACAGGAACCTAAAAGACGGAATAATATAAATAATGGACAGACTTTGAGAATGAGACTGAAATTGATGTTTACAGAATGAAAAAAAAGGTTAATTCGTTACGGTCATTTTGAGAAATGATTAAGTGGAAAATTGATTGTATAAATGATTAAATGAGGAATATCAGCAGGACATCTTGTAAGGGACAATGTTGTAGTTTTTTTTTCTGTAAATTTAATTGATAGATCGATGAATTTTTTTGTAATTTGCGTTTTTTTAAGGTATGAGGTGGTCATTTTTTGTGTTTAATTGTAAGAATATTTTCGTAAAAAATGTTTTCAGTATGGTTTTGGTAGTAACACATATTAGAAATACTTAGCCTTTTGGCTATGAAATTGTAATATGAAAATGATCGTAACATATTTAAATTAATATGTTTTGGATGTTCAAATTTAAAGACATACATAACAACAACGAGACCATTATATAAAAAGGTTACTATATCAAGTAAGTTTAGGTAGTACTTTATTATAAGCTATCTATGTCTTCTTAAAATAACACTTTCTTTTACAGGTAGTTAAAAGAAAACGAATAATTTAATGAATATTAAACAAGCAAAGTTCATTGGTTAAAACAGCTTTCTTCTATGCCTGAATCAATGCATTCAATACAACTGATCGTCTTTTTTATTCAAATTTTCTCTTAATCCGGTCCGGAATGTAATTCGTTTTGATTTGCTTTCTTTGATTGCATGCTGTTGGTTCATAAAAATTTGTTGATATTTACTTGGATTGATGGTAATTGTGTGACAGTTAGTCAACATACTCAACCATTAAAGTTGTAATTAATTAAAAAATTAAATGCAAAACAATTTTATGTGTTTGTTTGCAAAATAACCAAAGAATTAGAAAAAAATTATATATGTGTTTTGTATCATTAGTGAAATCGAGAAATTAATGCACAGCCGGTCGGAAAAAAATATTGGAAATTGATTCATTTGTATGGTGTTTTTAAAAGAAACGTGTCCGTGCATAGTGGTTAATTACCATTAAATTAATGTATTAACATTAGTGTGTTCAATAACCGGTTAAAACTCAGCCTAATTTACGACAGACAGTTCTTGAAGAACCAAAAAAAAACTGAAGGTTTGAAAATTACGAAATGTTATTTTTGAATTCACATTTTTTTTATATAACAATTTATTTAAAAAACTAAATCTTTAGTTCAAATTTGTAATTCCAATTAGAATAATTTAATGGAGTGTTGTAAAATTAAATCAAATTTTAGTCAGATGTGTAGTGATATGTAACTAAATCAAATTAAATGATTTTTTAACTAGAATTTCAAATGGTCAAATGTATTGGCAAAAACGAACGTAGAGTTAAATTTAAATTACAAACAACAACAAAAAACAAGGTTGTGTTCGTGCAACTTACAACAACTTGAAAATAGCTGACAATTGGTCTGACAACTTTTTTATACAGCCAGTAGACCATTTTCTAAGTCAGCCCCCATTTCCCGCCGAAAACCCCCAAGCATTGCCATAGAACTCAAGGCATTTGCGCATTTTGTCTCAAAATTAACAGCCTTATTGAGCCGCTTGTCGAGAGTGACACCAAGATACTTCACATTATCTTGGAGTATTAATGTGTTATTACCGATCGACGGAAGAGTGAAGTTATTTAGTTTCCTTCTGTTGGTAAACCCAACGAGCTGTGTCTTAGAAGCATTGATCAAGAGACCATTCTTCTGACATCAGCTGTTGGTAATTTTAGGAGCATTTTGCATTTTTATGCAGAGATACCCCATGTTGTCTCCTTTATTATTTAATTCAGTTAGGAGCCGGTCTACCATCATGTTCCAAAGCAGGGGTGAAGGAACGCCCCTTTGAGGATATCCACGCTTAGCACCTACCTGGATAGTGGAGTTGTATTTCGTGTGTATAAACAGCTATCGATCTTCCAGTGCGCGTCGTTTCTACCTTAGGAGTGTTTTATTCACACCATACCATTCCGCTCCGTTAAGGAGTGACCCAAAGTGGCTTTGTCAAAAGCCCCTTCTATGTCAAGAAAAGCGCCAAGAGTGATAACCTTTTCAGTAGTCTCTTCAATATCGGAGCCCACCTCTGATAGGATTGTGTCCGTAGGCTTTCCCGCTTGATAAGCATGTTGCCTATTGCTGAGCGGGGTTTTCTTCAGACAGACATTTCTGATTTAACGATCGATCAACAACTCCCGAGATTTTAGAAAGTATGAGGATGATCGGTCTGAAGTTTTTCATTTCGCAATAGTTGATTTTCCCTGGTTTTGGGATAAATACAACTCTCACGTTTCTCCAGGCCTGTGGTGCATACCTAAGAGCTATGCACGCCACGGAGATCTTTAAGAGCCTATCTCCAAGAGCCAGACACTGTTAGATCGTAATAGACCATATTCCATCTGGAAATGGAGATTTGTGTGGCTAAAAGGAGCCGATAGTCCAAAACAGTACCTCGGGCGAAACAACTCTTTTTGCTATTATCCAGTTCATTCGGTTTGGTTCCTTGAGGAATCTTTTCAAGTACACAGCCAGGAAAATAATGTTGAAACAGTGCTGTATAAGTCTCTTCTTTTGAAGAAGTGTGAGTATCATTGGATAATTTAATATTATCCAGTATCGCTAAAGGATCCTTTTTCAAGGCCTTCATTAGTGCAGCACCTTCTGTGATAGTCATAATCGACTCAATCGACTTCTTTGATTTGCGAATAAGTCTTTTAAAAAGTTTCCTTGCTTCACTATGCAGAGCCCAATCAGCTTCATCACGAGTTTTCAATGTTCTGTTCAGAAGTTTCATGGATCTTTGTCATGAGCTTATCAAGGTTTTTGTTCCACCAAACTGATTTGTGTGCACTTCATTGCCTCGTTTCGGGACACGAAAAATCCAGACTAACAGATCGTTGAGCTGGTCAACGGCCTGGTCAATAGGTCGGACTTTGGAAATGCTTTCACAAGCCCGTTCGTCCTTTACAATGACCCTGAAGCACACCCAATCCGTCTGTCTCGGATTCCGGTAGACGAAATTCTCGGGCTGGGATCACCTTTACAAGAAAGTATATATATCTATGATCGCTCATGGTTATATCAGTAGACACTCTCCAGCTCCTGATGTCTTCTAGAAGAGATCTGGAGCATAGAGTGATGTCTATGGTTTCTTGCCGTCGGGAGTTAACAAAACTGTGTTCTTCTCTGCAATTTAGAGTTTACAAATTAGTAGTAGCCAAGTACTCTAAACAAGACTGACCTTTGATATTGTTATTGTTACTTCTCCAGCTTACGTGATGTGAATTGGCTTCATAGCAGACTATGATATCTAGGTTTTTATGCTTGCCATAGTCAACCACGCGCACAAATTCCTGCGTTGGCGGGGGACTAATGGAGTCGTACGAAAGATAGGCCGGCACAATGAGTATCCACCTTTGTTCCGAAGCTGTTCCATAACTGAGCATTCCTATGGTTAGGATAACTCATCCAGAAGATGCATATCAAGACTTTGGTGTAATGTTTTGCCGGTTCTGGTTTTGTCAGGACTCCTTTTATACGGCCCCTTTATACAATGTACCAGCCCTTCAATGAAAGACCGGCTATACTCTGTTTTTTATGATGTATGGCTCTTTAATTATTAATATTTTTGTCTGCAACTTTTTAGCAAGTGAAGCCATGAGATTATATTCCACCTTAGTTTATAATCAAGAATGAGGTTCAATTATCTACTCTTGACAGTGATACTCAGACTGGCTCAGTTGAAAGTTGGGGAGCAAATTCTGGTGGTTTGCGATTCGTTGGAAAGAATGCAAAGGACACTTTGCGTTAATTATCCAAAAATACAAGAAAATTTACCGAAGATTCCATTAGCAATATTGGCCGCATAAGCGGTCACCCTAAAGCCTTATCCTTCCAGGCTTAGCAAAAGATCAATCATAACAAAGTTCCATAGAAGGGATGATAAAATTCCAACTTGAGGTGTATATCTTCTAATGAAGCTTCTAATGAACTAGCCAACGAGACAAGCTCGGAAAATTCTCACCTTAAGAAGCAAGTCAATCCAGCTGATTACTACAATCCCAAATTCTCAAACGTATAGATGGCTACAGAGCTAACACTATTCAAGGCTCCATCAAGATCGAAAGAAGTGATTAAGGAATAATAATTACAATCCAGATATTTCTCAATTGGACGTATGAGAATCAAACACTTCATGTGATACTTTTACGAATCAGTTGTCCCTAAAGTAATTTCATAAGCGTTGAAACGGAATTTAACCGATTCGACGCTGTCGATGTTATTCAAGTCATTCGTTATATTCATGCGGAATTATGAATTCGATGGTTCTTTTTCTTTAATTTTTTTGGCTATCTTTCGTTAAGTTTTTTTAGATATATACTTGTACGAGTGTATGATTTTTGACAGTTCCGTTCGGCAGTGCAAGACTAAATTAAAATTTATTAAAATTAAATTTTAGTGACAACTTCACAGGAGAAAAAAAGGTATATAAATACAGTACAGTAACAGTAATTTTTGTTGATGGAACCTTCAAAACTTTTGTTATCGCTTGTAGTGTAATCTCAATTAAACTTGTTGATACCACCAATAAGCAATATATTTCAAAATGTAAGAATCCTACTGTTGTATTTTGTGTTTGCATTTTTGTATTGCCCTTATAATAATTAAGATTTTGTAAATATAGCTTTCTTTGATCCAACAACTTGTTTTTAACTATTATACAGCTAACATTATATTAAATAACTAAAAGAAGTGTGTCATGATTTAATTTAAATCTAATATAAATTAGATAGAAATAAAATATTAGTTAACAAAAATAGCTAGCTTTATAACAAAAACGTATTTCAAACAATAACTTTTTTGTTCACACAAAAAAATTAAAAATGTAAAATTAAAATAAAAAAAAGTTTAAATTATTTTAATTGGTTAAATAAAATTTCACATTTGTTCTAATAATTATCGTAAATAAATTGTTTTAGAACCGTAATTATTTTTATATGTGTCAAATATTTTCTTATGAATTCTATTTATAGCTGGCGCAACAATTTTTATTATATTGATTTACTATTCAAATTCAACATTCACCGGTACCATTGGCGCAATGATTTTTTTTATTATATTGATTTGATAATATTGATGTTGAGGGTATTCAACAATCGCCTGAAACATTTTCGCAACAGATGTTTTGTTTTATTATATTAATTATCATAAGTTATTCACTATGTTTGGTTAGTATAAAAGAAGCATGAAGAGTTTGATCAAATACAAATTATGGAGTGAGTGAAACGTTTTAGTTTTTATAATTGTAATAATTATATTTGGTGTGTGTGTGATGGTCTTGGTCAATCCGAGTTTTGTGGTGGATAGAGTGGCTGTTTTTCTCTCATGCTGTTCCGTGCAATTCGGCATTTGTACAGGAAAAGCATAATCGAGCTCACAGGCTGCAACCAGTCGGAAAATTTAAATCTCAAGGCACGCAATTCCTCTAATGTTCCTGATAGTGATTCCGCTATCAGGAATGCACAGTGCTCATTACAATACAATTTACAAAACAAACATTAGTTTAACAAAATATATCTTCTTTTGGGAAAAAAAATTTAGTCAAGTAATAACAAAAATTTATACTAAAAGTTATGCAGTCAATGTTAAAAAGTTACATATCCTGCTAAGGTTTTTAAATTTACATTTACATTTTAAAGTTTTACATTTACAGAATTTTTTTATTCTACTAATTCTACGATCATTTTTTTGGGGGGGGATGAGGTTGACCAAAAATTTGTGTATCTGTACTTAAATTTACAACCCCTGATATGAGAATAATTTGTTTAGAGCTGTTCTCATTCTTATTGTGAAATGCGTATAATTAGACGAAAATAAAACAGAACCGATTGAAAAAGTTTTTGGAAAAAAAATAATCAACTAGCTTAAACCGCCCTTGCAATCAATTGAGCAAACCTTAAAAATAAATCTCAACCAATTTTATCTAAACCTAATAATCGTAACTCTCTTTTTGCCATCTTTTTATAAATCAATTCTTTATCAACAAAAAAACTAAAATAGATCACATTATTCTTTCTAACTATGTATATCAGACACAAAACAATTTTCAAGCTACCAAAAATATAAAAGAAATAAATTTTCAACTTTCTATTTTGTTTTCCCATTTATAAAGCAAAATAACATAAAAACTTGCGTGACAATTTTCATGCATTGATGAACAGAATTTTCATGTTGTTGTTATAAATTTATTTAAACATAATAGAAAAAAAATTAAACTAATATTACACCAGGTGTGACGACAATTTATAAATGGCTTTATAAAGGTGTATGTGTTTTTCCTTTATTCTTGTTAATTTTTTAAGGGTTGATAGAATAAAAATTGTGTATACGTTTATGTTAATTAGGAAAAATGAAAATGGTGGTTATTTAAGGTATTAGAAACATATAGAGGAAGATTAGTTATGGTTGTGTTTGTTAAAAAGAGAAACAAAATTTCAATAAAATTATTACCAGAAATGTAAAGGTGGAAATGTAAGTTTTTTAAATTTTTTTCAAATAGGGATTCTGATATGGGAATGGGGTTGTTACATCTAATATAAATATAAAAATGGCAGCCATTATTTTTGATGTTTTATTAGTTTTATGGTGTT
Organism: Diogma glabrata; assembly: GCA_963693315.1. Classification (NCBI taxonomy): domain Eukaryota; kingdom Metazoa; phylum Arthropoda; class Insecta; order Diptera; family Cylindrotomidae; genus Diogma; species Diogma glabrata. The sequence goes on along the minus strand of OY856186.1, from coordinate 328,906,007 downwards.
GTTTTTGTTTCCGTTTTAATAGTGTTCTGATTACTTTATAGTTTGTTATTAGTTGACAAATTAAATGTGTATCATTATTAGATATATAAACGAAAATTTTTTAACTTTTTATAATAGCCTAATAAATAATTTGTTGAAAATTTTTTTTGAATTAAATATTAATAAAAATGGTAAACAATAATATAGCAAGCTCAAAAAAATAAAATTATTATTAATAAAAATATAATTCTTCATATTTTTGGAATAACTTTTTTAATAAAACAAAAGAATTTATTAAACTAAAGAAAAATAAAAAAAGTCTAAAACCAACCGTTTTTATTGCAAGTTATAGACATGTTTAGAGTCAATTTTTTTTTTTTTTTTTTTAATAAGAAGTGTTGTGTAGTAGGAATTACAAAATGTGTCACAACAACACATAGATACCTTTTAAGACGTAGGTCCCACAACAACATGCGTCTTGAGGTATAGGTGGACGCTTTTTTTAAATCTTTGTGGATTGAAAGCACTCGAGACTATTGATTCGGGCAAAGCATTCCATGTGTACGATGTACGCACAAATTATAATAAATTATAAAAAAGTCAGAGAAGAGCGAATATAACTTGCTCGTCGAGGGTTCCTTGTATATACCACGAGAATAGTTTTTCTCAAAAACACAATTTTAATAATTTATCAAAATCAGTGCCTTCGCAAATTGCAAAACAAATTGTTTGGTTTTACCTTGTATATGACACTGCACTTGTCAAGGTCAATTATAATTTCTTTTCTAAATTTCCACTCCCAGCCCACTCCAAATACCATTTTAAATGATGAGCCAACTGCTATAATTTTCTAAATTTTCTCATTTGTGAAAATAAGTCGAAAAATGTGCTTTTGAAAATTACAAAAAAATTGTTTTGGGCTAGGAAAAAATTCACCTTTCATATGACAGAAATGGTCAACGTCAATAACTTTGTTTTTAGATTTCCACTCTCAACCGCATCCAAATATCTTTTTAGATGATGAGTACTATGGATTTCATTTAATCTTTACAACATTTCCTATAACCGTGAATTTTTTCAAATACTGAGGCGGCATAGTATAGAAATGTATAACAATTATGCGTTTTGTGATACAAGCATAAAATTTTGATCATTGTTGGTACATTATATGAACATAATTTTAAAATATTGGGGCACTTTATATTCCATCTGTGAGGGAAATCAACACAAGTTTTATAACATTTGCTTTCTTTATGTAATCACGCAGAAGCTGACACCCGCATTTTATTGTTGTGTTACATGCAGTTCAATGTGGGCACCGCAAGATACTAATATACGTACCGTTGATACAGATGTTGTGGTTCTATCAGTGATGGCAATGCAAACATTTCCACATGATGTTCAACTTTGGTTAGTTTTTGGGAATGGAAAAATGTTCCGTTACATAGCTGCACATGAGATTGCCAATGCCCTTGGACCTGAAAAATGCAGAGCACTCCCAATGTTCCATGCGTTAACAGGATGTGACACAGTTGCTGCTTTTGTTGGACATGGTAAAGTGACAGCGTGGAGTACTTGGAGTCCGATGCCAGAGTTTACACAAGCACTATTGAATTTGACTTGCACCCCAACTAGTATTCCTGAGGAAACGATGTACGCAATAGAGAGATTCACCTTACTATTATACGATCGCACAAGCAAAAGTACTAATATCAACAAAACCAGAAAGAAGCCATTTACAAGAACAAGTTCAGTGCAAAGAATTCCACCAACACTAGAATTCCACCATTCCAGATACACTAAAGCAACATGTTAAGAGAGCCATATATCAGGGTTGCTACATCTGGGGGCAGACAACGATTCCAAATCCTGTATTACCTCCTGTGACAAGTTGGGGTTGGAGTAAAGAGAATGATGGCCTATATGTTCCAGAGTGGATAACAATCCCTGAAGCAGCTAAAGCATGTGATGAGCTAATTCGTTGTGGTTGCAAGAAGGGATGCAAGAAAGGCTGCAAATGCAAGAAAAGAAACTTACCATGCACGGAAGTATGCATATGCGAGGGAGAATGTTCAAGGGTTCCATAACGTGTGTTAAATAACTAACTTTCAACACATTTAACAGTAGCGTACGAAAAATGAAAATTTATATGTGTTTAAATTTAAACTTTGTGTGCTTTTTCATAAAAAAAAACAAAAAAAAAACAGCTGTAACTCTTATATTATTATGTTTCAATAAATATGTTAGTATCAGTTTATTATAGATACACTGTATTTTCACCATTAAATACCAAAATCAATGTACTGATGCCCAAAAATATGCAAAATCTAAAATAACTTCAGTAAAAAATATACATAAATGAAAATAGCTCCCAAATCTCACGCATGCGCAATATAAAGTGCCCCAATATCTTAAAATCATGTTCATGTAATGTACAAACAATGATCAAAATTTTATGCTTGTATCACATAATGCATAATTGTTTTGTAATGTTTGAAGCTAAGGGGGTGTTTCACATTTTAGAAAATAATTCGAAAACTGTGCTCTTGAAAAGTACAAAAAAAATATTTTTGAACTAGAAAAAAATTCACCTTTCATATGACAACTCTATAAGGTCCAAAATAATTTTTTGTTCAAAATTACCACTCTAAAACTTCTCTAAAAAACTTTTTTAAATGTTGAGCAAACCACAATAGTTTTATAGCCAAAAAATTGAGTTAAGTAAAACACAATTTAGTCTTTTCATGTTTTTTTTGGCATATTTCAAATAAGCTTTTATTTATTTTAAAAAATTAAATAAATAAAAAGATGTTTTTGTTTGGTCTCCAAGTTGTTGTATAATAAATTAAATCAATAATTTAAATTAAGAGTCTGATATTTTTGTAACCGATGATAAATGTATAATATTCGAAACGCATCAAAAAAATATAAATAACTTCTAAACGATAATAAAATAATTTTTGAATTTAAATTATTTATTTAATTTATGTTATGTTTGTTGGGAGCATAAAACATTCGTTCGTGAATGAATTTTAATGACACTTTGGCAAAAGATACAAGTATGTATGGCAATGAACTGATTGGTTTTTTAGCGATATTGAACATAGGGGTGGGGGGTCCCCCGAGGACCTGTTTTTTTGAAATCTCAATAACTTTTGTACCTGGTAATCGAATAGAATGAAATTTGGTACATAAACATTTAGTACGGTTCACAATAGTTCAGCATCCCAACTTCCGAGTTTTGCTTCCAGTAAAAATTTTTTTTGGAGTTTTTTGAAGTTTTTCCAGTGCACACTACAGCCTACGCTAATGATGTGATTATGATGAAACTTATGAAAATATTTCAATTAGTGCGAGAGGGGCGGGGGGTCTACTATACAACTAGGCATTGCAATCCCTTGGTGTTTATGAATTCCGGGACCACGGGATTCATAAACTATGTAATCCCGGGATTTCCGGAATTTAAAACTTGTATGGAAAACCATAAATAGTTAAGAAAAAAACCCAAATTTTCAAATAAGAAAACACATTTTACATTTTTTAGTGTCGAAAAAAATAAATATATAAAACATTAACTAACTAATTCAACTTCTAAAAACGCCGGCAAATGTTCTTCTGTTTTCGCCACCGAAAACATTTTCATACATAATTCGGTAAATCTAATCAAAAAAACTATTTTTATAATCTTATTTTTTATAACATGAAATGGTGAGAACTGCACCATTTCTTTTTATTAATTTGATTTAAGATCCAAAATGAACTAACCAAATTTTTAAATAAATTTTTATGATTTTAAAATCATAATCGAACTTTTAAATTTTTGTGATTCTCAGAATCATATCGAACTGGAGATAACAATTTTCTCAATTTTATTTTTTTCAATTATGAAACGCGTATACCCGAATCTTTTTCATTATTTTTTTGATTTACGATCAAAACTGAACTAACTCGCAATATGCAAAATGCATTCTATAAATATTCTAAACTTATGAGTGTGAGGGAGATGATTATTGAAGACATTCGTATTTTCTTCTCAGTTGTAATTTTATTTTTCGTGTATAAAGTTGGAGATCAACCATATGCATCATCAATCATCATGTTATTTTGCAAAATCGCAATACAAAAACTTGTTTAGGATTTTCATTCTGTTTCATAATTATAAAAAGAAAGGACCAACCACATATAATGTGTTTGTTTTTGCTTCAGGTATTAATTACATGAAAGAAATGAAAAACCATTTATGATTTTTAACGCAAACTAATACAACCAATAAATCAATACAACTCGGAGCATTAAAGTCAGATCATATCAGAGAATATTAACGAATATAAAAAATGCAATTACGTAGATTTTCCTCATGTTTTTTTTGACAGAGTTAATATAAGAGAAATCGATAATGTTATGTTGAACGTGAAACAATACGATTTTGGAGAATCGTGTTGTTGGGGGGAGCGCGATTAATTCATATTGATTGTTAGTTGTACGGACAATGAATAATGTGATGCATTGTCGGTCTGGAATTTGCACATTTCTTAGAATAACTCAAAAACTGTGTACCGCAAAATTCTAAAAAAAATTGTTTTTCTTTTCAAATGTGCTCTTTCAAATGATACCCCACTCGCTTGGGTCAAAAAAGGTTTTTTTTACCCTCTTTACATCCATCCCCTAAACACAGAGAAATATAATTATTTGAGAGTTCGCTATAACTTTTGTTCAAAATATAGCAAACTTCCTGTCTCTATGAATTTTTTCAATTTTTTCTGTCTATCAGTGTCGAAACGTAGGGGGAGGGTAGTATTCTAAAAAAAACTGTAGTATCTGCAAACAAATATCCAAACACCTAAACTCCCAAACTAACATCTCGCTAACATTCTTAAAAATTTCGAATCTAGTATCTCTGAATATTCCAAATTAATTAATAACATTCCTCAATATCCAAATATAAATTCAAAATAAAGAGTCAAACAAAAACGCAACACTGACCTAAACTCTAGTTTTCCATTTTCAATCGTTCTCAATTATATATCGAAATTTCACAACCGTACATTTATTCCAATTTTATTAAAACAATATTTCCGCGATAATAACCAAAATCTTTATTTAAATTAAAATTAAAATAAGCGCTTAATTCGCGAAATTATATTACATAATTTTTAAATAACAAAAAACTAAAATATGTTCAGGTGGTCGTTTTCATTGCTATACCAATTAATAATAAATATCAATTTCAAAATCAATTTCCAAAGGTAACCAATTTAAAATTATAAAAGAAATATTTTCATTAACAATTAAGCAGTCAGTGTTCAGACAATTAACAGAGTCAGTTTTACAAAAATCAATTAAACGGTCGTTTTAGCAAATTCAAATCGAGCAACAAGTAATTAATTAATTTAAACTCAGTCAGTCTTTACACAAAATCAAATAGTTTTAGATAAACAAAGCAAAAGTCAGCCAAAAAAGTCTTTTTCATCAACAAATTAACCATTAAGACAAATAAACCATCAGAATCAGTAGTTAAGTGAAACTCCAATTTAAGTTTTGAGTGAATCAAGTGAATATTATTTAATCAAAACAAGTGAACATTTATTCATTAATAACAATAAGTCAGAACAACAACTAATAATAATCAATGGTCGTATAATCAACCTATAAAACTTAATCATAACTTTATAGTGTATAAAATATATGTATATATATTTTTTTTTATTTAAATAATAAAATCTTTGGATGAAGCCAATATATAAAACAATAATTATAATTTTTTATCGACAATTGTTTCGGTTTTTAATGATAAACCATCTTCAAGGATAATATTTTGGTAAAAATTCTTATACAAAAATAATATAACAACAATAAATTGACATAAATATGAAAAACTAACAATCAAAAAATAAAAAGCTAACTAGATAAAAAAAAAATATATGATTAAAGAAAATGCAAAACAATACACTCAGTTCTGTTTTTGCACGAATTTATTATACACGAATTTGAAATAGCACGAGTTGGAGGAAAAAATTAATTTTGTTTATGCACGAAATTTTTTGAAATAACACGAATCGACTAAACCTTTATATTTAAATTTTTTCGTCCGTTGATCCGATTTTTTAAGAAAAAAAATTTCTTTTGTTGTACCATATATATTTTTAAAGGCCGGCTCATATTACAATACATTTGCACAAAAAAATAAAATTAAAATATGGAGTAGAAATACAGTAAGTACATATTTACATTTTTACTCTCTATTCATTATTGTACGATCCATGATACGAATCAGAATCAGAAAAGGAATAAAGTTTTATAAATTGTTATCTAAAAATAGCACGGTTTCCACTAATTATATTTCTGTGTTTTGAGGGGACTTAAACTGGCTGTCATTTGAAAGACTTGCACTTGCTTTAAAAAATATAGCAACTTTTACATAATTGTGAAGTGCACAGTTTTGAGTTATTGTCACTTATTATATTTTAATCGATAATTTGTAATTTTATTTGAACTGATAGTGGTGTTGCAATATAAACCATTTACAGGCTGGTAAAATTGAATCTTTCTTTTTTTGTTTAATTTTGTTTTTTTGGCGTTCATATTCCATGTAGGCGTTGCCAAGCTAAGCAGCTTTGCATATTCACGTGCATGCACGGCAATAAGAAAAATATTGTTGTATATAAGTATATACTGCTAATATGCAATGATTCTACACCATGGCGAGTCATTGACGCCGTAAAACCAATGCAACTCAAGCATCTGTTCTCCATGTAAGCCTGGCTTGGAGCTGGCGTCTGTCTTTAATCAAGCGGTTTGATATATAAACGTGAAAAAACGTTTTCCTGGTAACCTAAAGATCTGAACGGCCCAATTCATAAAAATTTGGGTTGGGCGAAAGCTAATCTCCCATTTCCGCACAAAAAATTATTAGTTATGAACTCGGTACGCTTTCCTCGGAAACTGAACCTGAACTACGATTTAACAATCGGACCCTGAAAAGTAATAAACCTTAGGACCAGGTGATCTCCTAAAATTCACAAACCAAATCGATAGCTACACACTGGATATAGTGGCATCACAAGAACTAAGATGACTAGGCAGTAAAATCTATGAAACAGCCAGAGGATACACTTTTAACTATTGCAGTCGTCAAAATGAAGGGAATTTTGAAGTTAGTTTTCTCATACTTGAACGCGTGTATCATCATCTCATCGGCTTCTGCCCAATTAATATGCAGATATGCACACTAAAAATCCTCACGCAAGAATTTAATGTAACGATCGTCAATGTTCATGTACCTACTGAAGACAAAGCAGATGACCTAAAAGACCTGTTATTCCTTGAACTCAAAGAAGTCATCAATAACATTCCGCAGCACGTTATAAAAATCGTGGTAGGTTCAATACTCAAATTGGTAGAAGTGCAGAACTTAAAACACATATCGGCCCTAACATCTGAGCTGGCTATGATGTATGATCTAGTTATTTCAAACACTTTCTACCCTCACAAGAAAATCTACAAGGCAACGTGATAATCATATGACGGAAGAACGGAAAATCAAATCGAGTAAGTGTTCTCAAAGAGAAACTTTACAAGTGTAACTACTGCCGTTTTATTACACAGAGGTACAGATATGGACACCGATCATTATCTATGCGCCAAGAAATCAACAAAACTTCTACGGAAAAGAAACGCGAACATATGAAGAGTTGTATCGAAAACAACAACCAACAGGCAGCTAATGGAAATTCGAAAAAGTGTTTTGCCAATGCGCAAAATCTGACAAAAGATTCCACCCAAGATCGTTAGTCATAAAAAATGGAAACAACGAACTTACAACAAATGAACGTGATGTGCTTGCAGTATAGCGCTCCCACTTTCCAAGCCTACTGAATAGGACGAATGAAATTGATCCTGTTCGAGCAATCGCTCCGTCAAGAGACGAGATTTTTGTCCTATAATCAGCAATAGAAGAAGTGGAAGCTGCCATTAAAATAAAAAAAGGCATATCACCAGGTATCGATGGATCTGCGCAGAACCATTTAAAGTATACGATTACAAAGTATACGATAGTATACTAAAATATACGATCTAGGTTTTGTGATCTGGGATAAAGAAGAACTACCTGCTGAATGGAAAACAGCTCTCATTGTTCCGCTACTTAAGATAGGTAACCGTCTAAAATGTGCGAATTATCGTGACATCACATTGCTGCTCACTGCATATAAAATATTAGCGAATTTCATGCTTGTTCGACCCATCCCAAATCGATCGCCAAATCGATCATCGGCGACTATCGGTGTGGTTTTCATTCCAACTGTTCAACCGTAGATCAATGTTTTACTTTAAGGAAGGATGATTCTGGAAAAAATGTTGGGAGTACAACATCAGCATCCACCAGCTCTACGTTGATTTCAAGCAAGCATATGAGAGTATCATCCACGACAACAACAGTTTTTGGTCCTTTCGATATAACATCAGGTGTTCGACAAGGTGATGCACTTGCACCCGTACTATTTAATTTGGCGCTTGAGAACGCGATAAGAAAAAGCAGAAGCAAATTCTTGGCTACGCAGATGATATTGCGCTTCTCGGACGTAGAACAATGGATATTAGAGATCAGCTCACCGCTTAAAAGAAATGATAAACGTCTTAGATCATGCATCAACACTGGCAAAACTAAACTTCTAACAACTTCTAATCTAGGAACATAACTCCCGGAAATCTGGATTCAAATATCTTGGGTCTGTACAAACATCGTCAAATGACATGCATGGCATTTATCAAAGCCCTTGTCACTGCCGCATAGAGAGTTTTCCACGCATACTTAAAACTTCTGCGATTAAAACATCTTTCGCGTTCGCACTTTACAAAGCATTAATTCGACCTGTTCCTTCAGAAGTGTAAGCTGGACACTGAACTGCACCGACTGTAGAATTCTTTCAACATTCGAGAGGAAGGTCATGTGAAAAATTTTATGGTCCATGCAAAGTAGCTGAAAATTAGTAAATAATCCGAATATGAATCTCGAAAGACAGCTCCTTTGTAGCTGCGACGTAATTGGATTCATTAAATCCAACCTGATTAGATGATTGCGTCATGTAGAAAGAGCTCCACTAGATAGAATGATAAAACAAGCATCTCAACAACAACCAGCTGGTGTTTGTTGGAGAGGTAGAGCCAGGCAACGTTGACGTGATGACATCATATAAGACCTTCGTGATACAGGATGTCCAAACTGGGGTTAACTAGTCATGGAACGAAATAAATGGAAGCTGATTGCACAGACGGTGAAATCATTTAACGTTTAAGAGGAAATATACATATTGTATGTTCTTATGATTTGCCAATAGAAAGACTATATACAACACAACTTTGTTAGTTATTTTTGATACTATGTTCTTTTACGTTTACGGAACCCTCGGTGAGCGAATTTTATTCGCACTTGACCGACTTTTTTGAATTTTATTTTCGTTTTGGGCCTGAATACTGAAATTGGATCAGCAGCCAAATTATGTAATTGTGAAGCGGTGAAGTGTTAAAAACTCACAATAATTCTGCATCCTAGTTTTTGGCTTGCGACTTTCGATAAAATTATTGAAGTTCTACTTTTATTTAACAAATTTTTCTAAAGTTATAACTAATTTATGGCAACAGCTAGCCATCAATTGAAAAATATATACAAGCGTACTGTATTTTCAGAACTGATCGTGGTGTCAGTCAATGCAACAGCGTGTTCCATATTTTTTTGTACTAATTTCTCGAGAGTGGAACCAATCCTCCATTTTTTCATATATACAATGTATATTTTTACACGAATTTTTTTTACACGTCTTTCTCTGGAACCAATCTGTCGTGTAAAAACATAATTAGGTGTAATACAATGAAAAAATTAGAAAATACAAGATGTTAAGTAGTAAAACCTTCATTTCCTTAATTTTTGTTAAAAATCAACTTAGAACAAAATCATAAGTATTATGAAGAAAGTCTGTATCTGTTTGTATGTTTATACAATTTTTATGTTGTTTAATACGGATCATTTCAAAAATCCTTCGTTTATTTAAATTTTTCTCTCTATCTAAAATTTTAAAATTTTGCAGGGGTAGATTTACATTACAACTTTTCTTATGATTAGATAATGCACTCATATTATCATTATTTAGTTTTTTTGCGTCGTTGAGATGTTGTTTCACACGTTTTCCTAGATATTGTGTTGTTTGACCGATATATGTCTTACCACATCCACAATCAGCTTGATAAACTAAATTTGATTGAAGATTTATTGGTGTTTTGTCTTTTAATTTTGAAAAGATGGTGTCATATAATGTTTTATTGGCTGTTCCTACGACTTCAAAATTAAAATTTTTAAAAAATTGTCTTAGTTGTTCAAAAAGACTTTTAACGTATGGTAAAGTAATGTAAATTTTGTTGTTGTTATTAACAGATGTTTCACCCACAGTTATTTTTTCTTTTCCATAAATTTGCTGATTTAGTATTTTCCGTACAAAATTTTTTGGGTAATTGTTTTTTTCAAGAGTTTCGAAAAGTAATTTAAAATTTTTATTGTGAAATTGTAGATCTGATAAGCTCAAAATTTTTTGGACCATTAAAGTAACTGTATTTCTTTTATAAGATTGGGATAGCCATGAATTATAATTTAAATATCTACCAGACCATGTTTTTTTATGGAACCAATCAGTTACTAATTTGCCATTACTTAAACGGTGTACGACCAGATCCAAAAAAGGTAAACAGTTATCCATTTCTGTTTCAAAAGTAAACTGTATCTTATTATTAAAACTATTAAATTTATTAAGAAAGTCTTGAATTTTGTTTTTTGGAAAAGCACTAAAAATGTCATCAACATATCTAAAGAAAAATGGTGGTTTGATCTCCATTTCTTTTAAAACGGTTTCTTCAATATAATCCATGATTAAGTTTGCACAAGATGGGCTAACAGGAGAACCCATAGGACTTCCAAAAATTTGTCTATAAGCTTGCTGGTTATAGGTGAATTCACAGTTGTTTAAAACCAACTCCATCGCTTCCACAAATTGTGATTTTGTTAATTTAAGCTTGTTTAGTTTTTTAATTTCACTCCAATTATTGTTCACAAGTTGAATAACAAGATTACTATCGATATTGGTAAATAATGAAACAACATCCAATGATATTAATATGTACTCCTCTGACAGCTGGTATTCTGCTAATTTATCTTTTAAATCTTTCGCATTTTTTATAAACGAATCTGTTCTTCCAACAAATTTATTTAAGATATTAGATAAAAACGACGACAAATTGTAAAGAGGTGTTCCAATAGAACTCACAATTGGACGAAGAGGTGTACCAACCTTATGGACTTTAGGTAAACCATATAAAGCAGCAGGGACGCCATAGTAAGACCTCAACCATTTTTCTTGTTGTTGAGTTATACGTTCTTTATTTTCCCAAGACATAACCATTTTATTAAGTTTTAATTGAATACTGGAAGTTGGTACTCTAGAAATTTTCGAATAAGTTGTATCGTCTTGTAATAAATTTTGTATTTTAATATCATAATCAGTTTTTTCCATGACCACTGTGATATTTCCTTTATCAGCTTTTAGTATAATTAAATCATTATTATTCTTCAGGAAATTCTTTGTATCTTTTAAATTGTGTAATAATTTAAGTTCTTCATTGGAAAGTAATTTCTTGTGGTTATGTTTGTGTTTAAAATTAGTTAGGATGTTAACAAAACGATTGCGTAAATCTGATCTCATTATATCGTCAAAATGATTGTCTTTATTAAGCAGAACACTTTCTACACCACACACTATCTTGTCAAAAGGTATCATTTTTGAATTAACAGGAATTGCAAATTTTTCTCCAAGTTTCAAAACGCTTTCAATATTTTCTGGTATTGTAGTTTGGGAAAGGTTGACTAACCAATTACCATCTGAAAAATCAGTAACTTGACTATCTACTACAGTCGATATTTCACCATCTATTTCATCAACGATGTTTTCTCTTTTACTAACTAAGTTTATATGGGTTGGTCTTAAGAGATTATCTATTTTACGACGATGTTTCGTTTTAATTTCTTCAAAAACATTGTTAAATTGTGTTTCTGCTCGATCAAAGATTACAGATGAAAGATGAGGTGGTAGATTTATCATAATAAAACTTCTTAAATGTTTAATTAGTTTTTCACTATTTTTTTTTTCGGAAAAAGTTTCAATAATCTCTCGACTGAGTATTGAGAACAGAAAACGTTGTTCCGCATTTTCAAAAAATTTGTTGTCTATTTTCGACGTATTCTTTAGACGTCTGTTTTTAGGTAAAACTCTTTGCTTTCTATAACGTAGAAGTAAGTATTTCTTGTTTAAAATTTTTGCTAGCTTCAATTTCTCGCTAAAAAATTGAGCTACTATTTTCATTGTAGAATTGTCTATTTTGCTTTTTAAAAATTTAAAAAAATTCTTGTTTACAGTTTTTCTTCTCTTGCCCATGTTTCACCAAATAGGAGTATAATATAAGATTTGATATTTGGCTTGTATATATTATTTAAATAATAAAATCTTTGGATGAAGCCAATAAATAAAACAATAATTATAAGATTGGTTCCATAAAAAAAACATGGTCTGGTAGATATTTAAATTATAATTCATGGCTACCCCAATCTTATAAAAAAAATACAGTTACTTTAATGGTCCAAAAAATTTTGAGCTTATCAGATCTACAATTTCACAATAAAAATTTTAAATTACTTTTCGAAACTCTTGAAAAAAACAATTACCCAAAAAATTTTGTACGGAAAATACTAAATCAGCAAATTTATGGAAAAGAAAAAATAACTGTGGGTGAAACATCTGTTAATAACAACAACAAAATTTACATTACTTTACCATACGTTAAAAGTCTTTTTGAACAACTAAGACAATTTTTTAAAAATTTTAATTTTGAAGTCGTAGGAACAGCCAATAAAACATTATATGACACCATCTTTTCAAAATTAAAAGACAAAACACCAATAAATCTTCAATCAAATTTAGTTTATCAAGCTGATTGTGGATGTGGTAAGACATATATCGGTCAAACAACACAATATCTAGGAAAACGTGTGAAACAACATCTCAACGACGCAAAAAAACTAAATAATGATAATATGAGTGCATTATCTAATCATAAGAAAAGTTGTAATGTAAATCTACCCCTGCAAAATTTTAAAATTTTAGATAGAGAGAAAAATTTAAATAAACGAAGGATTTTTGAAATGATCCGTATTAAACAACATAAAAATTGTATAAACATACAAACAGATACAGACTTTCTTCATAATACTTATGATTTTGTTCTAAGTTGATTTTTAACAAAAATTAAGGAAATGAAGGTTTTACTACTAGGTTTAGGTTTACATCTTGTATTTTCTAATTTTTTCATTGTATTATTGTTTTGCATTTTCTTTAATCATATATTTTTTTTTTATATAGTTAGCTTTTTCTTTTTTGATTGTTAGTTTTTCATATTTATGTCAATTTATTGTTGTTATATTATTTTTGTATAAGAATTTTTACCAAAATATTATCCTTGAAGATGGTTTATCATTAAAAACCGAAACAATTGTCGATAAAAAATTATAATTATTGTTTTATTTATTGGCTTCATCCAAAGATTTTATTATTTAAATAATATATACAAGCCAAATATCAAATCTTATATGTATATATATAGAATAAAGTGTTACAGCTCAGTTATTTATAAATTATTGTTGTATACTACCTTCTACTAACAGAAGTGGTCTGTTTGGTATCCTACGATTTAAATATAAGTGCTGTACAAGAAATAATTACACTACATACAGTCATAAAGTATTGTTAGAGCAACAATTGGCACTACCTTTATTTATATAGTAGTGTTGCTAGAACAAATTGGCACTACATTTTATTATATAGTAGTGTTGTTATCACCTTTGGCACTACAAAACTGCAAATTTTCTGAAATTTTGTGCTCTTTCAAATAATATTCCACTCGCTTGCGTCAAAACAGTCTTTTTTCACCCTTCCCCACCCCAATCCCTCAAAAGCACATAAATATAATTATTTGAGAGATCGCTATAGTTTTTGTTGAGGGTTTATCAAACTTCCTGTCTCTGTGAATTTTTTCAAATTTTTCTGTTAATTAGGTTCGAAATGCAAGGGGGGACCAACTTTTTGTGTCACTTTATTGATAATAATTCAAAAACTATGCATTGCAAAATTCTAAAAAAAATGGCATTATTTCTAAAATCAAGTGCTCTTTCAAATGACTCCCTACATGACCTGGTTTTAAATGATGTTTTTACCGCTTAACATTCCCACCCCTTTAATAAATATAGTTATGAGTATCTGCCACTTTTCTATATTTTTTCATTAAAAACTTACTCATTTTTCTATCGTTCCAAATATATTTCAAGATTTTCGATGAAGTAAGGTCGGAGTTAATCGGGGCAATAAAACATCGAGAAAACGTCATTTTTCAAAATTATACAAAAAAATGGTGTGGTGTAAAATTCCAAAATATATTTTTAAATAATGCTGAAATGAAGCCCTTTCATATGATACCCTACTCGTCTCGATAAAAAAATGTATGTTTTCAAAGGCTTTACATCGTACCTCTTTAAAACAAACGAACACAACTTTATTTATTTTTTAACCCGCCATCTTGTGTGGATAGGTTAGTTTTATAAGCACCTCAAATTTTAAGTTCATCGGATTAATGGTTCACGAGATAATCGAAATAATTTGAAAAACCCGTTGTACTCTCACCAATAGTGTTCCGTATAAAAAACGGAACTCTAAGAACGGACTTGTTTTTTTGATGAAAAGAATTTAAATATCCACTCTAAAAATTTAAATAAATTTAAAAGGAAAATAGAAACTCAAGAAATATTAAAAAAAAAATAATAACTATATAAAATAAAAACTTAAATAAATATCACAATGTTGAAATTAAACAAACACAAAACAGAAAAATAAAAAGTCAGGCAAGTGCGCATACAATTCGCTCGCTGAGGGTTCCGTGTATATACCTAATATTTGAGAAAACAACTGTTTTTGTTATAGTTTCACGTTGGGTTGCATCTTACCCAAAGCTGTTTATGATGGCTACAGAAAGCTTCAATAACGCCAGCTTCTAAATTATTTATATTGAAAAATATATTATTAATTGTTGTAGCTTCAATTCTTGTTGGTTCATGAATTTGTATTTTTAAATTTTTTTGTAGAAAATAGTTTGAGAGCTTATAGTTTTGAGGATTTTTATTGAAACCAACATTAAAGTCGCCTATTACAATAGTTGGAGGAAAAAGTTTCGTCAAATTATTGCCAACGAGTGCATTGTTAACACAGTCGAGTGATTTGTCTATCGAACATAGGGGAGATCGGTATACCAACAGGATTTGCACTCCAGCTACCTAAAAATTTACAATGACTGCCAACAGAGCTAAAATCGAAGTGATGGTCGCTTCTATTTTTCTGCACTAGTGGTACTGTGTGGTACAGACCTAACTAAAAGAACAGATACCCAACCTCGATTTGCTTGACTGTAAAATTTTTATACTTCCACCAATTTTCTGGCCGAGTTCAACAATTTCAAAAATGTTTGTAATTATACTGATTAAATTGACAGAGGACATTTGAAACGCAACCATATTAAATGATAATCTATCGAATAACAAACAAGTATGTTATCGCATTATTTTACAACCTAACGTCTTTCGCCTGAAGTCGAGTTCATCTGACTTGCTAAACTTGTCTGATCTAATCTGATCTTGTTTGTCCATTTCCCTTGCAGGAAAAAACTCAAACTTTTTGGCAATATCTAAAAAACTAAGAAATTTTTTTTTGAAATATTATGATCTTTTTCGATTTTTCTAAACCAAACTCGATTCCTTAAAATAAACTTTTGTTTTACTATCTCCTTATCTATGTTCATAAAATATAGATAAAAAAAATATTTGAAATTTTTTTTGTTATCAGTAGGCGTGGCAAAACACATTGAAAAACTGTAAAAAATTTCAACTTGGTAGCACTTATAGTTTGTGAGTAAATCGAATATGTAGAAATTCGGACGGACACCGAAGTCTCACCAATACCGTTTTTACTTTTTTAAAGTACGGAAGCCTAATAAAACAAAATTATAAAAGCAATTTTAAAAAAGTACAAAAATTCGAAAACCACAAAAATCAACCGACATCATTGTTGATTCTCTGAATCCATGTGAATTGTAGGAGAAAGCTTATTGGTAAAAGGTTTATCAAAAAATAATTTTGGTCTTGCTCTTGGAAAAAATCCTGCCGACGACCATAAATTTAGGTTTGAAGTTTTTCACTGATTTGGTTGTATGGACTTTAAGTCCATGTAGTAGATGTGTTAGTCAATAAAATAAATCAGAAAGCGTCAGATTATAACAGAAATTTTAATTATTTTTGTTGCTGTCGCTACTTTAAAAAAAAACATTATTTCTCCAAATATTTGGGATTTTTGAGATCAATTAAACTCAAGTAAGTAAAGAAGTACATAATTGGAATTTTTACAATTCAAAGGTATGGTTGGAAGTTTCTTAGTTATAATTTTTTAAATATTACCACAATCATTCTAAACCGTAATAGTTCCACTTGTTATATAAAACATAAGTTTCTCTATTTTTGGAAATTTTTAAGGTTTTTGTTTAGTCAGTTTTCCTACCTAAATAAATTTTAATTTCGGTATTAATATATGTCTCTCAATATTTGCACGGCAAACTAAGAGCACTTTTTCATTTACAAAAATTTCACAACTACTACAATTGTGTGATTATTTTTCTTAAAAAATTAATGCCGATGAAAACAAAATATTTTGACAAACACTATAATTTTTTACCATGTTTGATTTTCGATCAAGCTTTTCTTCTCCAAAATTTACACTTTATAAATTTTAGCAGTTCATACACTGTTAGTTTTTCTTGTATGAAATAAAACCTTAATTTATCTTGCGATTTTCTATTTCAATATTTATAATT
The DNA here is from genome assembly GCA_963693315.1 of Diogma glabrata. Classification (NCBI taxonomy): domain Eukaryota; kingdom Metazoa; phylum Arthropoda; class Insecta; order Diptera; family Cylindrotomidae; genus Diogma; species Diogma glabrata. Next base: position 328,889,027 of record OY856186.1, on the reverse strand, counting down.
TACACTGAGTTAACAAATCAAATCCTCGTTTTCACTTAGTTTTAAATTTTTTATATTAATTTTAATGATTTTTTCTGTTTGCTGAAGATAATTTCAATTCAATTAAAAATATCGTTTTGTCTAATTAATTTTTTTTATTTCAGAACAACCCTTTTTCTTTTACTTCATAATATTTTCCACATGAGAAAAAATCTGTGAATGATTAAGCAAACACAAATTATATTCTCAACAATGTTATTCCATTTCAATTGTCTGTTCCATTGCTAGTCTTTGGCGTAAGGGTTATGACTATTTACTAGAATGAAACATGCGATTCTACACTTACAACCTGTTCGCTGATTTTCGTTGTTGAATGAAATAAATGAAAACCAAAATTATAAAATACAACTAATATAAGAAAAAATGAAAAGATGAAATATGAATAGACTGAAATCTCAAGGTTCTGAGGTATCAAGACTTCAGTTTGTGTTAAGACAAATATTGCAAACTGTAAAACATCCTGACACTGATTTTTCTAATATTTTCAGTTTTTCTTTTATTTTCATTTATACAAATAAAAATAATCTGTTTTCAATGATGATGGTCATCATCAACAATCTTGATACAAAATACTAAAATGTAAGTTGATATAAAAACACAGTAAAATTTTCCTCCATTCGAAGTTGAACTGACCTGAAATTGTATTATATTTTATTTCCAAATAAAGAAGAATATAAATAAAGCTTATGTCAAGCCCCAGAGGAAAATTGGTTATGGAGCCGTTAAATCAGATCAAATAAAAACAACAACAATATGGTTTTCCCATTTTATTTTTTGTTTATTTCTTTTTTGTTGTTGTTGTTGCTGTGTTTGAAGAGTGGCTCTTACAGTAAATAATATAACTTTTGTTATTTGAATTGTATCTGCTTTATTATTGTCGATTTGAGAAAACTTGCTGATTTTAATTTGATATGAAGGTGGTTCAATTGTTCAAGATATTGAGAATTTTTATTATGAGATATTCTATGCTCTTTGTTATTTTGAATATATCCGTTCTTCTTAATTAAGGAAGTGAGCAACCTAACTGATGAATTGTGGCATATAGCATCTAAACAACATATATGTATATGATAGTTAAGTTGATCATACAACCACGTTATGTTATGTTACGTTACCATGTTATCTTATATTATGTTATATTATATTTAGCATTGAATTCCAACACTTTACTCAAACGCACATTATAAACAATGTATAGGAAAAGTGCTAGTGCTTTAACAACAGACCTATAACGAAAACAATGATATAAAAAACACCATTATAGAAACAATTTGGATTTGTCAACCCTAAAAGTGTTCAATTTATTGTGCAAAGTAAATTAAATTTCAATTTTCGTAGTTGGTATACCTAAGTCGAACACTTTCGAAATTTTTCAAGACTTCAAACTTATGTTTAGCTAAAGTACTCACTTTACAAATATACAAACGCCAAAACATACTTAACCAACCCTAATTCAATTTTATTCACCCATAAAAAAATGATAATATTAACCCAAAACGAATCGGATTTGAAACTGGACGAAAAGGTATTTATAAGAAAACATAGCTTACATTCCAATAACGTGAAATCAATATGTTTTTCTTTTGTTGAAATGGATTTATAAAAATAAGAAATAGAAAATTGATCGTATTTTATGCGGAAATGATTTGTTTCATTATATTCTTATCTATTGGGAAAAACGATTGGGTTTGGTTTTTGTAAGGAAAATATATTACATGGACATTTTTTCTTTATACAAAAATGAATAATGTTTCATTATTTTTAGTGATGTTTTTGTGTAGCGGGGATGTTGAGAGTTGTTGATGCTAGAAACTTGTGATAAAATCAATTTAAGTAGTTTTTAGATAATGATATATCACAGTTTTTAAAAAATCAATGATCAGAGATTTGTATCCCAAAACTTTGTTATTATCTAGGGTTTTGTCTTAATTTTCAGAATCAAACGAAAACTAATTTCATAAAATCAATACTGAAAGCTTAACATCACTTAAAAGTAAAACATTGTAATTTTATTAAAACATCAACTAAGATCACTTCAACATTTTCTAACATGATATTCCATTTAAATTTTGAACGTTTTTATTTGATATTAATCAAAGTGTAAATGCAGAATTTACCCCAACCATCAAATTCTTTGTCATTGACATAGCATAGCATGAATGCATTTTACCTTAAACATAACACTTCGTTCTTTTAGTATTCATCAATATTCAATAGCAAAGAACTTAAAAATCAATCATCAGAGAGAAAAAAAAAGAAAGTTTGAACAGGAAAATGAGAAAATATTAAAAGCTCTATAAATAAACTTTTATTTCAATTTCATTAGAAACAAAGTTGTTGTACATAGTTTTCCACAAAAGTAAACATAAAAATAAAACTCACAAAATTCAAGAACGATGTGTATGGTACAAAAGAAAATTGTCTATATTAATACATAAACTGAGCAATTTTATTTTTGATTTGTCTGTTTTTAGTATTTCTTTGTATGAATATGTATTGCAAAGTAAACATTTTTGAAACAATGAGATACATTCGCGTTTATATAAATATGTATAATGTATACATGATATATAGTTTTGTATTTGAATTTTTTGAAATAAGTTTTAATAATAATCAGTTGTAGCATGGAACGAGTGTTAAAAAGTGTGCGGGAGTTTTTACCGGAATGCTGCTTTTTGATATTTTAAAACCCGACTACAGTCGGCAACCACATAGTTGACATTGAACAAACCTTTGGTTTTGCTGAGGTTTATTTAAACTGTTTAGTAAATGTCTATAGTAAAAAGTCTACATATATAAGTCTATATATATATATATATATATATATATATATATATATATATATATATATATATATATATATATATATATATATATATATATATATATATATATATATATATATATATATATATATATATATATATATATATATATATATATATATATATATATATATATATATATATATATATATATATATATATATATATATATATATATATATATATATATATATATATATATATATATATATATATATATATATTTTATTTTATTTATTTATTTTCAAATTTCACCGGGCTTTTAATCACCCAATATATACATTTAAATTACATAATTAGAGAAGATGTCATCTTGACTGCTTCATTGATTCATCTCAATATAATAATATACGAATTAATATAGTAATATTCATAATAAATAACAATATCAAAAGAATAATAATATTACATTAAAAACAACCCATAGGGTATAAATTTAGTTATAATAGATTATATGATTCTTAAGTAATAATTCTTAACCAAAGTTCAAATAATTCTTAACCAAAGTTCAAATAAAATTACTTAATTAAACATTAGTGTATAAGGAGTATTAATTTTGAACATGAGTTTACATGAGAGGCTTAGAATTCTTTAATTTTATCATTAATTAATATTCTAAATTTAGTTAAGGAGCAGTTATATAATTCAATCCATCTGTAGTTTTCATTCATTAATTCACTAGCTCCATAAATAAATGATTTGTTTTTAACCTTCAAATATTTATAGGGCACTACAAATAAAATCATATTATCCCTTAAATGTCTGCCTGGACTATGAAAATTTATCATTGCTAATAACTTGGATGATATTAACTGGTTATTTATAAGTTTATAAAAAACCAATAATATTTGACAATTCCTGCTAGATTTCAATGTACAAAGATTTAATTCTTTACTTTTTGCACTATAATCATGTTCAAAAAATGACATTGGTTTATTAATTCTATACGAGACATATCTAACAAATGTATGCTGAACCTTTTCTATTTCATATTCCAATTCATTTGAGATCGGAGACCAAACACAAGCTGCATACATTAATATTGATTTGATAAATGTGTTAAAGAGTAAACTTAGCGATTCAATATTTTTAAAGCTTTTAGCATGGTGTTTAACAAACCAAAGTATTCTTTTCGATTTGCTAACAATATGTTGGACGTGGTTTTTAAAATTCAGTTTTGAATCAAAAACCACCCCAAGGTCTTTAATACTATTAACACGTTCAATTTTATCTTCATTAATATAAAATTCGAAATCATAATCCATACTACTATTCCCAAAGTATGCTACTTTGCATTTTTTTGAATTGAACTTTAGTCCGTTTTTAATATTCCATTCGTTTATACGACTCATATCCTCATTAATCAACTCAAGATCGGTCACACTAGATACTGCTCTATATACTTTCACGTCATCAATAAATAGTTTAAATTGCGAATTAAAAATTACGTTTTTAATATCATTTATGTAAACTATATAAAATAATGCAGCTAAGTGTGACCCTTGAGGTGCTCACATACATTTCTCATTTATGTAATAACATCTCAAAATTAATTGAGTCAAAGGCTTTTCTATAATCTGCGAAAATTGTACATGTTGAATTTTTATCAACTATATTTCGAACCAAATCTTCTTTGTACTCAAGTAAATTAGTTACCGTTGATTTATTATTTACTGATCCATGTTGTTCATCTATTATAAATCGAAGAAAATAATTTGATAATTTAGTGTACATTATTTTTTCAAATAACTTTACAAATGTATTTATTATCGTTATTGGTCTATAGTTCTCCACATTATTTTTTTCACCAGCCTTAAACACCGGTGTAATATAGCTTTGTTTCCATATATTAGGATAATATTCGGCATTTAAAGAGGCATTGAACAATTCTAATAGAGGTGTTAGTAAATTCATAATTGTGTTTTTCACAAAAAACGGATGGATACCATCAGGACCAGGGGAAACATTTTCTTTTAGATGTTGAATAGAATTAATAATATCATTTTCAGTGATAGTAGTGGTATTGTAGCTAAAATTATGTACTGGAAATGAATAACTATATCGACTAATGTCCAAGGATTCATTAGTATATACACTGCTAAAAAATTCGGCAAACAAATTTACTATGCTCTGCCCATCATTAGCTATAGCACCATTATAATTCATTACCGTAGGTGTACAAATTTTGCTCAGTTTTACGAATTTCCAAAAAGCATTGCAATCAATTTTAAGATTTTTCTCAATTTGATTAATTTTATTTTTGTAATCTGTTTTTGTCAATATTTTGCAAAGTTTTCGTTGCTTTTCAAATTCATTTTTATCATATATTGAATTTGATTCTTTGTATAATCTATGTAGTCTTTTTTTATATATGATAGCTTTTCTTATTTCTTAAATCAGCAGAGAACCATATTGGAAAATTTGTTGCAACTATTTGACGTTGTGGGACATTTTATTCAATAATTTTATATAATAAAGCATAAAAACTACTTAGTGCCTCCTCAAAATTAAATTTATCGCATAGTTTATCATCCTGGTGCAACAACAATTGCCAGTCAGTTATTCTTAATTCTTCATTTATAATATCATAATTAGCATCATTGAAATTATAAATTTTCTGACAGTAGTGTAATGCATTTAATTTTGGTACATGCATTGTTATGTCAAAAGCTTCATGATATGTGTCAATAGTAACCAATAGTAGTAATAGTAACCTAAGCTACGCCGAACTTCAACACTTTCGTTTGTGAAAACAAGATCGAGAATATTATCACTTTTGTTTTTATTATAATTACATTGCATTAATTTAAGCTCATTTATTTTCGTAACAACCATTTCAGCAATGTCTCTTATTTTTATATTTGGATGAAATCCTCGAATATGCATTTTATTATCACAACTATACCATTCAGTGGCGTAGCCAGAATTTTCCATTGGGGGGGGGGGTCAAGGATTATTTTATAAGACTTAAGAGTTTAACCCAATAAACCAACTAATTAGTTTTATTAATAATTCATTACAATAATAGATACTTCATTTTAATGTTTCCTTAATTTTAATTTTTTTAATTAATAATTTTTTAAAAAATAGATTAATGATTTTTTTTAACTATTTTAAATTATTTTTAATTAACTTTAAGAAAACAAATATCGAATAATTTTTATTTAAAAAAAAATATTTTACAATATTTTTTTTTTAGTAAAAAGTGTTGTGTAGTAGGAATTACAAAATATGTCACAACAACACATAGATACCTTTTAAGACATTATAGGTCCCGCAACAACATGCATCTTGAGGTGTTGGTGGACGTTTTATTTAAATCTTTGTGGATTGAAGGCACTCGAGACTATTGATTCAGGCAAAGCATTCCATTTGTACGATGTACGCACAAAGAAATCGCTTTGCATTTTGTTACTGGGGTAGTGAGTAATCCCGACAGTTTGACTATTTGCACAAACAGATTGACGAGTTGAACAAGGAAAAGAAGATGTCTGAGGCATTATAGATCTAATTTCATCCGAGCACTGCTGGTGACGATATTTATAAAAAACAACGAGATCAGCAACAGTGCGACGATGTTGTAGGGAATCAAGATTTAATGTTAAATTTCGATCACCAACAATTCGTATAGCACGCTTTTCAACAGAGTCCAAAAGGCCCAAGATGGTAACAGATGCAGCGCCCCAAACTTGACAATACTCCATGGAAGGAAGAATATAGGACTTATAAATGTAGAGTAATTGATACGGAGAAAAATATTTTTTACATCTATTGAGGAGGCCGAGTTTTCTTGATGCGCTCTTTGCCATGGCCATGATATAATCGTTCCAGAGTAAGTCATTGGAAATTGTGACTCCCAATAAACGAATGTTTTCACATTCGTCTATTTGGTCGTCACACATATTAATTGAAATATCATTGGAAAACTCGGTCTTTGATCTGGAAACAACCAATAGGTGTGTTTTGGTGCACTGAAAAAAACATGTCCTATTTCCAATCGAAATGCAATTGTCTCAACCTCACCGTGCGGTCACATATGGCGAATCAAACAACGAAATTGCTTCAACAACTCTACAATTATAAATCGATGAAGTTGAGACAATCACACGAAATATTTATGTGAAAATAAAATATAGTTCAATTAATCTCAAATTCTTAAACTTTAAAATGAAAAATTCATGATATAAGGCCAAAGAAAATTTTTTTCAGGGAAATGGTTATTATCTTTATTCAACTTCTGTTATATTGGATATAACACTTTATATTTTTAATAAACCTCAATCTGTTGTTAGGAAAATGTTATGGTGTAGTTGTCCCAATCACAGTGAAATTATTTGCACATAATTGTTCTTTGCATGAATAATCAACTGCCAACTTTGAGATGAGACCTCAATTTTTTTTTCAGTGTGGAATTAAAAATGACCAAATTTTTGTCACCCCAATCGGTGACTTTTTTCAATCCGCGTTTACATTTATGGCAGCGTCTCTCCGGGCGGGATTTATTTCTTCATGCATTTACCCTTTGAAGATAGGGCGACGAATGACTTGTGCAGTATACTATCATCTGCAAAACTATTTATTGGTTTATTGGTGATTTGCAACAGTTCGTTGATATAAATTAAAAATAAAGTGAGAGATAAAACTGAGCCTTGGGTACATCAGCGTTAATTAATTTGGACTCAGAAATAAAGCCATCTATAGATACCGAGATGTATCGATTAGACAGAAAATTTTGAATCAACTTCACAACTGCGGTATGAAAACCGTACGCAACGAGCTTGTTGATCAAGTTGGCATGCCAGATTCGATCAAATGCTGTTGGATGTCTAATGCGATTACGTACTTTTCACCACCTTTCTCAAGTATGCTATTCCAAAGATGTGCTACATAGTTCAATAGATCGGTTGTTGATCTTTTGTTTCTAAAACCGTATTGGCTGTCATGATATCAAATGGTTGTCCTCCAAAAATTTGGTTTTTAGTTAATTTTTTTCTATTTTTTGATCCACGGGTGTGACAACCCCGCGTACTCCAGTCCCTGCTATTGGCATATGAGTTAACGTGAGATATCACATACCACTGGCAATAGCAGTGAGATATCACTAGCCAAGGTGATATCTTAGGGGTGCTGGCGGATGAACTGTATTCAGTCAACGGTAGCACTCTCAATCTTAGCTAATGAATATTCCTTGGTGCTGGAACGCTGTAGCTTGCTCGATGAAACGAGCCTTCATATAACTACATATCTGAGCTTTAATCATTGAAAAATATACTGCGTCCCATAATCAGGGATTATGCCATTGGCTGGACTATTGGCAAACCAATTTTAGTTTTGTTCCTGCAAATTTGTAAAACAAATTTGCTTTTTATCTCTTATTTTATTTTATTTTCCCTATCCTATCACCAAATATTGGCCTATGTCATATTTTATATGTGATAGGATTTATGGTTTAGTTATCCATTACTTAACAAAAAAATATTAAAAAAAAACAAAAAAAAACAGATTTGCGTCCATTAACATCTTTAGAACGCATGTTGTTGTGAGACCTTGGTCTTAAAAGGTTTTTATGTGTTGTTGTGACACATATTGTAATGCCTACTACACATCACATTTTATTAAAAAAAAAAAAAAAATATGTGTGAATTAATATGTTGCTCGTATATTTTATTTAAAAATTTGGATATGTGTGAATTAATATATTGCTCGTATATTTTAAACAGGACTGGGAGTAAGGTTATTAGTCTGTAATTTGAAATATCACATTTCGTTCCTTTTTTGGGACAGGCTGGACATTGGCCAACTTCCAGCAGGATGGAAAAATACCAGATTTATAGGATTTATAAAATATTTTGGTGAGAGTTGGTGCAATATAAAACAAAAATATCGAATAATTTTAATTAACTTTCATAAAACAAATTTCGAATAATTTTTAATTAACTTTAAAAAAGCAAATTTCGAATAATTTTTTACTAACTTTAAAAAATGATAATTTTCTTTATTTTTAAATAGAAATTTTTGTGCTACCGTCTTCCCCCGAAAAAAACGCCTAGGCGTTGTAGACAAATAGAACGCCTACCCTGCGTTTTATTCAAATATAACGCCTAGGCGTTATGTATTGAATTATGAATACAAACTAATTTTTTTAAGGCATTCACTACATGTATGATAAATAATATCATACGTATTTTGATTTTCACATGAAAGCAATTGATTTTTGACAGAGAAAAACTCGAAATCTCTTTTTGACTATTTTAAAAACTTCAAAACCAGTTTCTAACCGATCAGTACGTGGCTAAGTAGTATTATAAGCGATACCATCCTGGAAATTGAAGCCAATCTAAATGATCTTATCGACGAGAACGACAACGCCAAGCTCCATAAAGGGTATTCGACATCATGTGGTATGAAGATTGTAGCTTTTTGCAAACTAGAAAATGTCAATATTACTGTTGTGGAAGTGGACAACAATTATATGATGAACGATTAATGTTTATGGATCATTCTTTTACAAACCGGACACCTTTCTGACCGACACATTTTTGATTTGGCTGAAATTTTTCGTAGGGGCTTTATATCGAAAAAATTTTCTATTAAAACGTATATTTAACTAATGGAAAATTGAGTTTTACTGTTAGAAATAAATTAACTTTTCCAGCGCGGGACAACAAAAATTTATTTCAAACGTTAAAAATAATAAAAAATTAATTCTGTACTTATTTGATTGTGTCTAAATTTTCGATTTTGGTTATGTATTTTTAAAATGCCAAAAAATTGCTTTTTCTGTTGTTTCGACTATACTTTTGTTGATTTACTGAATATTAGACCAATTGGCTGGCTACAACCAATTCCTTCAGCAATTCAATCGATTGGAAAGTGGCTATTAATACCGGCACAAACTCTTTATTAAAATTGAATAAATTCTTCGGTTTAAAATTGGATACAGAATAAAATGGCAATGTATGTGTTGTACATTGCCATTTTATTTTTACAAAATCATATAGCCATGTACAGCTTACCTGAACTGCTAACTTGTGTTTTATTTACAACAAAAGTTTTAATTAAATTTAAATTTTTTAAAAATCGCTTACTTCGAGTGGCATTCTATTCGAGATAGCGTTCTATTTGAAACAGCGTTCTATTCGAATAATTATATCACTTTTTAAGAAAATCGAAAAATTGCTCGCCCTCGAACACAACGCCTAGGCGTTGTTTTCGGGGGAAGACGGTAGTGATTTTGAAATTTAAACTTATTTGAAACTGAATGACACTTTACCTATTGATTCACCTCAAACCTGTGTCTAGGAAGGGATGAAAAATGATTTTCCTGATTAATCAAATTCCTTAAAATATCAAGGCGTTAGATATCATTTTAACTATTCTAACACAATTAATTTTGTTTTGTATTTAGAACAACTTCCAGGACACTTTGTTTTGTCCGATCTTATCTATTGTCCGATCTACGAAATTGTTATTTGTTATTTCCGGCACGGAATAGTAGTTATGAAAAAATTGCTGTAATTTATTTCTCAAATCCTATTTCACGATGTACAGGAATAGGGCTACAGATGTACTCATAAAGAAAGAATAGTAGACAAAATAGTAGACCAGTGGGCATAAATAAAAGATGCCAGAATAGTACATTATGATGCTAGGACGTAAAGCTAAAGATTTTGGTCGTATGTGGAGTTGCATTCACATTAAGTCCAAAATAGCTTATGTCCGTGCATCATATACTATTTTTTATTCGCCGCAAGTAAAATATTTAAAAAAAAATGTTTATTCTAAATTGAAATTACAAATTTGCATAAATTTTGAAATAAAAATATGTGGAACAAGTTACCTTTGACATAATATTTGTTATTTTTTCCAAATTATTGTATCACTATTTTTTTTTTATTTAGCGTATGGTTTTTTTGTGACACATTCAAAATTAAACTTAAAATAGGTAGACTCTTCTATGAAATCTACCTAAAACAAAGCATGGATACACATTAAATGAACTTACATTCAATTTGATTGCGCGTCTTTTAGTAAAAAAGTAAAAAGTAAAATATTTGAACATTGGGCAGTACATTTGAATATTAGATGTTTACATCGAGCGAGTCTATCCATGCTACTACATCGGGAGTTGCCAAATGGATGTCTTAGATGTCGCCATTGTACCGTCGAATTGGACACACAGTTGCAATGTGTTTTATGGTTTATTGTGGAGCGCCGCAGTCACACTCGGGGGACTCTGAAATGCCCCACATGTAGAAAGAATCAGCACAACGTCCATGATTCGTTCTTATTCGGTTTAGTGTAGTCCAGGTATGACGTGGCAGATCGAAACCAGGTTGGGTAGAAGTCGGGTTAGTAATAGAAAGGCCAGTTGTATTTATGATGACAGGAGGTGTCCCAGACATCCAAGATATTAAAATTAGTTGCCAGCAGGTTGCTGGCAGTTTTATGTGGAGGCTTTCTTGACTTCAATCGA
>OY856186.1:328662702-328877487 GCA_963693315.1 Diogma glabrata | reverse complement strand
AGCAGAGATTATCGAAGAAGAGGCCGCTATACTGTTTTGTGAAGAACGCGATAAGAAGAGAGATAACGCAAAAAATGCAATTTTAAAATTACAAGAAGAAAATCGTCGACAATACAACAGAAGACGAAAGAGAGCACCAGTATATAGAGTTGGGGACCTTGTTGCTATACGTCGCACTCAGTTCGCAACGGGTGATAAAATTAAAACAAAGTTCCTGGGGCCCTATAATGTGATAAAGGTGAAGGGTCGAGATCGCTATGATGTAATCAAAATGGGTACTGGTGAGGGTCCGAAGCGTACGTCCACAGGCGCTGAAAATATGAAACTTTTTTATTATTTCAATTCCGATGAAGATGAATCCGAAACTGAAGAGGATGTCGTAGTAAGTGATGAAGAAGCTAATACAAGTACCTCATCCGGGCCGGATGAGACAGCAGGACGGCCGAGTGGGTTACCCTGTACTTGACCAGCTGACCAGCATCGTAAAATACATATACTCATATATGTTTAAAAATTATAATATACAAAATAAAATGTAAATGATTCAGTTGCGTTTTGATTTTCAATAAAGAACGATTATTATCTAAAGTTTGTTCCAAATTAAAGTCCATTTTCCATTTAAAGTGTCGAATTATAGTAAAGGAAACCCACTTATATATATATATACAAATATATATATATATATATATATATATATATATATATATATATATATATATATATATATATATATATATATATATATATATATATATAAATATATATATATATATATATATATATATATATATATATATATATATATATATATATATATATATATATATATATATATATATATATATATATATATATATATATATATATATATATATATATATATGTATATATATATATATATATATATATATATATATATATATATATATATATATATATATATATATACATATATATATATATATATATATATATATATATATATATATATATATATATATATATATATATATATATATATATACATATATATATATATATATATATATATATATATATATATATATATATATATATATATATATATATATATATATATATATATATATATATATATATATATATATATATATATATATATATATATATAAATGTTGGATTGTATATTAAATTCATAATTATGTAACGTTCTAATAAAAGATGACAATACACTGTGCCACTGTATGTTGCAATATAATTATATTATACTTTAAGTTATATACTTGTTTGTACCGTAGTACCGTATTTCGGTTGTAATTACTTTTGTATGATTTTATGATATTATGTTTAGAATAAATTGAGTTGTAAGTTGGATTTTAAAGCAGAAACATTAAATATTCTTTTAGTAGTGGGTATTTAATTTAAATAAATCCAACAATTGGGGGCTCAACCTTTGTCACATACGCAGTCATATTTTCCCTATAACTAGTTGAGTTTATTGTAGTTTAAATTCAAATAGTTTAGGTAGATTATAGGAAAAAGTTTGTATCAAGACAGCAGTGAAAACGTGCATATGAGTTGGGAGATTTTAGTGAATGCAACAGTGAATTTGTTTATATAAAAAGGTGGTGAAATGACAAAACATCAGTTCTAAGACGTGGGATTCCGGGGACAATCTAGGTGCTTACGATAAGAATTACTTTAATTCTGTGTTTTAAGGAAGGTGTCTTAAAACACTATAAGCCCAATAAACATTTATCTGAATAACTTCAGGGGAAATGAGAATTATACAGATAAAACCTGATTAGCAGCTGAAATACGCCTTTTTTAAATATTTATTCAGTTTAAATCGTTATACAGCCTATTTGGTTGCATAAGGGACTGAATAAAGACGTATTAAGGTTAATTAAACAGCTTGTATTGAGGATGTGCTTATTCAGCTAATTTGGCTGCATAAGGTCCTGAATAACGACGTATTAAGGTAAACTAAACAGCTTGTATTCAGATTGGGGTTTATACAGGTTAGAGCTGAATAACAACCTGAATAATGTTCAGCAAAATTTTATTCAGCTTGTATACAGTTCTACCTGAATAAGGCCTATTGAAAAGGTTTTATTCAGTTGAGACAGATGATGCCTGAATAATAATTTGCTTTTTCAGGTCTTATACATACCGTAATTCTTTGTAGAAAATAATGACGCGTTGTTTATTTGACATATATATATATATATTACGACGTTGTTAACACGCTGCTAAAATATAATTATCTTACGTGTGTTCAATTATATTCGTTAAAATGAATAATAAAAAGGTTTCAAAATGTGCACCCTCTGCGCGGAAAAAAAGTTAAAAAGTCAGGTGCATATTATAGAAGCATTCGCATAGAGTTTAACAATATAATGTATTCGCCATCTCCGCTGCAAATGATGAAAATTCAACAGCGACCAAAAACATCAATTTTTGGAGCATCGTCGGCAACTTCTTTGCCGCAAACAAATAATCCGCCAACAGCAGCTTCATTAAAAAAAAATGATAATAATAATGCATCATCATTATTATTGAATACATCTACTTCTGCACAGCAATCGCCGATTCAATTTATTCATTACGACATATCAGATGAACATAATTATTCAGCATTTTCATGTAAATCTTCCGGTAATAAAATAAAACACATTTTCCCATCGACTTATATTTATCGAAATAATAATAACATAAATGTTTCAGAATATTTACAAACATCAGAAAATAATGATGACGAACACTATCTTGCTGCTGGTCGCGATGAATTATTATTTGTCACAGAAGATAGTGCTGACGATGAAGATAATTCTGATGATGGTGAGACTGACGGTATTTTTTGCAAAGAAACTGCAAAAAGAGTGGAGCTGCGTAAAAATGTAGTAAAGTGGGCTTTGGAAAACTTCATCACTAACGCATTCACTAGCGAGACAAATGCTGAAACACTACGTGGCCTGCTTCCAAAAGATCTACGGCAAACACTATGTCACAAGCAATGTTCACAATTTAGTGCATTTGGTCGACGATGTTGAATTTCTGGGAGAACTGCATTCGTTCACCGCCTATCCATACGAAAACATGCTTGGAAATATCAAACGCTCTATAAGAGGACGCAGATACACCCTACGTCAAGTTATCAATCGTATGAGCGAAGTAACTGCTGCTGCTAGCACGATTGATTTTGATGACTTGGAAAAAAAAACACGGCGACATCATCATCACGATTAACTATTCTCTCAATGCGGAACATTGGTGTGAATATCCCGAGCAAATTCAAGCCAATAAGTGGCGAGCCATACTTCTACTCCAAATGCGATTTCGGAGACTTCAGTATTAGTACTGACAGTGCTAATCAATGGTTTTTAACCACTGATAATCGGATTGTCTCCTTACATAATATTATTTCGTCCGACAAAGACGATAAAAAACCATTGTTCTACGGCATTGAAGTGACTAGTAAGACAGACTTTTTTGATTTACCAATACAATCGTCTACATTAAACATATACGCATCGGATTATTTTGGTAAAGAAAACGTCGAGGGCATTATTCGACCCTTCGAAAATAAAATGTAAACTAGTGCACCTTCAGTTTAGTGAAGTCACTAAAATATTTATACCAGTATTGCATACATATCGGACTGAATAATACCTTATTCAGGTCTGATGCCGCTTATGTCAGTGTATTATCTCTTTCGAATAAAAAATAAGCCCTTACTCAGCTAAATCGACTTTTGAATAAAAAAATTATAAACGCCAATTTTAGCTAGTCATCGCCATATTCGTTTCTTTTGTTCTATCGTCATCATCGTTGTTACGTCTTATTATCTTTATTTTTGGCTTAATTATTTTTATTCGTTTCATATTTTGTCTTCGTTTTATACAAATTACTTGAAAAATGTCCGACGATAGTAGTGATCATCAAGAAGAGTGTAATATGTGGTGGGAGGTGTTGGAAGCATAAGTAGGCTACCAAAATGAGACGCTCGAGGCAGAAATTGAGCTAAGCAGCAGCATTTCAGAATACACGGTACCCGAAGCCACCTCTGAGCACATCATGCTTCTGTGTCAAATCGTGGATACTCAATATAGACGTCAAGAGGTAGACAGTGATGAAGATTTAGAAATGCACAGCGGTAATGATGATCCTGGTGTTTCCGGTGTTGCAGATGCATATTTCATTTTGGCAGCAAAACAAAATAAATAATAAAACCACAGTGCGCGCGGTCGCATCATATATTGTCTTATCCGACATTTTACTACTTATTGTTTCAAAAAGAAAATGTTTTCTCTCGTATTATTATTTTATTTTTCTTGAATCAAAATCAATAAAGACAGCAGTAGCAGAAAAAAATATTAATTATTGTCAACAGCTATTTATTTTGGGCTTTGGCCAAATTTGATTTGTGCATGGTTTAAACTGCGATCATTTTCATGCCAAAATTGCTCTTCATCGGAGACGGTCCGATCCTCCTTTGCGCGTTTTCTGTTTTGTTTGCAATAAAGACCTTATTCAGCGCTTATTCAGACCATATTCAGGCCTGTTACTCAGGTGTCTAACTTTACCTTATCAAAGGCTAAATAAGGCCTTATTAAGGTCAGTCTTATTCAGAAAAAATGTCAAGAGTGAAAAAGAAACAAATAATAGCGAAAATACGCAGAAAATTACAGAGTAGTTTTACTGACAAATTTCGAAACTATAAAAGAATACCATTCACGTCATCATTTAATATGCATTTTTGAAGAAAAAACATTTTTTAAATACGAAATACATCTATCATTTATACAACGTTACAAATTGCGATGTAGATAACGCGCTCAACTGATGTTTTGTAGATCGTGGGTTCAATTCCTGGTGTACTACATTTTTTTTATTGTTTTTTTTTTAATTTTTATTAAATACCATTGAAATTATTTTTTTTTATTCATGAATTCATAAAAGTAATAAAAATTTCTTTATACGAATTTTAAAAAATTGATCTATAACGCAGTTTTTTAAAGTTATATTGCTACTGTCTTTTGCAATTTGCATTCGAGTCATCATGCTAAATAAATATTGAATATGTACAAAATTGAAAGTATATCTGTTACTGTTTGTCCTTTATGCGCTAATACATTAATCATCATGAAAATTTGGGAAGTTGTTGCGGATGAAGTATTTTCAATCAACGATACCATCCCTTACTCTAAGTTATGGAATATTCTTTGATGTTACGCTATTTTTTTTAAATAAAATGTGTTTGGTAGTAGAAATTACAAGCTGTGTCACAACAACACATAAAAATCTTTTAAGAACAAGGTGCCACAACAACATGCTTTCTAAGGTGTTGATAGACGCAAATTTTTAGATGATATGTTTTGATTATTTTAAATATAAAAATGTATATAATAGTTGCTTGGAATGCTGATAGATGTGAAACCCAGAATAATTTTAATGATTTTAATTTGAACATTCTGAAATTTTAATTTGCGATTATTGGAATATACAAAAAAACACAGCTATTTTACAGATTTAAGTTTTCACCTGTCAGCAGTCCTTAACACTGTCTTCTTTTTTTCCGTCTAATTATTTTCACAGAATTGCGTGAAAAGTATTCTGCTAATTTTTCAATTAATAACTTTGATGTAATTTTTATTTTAAATTTCGCTTTTATGCATGCGCTGATATTTTCGTGGTCACTATCGAGTTCAGTGCTAAAATACATACGCATTAAGGCCTTGTTCAGGTCTTGTTCAGGTCTTTTCCAGCCTGATTTAAAGAAAAGGATATATGACTTTCAGCATACGTAGTATATATGTCACAATAGACGAGTGGTAATGTGCACGACTAGCGACACGAAGGTTCCAAGTTCGATCCCCCGGGTGAATCTCAAAAACAATTGTAAGTATATTTAACATTTGAAATAAATTTTAAAGAATTATAATAAATGTACTCTTCTCTCAATAAGAATTTCAGAATAAACTGCAGAGCAACCTCAGAGAAGAAAAAGAGGAAAAACGTTGAAATACACACTGCAACGGATAAGAAAATTAGAAAAAAAATGCATGAGACGCAATTTGAAAAAGTTGTTTTTTGTATTTTTCAATGCGCCTGAATAAGCAGACTGAGTAAGACCTTATTTAGCTTTTTTATTCAGCCCATATACAGCAAACGTCAACGATTTGTAACACCTGAATAATATGCCTTGGTAATGGCTTCACCAGCTATTTTTATTCAGTTCTTATTCAGAAAGACTTTCTAACGCCTGAATAATTTGACTTTATAAGGTCTTAAGGCAACACCTGAATAAGGTCTTTTGCTAGTCGAGCTGATTAAGGTCTAACACAAGAACACTATACAGCTCTTAACCAGCTGTTTAACCTGTATAATTTCCCCGCTTTTGGCGCCCTTTGGTATTAATAAGAGCTGAATAAGGCATCGATAAGGTCGTACGTTGACGTTTTTGTAATAAGGGGCGGTAGGAGGGGAACATTGAAATTACTCGACTAAGGCCTTGTACATCGTTTATACGTGCCATATTCAGCCAAAATGTTTATTGGGAGGTGTTGTTTTTTAGTAATTATTATCAACAAAGAAAGTCTAGCGGGAGTCCGTGAGGGTGTTTTGTAAACAGTTGCATTCGAATTTGTGTTTCAAAATCTAGAAGGTGTCTTATTTGAAACAATTCGTATTGATAGTCGTATATGTGAACAAATAATCAAATCGAAAGTTGCTAGACTAGAAGTTTACTCCATATTTAAAAAAAATACGTAGAAATGTGTGATGATGTCATTAGGATAACAGTTACAAAAAGAAGATAAACCACATGAAGAATTGCACTTTGGTAATATTAAACAAATATAATTAAAATAAAGTTTTTTTTAAATTAAAGAATGGAAATTAATCATAATTTCAAGATGATGATTATGTTTTGGAACAAAAACTTTATTACTTTGCTTATCCAGTAATTGAAGAACAACAATTGAAAAATGATAATAAGGATAAATAAAGAATACCATTCGGGACGTATGGTAATGCAGGACGCCCGTGTTGGATTGTATATTAAATTCATAATTATGTAACGTTCTAATAAAAGATGACAATACACTGTGCCACTGTATGTTGCAATATAATTATATTATACTTTAAGTTATATACTTGTTTGTACCGTAGTACCGTATTTCGGTTGTAATTACTTTTGTATGATTTTATGATATTATGTTTAGAATAAATTGAGTTGTAAGTTGGATTTTAAAGCAGAAACATTAAATATTCTTTTAGTAGTGGGTATTTAATTTAAATAAATCCAACATATATATATATATATATATATATATATATATATATATATATATATATATATATATATATATATATATATATATATATATATATATATATATATATATATATATATATATATATATATATATATATATATATATATATATATATATATATATATATATATATATATATATATATATATATATATATATATTCCTTAACCAGGATCAAACATTTACTGTATGTGAGGCTCATTGTTTCTGAAGTTTGTTACCTATAACATTTGGGGTCAAAAACGTAATAAAAAATTAAATCCAAATGGTGCCTGCCATATCTCGTGTCGGCAGAGTTTCCATAGGTCGCATATGTTATCACGACAATTTATACAGGTTCTAGAATCTAGGTTGTACAACATCAACATTTGCCTTGATTTCAAGCAAAAAATGTGATGTAAGTATCCACAACCATTTTTGGTTGAACTCACATGGCAGAATGATCAAGAGAAACTGGTTTCTCTGTGTAAAATTTCAACTTCTGGAACAAAATAATGAATAGTAATCAAAGAGTCAGTTTCCGATCAATTTGAGATAATATATTCTGAACGAAAAGGTGAAGCATTCGCCGTTTTCTCCGCCTGTATTATTTAACTTTAAGCTTGACTATCTTGACAATTGACACGATATGAAAATCCCACCACAAAACTGCATTTTAAACAAATTGTGGCAATTTCTTGACTATTCAAGCTATATTGCGCTACTTAGCGGTAGATCAAGCGATTATCAAGAAATCCTAGCACTGCCTGAAAGGCTAAAATTATGCATGGTAAAATTATGCATAATTATATGCACCATCTGAATGAAACACGAAGATCGCACATATCCTAGAAAACTGCGATGTAATCAATAATCATATTTGTTAAATCAAACCGAAATAGAAAAGTTGATCATGTCGAGGATTTTAAAAATTTCACACAATTTTATAATTTTACAGAATGATAAAACCATGTGCTAAAAACAACTGGTCTTTATCGTAAGGAAAGGACTTCACTCAAGATATTCGTAACCATCCCATTGGATGTTAAACCTAGAAACAATATAAGAGTTTGACGGCCAAAGCCCCCATAAGATGTAAACGCTATAATGAAAGAGAGAGAGTGGCCTGATCCCGAATGTAAAACATTTAACAATTAGTTGGGAGAGAGTATAACTTTAGATAAGGGTTTGTTAATCATTGTGCTATGTTTTGAAGGGACAGTGTAACGAGTGGCTGATTATAAGCCGAGATTACTATTAGCAATCTGACGATTTGAAGATACGCATGCATTGAGTTTGTTCCATCTATCTTCAATACGTGGTAAGCTTTATCATTGGCCCTTTACATATGCTGAATGCAGGCGATTATTATTGGGTGAATTGACAAAGTTTGAAAGGAAAATAGGCTCTGGCCGCTCAGAAAAACGTAAGAAGCAAAAGAACATGGACATGGACGGACATGCTTGCCCCTCATTTCCACCCTAATTAACAAAAATTAAAATTGTGATACTAAATTTACAAAACCTCGAAAAATCACCATGTTTCGGAGTTTTTCCCAGTGAAAAAGCGATCGAATCGAGGAAAATGGCAGATAAAAAAGGGTTGTTGGACTCGTCAAGCGCCTTACGAAGTATAAAATATATGGTAATCAATAAATGAAAGAAGTGGGGGTTACTGACTATAGGGTGTTGCTTGATGCAATAACCGTGATCTATTATTGAGATGCTATCATTTATTCTTCGTGCTACGGTCATTCCATCCAAGGTAACACGAATCTAACAACTTTTTCTCCTTACAGGTTGTTTGATTGTTGGTATGATGACCACTTGAACAGCCTATCAAATGGCTATTAGCAAATTTTGTTGTAGCCGCCTAGGTTTTGGACGTAGTTGACCCTGTTATTCACAACTCTTCCCTAAATTATTTTTAGAAAATATTAAATCAAACTTTTTTATAGTCCCTAGGCCCACGCGGATTTCATTTGATAATTACCATATATTTTATACTTCGTAAGGCGTCCTTGACAAGTCCGAAAACTTTTGTTCTGCCATTTTCCTCGATTCTCCGTTTTTTCGTTCGGCAAGCTCCAAAAAATGCCGATTGGCCGGGATCTTGTAAATTTACTACCGTCAACCCACACATACCAAAATGTCAATTATAAGACTCGAAGATAGCAGACACATTTTTGTTGAACAAGGTTACCCTCGTGTTCTAAAACAAATTTTGAACCCCACAGTTAAAAAAATAATGTGGTAGCAAATTTACAAGATCCCGGGCAATCGGCATTTTTGGAGCTTGCGACATGAAAAAGCGACCGAATCGAGACAAAAAGCATTCGAATTCGTCAAAAAGAGGTGTTTCACGAGGTATAAAATATGTGGTAATCATCAAATGAAATCGGCGTGGGCCAAAGGACTATTAATTTTGTTGAATTTTGATGTTTTTTTGTAATTTTTGAATTTTGTTGCATTTGTTGGAATATTTAGAATATAGAGTTTCCTTGAATTTTGGGAAATATTTGTAATTTTTATATTTTTTGAATTGATGAAGTCTTAGAATAATTTTTGTTTAAATTTCTGTAACTTTCAGGTACTTGTATTTTTGAGCTTTTAAATTTTTTTTTAAAATTTTGAGCTAATTTTACTAAATTCACATTTTTTTTTGGTTTTTTTAAATAGTTTTTATTATAGTTTTATTTTTGAACTAAAAACTTCTTTAGTCGCGTTATGCGATTTTCTATGGGGAAAATTTATATATTCGAGTATCATCACGCATAATGTTTTTAAATTTAAAATATCTCTATCTGGCAGAAACGGTTCAAAATGAAATATGGATATTGCAGTCGACTGAGGTGCTATCGGTCGTGAGTTCAATTCCTGGAGTGGTACATTTTTTTATGTTTTTTTTTAATTTTTATTAAATACAATTAAAAATATTGTTTTTTTATTCATGAATTCATAAAATATGAATTTAAAAATACTGATCGATAATGCAGCTTTTGAAAGTTATTGCTATTGTTTCTTTCCGGATCATTCAAATTATGATCATTTCGATATTAATAAAATAATTAATTATTTTTTGGCAGGCAGTGCCAAAAATAATAAAATATTGGCTGTCCCATCATTATTTTCCATAATTTCATTCCTGTGAAATAAAATAAAGAATATAAAACCTACTATTTGAATATGAATTTCTCTTTCAATATGAGTTGACATATTCATCAGTGATTAATATGCTTAAACAGTTTAAAGCTGTGGACCATTTTCTTTTTTTAAGGCGTTTATGCTCCATGTGGGAGCGTTGCCAGGCAAATCAGCTTTGAATATTCACCATGGTCATTCACAACAGCGACATAATTACCATGGCAGCCGATTTTTTTAAGGTCGTTTATTACGTCAGTCTCCCATTGTAGTCGTGGTCTACCTTGCGGTCGCCCACTCCCTGGGGTACTAACGTACATTTTTCTAATCATTCCAGACTGTGAATCAGCTCGTAGAGCATGCCCAATCCAAGCAATCCTATTAGAACAGATACAACCTATTATATCAGGACCCTCAAGAAGGTCTCTGATCTCAAAGTTATATCGGGTTCTTTACTCTCCATCGTCTGTCTTAAGTGGACCAAAAATGTAGCGTAGGATCGTACGCTCAAATACAGATAAATCCGATTCGTCATTTTGTGTAAGGGTCCACGTTTGTGACCCATACATCACAACCGGTCTAATCAATGTCTTGTATAACTTAAGCTTGGTGTTATTGATACATACGGACAATTTACGCTATTTAAATTTATCGATAGTGTAGTTTTTTAAGGTTATTGTTATTATCATGTAGCACAGTGTGATGTCAATAAGTAAAATTTAGAATGCATTCAGGGGGTACTGCAGCTTCCAATATTGGCAGTGGACAGTATTTTATTTCGATGAAAAATTTTGCAAATACCAGAACTAAAACTTGTACATAATTGCTCAAAAGATCAGGAGACAATTCGCTGAAATGGCAAAACGGTGATAATTGATTACTTAACACACACCCAAACAGGCTATGTTCGATGATACAATGATGATACTAAGCTAATATACGCCTAAACAGGCTGTTTTCGATGATATAGCAAAAGATATTGGCTTAATATACGCCTAAACAGGCTGTGTGCGATGATATAGCTAATTATATTCAACTAATGTAGGCCTAAACAGGCTATGCTCGATGATACAACCATGATATTGAATTAATTTACGCCTAAGCAGGCTATGTTTAATGATTTCATAATGATATTGCATTAATAAACGCCTAAACAGGCTATGCTCGATGATACGACAATGATATTGAATTAATTTACATCTAAACAGGCTATGTTCGATGATATACTAATGATAGTGAATTAATGTACGCCTAAACAGGCTATGTTCGATGATATGGAATTAATTTACGCCTCAACAGGCTATGTTCGATGATACAATATTGATACTGAATTAATTTACGCCTAAACAGGATATGCTCGATGATAATTAATAATATTATAACGCCTAAACAGGCTATGTTCGATGATATACTAATGATATTATCTTAATTTACGCTTGAACAGGCTATGTTCGATGATACAATATTGATACTGAATTAATTTACGCCTAAACAGGATATGCTCGATGATAATTAATAATATTATAACGCCTAAACAGGCTATGTTCGATGATATACTAATGATAGTGAATTAATATACGCCTAACAGGCTATGTTCGATGATATAGTTTTAATTTACGCCTCAACAGGCTATATTTGATGATATAATAATGATATTAACTTAATTTACGCCTGAACGGGTTATGTTCGATGATACAACAATAATATTGAAATGATTTACGCCTAAACGGGCTGTGTTCGATGATGTAATAATGATAGTGAATTAATAGACGCCTAAACAGGCTATTTTCGATGATAATTGATTCAGGATGATAGTAATGTCATCGTATGCGGTCATCTACAAAAAAAATGTGTTAGGAACAAAAAACACATGTTACTTTGAGCACCAATGCCGATCTCAACAATCATAACCAAACTTTTCATGTGATAGCACTTAAACCTTCAGTACAAAGAAACAATTTTCACTTTGATTTATAACTTCATTATTTAATTTTTAGCTTGTTTATACATTTGAATATAACAATTTCTTATCTCACTAGGTGATAGAAAAAACACCATAATCGATGAAATAATAATACTGAAAAGAGATTTAATGTTAATAAGTCCACGACTTATATGCTTAAATTACATGTGAAGATCACAACTGTCATAAAAAAATGTCCACAAAATAAGTACTACCTTCTGGCGGAGTATTATATACAACATTTTATAGAAAAAAAAAATTAACGCACTCACTGAACAAAATAGTAAGTGAATACAATAGATGATTGCTCTGCATTACCGATGGGACATTTGAAGTATGACAGTTGTTTTGTTTTCATGGAAATTCGAATATAAGGTAAGTCTAAATCATTTAAGTTGCTTAACTGAATTAACAATAATTATTATTATTCTCTAGCCCCATATGGACCATTGGCTGAACATAAATTCCTGGGAGAAACTGTGAATATAATTAAAATCAAGCTGAGTATGATATATAATAAATTTACTTCTAATATATTTGTTATTGGTTTCAGATAAATTCAACGCAAGGCGTGAGCAGGCGGTTTTGACAACTTCTCAATATTTTCTTCAGTTTTTAAAAGAAACGTTTTTGCTGTATTCTAAACCAAAACTTATTTGAACCTTATTTGTGGAGACTTACTTATTTAAATAAGTAACCTAAAGAGACGACTTTGCAATTTTTTTTCATAGACAAATATGGAGGGACGCAGGAGGGATCGATTTTGATCGATTATGATCAATGTTGATCTACGGGTCTGACTACCCTGCGTACTTCAGTCCCTGCCATTGACATATGAGCTAGCGTGAGATATCACATACCACTGGCAATGGCAGGAGATGTCATTAGCCAAGACGATATCTTAGGGTGCTGGCGGACGAACTTTAATTAGTCAACGGTAGCACTTCCAGTCTTATCTGGGCAGCGTTCCGTAGCGGTACCGCTCATTAGCTCTTCCGAGGTATCGGACCAACACGTAGTTATGTGTGGGCTTTGTGCCTCGATTGAGGTGGTGGGCGGTGCGTCTGGGATGCGCTGCATCAGCTGGATTATTGGCATTTAGTTTTGTTTTGTTTTCTGCAAATTTCTCACAATTTGTTTTTCACTTATTATTTTGTTATTATTTCTTCATTTTATCATGAAATATTGGCATATGTCATATTTTGTTGTATGATAGGATTTTTTACTTAGTTATCCATTTTAAAATAAAACATAAAAATATAAAATAAACCTTTTGATAAATATATGGCAGTACAACCAAAAAAAAGTAAGTCTGCAAGTGGTAAAGCAAATTTGCGCAATCCCACTACTTTAATGTTCGTGGCATGTTAATGTTGTTCTGGGAAGTCAATTTGAATTTGCTGTTCAATAGGTTCTGTTTTTTTTTTTGTGTTATGAAGAGGAAAAAGTGTTAACATAATCTTGATATTATTTCTTTTACTATTATCGTATGAAACACGATCTTCATGCACAATCTAGCTCTAAGCAGTTTTGATGACTAGGACCACGCCACCTTCTCTCTGAGTCATAGCCTCGCAAATGTGTTGCGTCAACAAATAACGCTGCTAGAGATTCTGATAACGGCCAAGAATTAATCAAGATCGTTACAGTGGCCATAAGGCGGCCCATAAAGCGGCACGTCTACGGAATTTGCAGGGACAAAACATATATGAATCAATAAAAAAATTTAAAATACATGTTCAAAACATCTGCGGATTGAACGCTAACCATGGCCACGTGCAACATCATCTTGAGCACGACAAACCGAACATTCTATTCCTTACAGAAACCAAATATAGGCTCGAATCAGCTTTCAAACTCCATCAGGGCGTGTGCGCATTCATTCATGAGAGTGTTGCGTACACGCGCTTTCCAAATTTTGAACTACACGGTGACGGCTTCAATACAATGGTTTTAAAGATTTGTCTTCCAGAAATTACTTTTTTTACAATAGCTTTATACCCGTCCCCCAACAAACGTAACCCAAACCTTTTTAATATACTGACAAAAATTATGGACGAGATTAGAGCAAAGTACCCTAAGTGTGAAGTTATCGTTACCGGTGACTTCAACGTCCACAACAAATCATGGTTGGAATTCTCCAAATCGACCGACGATGTTGACAATAGTGGAAAACTGGCAGACATTTTTGCCGCGTCTTGAAGCCTATTCCAAATTGTTAAAAGCCCGACTTTCACTCCCCGTAATGGCGGTGATAATAGTTTTCTTTAAGATCTCTATCTTACCACAATGCCAGATATTACGAGTGTCGATGTCGCAAAAGGTAGTATTGAAAATTCAGATCATTATTTAATCTCATCAGTTATCAAAACTGATTTACTTAAAACTACAACTCCCAAGCCCCGTAAAATATTTCATTACTAAAAAATGGATAGGAGTGGTCTTCAAAATTTTTTCCATGGTTTCCATTTCGACCGTCATTGTTTTTACACCGACACTGTAAATGTTTCTGCTCAAAACTTTACAGAAACCATCCAATTTGCTATCAATAAATTTGTCACTTTCTCCATAGTAAAACCCAAACAAAAATACTTGTATTCGAAAGCTGCCAAAACGGCACTTGGAAACAAACATAGATCATTTAATATTTGGATTCATAACAAAACTCCCATTTATCGATCCCAATATCTAAAGGCCAACAAAATATCTAACCAGATTATCTCAAATGAAAAGTCTGAAATTGACAGAGCGAAAGCCTCAATACTTACGTCTATGTCTGTTTCTGACAAGAGTTTCTACAGTGCCATTAATTCTTTAAATTCTGGTACAAAATTTTCTATTCCCCCTATTATTGATGGTGATTTAATCGTCAATGATCCCGCAAGAAAAGCTAACTTGTTCGCTGAACGCTTTGCTCTGAACTCTACTGTTTTGGAAACTCCTAAAGAAATGCCCCAAATCCAGTCTTCAGGAGTTAATATGAATGAACTTCACTTCAAACCCAAAATAGTTGCTAAACTTTTAAAGGGGTTAAACATCAACAAAGCCTCAGGAATGGACAATATTCCACCCATTATTTTAAAAACCTTTTCCAAAGAACTTGCACCAACTTTAACTAAAATATTCTATCAATCCTATAAATCTGGTATATTTCCCTCGTGCTGGAAGTTGGCAAATGTCCAGCCCGTCCCCAAAAAGGGACCAAAATCCGATATCTCAAATTATAGGCCAGTTGCTTTACTATCGGTCCTATCCAAAGTCTACGAGCATTATATTAATACACATATTTCAAAATTTCTGGAAGAAAAACATTTAATAGCCGACAGCCAATACGGTTTTCGAAACAAAAGATCAACTACCGATCTATTAAACTATGTAGCGCATTGTTGGAAAAGCATACTTGATAAAGGTGGTAAACATACGTTATCGCTTTAGACATCTCCAAGGCATTCGATCGAGTCTGGCATGCTAACGTAATCAACAAGCTCGTTGCGTACGTTTTTCATCCCAATGTTGTGAGGCTGATTCAAAATTTTCTATTCAACCGATACATTTCGGTCTCCTTAGACGGATTTTCTTCTGAGTTTAAACTAATTAACGCTGATGTACCCCAAGGCTCAGTATTGTCCCCAACCCTATTTTTGATTTATATCAACGAATTGTTGAAAATCACCAGCAACCCAATAAATAGTTTTGCAGATGAAAGTACTCTGCACAAGTCGTTCGAGCCCCTTCCTTCAAAAGGTAAAATGCACGAACGAATTAATCCTGCCCGGAGAGACGCTGTCATAAACGTGAACAAAGACCTGAATAAAGTCGCCGACTGGGGTGACCAAAACCTTGTCAATTTCAAATCTACCAAAACACAGCTGTTGATTGTTTCCAGATTAAAGACCGAGTTCCCCAAAGATATTTTATTCAGTATGTGTGATGAACCAATAGGTGAATGTAAAAACATTCGTTTATTGGGTGTCACAGTTTCAAATGACCTACTCTGGAACGATCATGCAATGGCGATGGTAAAAAGCGCGTCTAAAAAACTCGGCCTCTTAAATGGATGCAAAAATGTTTCACTCCATACCAATTGCTCCATGTTTATAAGTCATATATTCGTCCCTGTATGGAGTACTGCTGTCAAGTTTGAGGTGCTGCCTCTGTTTTCATTTTGGCCCTCTTGGACTCTGTTCAAAAGCGGGCTATACGAATTGTGGGTGATCGAGCTTTGACATCACAACTTGATTCCCTACAACATCGTCGCACTGTTGCTGACCTCGTTGTTTTTTACAAATATCGTCATCAGCAGTGCTCAGATGAAATCAGCGGCATCATGCCTCAAACTTATTCTTACCCCCGTTCCACTCGGCGATCGGCTGCCGCAACAGGTGAAACGGTAAAGATCCGGCGCTGTCATACTGGCAGATCGCAGAGAGACTTCTTTGTCCGAACTGCGTACAAATGTTTAAAAAAAGCGTTAATCTACACCTTAGAATGCCAGTTGTTGTGGGATCCAGGTCTAGACCTAGGTCTCAAAAGGTATTTATGTGTTGTTGTGACACATATTCTAAACCCTATTACACAACATATTTTATTTAATAAAAAAAAAAAAAATGGAATTGTCAGTGTCAAATATTTTCTTGTTTGTTTACTAAATTACTAAATGATTTTAAGGAATAATTCTTTTTGGATCCTTTATTACGGATTTAATATAATAATTTATAATGAAATAAATAGTTTTGAAAACTCTTTAATTGATCAAATTAAATAAATCGCTAATTAAATTTATTTTTGAATTTGCTTTTATGTTGAGTATGCAAATTAAGTATGCTAAATCATTTAAAACAGCTTTTAAATACTTATTTAAAATGGCGGTGAATAAGTAAGTCTTCATAAATAAGTTTCTAATATATCATCGTTTAGAATGCCCGTGGCTATTCTGTTTTTTATACTTTTTGTTGTTGTTTTCTTTTTTCATATTTTTCTATTTTCTATTGGTCATTGTTGTACCATTTTGTATGGTGATTTTTTTTCGGTTTAAGTTTGGTGTGTAAGTGTGGTATAGTAAGCAAATGTTTTGTTGTATTTGTAAGTAAAAACAAATAAATGCGTTTGTCATATTTGATTTGTGTGTTTTTGATAGTACGAATTGGTAGTACAAATAATCTAAGCCCTGAAATTAATGATAATATATTATAAATAATTTTACTCTCGTTCTCTTGATTCATATTTTGGTTTTTTCTTTTTTATTGAATATGATGTTTTTCTCAATTAATAACAGTGTGGAAGTGTTATAAAGTAAGTAAACATTTTGTTGTATTTAGACGATAAAAACCTAGCTATTTCACAGTTTTAAGTTTTCACTTCTGTCGACTGCCTTATTTTTAAAAAATATTTTTTATAGAGGGGGGATAAGGATTGTTTGACGACATGTGATTGGAGGGGAAGTGGAGGGGGTAACAGCCCATCATACATTCTTCTATTAATATATTTTTACCATGCGTTACTGGATAACTCTAGAGTCTAATCACAGATTATTATCATTTATTATTTTTTTGGAACCTATTTAGGAATCGAATATGCCAGACTAATGATGAGTTATAAAATGAAATAACGTTTTTGTAACACGAGAAAAACACTTGTTTAGTCTTCACACATTTATTTAAAACTTACTACTATGTTAAAAATACCATCATCTGATTATTTTTGTATTACTAAATTATATTCTTATATACTACTTTAGTTAAAAAATCTCAAGACAATATAGAAATTATTTTTAAACAGGAACGTCATAAGTTAGGCTTACGTAAATGCCAAAACTGTTGCATCAAGACAAACAGCTGATTGAATAATAATTTTACAAATGCCAAGATTGTTGCACCAAAATAAACAGGTGATTGTTGATTTAAATAATTTGAATGTTGCAAAATTGCGGATGATTTCGTAGCTAATCTCAATTAAGATTTACTATTGTTTGTAACAGAACTACTATTACTGTTGTAAAAACCGAACAGTTACTTTGTTTTACACTATTTGATGAGGAATTTGTTGAATGTGATGTTCATCAAATATTTTGATTATTAAGATTAGAAAGATTATAACATTTAGAGTAAAATGTATTACTATTACCACGTGATCTCCTTTCGAAATAACTGTATACAAAACTGCCACATATACTGTTAGCATTTAAGTTATGTTTAATAATAGTACCATCATTATTGATATTGCTAACTCTTATTATTGATGGTGATAATGTTGCTATCGATTGTTGTTATTGACCGCTCGTTTACAATAATTTTGATGAAGAGGTAGAGGTCATACAACCGCAAAAAATAAATGGACGATGAAATCAATGATAACTGTTGTGGTAGTGTTATTGTCGATTTTTTTGAGGAATTCAAGATTTACCGTATTTGACGTTGCAAAAAAATATTAAATATCACCAGTTGTGCGAGATAATATGTTTTTATTGATCACTCACATAAAACTTGTAATAAGTTATCGGTATTAATTGAATAAAATTTCTAACTACTTAACTAAATATCACTAACCAAGCAAAATCTTATATATTGGATAAATGATGATAGTTGTTAACAGTGGCGTAATTTCACCAAAATCTTAGGGGGGGCGAGAATTTAAATGGCATAGTAAATTTTTTTTCGTAAAACATAGCATACACATTTTTATGCACACATATATTTAAAAGCATTTAAATGCATGGACTTGGAAATAAAAATAAAATGCTTTTGAGCTACCTTGGTTACTCTGCTGGATCTTTGTCTTCTGGTGTTGTTTCATTGAAGCGAATGCCGCAAAGTTCTGCAAAATCTCTTCATTTGTTAAAAATAATTTTAAATTTAGTATCATCTCTGCATTGTTTAAGCATCAAGAAAGTAGTTTTAATTAAAGCGCTTGTGCTAGAAATTATTATATCTTTGCTTTGTAACTGTTCAGAGAGTGAATTTGTAAACGACAGCAGATCGTGCAGCGTAAAAAAAGGATGGTTTTTCTATACGATCCCGGGCATCCCGGTGTTTAAAATTTATGAGTCACGTAGTCCCAGGATCCATAAAACACCACGGGATTGCAATCCCTACGTGACTCCTCTTATGTCGAATCGTTTTTTTGTTTGTTTGTTTGTTTGTTTGTTTTCCTTTATTTGTCTCAGAGAGAAAGAGTTATGTCTACCCTAAACTGACCAGAGCCAAATCGTTAAGATGTGGGACAAAATGCAAACATTCTTCCAAATACTAACTAATTAGAATTTCTATTGCAAGAGAGTGGGACGGTGAAAACGTGCTACTAGATTGTGCATAAATTTACTATTTAATGCTTTCGTTTACTATTTGTTTACTATTTAATTCTTCAAAAAATTCTTTTATTTTAATTGGACATTTTTCAACCGTTAGGAAATGTGCTTACAGTGATTCGTACATTTTCAAAACATTTTCTAGTGCTGGCATTACCGCCAGTCAGCGAGTTTCACAGTATCCAATAAGTTGGTTATGTTCGACATTACTTTTGCCGTAGAACTCCTACAACTTAAACCAGTAAAGACAGTAAAATAAATCAGCAGCACTTCTTATTGCATTATTTAGAATATGGCCTGTGAATCTAATACCCAATACATTCTGGTTCAAATTCGCGTTTAGCTTGCTTTTAAATTTTCACCCCTTGACGTGACACCACTAAAATTGGTGTTCGTGTTATCAGCGCAAATTGCAACTAACTTTTTGTCAATGTTAAATAACAACAAGAAAACAAAATAACAACAAAAGTTGTTTAAGCTACTGGAGTTGGCGGCTTATAGCAACGCTTTTTTATGTTTATCTGTATCTATATGTCTTTTAATATCATAATGTCTACTGTTAATTTGCAAATTCACTCTGACTGGTAATACAATAAACTTTTGAGTCGTTATATTTTTATTTTTCTATAAAAGGATAGTCCAATTCAATATCGTATGAGAATTTACGTAAACGTTTTCTATCCGTCTTGATATGCAGGAAAACTTTTTAAATATAATTTTAAAAATTAGTATAAATTTACCTTCTATAGTAGCTTAGAACTTTTGTTACACAAGTTAAGACTGCAAAACAATTGAAACAATTTATTTTAATTTTACTAAATAATTAATATCTTTTCTGTATTCTGTAAGTATAAGAGGTATACAGTATACCTCTCGTTTTATCTTTTGAAAATCTATAGCATTTATTAAGTTTTTATGCTGTTTACTTTGTTTGTTCTTTATTGAGAAAAAAAAATTATATATTAGAAAATAATAATTTTGCCTTTGAGCTACCTAGTTAAAGTGTGTTTTAAACAGAGTTTGAAACGCTACTTATATCACTCCTTTACTTTGTTCTTTCAGAGTGCGTAGCTTAAAAAAAATATAACACTCCCACATACAGGAGTGAAAATAATATAATATCATTCTTGCTACTAAATTGAAATAAATGTTTTCTTTCAAATACTCAAAACTTTTATTTTTGTTTCAAATTTGATGCTTTCCAACCTAAAATGCTTCGAATGATTCGTTCAATTATTCATGTATTGTTAGTAAAATGAATATAAAGGATGTCTAATTTTGTTCTTTTGTAAATCGAATGAAAAAACAGGAAAATGTAATTTGCTCCAAAGGAGTAAAATCGAACAAACAAAAATTTTACTCTTACGAGTAAGAACGATATTCAAATTATGAAGATTTTAATTTTTGAATATTATTTCAAAGGATTGAAATAAGTGCTCGAATAAAGTAAAATGGCAAACTCTGGTTTGAAAAATTTAAATGTGTATGAATTTATACGAAAACTGCGTCTTTTTAAGTAAAATATTTTGTATTTTATTTTTCATATTATACTTTCGATCTCTCGTATATACACCGGGGAGATGTTTCTATAAACAAAGAAACATTTTCGCTGAGGTAGATGTGATAGACATCAAAAGATATTTGCAAAATAATATGTAAATTATTGAAGTGAAAAAATCTGAGTTTAGTATTTCTAAATTAAAACATTATTTATTAAAAAAATATTGCACTGGTTTGTTCTTTCAATATAGTTAAATCAACAAATACATAACATTATACAAACTGCAAGAAAAAACTGTGAAGCCATTGCTTTGACTAAGATATTTCGCAAACTGTACGTAGGTAGATATAAGGTTTTTTAATTATTTCGATAATGCGGGCAAATGTGGTGGAAATATTTGTTTCTCGGGACCATTCGTGGGACAAATTTCTCCGTGCGACAACGCAACGAAATGTGGGACATTTCCACGCAGCGTGGGACGTCTGGTCAGTTTACTACCCATAAACGTGCGTAAATTTTTCATTTGATTCAAAATTGTACTATTATTGCGAGCTTCTTTTAAATCTATAAGAAAAACCTACCACAAAAAAATAATAGTTTCTCCCTCCCTGTGACTGTATAAAAAAATGACCAAAGATTGACATTTAGGATACGTTTTGGATTTTATTATAACCAACCAAACATATAATTTTTGCTATTTTATGAATTAAAAATTAAAGTCCATATAGCGAAAAGAATTTGTCAGCAAGTTTTCATAACATACTTTGAAAATATTTACATAACTTAAGTATTTGTTCGTGTCGTTAGAAAATATTGCTTGTCCATTATAAAACATTCACTATTATAAAATCACTAGAAATAACACAAAAAATTTAATTTACTCTCGTAATTATTTTCATTCATTTTATAAAAATTAGCGCAACTATCAAGAAAACTTTAGATATGTTATAGGATTTTACATTTTGAATTGTTTTTAATTTATTGTTTTTAAAAAAGTAAAGTTTGTACAATATGATATAGATAAAAAACAGGGTCAAACAGTCAGGGTTCTCAAAATAAGTAGGGAATGGAGGGATCAGTTTTTATTGTTTAAACATTTTTTTTTTATTTTTGATCTACGGGTGTGACAACCCCGCGTACTCCAGTCCCTGCTATTGACATACGAGTTAACGTGAGATATCACATGCCACTGGCAAAAGCAGTAAGATATCACTAGCCAAGGTGACATCTTAGGGGTGGTGGTGGATGAACTGTATTCAGTCAACGGTAGCACCCTCAATCTTAGCTGTGAAATAATCCTTGACGATGAGACGCTATTGCTTCCTTGAAGAAACGAGCCTTCATATAACTATGTGTGGGCTTTAATCATTAAGAAAGACGGTACGTCACAGAATCAAGGAAAGCCGGCTGGATTATTGGCAACTACATTTTTGTTTAGTTTCAGCAATTTTTTGTAAAAATTTGCTATTTACTTTTTAATTTATTTTTATTTTTTTTATTTTATCATAAAATATTGGCCTATGTCATATTTTGTCTGTGTGTCTGTGATAGGATTTTTTGTTTAGTTATCCATTCTTTAACATAAACTATAAAAACCAAAAAAAAAGAAAATTTACGTCCAGTAAATCTCAGCAGTAATCTCAGACATCTATTTGGCAACTTCTGACGTAGTAGCATGGATATTCTCGCTCGATGTAAACATCTAATGTTCAAATTTACTGCCCAATGTTCAAATATTTTACTTTTTACTTTTTTACTCATAGACGCGCAATCAAATCGATTGTAAGTTCATTTAATGTGTATCTATGTTTTGTTTTAGGCGGATTTCATAGAAGAGTCTACCTATTTTAAGTTTAATTTTTAATGTGTCACAAACAAAAAACATACGCTAAATAAAAAAAAAAATAGAGATACAATAATTTGGAAAAAATAACAAATATTATGTCAAAGGTAACTTGTTCCACATATTTTTATTTCAAAATTTATGCAAATTTATAGTTTTTTTCTATAGCAACTGTTAAAACGTGCTATTATCAACTAAAATTAGAGGGAAAAATAGCACTTTACCGTTTATTTAATGAAAAAGGTAAGTTATTTAATAGTCAGTTTGATTAAAGTTAAAACATTTAATTTTGATAAAAAATTTTTTTACCAGGTAGCTTTGATATTCGGACTTTGTGGAGCTTGCCGTAAAATAGAATTGATTAGTTTCACAATGAAAGATATTATAAATCATGGCACTATGTTGCTTGTATCTATTCCGAATACAAAAAATTATGTTAGCAGAACGTTTACAGTGTCCAACACGGTGGGTGGGTTTGATTTTTTAGAGTATTACCAAAAATACATGGATCTCAGACCGAAGGACAGTCCAAATGAACGTTTTTTTCTACGCTACGCCAAAGGAAAATATTTTAACCAACCTATTGGGAAAAATACCATGGGAAAAATACCGTCAGAAGTAGCAAAGTATTTAAAGTTACCAGAATGTGAAAAATATACAGGCCACTCGTTTCGTAGAACATCTGCTACATTGTTGGCAAATTCAGGAGGAGACATGTTAACATTAAAACGTCTTGGTGGATGGAAGTCTTCAAAGGTTGCTGAAGGTTATGTTGATGGATCGATCAAAAACAAAATGGAAAGCGAAAGGAAAATTTTTGGACAGAATCTTGAATTTGCTGCAGGTTCATCAAATATGATCCAACCACATCTATCAACAGATGAAAATATTCCAGACGAAATTTTAGGGGAAAACACTGAGCCAACGGTGTCTTATACTCTACAACCGGAAACTAGTGAAAGCTTTTATTTAGAAGATGGTTTAACTTTTACTAATAAAAAAATGTTTTAGAAAATTTAATTACCCCCTCGATTCCCGGCATTACCATTCAAAACTGTTCTAACATAAATTTTAATTTTATAAACAAATAATCTAAATTTTGATTTTGCTATAATTTTTTATTATAGTTTTAATTATAGTATTGAAAATAAATATAGTATATTTAACAATTGAAATATAATAAATTAGTTTTATTACAAAAATAGATAAATACATTTATTTATACACGAAAATAGACATAAAGTATACCTTCTTCTTTTGAGTTCGTTTGATGTTGTCAAAAATATTTACGCTTTAGGGCGTAAAATAGTAATTTTAGGCATTGTTATTTCAATTTTAGGCATTGTTATTTCAATTGGAAAAAAAGGCCTGCTTTACGTACCATTTTTGAATCGCAAAAGTGCATTTTACGGTTTACTCGTACAAAAAGTATTTTGCTGTTGATATTCTTCAAGTTTTTCCATTGTTGAAAGCACAGTTATTCTCTTTGATGTACCATCCGCAAGTTTTCAGGCAATTCAAAATTTCAGGCCATCTACGAATTGTCTCTGAAGCCTCCTCTTCCATATTAGAAGGCAGTTTTCTTCTGTAATATCGCACATATTGACAAACCCAAACTATCTAGTTTTCAAATTCAATTTTTGCAAAAACAAAAAAAAATTGATTTGTTTGTTTGTTTATAAAACTAAAAATGTTATCAAAGCCTACCTATACTCATTTTTTCGTGAAACTGTTTTTTTCCTGATACTTTTAAATTAAATTTATCATTGATTTTTCGGCATTTTTTGGTCTTCTTCAACAATTGCTATAGAAAAAATGTTGTATTCCACACGACGATAAAATTTCATTATCTTCTCGATGCTGACGCCTCGACGCTAAAATAGCTCTCGAAGATAAAGTGCAATTTTATCATCTTGTACAATAAATAACTATTAATTTAGAATAAACATTTTTTTTTTAAATATTGTGCTTGCGGGGAATAAAAAATAGTATATGATGCACGGACGTAAGCTATTTTGGACTTAATGTGGATGCAAACTCCACATACGTCCAAAATCTTTAGTTTTACGTCCTAGCATCATAATGTACTATTCTGGCGTCTTTTATTTATGCCCACTGGTCTACTATTTTGTCTACTATTCTTTCTTTATGAGTACGTCTGTAGCCCTATTCCTGTACATCGTGAAATAGGAATTGAGAAATAAATTACAGCAATTTTTTCATAACTAGTATTCCGTGCCGCGGGAAATAGCAATTTCGTATTAGAAAATTTTCTTTATTTCATTCATTGCACTTTTTTCTCAATTCCCAATTCCCAGGGAACTGCAGGAATAGACGTACTGGTATTCTTTTTATTTTAAATTACTTATTTGAACGAATCAGTACCTCGATTCTGGTTCCATTAGAAAAAATGAAGTGGAATGGAATTATTATTTATCTCGAATTTTGATTTCTCACTAAATAATTCAATTCCACTAATAGGTATTCTCGTTCTCTTTTCGAGATAGCCTTTTTAGTACAAGTTCTAAGCTAGTACAAATTTTTGAAGATGGAATTCTTTTGTCAGTTTATTGTCTTGTTTTTATTTGTGTTTCTTTCGATAGCTATAGTTTACAAGTTCGCTATAGATTTTAGCTGTAAAATTGTTCTTCAGAATTAAATAAATAGTGTGTTTGAATAGTGTATTTTGCAACATCGTCCCATTTCCCTATTTCCGTCTGCCTTATCAAATCTGCGAGAAGCATACAAAACAATATGTTTTGTATTTAAATTAAATAAATAATTTAATTTTCCTAAAATAGTTAATGATAAATAATAAAATAAAATATCGTTAACTCCCACGCGCCAAATCCATATTCTCCTCTAAATAATTGACTAAAATTTCTTTTGGCATGATTACTTGAACTTAGGCGCAAGCGGATTTTTTTTAATTTTTTTTAGGGTAATTTAAGTAACTGTAGTAAAAGGGAACGTTTTGATCTGTTTATCTTGTATACACATAGGAGATCGGGATAGTAAATTTTGTAGAAGGAACATATTTGAATAACATCGTATCAAAAAAGTGTAATTTTGTGATTCTATATCAAATAGAATCATCTTGGCGCCTAAGTAGATATCTTTTTGATTTATCGTAACTTTTTTCGACATTTTTTTCTCCGTTTTTGTGGGTCTATACAAAATTTTAAAGCAAATAATCGCATTTCGTCTATAAACTCGTTGACGAGATAATTTGACAGTTCATCCCACAAATGCGGAATTTATTTTCTCATTCCACTGAATCTGAATGCAAAAATCCCATTTAGAAATCTCATTCCACGAAATAATTCCATACAACCAAAATCTAGCTACTAGCTACTTTTTTTTCGTTACTTCAAACATTTATTGCTCAGTGTTAATTTCAATTTGAAGAGAGAAGTTGTGTTCTTGCGTCTTTAAATTTTACAAATAGATTTAGATTTTACATAGTTTACAAGGTAAGAAATCTTTTTCTTTAAAATTAATTATTTAATGTAAAATAATTTAAGATAGTTAAAAATAATCATTAATCTACTTTTTAAAAAATCATTAATTAAAAAAATTAAAATTAAGAAAACATTAAAATGAAGTATATATTATTGTAATGAATTATTAATATAACTAATTAATTGGTTTATTGGGTTAAACTATTAAGTCTTATAAAATAATTCTTGACCCCCCAATGGAAAAGTCTGGCTACGCCACTGGTAAACCTTAATTGTTTAAATGTAAATATTGCGCAACACCCTTAGTCTGAGATTTGCCAATTTGATTTGAACAGTGTTATAGTTGTTTTTCAAAACCAGAAGGAATCCAAACTATCTGAAGATTAATAAATCATTTCAAGGATATCATATGCTGAATATGTTCAGTAACTGTATTACCCAGAAGTATTGGTGTTGGTGTATGGCAAAAACTCTGTCTACTTGGCAAGATGTTCAAGGCGTTCTCAATTCAAACACCACACATTATAAGTTTAAAGATATATTAGAAGAAAATTTTAAGGAACTTAGGGTGTAGGAACAAGAACTGATTGAAAAGAGCCTTAAATACCTTATGTTCTTCAAATAACTGATTTTGAAATTGTGCAACTGCATAACAACTCTCCTTGACCTCGATTTTGTATTAATGACTCAAAATTTATAAAGCTTCAACCCATCTTAAATAATCTTGGTCAAAAAGACGTTGCGCATAAGAAACATTTTTTCAATTCAACTAGCTCTTAAAATTTTAACGACAACTATGTAAAATATACCGTAACAATACTAGCAAATGAATTTTGACCCCTTAGCAAATGTTTCTTTTTGAAAATGATTTTCGAAAGCTAAGAGCAGTTTAAGAGAAAAAACATCCCTTGTTCTATATCAAACAAAATGTAAATTACACAAAATGAATATCAAAAAACATTGACTACGAATTCTAATTCTTTTCAAAGATTATTTTACAATTTTAATAAAAATACAGAATTTCATTGTTTATCTTTCTATTGCAAAATTTTATTTCGAAAATATATTCAAATATTTGCAAATCAATTCACAATCGAGAATATGAAATAAAATCACATAAATCTACAATTTATCACGTACGTTTTAAAATTTGGAATGTTTGACGCACCCTACCCTATTCACTTAAAATACAATTAAGAATTTAGATTTAAGAATGCCAACCAACATTATTCATGTAAAAAAAGTTTAGAAAACGCATACAAAT
Source organism: Diogma glabrata (assembly GCA_963693315.1). Classification (NCBI taxonomy): domain Eukaryota; kingdom Metazoa; phylum Arthropoda; class Insecta; order Diptera; family Cylindrotomidae; genus Diogma; species Diogma glabrata. Next base: position 328,849,714 of record OY856186.1, on the reverse strand, counting down.
CATTTTCAGTTCTTATGTCCAATTTTCATGGAAATAAATTTATTAGACAAAAATACACAAAATCTTTTCTCATCAATATCAATTTTCTTATTGGATTTTTCTCGTTACTTTGGATGAGATTTTCTGTACGAAAAAAAAAAAATCTTAAGTTATATTGAATGGATTTAAAATCAACGAAAAGTAACAACTAGGAATATGCTGTATTTTTTTTGTTTGCTTTCACTAAACACATGGTCAAGTTTTCAACATCAGTTTTCCGTAGGGAATTTAGCAAATCTTTTTTGTTTTGTATAAGAAAAATGTGTAATCAGTTTTTGTTAAATATTGTAAATGATCACAGATAGGTAGGTATATGGATTTTGTATTTGTTAACGATGCAATAGATCATTTATCATTAAATTAATGATACATTTTTCTTTTGAGATAAAATATGTAAAGATGATTGAAATTCATTGCAGTAGAATCATTTATACTATTTTGTTAAGCTTATTCATTTTAAAATTCAGTGGAATCTATGCAACTATATTTCAATTATAAAAATCTCGGTAGATATAACTACAGTTCTCTCTTTTTGTTATATTTATCTACGAATTTATTTAAAGAAGAAGTAATGGTTGGTAAATTGTGCACATCATAAGAAGCAATTTGCTTTTTCGAGTTTATATGAAAATATATCCAAGTTTTGTTCTAAAGCTGCTGTGTTCATCTTGGAAAACAAAATGAGTCGTTAATCGTAGCATATAGTTTATAAGCTTTTGCACTTGAAATACCCACATAACATCTACAGAGCATTTCATTTAGGAGCGATAAACTAGATGCTCTTCATATTGTATTAGGTGCTGTCAGTTCTTGATGCCCTTTCTTGGTGACAAATTAAAATAAACAAAATTCTACCAAGTAAGGATCAAGCATTTAAAGGCGTTTTGAGGAAATTGCTCTAAATAAAATGAAAAATACAAAGCCAATTTTGGGTTGCCACCAGTCAATTCAATATTTCATTTTAACTGTCAATATTTGAAGCATCGGGTCAATATTATAAAAAATATTGATATTGACATATTGATTGGCAATATATAATTAGTCTACACAATTGTTACAGTTTTTAATAAACCTAATTTGTTAAATATATTTTTTCAAAATGATTGATTATATTGATTATATGTTTCACACCGTCAGTGTAAGTCTAAGTACATGAACTTTAAAAGATGTTGTTTTTAATTTCAAAACTGAACACGGAACTAAGATTTTTCAAATTTATTATTGGCAAAGATAATTTGGATTTTGTGCAATTTCGTTTTCGTATCAAGTAAAATTATTTTCATTTTTTATTCGTATATATGAACATGTAAACCCATGCTATGGATTCATACACAGCAAGGATACAGCCAAAAAGAATGAAGAAAAACTTTATTCTACTTTGCTGTAAATTTTAATATTTTAGCGTCATCAACTTTATAAACATGGCATGTCAAGGTTTCTGGCAATAATGTGATAAAATGAGAAATGCATGTTTGACATTAGTATATTGTCTAACGATGCCAAAATGATATTCATTTCACTCGAGAATGAAATTTACAGCAAGAGCGTGGTGATGGTTGAAATAATGCGAGCGGCAAAATATCATTTTGACAAACAATTGCACTATATTTTTTTCAGAGAAAACCTCCATTTCTCCTATTCGTGTTTTGGATGAATTTAAACCTACCTCATCATTATGTTCGAATCCATTGGCAGCCACCGCCAATGGATTACGCCACGATTACGCCAAAAAGACCATGACTATATTGAATGTGAAACTTTATCATCACTTACTTATTCACTTAAGTTAAATTCATAGGATCAGAATATTTCTATTATAGTCAACATTCTAATTCATGATTGTATAGTTATTATTGATTGTTTCCAATCAATATAAAATCAATAGCGGACACCTGATCAATTATCGTCGTATATGTATTCATATATGTATAATGTACATATATGACAGTAAGTGACCAATTGACAACATTATAGGAATTTCAATTTTATTGGGATTTTGGGGATCTTTAAATCGAACACAATTACACATTTGCAAAATTTTAAAAATTTCTTGAATTATACTCTAGACTGAAGTTTGAATAGACCTTGCCATTCGAAAGCTTGAGTTTCTCTCAATAAATTTGTTATTAGTTTATGTTTGGTATTATACGTTCGTTTATTGTAACAGCAGTTACGGCTGTCATTTAATAGCGTTTTACTTTGTTGAGTTGATAGTTTATTATAATCGATTGTATTTACTGAATTTATAATTATTACTGCACATTTAATTAATAATTATTTATTTATTTTTAGTTAAATTTTGGAGTTCAGCAAAATGAAGATTTAAAAGCTTACTATTTTTGATTTATACTGTTGAAAATTTGAGCAGAAATAGAGAAGAATGAATGAAATTGCTTGGTTTATATGTATTTCATTTATTATAGACGTTTGTTAAAACGAATGAGAATAATATTATTTAATTGGAAGCCAAAGTGACTTTTTGTGCTGTGTCTATAATTTGGCGGCCGATCGTAGGGTAGCAGAAAATTATAGACAAAAAGTCACTTTCAAAAGTCACTCGAATTAAATACAAGATTTTTTCAAAAGACGTTTAAATTTTTTATAGATATGAAATTAATGCATCAAAATTTTTATAAATATGATTTATTATCCTAATTATTACGTCTGTAAAGTAAAAAAGCATTTAAATTTGTATTAATTATATAAAAGTTAAATGTGTTTATCAAAGCAAGCTTTGAATTCAACATTTCATAATCCAATCAATATATATGTTATTTTTTGTTGTCATAGTTATATACAATGATTCAAAATTTCATAATCCAGCATTTGCAACCATTTTTGATTTAATAGTTTTGTTTAAAAATTCAATTGGAATTGTAAATACAAAAATGTTAATAATAAGGTTTGGAAATCATCAACTGGACGCTATTTTTTTCTCATTTAGTTCACTATTCTTAGGCACTACAAATTGTGTGAAATTCCATGGACTACTATTTTCTATTCGATGATCTTCTAACATTTACTCAACTTGCTGGTATGGTTTTACATTAAAAGATTAGGAATTTGGCTACAAAGGAAGTTTTTAGCCTTTAAGGTATAAGTTTTCATTATACAAAATTATATTGCAATATAATTAACTAGTTATTATATCAACTAGTTGAGCTCATTTTTGTTTTGGAGGTTGAATATTATATATGCTTAAGAGAAAATTATTAACATTAATTTTATATATAATTATTCTACACTATTGCTTTCATCTATTATTATGTATAATGCTTTGTTATAATGTATAATTTTGCTAGAATTTCAAATTATAACGATGTATTTTCTTTAGATATAATTTATTTTACTGTATAGAGCCCTATCCAAATTGGTGAAAGATAACTCGATAACTTTTCAATTTTTTAAGCAAAACTTTGCTTCACATTTTTAAGGATATTGGATTCATTTTCTTATCAAACAATTGTTTAGATTTATTTTTCAATTGATTAAAATTAGCAAAAGGTTTGCAAAGGTAAAATTCCACGTATTCTGAAATGGGAATTTTAATTCTGATACATAGTCGTCTTAATTGGTAGGTTCACTATCAATTTAGATATGAAAGGTGTTGAAAAGAAAACTAATTTGTAGAGTATATAGTTAGTTAAGCAGTGGGTATGGAGTAATATGAGAACAAAGCTTAGGGAATAACTGTATTCCTAGTCTAATAAGACTTTGTTAACATAATTACAAAGATAGACTCCTAAGCTATGGTGAGATATCTCTAATGCACGACTTGTCTGTGAAGTTATTTCGATTTTTTTTCTTTTTAAAAAATTTGCTTAACGGACTTAAAGAAAGCACTTTTTAATTACTTTCAGAGTACCTGAAAGGAGGTTTAGTTTAGCCGTTTGTACAAATAAAGTTTTCTACTAAGGTTCTTGCTATTGTATCAGCATCTTGTGCTTACATTGAAACAGCTGCGGAATCTTGGTTTAATCACCCTGAATCATGAGGATGTATTTGTCTTTGTTATATGAAACGTTTAGAGGACCAAACTATAGATAACTGTATCAAAAGCTTGTAACGCAAAGAAAATCTTTCTTGATTCAATTAATAACATTACATCTCCATTCATCTGTATTGCTTCGTTCAATAATTATTGTTTTTTTGTTTTATTAATACTTTTTTTTCATTTATAAAAAAAATCAAGCTGGGTAAACTTTATTTTTATGTTAAATCGTAAAATTAATTTATTTCTATAAACAGCTAATCTTATTGTCTGAATTTTTGTTCTTATTAATGATTTAGTAAAGATTTAGAATTTAAACCTAGATTTAGTATTTTGATTTAAAGACAACTTTACTCCTAAAAAACAAAAAACTTGGCATCAGGATTATTTACAAAAACATCGAACATTGCATTCATCATAACATCAATGTCTCAAGTTATGTACTGATGGGCTGGATACATGTAATGCAAGCAAATTTATCGACAGATGATGTAAAAGTGGGTTTTTTGAATGCTGCTTCCCAATTCAATGTTAAAAATTCAATTAAAACCCCAAATATATTTTCAACTGGACATTATATGTTTGAACATATCTATTAGTATATTGTCGAATATGTCAAATAATTTTTTTTTCACTATATCGCAAACTAAAAACCCTCCTATGCCTTAAAACATGATGACAATGAAGTCGTCAAAAATTAAAAACAGGCAACTAACGTAATTGCAGAAATTATTTGGAGAAGGAAAACTAGAGGGAAATTCTAAATCTGGAGCGAAGAAAATAATGGAGTAATCTATTCAAGTTTGGATTTTATGAGCAATACAGTTACCTTGGTTTTGGATGCTGTTGATAAATGGATAAATAATTAATTATTGAATGGATAAATTTTATGGAATGTTTGGCTGGTAAACATAAACACTTCAATTTATTTGATGGAAATGAAATACTTGAGGAAGATTTAGGTCTTAGGAGCTTTTTTTTGATGGACCACACTTGCCGGATCAACAAAAATAATTTAAGTATTTCTTAATGGTTATATATTAGTTCATTCAATAATTTAAATTTGTTTTTACCCATTTGTTCATTTTATTTGATCATTAAATTATATAAATTTATGTTTAGAGTTTTACAAGAAATATGATGATAATGTTTATGAAATAATTGAAATACAAAAATTAATTGAACATAACTTTGTTTGTTCTTATTTATTAGAAAATTGTTTTAGTGTTTTGGGTTGTCTTGTTGCTTTGTAAAACATATTTGATGAGGGCTCTTCCCACACAGAATTTAGTGCCCTGGGGAAAGGAAACGTTACATGCACCTCTTTCAAACTCTTGTGGAGTAGACGTAATTTTGACGTTTTCGTAGGACGGTTGCACTTATTTGCTTGATAATACATCCAAGTATACAAATCAATTAATTTTGTGTTGACCTGAAAGAACACAATTCATCAGTCGTTGAAAGAAAGCCGGAGCTCCTTTTAATTTAAACGACATACGAACGAGTTGATAGTGTCCCATTTTTCTTCTAAAGGCAGTTTTGTCAACGGTTATCTGAGTTTAGCCACAAGCTACCTTATGAATGGGAATCTAACTTATGAATGAATCACTTATATTGGCATTATTGAGGCGACGGAAATCTACAGCTAGACGCCAATTTTTCTCATTGTTTTTACTCATCTTAGGCACTACAAGTAGGGTGAAATTTCAGGTACTGTTGCTATTTTGTATTCGATGATCTTCTAACATTTTCTTATCTTGGTTATTTATTTCTATTTTAGTAGATTTTGGGAGACGGTAAAGTTTTACAAAAATAGGTTTGAAATGTATCAAAATTTACCTACAGTTTTTTAATAAAGCTTACAGTTTATGACTAACATGTTCCTTATCATGACGTATTAGAAAAATGTGGTATCTGATTCTTAAGGACTGAAATGAATTTAACTCTAGACTAATCTTCAAATTATTATTTGAAATAATCGTTAACTCTAAGGCATCTTTCATCTTACAACCTTACACCATATTAAAAATCAAACATGAATTTCACCTGATAAAACAAAATAAAAAACTTAAATTCCTTTTTAAAATGATCAAAAGACAAAGTTTTTCTTCGGTATAACAAAAGAAAAATCTACAACAGACCAGCATAATAGGATTGAAAACTATTTTCATTAGAAAATTTTCAATATAATATTGTTGATGAGAATGATGACGATGATGATGATGATGTTTTGTTGTAAGCATTCACATAAAAACTGGACAATGGACAAAACATTAAAAAGTACAAGATGAACTTTTTTTGTTATATGTTAAAATTTGTTCTAACATCTTGTTAAACATAAACCGAATATACATGCAAATTTTTGTTTGTGTAGTTATAGTTTTTGTGAAATCATTCACAATTGAATTTTTTTTTTGTTTGAATAATAAAAAGGATAAAACATAGTTTATGTACACTTTTTTTAGTCTAAGCAAATCTTGTTTTTAAAAGATATATTATATAATTTAAATTGTAAAACAAGATAATAAAAAGGACTAGAAAAAATGGAAAACAAGAAAAACCATAATGGGAAAAGAAAAAGTTTTGCTTTTAAAGAAATTAAAAAAAAACAAAAAGACTAAATGCTAGTTTTACGTAATGCTCCAAATATTGTTTTTGTTTTTGGTGTCTTAAAATATTTTGGTTAATGAAAATGTATATATTTGAAAGGGTGAGGATGTTATTTTATGTCCACTTTACATTACCAAGTGGCATAACAAAACAAATTTATAATAATAGTTTTTAAACTTGAATAAAGGATGTTAAGTTAAATAAAAGATTAGAATTATTTTCATCTAAAATTATGTGCGAAGGAAATTTTTTGGTAAAGTTAATAAAAACAAGCACAAAAAACATACGGACACTTTAAATTTAAATTTAAAGTATTTGTTAACAGTTATAGTTTTTAACATTTTTTGTTTGTCTTGTTTCATGTCGGCTTACGGATATTTAAATTTATTTTTGCATAAGATTAAGAGAATTATGAAAAATTAATTTTATTTAAGTCATATGTTTATTTTTTTTTATTTCTGATCTTTTTTTCATTTATATTGTGTCATAATTAATGGCGAAAAACGCAAATGGATGCATCATTTACAAATGCAATCACACATACATTTTCTATTTACAAGTTAAATATACGACCACTATCTTCATTTGACGTAATAACGGTAAAAAAATATTAGTCTGGCAAGATGCGAGCTTATCCAAATATTCTATTCGAAAAATTCATAAATCAAATATTTTGGTAATTATGGTAGAAAGACACTTTTACCAATATTTATTAAAAAATTAAGTTTATTTACTTTTATGCCTGAGTGAACGATGTGTTAAAAACACATTGTTATTGCATTTTTCTCCTAAATACTCAAAATGGCTCAAGCATCTTAATTTTTGCATTGCACTTATTGTAAGATTGAACATAACAACAGCCATAGAACGTATCGTTCATCTGAAAAATACTAACACTTCGTGCTCCAATTTCAAGAATGGATCAGTTTTGTTTTTGGTGTGGTCGTTACTTTTGTATTGGTTGGTCATTTTAGATCGGTAGTTCATTCTAAAATAAAATCAATCAGTCGTTTATTTTGTAACGTTCTTTTGTTTCATTTATTTTTGGCAATCATTTATTTGTTTTTGGACAGGTCGTTCATTTTTAATATGTTATTTTTTTTAACGAATCATTCGTTATAAGCATTTTTATTTTACACGATCTCCTCAAAATGGAATTCCCAACTTGAAAATTTTAATAACACATACTTATAAGAGTAAAATGTTTATTTATTTCATTTCAATAGTTGCATAAAAAAAATAAATAGTTATATAGTTGAACAAAGCATTTTTAAGAAATAATTTATTTTTATTTTTAAAACGAAGAAAAGCATCAAATTTAAAACAAAAATTAAGTGTGTGAGTATTTGAAACAAAATATTTATTTCGATTTAAGGTCAGAACGTTATTTTTTCACTTTTGTATTTGGGAAAGTTATTTTTTTAAGTTACTCGCTCTCTGAAAGATCAGAGTACTTAATCAACTTTTTGTTAAAAGCAAGCGTTAGCATGACAATTAATTTAGCAATAGACCTTTTTCCAATTTGATATTTCAGAAGAAATTAATTCTTTCAATTTATAAAATGAAACTACAGATGTTAATTATGCCACAATTCAGTCTGCATAAGGCACATAGAGAAAAAATTACTCAAAACATCATTTAATTCAATATCAATTCTTGTTCTAAATAAATAAAACAAAATTTTTGTCTCAAGCTTCAGCAGTAAAATTCTTAGAATGCTCAGATCTTGTTCAAATATCTTATGACACGGGATTTAATCGAACATAAATATATTAAATTCTATTAAGAAATCGCAAAAAGACAAAGTCAATCCATTTGTATTTGACATATTTTCATTTTCTAGAATTAACTTTTCGCTTAACAATATTGATTTCAAACTTTTGACATTTTTATTTAGTTTTTATATTATAATGATAGCAAGTACAAAAAAAAAATTGTAACCAAGAAGGAACAAACAAGATATCATGCATATACAGAAAATAATAAAATTTCCAGGGTGGTCCTATTCGGTTTGGTCCTTTCTTTTGTATACAATTTCAAAGAAAAAAAATTGTCATTGTTCAAAAACATTTTTTTGAGTTGTTTACAATAATATTTACAATTTAAATTAAACAATAATAATAATAAATTTAAGAATTTGTTGAGAAATAAAAATGACAGTCAAATCTTAAATGATACATTATATGGTAAAGGATGTTGTTCACTTGAAAGAATTTTGATGGCTTTAAAAACAGTTTGAGGTAATAATAATAATAAAAATATTATTTCTGGTGACCATTTGTCTAGCATTTAGTTTGTGTAGGAAGAAATAAATCAAGGTAGTTTTCAATTCAAATCCAAAAGACTCTGTTTTTAAATGTGGGAAGAATGGATGTAGGTTGAATGATTTTTATAGATAAACTCACACGTTGATTAAAAAATATTTTTTTGTTAAAATTTGTTTACATAACTTGTTGGTAAATAATGATTACAATTACCAAGAAAAAATTAATATTTTTTATCTTACAAATCCAATCCACCTTTAAACAAATATACATTTGCCTTGGCTTGTTAGTTACTTAAATTTGTTTGTAGTTGTCTTGTCTACCATTATTGTTTGACTCCTAGATCAAACGTAAACGAACAAAATTTTTTTCCGGTTGTTGGTGATAATAAGGAAAAAGTTGCCGAGTTAGTATTGTATTTGGTGTTAATGAAGTCCGCTTAAAGTTGCCTTGATTTTAAAGAAAATTTTATGGCACAAGGATATTTATCTTTCCGACAAGTGACAACTATAAATATAGGTTTATCTCTGTTTTTTACGACTATCTTTGTATACGTTATTAGTCTTAATATATAGAACGAAATAAACAGCTGTTAATTTTATTCTGTACCGCGAATGTGGCCTAACACAATAAAACAATTTATTTGATTGTATTGAATGCTAAAATAAATTTTATTTTATTTTATAAAAATTTGAATGCATGTTATAAAAAATCAAACATTTTCAAACAAAAAGCAAACATTTTCGACCTGTAGCCCTATTCCGGTACATCGTGAAATAGGAATTGGGAAATAAATTATAGCAATTTTTCATAACTAGTATATGTCCGTGCCGCGGGAAATAACAAATTCGTATTAGAAAATATTTCGTTATTGCATTTATTGCACTTTTTTCTCAATTCACAATTCCCAGAAAAATGCCGGAATAGACGTACTGATTATATAAAAATCAGTCAATTCAAACTGAAGCGCATGCCCCTCTCTCGAATATTAAAAAAGGCAAATACTACTATGATTAAATTGAATTAAATTTCCAAATGGTTGTTTTTTTGGTTTCTTATTAGTATAAAATTTGAGGTCTTTCATCAGGTAGGGCTTTCATTAGGCTTTTTATAGACTTTTCATTTTCAAAATAGCAAATAATTAAAAAGATATCGAAATTAATTCGAATTTATTTAATTGTTTGGAATTAATTATTCAAAAAATACAATAAAATTCATTGTTTTTCCTTATTCGTTTTACTTGTTTTATCAACAAATTTTAAACTAATTCAATTTAAATTAATAAATGTTACTCTATCGGAAGGATAAAACGTTGTATTGGGTTCGTTTTTAATGAATTTTATTCTCTCGAAAATTTGTAATGCTCGCTTGTTTTCCTTGAATAAAATATTGCATTAAACAGTTACACAATATATTACTATTGTTTCGATTCTCCATACAACTTGTGGAATCTATTCATTGCATTAAATCTATTAAAATTGAGTAGGAAATTTTTTAAAAGCAGTAAATATGTCTTGATTTCATGATTTTCAAAAAATTTCAAAATTGTAATAGCTCTTTTTTGATACGTAAACAACTACTCAAAAATAAAATAGTGATGCCAAACATCCCAATTTTTTTAATATGTTTAAAAAAGATGGATACATAGAGAGCCAACTTGTAGTTCCAGGTGATTTCATTTCTCGTTTCGCAGCATCAAAATATTCCTGAAATTCAGATAACATGGTGGTCCGTTGGGGTTTTCAAAACGTACCTATCTCCCTAAGAAATGTTTAAACAGCAGAAGGCTTAAATTCCATCGCGGATTTGACATTACTAAAGCCGATAGATGGTATATGCATTTAAGTAAAATTATCGAGCGATTGACATCTTTCTGAAGCCTGGTAAAAAATTGGTTGGTGCAACCATTTCAAAATAAGTTTTTAAAACGATTCTATTATTATATGGGAAAAATCCCGCACTTTCCAAGTTTTTCCCGTTTTATATGAAATATCCCGCAAACGGGAACAAATCCCGCGATCTGGCAACACTGCTATGCACTTTAAAAAAATTCTAAAATAAGTAACATTTTTTATTTTGTCCACACTACTTAAATGCCAAGTTTGAAGAAAATCAAAAATGGTCAAGTTTTTACAACATAGTCTAGAACACGTTTTCCATCCATAGTTAATCGTCAACATAGCATTAGATTCAAAATTAAGAATTAAATTTGTGCACAGTTGTACAATGTACATTCTCCGTTAATTATATGAGTTTCTCATACCTGCATGATCAAGTTTTCCAAAGTGAAGCCTTCTTAGAACTGAAACTACTCGAAAGTATCGTATCACTGATGGTTAAATTTAGAAGGGTAGTCTAGTGATGTTAGAAACTGGTAACGACCAACAAGTTCTGATCAATACACAAATTTTTTTTTCTTTTCATTCTAACATTTTCTTTACAGCCCTCACAGTGTTCTTACAATAAATAATACATTGTTCCGTAATATCAACAACAATGTTTTATGAAACAATTTAATAATTGATTCATAAAACAATCTCTGCCGTATACAACGTTTCACTGTATAAGCAGATAGATTCCTTTTTCAGTTTATTACGTCATATTATTTTATTTTTTGCATTACTTCCTCTTATTCCGTATAAATATAGAATACATTAAATGCTTTTTATTGTTATTATTATTTCTTCTCCGTCAATATGAAATGAATATATTGTTTTATTTTAAAACAAATTGATATACAGTAAATGAATTATGCGCAGAAGTATTGATCTTAACAGATGATCTTATAATGGTTGATTAAGTATTGAACTAGCTTATGATTTTTGATATGGTTGTATTGGAATGATCTTTGTTTTGGTTTTATCAAAATACGCAGTAGATTTGCTGTGTGTGAATAAAATGTTGGCTCGTTGCAAATAGGATGTATACCACATAGAGGGAATTATTACTTAATTTTTAGCTTTCCAAAATTAAATGAAATAAATATTGTTTTTTTTATATTAATTGACATAGATTGTCGACCTTGAAAAAAATTAGAAAATCTTAGTAAATGATTGTTAATTAAGTTTACTGGCAATGGTTGTGAAGTTAAATGCTAATTTCAAACCATACAAAAGAATAAGAAATGGAAAATAAAATAGAAAGAAAGCATAATTAAAAAAATAAATAAAGTAAAAAATTTTGATAATATCTGTGTTGTGGTACAAGTTATTGACGTATATAGTTGTTTTTGAGGAAGGTATGCTTAAGTTGGCAGATTGGTTGGTTCCACGGCAAAGCGTTCCGCCATATCAAAAGCGGAGGTGGGTCTACCTGATATATGATTTAAGAAAATAAAAGTTGGCAAGCAGTTATTTTTTGTCCCTAGTCAATCTAAGGACACGTTGGGTGAATAATTACACAGAATATCCAGATTTTTCTTCTGTATATTGAACTTTGAATAAAAACAACGTGAACACTAAAGAGGACAGCAATCAACACTTAAAGCAAATTTTATTTTTCATTTACATATATTATTCTGAAATATTATAATTATATAAAAGGTAACTATTTTATTTTTTTTAGAGATTTTCTTGGACCAGAGGCCATGTGTGGTTGTTTATTTTAAATGTTTAAATCGCAGTATCATGAAACAGAAGAAGCACTTGATATTTTTTTGATACTATCTTGGCCGACTTACAACGTCACTAGTCACTACACCATAAACAAAATTACAAACAACTCAAAATTCTTAACTTTGTGTGACAACGGAATTTGAAATTTTTGCGAAAAATTTGTTTGTTGTATATTTACAACATATTTAAGTGTATTGTATACACCTAAATGCACCTTTTTGTATCATAGTGATGTATAATGACATCTGGAAAACTATCATCTACCACAAGGCCTCATACAGCTATTTTAAAAGAAATTCTGCAATTTCTCAATCCAACAAAGCTCTTACAACTTAATTTACTTAATTTTTCAACCATATCCAAACCCAATTTCCAAAAATAAAATACCAAAACAAAACACATTTTTCTTTATTTAATTAAATTAATCGACCATATAATTTTTGTGGTCGAAATTGTAGCAGAAAATAAGACAATAAACATAAAAATTTATTTCAGTTTAATCAAATTGAAATAAATCTAATAACAGAGGAAAAACAAATAAAATAAATCGAAAACTTCACCCCAAAACGAGGAAAAAAAACCTTTTCGAAAATCGCGGAAAAATTTTCTGTATTCTCTATTACAAAATGAAAAAAAAAAAGAATTTAAATAAATCATTCGAGTTGAGTTGATTTAAATTTTTTTTTCTGGGTTTTTTATTGGCAAAAATATAAATTGGTTTTTTTTACGAAATAATGTTGGTTACATAAGCAAATGATGTAAATATTGGTAATTTTACTCATTTATCATATGAATTTAATTTATATTTATTTTGTTAAATTAATGATTTTGTTGCCAATATATTCAACTCTAGGAGTAGGTAAAGTGAAATCGTAATTACTTGTAAGACATCTACGAGCATCGTAAGGCCGCCATACAAAAACAACGTACTCCTAATATGTTATTTCTGAAAAACAACTTATCACAATTTATTTTGATCTGTGCTAAAGAAATAAACTAAATAAAGTATATAAAAAAATTAAAAATGTATATAAAATATGTTAAACCATATGTTGTCTGTGTTCATATCCGTGTATGGACATCCTGGAGAGCTCAGCACGATAGATAAATTTTAAACTAAACTAAACACAATTCTTCATCTCTTCTGTTGTTAAACAATGAAATGTGTAAAAGAAATTATTTTGTTTATATGCGCGAACAAAAATTTAACGCCTAACGAAAATAACACAAGTGATAAAATATAGATAAGGAAAAAATTTATCGGACTAATTAGTTCAGTTTTGTAAAGATTGTTTCAAATTGATTTTATTATCAACAATACGTTTGCTCATTGCTGCTGTTAGTCTTTAAATTATAAGTTATTTCTTGCAATTTTCATTTATTTTCTCCAAAAAATTAAGACATTCGAGAAGATTTTTGCTGATCATGAGAGATCGAAATTCTGGATTAAATTATGTATTCATGGGATCAATTTTTGTTGATTTGTGAATTCTTTACATTTATTTCTTCCAAAAACCCGCGTACACGGTATTATGAGATTTTACATAACACTAGAAATAGCAGAAAGATATCACTATCCAAGGCGATATTTTAGGCGTGTTGGCGGATGAAGAATATTTATCCAATGGCAGAATATTTAGCCATCCTCAATCATAGATATAGATAAAGCTACGCATTTCTTGAAGAAACAAACCTTCATGTAACTCTATATCCTTAAAAATTGAGGAAAACAGTCAGTGCGTCACATGATCGATACAAATGCAACTGTAGCTGGATTTTTGGCAATCTAATTTTGGTTTCGCTTTTTCAATTATTTTAAAAAATAATTAGCTCTAATAATTATTACAACATAAAATGCAAATTATATATACTACTAGCAGGACCCGGACTACGCTTATAAATAAAGTTTGTGCAAAGACATTTTGTTGACGTAGTAGCAATGATTTCAAAAAGTAGTAATGAGAATGATAGCGTAGTTTTTAATTTTTGTTTTTAAAAATATGAATGAAAAATAATCAGTACTTTAGCTCATCAGCTCGGATATATGAAAAATTGGTGATCAAATAAGTTTTCGAGTAAGCTATAAAAAAATTTAAATGACTTGTTGAATTAGTAGAGGTGTGTCATCACTCATCTCTATATAGAACATTATACAGAACAAAAATAGATTCACAAATGTTCACAGTGCTAATGCATTGTATTTGTACCCGACACGAAACACACAAAAACTGTTCTAAAGAAGTTTTTCTAAGAGAAAATGAAAAATGCTTTCAAATTGCAAAACTCAAGTGAATTACAATAATTACTTTGATCTTAATCACTTACAAAATCTCTTAAAATTTTATTTGTACACCAAATAGCGTAAAGGTTTGGTTTTTTTAACATCGGTTGCATATTGCCGCTATCTCATAAGAAAGAAAACTCGAGAAAACTCGTAAAGATAACATTCAATTAACATTGTGTAATTTTTATTGCAAATTATTTATTTTAATATGGAACGAATTTTAAAATGTCGTTTTAATTCTATTTATTTATTCGAGTACTTGTGGGTACACTTTATTTTTTGTTTTTCCGTCTGGTGCGTACACGAATAAATCAGAAGGTTTTCCTAACGCGCCAGCCACATAAAGTTGTCCATGTCCATGTGAAAAGAACGGATTCTCCAAATCTAGTCCACATACTTGCAGTAACTGTCCGTGTGCTCTGTTGATGGTAATTGGAAAAGCGAGTTGCACTGGAAACTAAACGTTTGAATCTGTTGGGATTATTGAAATATGTGGCCTGTCTGTCGTGGCAGCACTACATCTTCCTCTTCGAATTTTCCACTCAAAATTGTAGCTTCTATGACATTGTTCATCATCTTTTTCCCCGAAGTTCAAAAAAGTTTGTGCAATTTCAAAATATGTGACATATTTGAAATTACAATATGTGTCACAACAAAACATATAAACCTTTTAAGACAGAGGCTCTACAACATAATGCTTTTTAAGACGTTGATGGACGCAAATTTATTTTTTTTTATATTCTTCTTAAAGAATGGAAAACTTAATAATAAATCCTTTCACATAATAATGTTCGATATAGGGCAATATTTCATGATAGGATGGAGGAAATAAAAACAATACACTGTTTTTTTTTTCAAATTTGCTTTGCTAATTTCAAAGCTAAAATTAGGTTCCTATTTATCCTAGTGCTAGAAGCATTTACCAAGATCATATAACGCATTGTTTATCTCAAGCCAGCATATATAGTAATTATATGGAAGCTCTTTTATTCGAGCAAGCAAAAAGTTCATTCTTTAAAAAAAATAAAAAAATTACGTCCATCAACACCTTAGAAAGCATGTCTTTATGTGTTGTTGTGACACACATCGTAATTCCTACTACCCAACACATTTTATTTTAAAAAATATTGCGACGCTGATGCATAGGCTGACTTCACCACAGCTCTGGAAACATAGTGTTCTGGATATATAATGAGCTAATATCTATCAAATGCTTTAATTAAAAGCTAACCAATATTATGGACTTCGTAGTTCTAATAATAAAAATATTAAAGCAAGCAGTAGTATCCCAACAAACATAAATTCTGTTGTACGAGAAAAAGTAAAAAAAATTTTATCGGAAGTGACAAACCGGAAGTTAGGATGCAGAACTGTTGTAAACCGTACTAAATGTGTATGTACCAAATTTCATCCCATTTGATTATCAGGTACAGAAGTTATTGTGCTTCCAAAATAACAGGTACTTGGAGGACCCCCTACCACTTTGTTCACTATCGTTAAATAAACTAATCAGTTCCTTGCCATACATATTCGCATCTTTTTGCAAAGTGTAATCAAAATTACTTAACGAACGAATGTTGTATGCATCCAACAAACATTGAAACAATAAACAGGTGTTAGGGAGGATCCCACCACTTATCCCAATATTGTCCAAAAACTAATCAATTCTTTGTCATTAAAGACTTCATCTTTTCCAAAGTGGCATTAAAATTGATTAATGAATGAAATCTGTATGCTCCCAACAAACTTTAAAAACAAAGTGTGAAAAGTCAGCAGTTGTATGGTAGACTCCCTGCCACTTTGATGAATGTGTTTCAAAAGATGATAACTATCTTCTTACACTAATTGGAACCTTTTTCATAAGTTTTATCATAATCACTTCATTATTGTAGGCTGTAGTATGCATTTAGGCACTGTAAACTCTGCCAACAATTTACAAAAAAAATTTTTACCGGAAGTGAAAAACCGGAAGTTGGGATGCAGAATTGTTGTGAACCGTACCAAATGCTCATGTACCAAGTTTCATCCAATTCGATTATCAGGTACAGATGTTATTGAGCTATTTAAAAAAACAGGTGTATGGGACACCCCCCACCACTTTGTTCACTATTGCTCAAAAACTAATCAGTTCCTTGCCATACATGTTTGCATCTTTTTTCAAAGTGTCCACAAAATTCGTTCACGAACGAATGCTGTGTGCTCCCAACAAACATTGAAAAAATGTGACACAGTAAACAGGAGGGGACAGTGTTTGGGAGGACCCCCACCACTTATTCCAATATTATCCAGAAACTAATCAGTTCTTTGTTACATAAGTTTTCATCTTTTTTCAAAGTGTCATTAATATAAATGAATGAATGAAATCTGTATGCTCCCTACAAACTTAAAAAACAAAGTGTGAAAAGTTAGTTGTATGGTAGACCCCCCCACCACTTTGGTCAATGTGTCCAAAAAGATGATAATTATCTTCTCACACTAATTGGAGCCCTTTTCATAAGTTTCATCATAATCACTTCATTATTGTAGGCTGTAGTGTGCATAAAGACACTGAAAAAACTTAAAAAAAGTACAAAAAAATTTGTTTACCGGAAGTGAAAAACCGGAAGTTGGGATGCAAAACTATTGTGAACCTACCGCATACTCATGTACCAAGTTTCATCCAATTCGCTTATCAGGTACAGATGTTATAGAGCATTCAAAAAAACAGGTGCTCCAGGGACCCCACACCATCTTGTTCACTATCGCTCAAAAACTAATCAGTTCCTTGTCATACATGTTTGCATCTTTTTTCAAAGTGTCATCAAAACTCATTCACGAATGAATGTTTTGTGCTCCCAACAAACATAAAAACTTTGGGTAAAAACCAGCTGTTATATGGTGAATCCCCAAACCCTTTATCCAATGTGCTCCAAAAGCTAACAAAATCTTTCTCATGTTACTTGAAAGCTTTTACCAACGTTTCATGAAAATCGATCGGTAATTGTAGGCTACAGTAGGGATAAACACCTGAAAAAAAACTTTTTAACTGGAAGTGACAAACCGGAAGTTGGTATGCAGAAATATTGGAAACAGTACTAAAACTTTATATACTAAGTTTCAATAATATCATAGTCCGGGATCAGAAGTTATTCAAAATTTAAACTTAGAGGTGTTCGGGAGACCCCCCGCCATTTTGTCCAAATTTAAAATGAATCCAGATCTTCCATTTTCAAGTGAACCTGTATCATTTGCCAAAGTTTCATCAAGATCCTATGCAGAAAACTCACTATTGCAAACGTGTTGCCGGCTAAGCGCCACATTTTTAATTAGTTTGTTTATCATACTTGCTATCCATGTTTGATTATACATAAGCTATGCTTCTTTGTATAGTATTTGTGCGAATTCTATATCGTAATTTTGAGCTTTTAATCGATGTTATCAACTATCTTTCTTAGTTGGAGAAACATGCATTACATATACAATTGCAAACCAATAACATATTTAGTTTATTACCAATATAACAATAACACATTGTATAGATGATAAAATTTGTAACATCATTAAGTGTTTAATTCAAATACATATAGTTTTGATATACAAATGTAATTGTTTCAGATTATACTTTTATTTTTCAAATTTCATTAAATTATGTTCAACAAAAAAATTGATCAAAGGAATCTAACCGTATAAAACAATATTTAAAGAAAAATCAAATTAAATTATTATCAACATTTAGGCAGAACCCCTTAAGACAATTATAATGGCCCTCCTTGGGGTTCCATTCAAAAAAAAAATTTGCCTGTTACCTATGCGCAAGTGTACACAACAACTTCCCAAAGTTTCATGATGATCGGATGAATGGTTTATTAATGCATAAGGTACAAACATACATACTTTCAATTTTATATATATAGATTATCATATATCTGAATTTCCTAAGCAATCTTTGTTGAATTGAAACAGATATAGTGACAATATAAATTAATTAAAACAAACTTTTTACATTGTGCTGACACGTCCTTTGCCATCACACTCACAATGATTTCGGTTGGTATATTTACCGGCACAATCCGTTTTGTATAATAATCAATTCACTCACGAAGAAAGATATATTGGCAGAATGTTGAATAAAGTTTTTTAAACTCTTGTTTTTCATAATTTTAAATAATTAATTTTAAATTTTGACTCATTTATTATCCTCTTATTAGAACTTCCTCGGGAGTGTTGTTTAAATATAAGATATTGTTTTAATTTAAAAACTTATTTAAACGGGTAGATAAAAAAGAGCTTTTAAAATATTGTTATTCGTAATATTAATAAATTGTTTGTTGAGCCTACGAAATTGTTCATTGAGTCTACAAAAAGAGTTTAATAATTGTGGTTTATTAATATAACGAAATATTTTATTGGATTTTTGATGTGAAGCAACTATAGACGCGTCTTGAAACAAAAAACTAATGGTATTGCGTTATACGAAAAAATTTATCACAATTTTATGCCGTCACGCCTCATAAAAAATAATAAATATTTGGACCAGTATGTCATAATATTTTCTCTAAAAACAAGTAAATTTTATAAGAATGAAAATTATTCTTAACTTTATTGATTTTATTCATAAGCATCTGTTGGTGTAACACAATAAATACAAATTTCAATAATTTGGTGTCGGGACTTATTCGAGTGTTTGTCAGGGGTTGTGTGTAGTACTCTCTCGTGATTCTAATGTCATGGACTCGTAGTTTAGCTGCATAGTGTGGAGAATAGCTGCTTTTTATTCGTCTCATCTAAATCGTGTCATCATACAAGTGATGATCTCATTCGCTATGTTTCAGTTGTCTTTTGTGCTCAGCATAAGTTGCACGAGGCTATGTGAACTGATTGATTGCTGCTCATATACAAATGCTGCTTAATAAACCTCTTTTTGTTGGCAAACCTTCCGCATTCGGAAGCACGTGCTCTACTTTCTCGAACTTTCTTTCACATTAAAAGTAGTTTGGAGCCGCTACGTGCTTATACTTGCATAAGTACTCACGAAAACATCTATGGCCTGAGAACATTTGTTATTTGTGTCAAGCGTGTCAAAATAATTTATTTTAAAAAATTCTACTATAAACTTTTATTTTTCACATCTGCTGGGTATCCCGTGACAACCTACTTTTTTTCAGTGCAATAATTTCGATTAAAGGTTGTTTTCAAACTTTAACTCGTCTGAACAAATTAACGGAACATTAACGTATACAGTTACAAAAGCTATCTTTTTTTTCACTTCGAAATGATTTATATTTAACTGATGTCAATTCTGTAAGAACGTATACATCACGATTGTTGTTAACTCCCTGTTTGATTGAATTATCAGCTCGAAAGCCATTCGACATATCATTTTCTTCAGGAAAAATTGTTTCCCTTTTTTCTCTTACATTCAAAATAATCGTTATAATTCTGTAGTTACAAGGTTTCTTCTGGTGTTATTCTATCAATCATACGAATGACTGACTCCATATACGGACTCCAAATTTGAAACAGTTTCAAAATTCATTTATACGATGACTGCAACTTCCAAACGGTTCATCATTTGTGCCAATATTCCTGACTCTTAAGTCAATATTCTGTAATAATTTATCATTACGGTACTATAAAATGTGGTTTAACATATTACTTATATCTATTTGTTTGCCTCGCCATTTATTTGTATAATCCTCAACTTCCCCGCAATTTAATCTTTACCGATTATTTTTGAATAATACTAAGCTTCTCCTTTATCACGATTCACAGACTGCGTCATTTTTGTTTCGATATGGTCCTTAGTAATTCCCATTGCATAGTTTTCAGTCGCCATTATCGTTGTTAAGTAGCAAGTAACCGGTTGAACTATATTATTCTTTATGCTATTATAGCAACAGTGACGACCTTTGACATGGAAAAGTGATTATTAGTGTTAACCAAACGGATTCTTCTCTTCATGCTATGAGGAACAACAACACTAAGCGTGTTGAGTCAATCACTCTGGTGGTCTTGTTTTGTTTATACTCAACGTCACGATCAATAATTTAACACAGAAGCTGGTGTCTGAAGTTTGCTTTTCTACTGTTTTTCTTATAACTTGACTTTCTGTCATAGCAGTGAAATCAGTAATATCAAAATCTTTTACGGGATAGAAACCAGCTTTAGACTAGCTATAACATACCTACTTAAGAGTGCAAGACCATTTATAATAGATTGAAATTTCTTGTAGATTTCTTATTGAACAACTTAAAGGTGGAACCAAGCTATCCCATAGCTTAGGTATATGGTATTTCAACTGATATCAAAACCAGATATTCTTGTTTATTTCTTTCTGAGATCTGATGAAGTTATTGAGTTTAGGTCTGGCCATTCAGTATTTATTCTATATTGACGCATATTCACTATCCCATCAGCGATAGTTGTAAGGTACAGACATAAGGTGAACCTTCTTTCAGACAATAAAGATATAGATAACTCGCTAGCCACTCTTATCCAACATATTGGCTACCGTTACTATCAGAAGTTAGGAATAAATACCAACACAGTGGGACCTTATGGCACCTGAGTGCCCTATGGAAACATTTGTGGCAATTTTGTGGCAACCTATGTGATACCATATTCTTCCTACGTATCTACGTGAATATTCCTTACTAGGGATTGATTTCTGGAAGGCTTTTGGTATCATTCCTTACTTTGTCAGTGAGCCAGCGTGAGTGGAATATAATAACTCTAAGTGCTAAGTTTCCATCCTTTGAAATCTTCGGTCTCGGAATTCTTCGGTTAAAAATGTCGGTGATGTTGGTGAAAAGTTCCGTGTTAAACAGAGGCATTATCGCACATCGCCGGCTGTTCAACAAAAGATCTGTGCCGAACTTAGCCGAATGCTTCAAACGGGCGTAATGGAAGAGTTTACAAGTTCAAGAATAGATTATCTCTAAGCTGCCGTCATGTTAGTTCTCTGACCAAGAATACTCCGTATCCCGTTCCCTTGATTGATGGCCTATTAGGTCGCCCAAATAGCACGAAGTACATCTCGAGGATGTTTTCTGGCAAAATCCTACAAAATTTGTAATCGAAGTGCTTTAACTGATTTATTTTTTATCTGAAAGTGACTTAGAAAAAAAATATTGTTGTTTTGCAGTACCGGTTGGTGAAAGAGGATTGGATCCATAGTGGTTTAAAGGAAGGTGTAAAGGATGACTGTAGATTAGAGATCTATTCTGAATGTAAGTAATAAATCGAATTTTGGATTGGATTGAGAGTGTTTTTGGAAGAAGAACATGGAATTGATATTAGTTGGCCTTCAATATTTAAGAAGAATAACATTTATTAGTGTTATTGCATCTGAACAATTTAGTGAGGGTATTTTACTAACTGATGGATTCAATATGAAAAAAATTACAACAATTACATTCCAACAATCAAAGTTTGGGATATTGGTGAACAACTAAAAATTCTTATCTCATATGGTAAATTTAGACAAGCAAATTCAAATGGATTTTAAGTGGATCATCACACGTAGCTCCACTTACAATAAACGCTTTATTTTTGAGTTTTAATTAATATACATAATTTTTGTGTGCTTTTATTATTGTATTATTTTGTTTGGTTTTAGGGTTCCGTACTTTGAAAAAGTAAAAACGGTACCCTATTGGTGAGACTCGGTGTCCGTCCGAATTTCTACATAATCAATTTACTCACAAACTATAAGTGCTATCAACTTGATATTTTCTACTGTTATTACATGTGTTTTCCCACACTTGATAATAACAAATAAAAATTCAAATATTTGTTTTTATCTTTATTTTATGGACATAGATAAGGATATAGTAAAACAAAAGTTTTTTTTAAGGAATCGAGTTTGGTCTAGAAAAATCGGAAAAAATGGAAGTATTTCAAAAAAAATTTTTATTGAATTTTCGACTGCTTAGTTCTTGAGTTATTACCAAAAACGAGTGGATCTTTTTCTTTTTTCGTTTTGAAAACAAAATTATTTTTGATCATGGCATGTAAGTTGTCATATGAAAGGTGATTGTTTTTGTAGTGCAAAAGAGTTTTTTTGTAATTTTTGAAAGCCCAGTTTTCGACTTATTTTTAAAAATGTTGAATTTTTGTTTGTCGTATCTACGAATAATACAAAAGGAAAATTTTTAATATAACTCACGGGTGTAGGGATTTTGCTAAATCGATACTAAATTTTTTTTTATTAGTTATAATTTCAAATAAACGTGAAACTATACTAACAAAAACTGTTTTATCCTCAAATATTATATACACGGAACCCTCAGCGAGCGAATTATATTCGCACTTGCCTGACTATTTTTATGTTACATTATTTTCTTTTTATGTGCAACTATGAGTTGTTTTTGGCTAAAATTTATACAATAAGAGATTTCCTAATCTGTATTAGTTTAGTTAAATTCAGTTTTAACATCATAAAGTCCAATTACTTTAATTGATCATGGAAAACAATTATTTTAAAATCATGATCATGGTTCAACGAACTGTATGATCTATAACTGATGCATCGTTCTAATCTGTCATTTAAAGGAACAGGACTGTAACTAAAAAAAAATTATGGTTTACTCGAACGGACTAAAAATGGATTATGGAACTGGTAAGATCACGATGCTCAGCTATCGCGTCCAAATGCACAATTATTGCTCATCCAAAAGTTCATCAATCTTTATCCTATAGTGAAAAAAATAACTATTATCTAATTTATTTAATAAATGCTTCAATTAAATTCAATGTTGAATTAATAACAAAAATTTCAAAAATAAGTCACATCACAATTTATTTATTTATTTTTTAGTTATGTTATTTATTTATTTATTTCACTTATTAACATTTCTTAAGCACACTCGGGCTTATAATCGACATACATATACATACTTATGGTTATTTAGAACAATTTCATTTTACGTCTTAAACTAAAGCTTAAAATATAAATTAAAAAAAACTTTTAAAAAAAAATAGTACCGACTTCAGAAAAAACAAAAGAGGCACAAAAAAGTGAAAAATAACTCAATTGTTGCTTTTAGAAACAAAAATACGTTATATTTTGATTAATTTAATTTAATTATACCTTACTATAGACAAAAAAATTACGCTATTATACAAAGTTACTATATTAAAATAGTTACTTTTTATTATAATTATTATAGCTATTATAGTTGTTATAATAGTTATTATATTTTAATAGTACATTATGATGCTAGGACGTAAAGCTAAAGATTTGGGACGGATGTGGAGTTTGCAAATCGAGGCGCTAGCCGAGATTTGCACCCACATTAAGTCCAAAATAGCTTACGTCCGTGCATCATATACTATTTTTTATTCGCCGCAAGCAAAATATTTTAAGAAAATTTGTTTATTCTATATTAAAATTATAAATTTTCATAAATTTTAAAGTAAAAATATGTGGAACAAGCAACCTTTGACAAAATATTTATTATTTTTCCAAATTATTGTGTAGCTATGACAACAAATGATAACAACTATTTTAATTGGATAATGAAATTTTGAATTTACGGGTTGCTTTGATAAAAATTTTTATTTTTCATAGAATTTAAACAAATACAAATGCTTTTTACTTTTTTGGACGTAGCTATCAAAATAAATAGTTGAAAAGTGATACTTTAAAGCCGCAAATCACAGTAATAAAGTAACACTTTAATATATAGGCGAATAAAAAAGTTATTTGTAGTACAAAACTGTTGGAAATCGGTGCCAAGCCCGAGACATATTAGTCTGTTTTTCGTCAATGTGGCACCGGTTTCGAACAGTTTTGTATTACAAATAACTTTTGAAATATAATAACTATTATAACAACTATAATAACTATAATAATTATAATAAAAAGTAACTATTTTAATGTAGTAACTTTGTATAATAGCGTAATTTTTTTGTCTATAGTAAGGTATAATTAAATTAAATTGAGTTATTTTTCTCTTTTTTGTGCCTCTTTTGTTTTTTCTGAAGTCGGTTCTATTTTTTTTAAAAGTTTTTTATTTTTTTATTTTTAGTTTAGTCATAAAGCAAATGTCGGTTAGAAAGCGTTCTAAAAGTAATAACTTCAAATGCCGGAACAACTTTCATCAGTGACAATCTATTAATTGTGGTTTTGCGATTTTTTGCACAAACGGCATACATATTTCCCGTGATAGAAAATTTTTTACGATAACCTTGACAAGTATAGCAATATAATACTGCCCAAAATATCCAAACAGATTAATATGTTCTGACGAAATCAGCGAAAATGCATTAAAAATATGGTTTTTTCTAATTTTCTGAATAACAGTATTTTTCACATCATAGAAAAAATTATGGAACCCTCTGGGAGTAAACCCAAATAGAATAAAATTTAAATCATCCAAATCGAACGAGCCGTTTTTGAGAAATCGGTGTACATACATAAAAAAAAACCTACAGTGAAACACAGAACCTCCTTCTTTTTTGAAGTCGGTTAATAAAACTAAAATGACATTGACATTGATTGACATGGCAAAAATTAATAATACGATGAGTTGAGTTTGCAAACTTTTTTATGTTACATGAAAATAGTTCCAGTGAAAATTGGCTATAGTTGTAGAGTTTTTAACTGTTTTTGGTAAAGAGTTCCAAAATGTGATGGCTCGCACAAAGAATGACTTATTCAAAAGATCTATTTTACGAGACAAGCATTTTACAGACACAACAACTTTAACTATATTGGGCTCGACTCTAACGGATTAATCGTTGTAAACAAATTTTGAAAATCAAAATAATCCTTTTCTATGATTTTAGTCTATTTTTTGCAAATACTAAATGCTTAAAATATTAAAAAACCAAACAATACAAAGGGACTTTTTGATATCGCAATGGTTGAAAAATTAAAATTAAAAAATTCATATAGAAATATAAATTTTTTCTAGAAGTGCAATATTTTTTTAAAGCCTTACTCAGTATCATTCAAAAACAAATTTGTTTAAATCGGTTAATTCGTTCGAGCATAATTTAACTTGAAACTTTCCACGTCTCTAAAATTCTTAACAAATTTCGAGCCACCCTATGTCAAAAGTAGCGAGCGCAAAAAGATAAAAAACACTAACGATTACCGAGTTTGCTGGGAAATCGGGAATGGCCGGTTTCACATCATCGGAGTTTTGATTCGATTTTTTTCCAATTTCTGAAATTTTAACACCTGACGGTAAAGGCTAAATAAAGGTATATGCCAAAATAAAAACATTAAAAATCCGGTGGTTGTGATACTTGAATTTAAGAAATTTACCGTTATCTTTCAAAATGGTGGCTTCTGGTGGATAACGGCGGTATTATCCTTTGTCTTTTTAAAATTTTATTCAATTATTTTCACTCCTCGTTAGATTATCTTTTCGCTCTTTATTGGATTATTCCATATGAAACAAAATGAAATTCAAAAGTGCCAATATTCCGTAAGTTAAGGAATACCTATAAATTTGGAACATCAAATAGCTATAATCACTTAGCCACTATCTCTAACCACAATATATAAATAAGAAATATGTAAAACCAACAAAATACGAAAACCCACCTGAAAACCGTTACAAACAACTTTTTTGTGAATAAAATTAACCTTTACTTTACCAAGTACTTAAGAATTCCTTAAAAACTTTGGAAATAAAATGACAATAAATTATGACAATCGAATTTATAATTTCGTTTTTTTTTGTTAAGAATGAAATGTTTTCCAAATGTTCATACATGAATCTTATGAGCATAAAACAAAACAAAAACAAACAAATCGCGGACCCCCTATGGTTTACATATATTACAATATAATATTGGACATACGGACAATTTTTGAACAACAAAAAAAAGATAATAATTTTATTTTTGTCATATTTTATGTTCTTTCACTATTTCTTATTTATATATTTATTTTTTATTCAAATTGTTGGTCCTTTTTTTAAAACTTAAGTTATTTTTCTTTATTTACATTTTTTTTGCAATTCTTTGTATAAATTGTTAACATAGGAATTGATTAAGACTTCAGAAAAACGAAGAATATAATCTTATTCTAAAAATCAACAAATCATTCAAAAATTAAATAAAAATTGTATAAATAAAAGGTTGAAGTTAAATGACAAAGAAGACTAGGGTTGCGGAATATTTCGTAATCACATTAGAAATTCAATGAGTTTTTCGTCTTAATTTTCGGTTACTTTAATTAATACAATTGGTTATTGAATTTAGCGAGGATCAACTGGATAAGGGATTATGTTTGTTGGAAAGAAAAATTTGTAAAAATTAATTAAATTTGTTCACACCTTTTAAGTACAGATTGAATTCAGTAAATAATCTAATTATGGGATTGTATTGAGGCGTGAAACTGATGTATTTTTTGTGGTGGTAATGTGAATGGTGATAAGTTTATTATATTGAAGTTAGGTTGTGATCATGATCAAATCAATAGAAGCTCTCCAAATTTACTTTGGAATTAAGATTATATATATAAAACACGTAGAGATTTGAATATTTTACCTTGAGAACATTAGATATATTAGTTTGTATAATAAATTTTTGGATTTTTGTATTTCTGCGTATTTTTTTCAAAGAACGTCATTTCGTTATTCATCCTACATTTGAGTGATGTATAAAATATCTACTAGAGCAGTGAAAAGCTACAAGATAACGCTAAAACAAGAGATAAATAAAACGATAAACATTAGATAAGTAACGCATTTAATAGAAGAATAGGTCATACAAAATGCTTTAAAAATAGTTTTGAAATAAATTTTTAAACAAAATTCGAATATGAGAACATCAGGGGGTTTTTGTTTAATTCAATTGGAAAATATGGAGGGGCTGAAATCTCACAGCTCTGAGATATCAAGACTTCGGTCTGGGTTAAGGATTTTGATATAGTTTTCGGCAAAAAACTTTTATGGTTTTTAGTTTTGGGCAGCGATGTATATCAAACAAAACTCTTTGTTAAAGTACTAGTATTTTTTATCTCTGTTTAAAAATTTATTACAAAACTAACACGAAACATCAATACTTTGCCGGAAATTTATAATCAAAATTCCAAAAATATTGTTAAATTAAATAAAACCAAACTTTTTCAAAATTCCAAAAATATTCCAAAAATTAGAATAATATCAAATATTTAAATTTTTTCTAAATTCCAATAATATTTCAAAAATTCTTAAAAATTCAAACTTTTTCCAACATTCTAAATATATTGAAAAAATTATTACAAAATCAAAAATTGAAAATTTTTTCAAAATTTCAAAAATTATAATTATATCAAAAATTAAAAATTTTCCAAAATTCTAAAAATATTCCAAAAATTCTTACAAAATCAAAAATAAACTTTTGCCGAAATTCTAAAAATATTGTAAAAATTATTACAAAATCAAAAATACAAACTTTTTCAAAATTCCAAAAAAATTTCCAAAACTATAACAAATTCAAAAATTTCCATGTCCAATTTCATTTTAAATTACGTTTACGTCATAAAAACAGCTACATTTTCTTCCAAAAAATTGGCTAAATAAATAAATGAAATCATTTTTTGACACACTTGACATTATTTTTTGACAAACTTATAATGCCATAATTCTCTATAATAATAATAAAATATCATGTCACAAATCATTAATTTTATTTTTTTGTAAAAAATTGGGTAAAAAATAAATAAAAACCGTTCTTTTGACACACTTGACAACATGTTTTGACAAACTTATAATGCCATAATTCTCAATAATAATAATAAAATTTCATTTCAAAGAAACAATTTTATTTTTTTCCAAAAAATTGGGTAAAAAACTAATTAAAAATCTTTTGACACACTTGACAACATTTTTCTGATAAACTTATGATGCCATAATTCTCAATAATAATAATAAAATTTCATTTCAAACCAACAATTTTCTTGTTTTCCAAAAAATTGGGTAAAAAAATAAATAAAAATCTTTCTTTTGACACACTTGACAACATTTTTTTGACAAACTTATAATGCCATAATTCTCAATAATAATAATAAAACTTCATTTCAAACAAACAATTAATTTTATTTTTTTTCCAAAAAATTAGGTAAAAAAATAAATAAAAATCTTTCTTTTGACACACTTGACAACATTTTTTTGACAAACTTATAATGCAATAATCTAGATTTTGGTCTCACATACCAATCCCGACCATCAAGATTTCTCCAAATTTAACGTTCCTACTCGTAATCACTTAAAATGAACGTTTTTTAAGCAAAAAATATGCAAATTTCCTTGTTTTGACACCTTTTCGATTTTTTTGACACACTTCCGGTACAGTTATCGAACACATCGTCCTTTCGGCTCTTCCTATTAAGTAAACCTATTTTTAGAAAAAAAAATTTTTCAAATCCGTCCAGCGGTTTTCTAGATTTCGTCGGTTGTGACGGCCGTTTGGCTCATGCATGTAATACTTAGGTCTTTCAGACCGAAGTAAATGAAATTATTTACAAAATGATCTAATCTTTCCAATTCAACTGTACGCCCTGCTCTCTATGCGTACCCTGATTATTTCCTGCCTTGCTCTGTGCCTTATTGTATTAAGCGCTTAATGTATTAAGCACTTGTTGGCGATCCTCAGCTCCGATATGTAAGGTGCAGAAAAAACAAACAGCATAAGTTTTAGTTGAAACTTATCACCACAGCGAAAAATTTTTGTGGCTTCTTACGTAACACCAGAGCAATAATAACCCTTCCGTTGCAGTTGAAATAATGAAGTGTAGAGCCGTGACCATTCGTCAAGATTTTCAACTGCATCAAGATTTTTACTAGTGGAGTTTTATTTTTGAACTCATAGGCAAAACATAAAAACAAAAAATAATTCTCTTTGATGCAAATGAAGTAACAATAAATCGAATCACTAAAATCTTTCGAGTAAAGATTGATCATATTGACATAAGACGATTCCATTTGTAGTATATACATGCAATATTGAACTTAGCAGATGCGTTTTCACGCACAAGATTATTTTATTTTATTTGTATTTAATTTTTTATGTTTTTTATTGATTTAATTGTTCAGTTCTTAGCGAACTTTATGGAAAACTTTAGTAACAGTCAGGCACTACAGCATATGCCACAATTAAAAATAAATAGCAAAGAAAGATGTCACCAAGCCGAAGCCTCATAGACTCATCAGTTTATCATCATTTATGTTAAAAACGATAGATAATGTGATCAATAACCAAATATGACATAGTGCTCTGGTAAGATCGCCTTTGCCAAATAGACAATACGCATTCTTTGATATATGGAATAAAAACTGAAATAGGATGAAAGGCTTGTTTTCATGGAGTTGTTTTTTAGATGGTTCTGATTCTTAATTGAGAGAATGGATCAAAATTGGACCAATCGTTACAGAGCTAAAAGAAACGAGGATATAAGGCAACCAACATTGATTATTTTTTCGTTTTTCGTATGAGACGGTCGAGTTCCTGTGCTTCTATAAATTTATTTTCTAATTTTTAATAATTATTGATATTTAATGATAATTGATATTTAATGTTGATATTTTTGATCTAAAAAGTGTTTAATGCTATAGTTTTCATTTTGCTGATCAATAGTAAATTTTGGTTTCTGAATCTTGAACTATTTGTATTAAAATTATAAATTGCATGAGTTTTAATTGGTTACATATATTTTTTGGTTGTTAAAAACTCATTGTGAATACCGGTTGTATTTAAACAGTTGACATTTTTTGCTTAAATCAATTCAGTGGGTGTTTCTTATACCAAGTCAGTGTAGTCTTTTTGCGTAAATAATTACTAAAACAATAAGTCAATATGTGTGATAAAAAAATGGATTTGAGATCCACAACAATAAAAAATAATTTATCACCATCAACAGCGTCATCATTAACTAATAATAGCAGTACTAATATGGAGTTAAAAATTGATCAACTTATTTTAAAAATTAATGAACAAGAAAAAAAAATTAATCAAGTTCTGCAAAGTACTGTTAAGCTTGAAGAATTGACAAATAATATTACGTCACTCCACATTGATGTTAATTTAATGAAAAGCGAACATGATAAATTGAAAGCCGATGTTATTGATTGTAAATCAGCTGTTGATAAAATGATTGAAATTGAACAAGAAAATTTGAATTTAAGAAATGATAATACTGCTTTGTCTATTGAGCTGACTAATCTTAAAAGTAAACTCAGTGATTGTTCACAACATTTTAATTCAATTGAGGATCTTAAATTCAAAGTTCGAAGGATTGAACGGGAAAGAAAGTTTAACCAATTGATCATTTCTGGTATACCCAAAATGGATAATCGGAATGACATTGATATTGTTCTGGATATAGCAAATAAACTTCAAGTCGGCATAACATCATCTAGTATATTTGCCATTTTTCGCTTAAAATCTCGTAGTCAAGTGAACCGTATTCAACATGATAATATCATTGTAACGTTTGACAATATCCGAACACGAAACCGGTTGCTTGCTGAATACTATAAACATATTAATTTGAATCTTTTGGATTTCGGTTTATCCCAAATAAGCTCCAGAATATACATATTTGAAAATCTAACTAGTGATGACTATATAATATATAGGAAATTGCTCACCATCAAGAAAAAAGCTAGTAGTAATATAACGCGTGTGTATACTCATAGGGGCGGAGTTTTTATTGATGTTACTGGACATGAACAGCCAATTGGAGTTAACTCATTAGTCGACTTATGCTCGCTTTTTCCTGAAGCCGAAGTCTCTAAGCATAAAACTTCAAGTGTCAACCAAACCTCTTAAGATTGAAAAGCCCAACAATCATCACCTACTGTTACCTATATTGATAAAAAGCTTAATGTTGAAATATTTTTATTTTTACTTTTTTAATTATTTGAAATTAATTTTGATATCTTATTATATTATTAATGTTTACTTTTGTTTGGTTTTCGATGGTAATAATGAGATAAATAAGAATGTGATTGAACTTAAGGAGGGTTCTGAATCTGATCAATGGTTTGATATAATTGATTGTCTATCTCTAAATGTTTTTATTAATGATGGTTTTTATTTTATAGTCATTTTTAATTCTGTTTATCGTGATGTTAAGAGTATTTGCATTCAAAGTGGAAGACTTTGATTTGGATCTTGCCATGAACGATGTGAGTGTGAATATTGCCGAGGATTCGAATCTCGAACGATTATCGTTCTCTAAATTTTCATTTAATTTTGCACACATTAATGCACGTAGTATTACTGCCTATATTGATGAAATTAGATTGTTACTCAATAAGCCACACTTACACATACTTGGTATATCTGAAAGTTTTCTAAGTAATTCATCTCCTAAATTATTGTATGATGTGCCGGGTTTTAGTTTGTTTAGACATGATCGTATTGGTAAGGCATGTGGTGGTGTAGCTTTCTATATTCGTCAACGTTTGAAAGTTAAAGTTGTAAGTAAATCTTCTAAGTCTACTACTGCTAAACTTGAGTATCTATTTATTGAAATATCGGTTGTAGGATCCAAGATAGTGGTTGGTATTTTTTATAATCCAACCCCAGTTTGCGTTGGTGATGTGGAGGATATCGCATCTGCTATTGAGCCTATGTTATCACAATACAGCCATACCATTCTTATGGGTGATTTTAATTTTGATATGTATTCTTCAAATCCCTCACTACCAATAAGAAATTTTAAAAATCTATTAATTTCTTCTGCTCTCTATTCAATTCCTTATAATCCAACTCGAGTAGCAGCTCTTCTTGATCTTATTATTATTCCTGAGGTTAATAGATCAAGGATAATGATGTTCGGTCAATCTGCACTGCCTGGTATTGCTGATCATGATCTTGTGTATATGTCATATAATCACAGACTACCAAAGCCACCAAATAATTTTCACTTGGTTCGAGATATGTCAGTACTGAATTTTGAATTACTCCACCAGACCATCTTACAACTACCGTGGGATCAAATCTATCATATTCTTGATTGTGATTCCCAAGTTAAATTCATCTCTGAATTAGTATTACATCTTTATGATATGTGTGTACCGTTGAAATGTAAATTGATTTCTAAAGACACTTCTACCCCTTGGATGAATCAACAAATTTTGTATTGGATTTCTATTCGTGATAAGGCCTATAGAATCTGGATACTCAGCCGTAATAACAGAGACTTAATTATATTTCGTAAATTTCGTAATAAAGTTACTGATCTCATTCGCAAAGCCAAAGAAAATTATTTCTCGAATTGTCTCAATAAGAGTAATCAAAATGTGTGGAAAACTCTACGTTCACTGAATCTCTATGAGTCTACGTCAGTTAGTTCAGATTCCAAATATTCTGCTGATGATTTCAACGAATATTTTACAACTTTAAAAACGTCTCCCGTTGTTCTTCCACTACCATATGGTAATATTGATAATCCCAGCGCTTTTAATTTTATTCATGTTACGGAGTCTGATGTGTACTATGCAGCATGCTCCATTTCGAGTAATGCGATCGGTTCTGATAATATTAGCCTTAAATTTTTGTTGATCATCCTTTCATATATATTGCCCTATATTACTTATGTTTATAACTCGTGTATTACTAAATGCGTTTTTCCATATGATTGGAAACATTCGACTGTGTTACCTATACCGAAAACTAAAGAACCTTCTTCGATTGGTAATTATCGTCCAATAAGCATTTCACCAGTTTTATCGAAAGTTTTTGAAGTACTGCTTAAGAAGCAAATGGAAAGTTACATCGAGGATAATAATTTATTATATGATTTTCAATCAGGATTTCGTAAAAACTATAGTACTTCTACTGCGCTTTCTAAAATAGTATTTGACATTGGTAGTAAACTCAATGAATCTAAATTTTCTATATTAATCCTACTAGATTTTACGCATGCTTTTGATTCAATTGATCATGAGTGCCTGGTGCAAAAATTATGACTTTACTTTGAATTTTCACCATTTGCTGTCCGATTCCTAGTTTCTTATTTGGCTGATCGACGTCAAAGTGTACGTATTGGAGATAACATTTCGTTTCCTCTTCCGCTATCTTCTGGTGTACCTCAGGGGTCAATCTTGGGGCCATTGTTATTTGCTTTGTATATTAATGATTTACCTGATCACATTAACTTTTGCTCACTTCATTTATATGCTGATGACGGTCAAATGTACCATTCTGCACAACTTAAGGCTATTAATGGTGCATTTGATCAAATCAATGAAGATTTGGCCTCTGTTGCTAGATGGTCTAGCTCAAATGGACTCTCACTTAATGCTATTAAAACACAGTGTATTTTTATATACAAGCGTCGCCTTGACATTGTGTTACCTCCATTGTTCTTAAACGGTGTCCAACTTCAATTTACTGACACTGTGAAGAATCTTGGTGTAACTTTTAATAATACTCTCACATGGTCTGATCACATAAATCAAGTTTGTCGTAAAGTAAATTTTTCTCTACATTGCTTGCGTCAATTTCAACACTTTGTTCCTTTAAATATACGCTTGCTGTTTATCAAAGCTCTAATTGTACCACTCTTTACATATTGTGATGTTCTGTTTTACAATTCCGACTTTGATTCTAAAAGATCGCTGCAAGTCGCATTTAACAATTGTACACGTTATGTCCATAAACTTAAGTGGTATGATCATGTCTCGAATTATGCTACGCAAATACTCGGTTGCAAGTTCTTTTCTTATTTACAGTACCGTATGTGTTGCTTTTTATTTAAGATCTTGCATGTCCATCATCCGTCTTATTTATCTTCTTTGTTACAGTTTGGTTCTTCCTTGCGCACACGTAGACTTCAGTCTCTTAGTAGCAGATACTCGTGTAAACAATTTTCAGACTCTATTTTCGTTCATGGTATTAACATCTACAATAATCTTCCTGAACATACAAAATGCTCAAATACTCTTGGCATATTTAAAAGAAACTGCTTTAGCCATTTTGTCAAATCAAGCCATTGAATTATTGAATAATTAAATTTTTTATTTCAATCATACATTTTTGTACATTTTTTTTTTCATTTTTTATCATTTTCAAACCACTATCCATCTTTATTATTAAGTACATACATTGTTGTTTGGTAGAATTTACTGAATATTTCAATTTATAAATATGTAGGTATTATTATTGTTGTGAATATCAGCATTTTATGTCAGTATTAAGTAATTATTATGTCTCATTTCAATAATTGTATTGTCCTTTCCTTAATGTTAATTACTTGTTAATTACTTGTAAATGTATATCACTCGGTACAGACTTTGAGAAGGCTTGCCTTAACTGTATCGTTTTATAATGATAATAATAATAAATAATAATAATAATAATAATAACATCACTATTTCTTTACCAACAAAGATTAACTGGGATCAGGATCAAGAGTAACCAAAATAGACTCGCAGTAGGCAAGCTTAACGCACCGCCAGCCTCATACGAGGTTATCACGAAAACGCTATTTTCCACGGTACATGATGATCATATGATCATCAATAACTGACCGATAAGCGATCTCAGCCATCTAGGACAACCAAAAATAACAAGAGAAATATTTTCGTAATAGTAAACGAGATACAACGTCCCTCAAAATAAAACTCACGTTAACAGAAATAGAAAATTCTCGCTATACTAATATAGAGAATAAATCTAAAAAAAAAATTATATATAAATTTAACAAACATAAAAATCAACTACTGCCCCACACAATCGCAGAAACTTTAAAAAATATTAATTCAGAAAATTTTATTAATTCTTAAATTGAGGTTAAAAGTTAATTATGTAAAATAGCTCAAAAGGCATACTAAGATCATTATTCAACTAATTTAATAAAAAAGATTATTTATTTTACTATAAGATAACATGTATTAAAAAACAGATTATAATGCTGGAACGATGAGGAGGAATCGTTCATTTACCAGCCCTCACCATCAATCGCATGTTAGACTCAATCCAGATTTAGTCCTTTTAAGCCATTCAACAGATCCAGACTCTCAAAAGAAAAGTTTAAGACTAACCCAATATGTATGGTCTTGATTTGAACCCAAATCATTCCTTCGACAGACTTGACATTAGGCACTATTACTAAAAAATTAAATATACAAATATCTGCTAACACTTAATGCCATTCACTCCTGAGCCTCAGTCTCCAGGTCTAATGTATTATAGTGCTATAGTTGCTATTGCCATTATGAAACTACTCGAAAAATTAATAGTAGTAATTTTTTAAGGGTGGTTGGTACTGAGCTAAAGAACTTTTCACCAACAGAAAACATTCAAATTGGGCCCCTACTTCACATCATTAAAAAAGTTTGTGGTGTTGATAAATGGTACAAACAGGTGAACACATAATCTGTTATTTCAGTGGCAACCACTTTTCTTGACCCAACACTTTTTCGTAATGCAATGAGGCCAATGTAACATGGATGGTTTTTAGGACTACCAAATACGGTAGGGGCTGAGTCTGCCGATCAACGCTCCCAGAGACTTTAGTGGTTGCCACTTCTTCTGGAAGAAAAAGCGTTACTAATGTCTCTGCATACCCTTTCCACGAACCCTAATTACGTCTAGTCCTACTAAGAGCCATGGGCGTTACCCGTAAAACAGGCAGTCCCAACACCTGGTCCGCCACGACCAATGCTCCATGATGGCTGACTTTTATCTCGTCGAACTCA
Source organism: Diogma glabrata (assembly GCA_963693315.1). NCBI lineage: Eukaryota > Metazoa > Arthropoda > Insecta > Diptera > Cylindrotomidae > Diogma > Diogma glabrata. The sequence goes on along the minus strand of OY856186.1, from coordinate 328,813,283 downwards.
CCAGTTCTGCCTCTACGCCTAAGTTGCGACCTACGTTTCACAAATAACATTTAAAAAAATTAAAAAAATTTTGTAAAGAATAGTTTAGGGCTCGTTTATATTTGCGTGCCATTTATTACAATAACTGACTTTTATAACAGCATTCTCTCTGTTTTGATGCCACATCTTGTATTGAACTTTTATTAACAGTAAATGAAATACTGGTTCTCTCACAATCAAATCTTGATTGGGAAGATGTCTTATATAATTTGAATATAGAAAATTAAAATTTAAATAACAGGAAATAAAAAATATTTGTACAAAAAATTAAACTAATATAATCTGTGTTTGTTTATTTTCTTAGGTGCTTGATTTATTTTACTAATAATATGACGAACTGTTTTGTAATTATTGATACTTGTCCCCGGTTTTTCTTTATCATCCTTTCCTTTATCATCCTTATCATCCTTATTACTTAGATTAACAATTTAACACACGTATTTAAATTATCATTATTCTATTTAAAATTGTGTGTCTTATATTCATGTATTATATTAACTTATATTCACTATTCACCAAAAACGAGATACTGTTTTGAATATTTTTTTTATTTTAACTTTACCATTTTTTATTTACAGAAATTATTGCATATAGTTTTAATAAATTTTTTTTATTTATACGTACATCAGTTTCATAATCCTGATTGACTTGATAATCTTTTTCATAATGTTCGATTGAACAGAATGTTCGATACATATCAATATACATTGATCACCCTCACGCCCAATAGTTATTCAGAATTTGCTCAAAAAATCGCTTTTCTATAATAACACATCTCTCCTTGCGCTATTCCTAACAGAAATTGGGAAACGGAAATAGGCCGATCGTTACATACTAAAGAGGACGTTTATAGTATGACAATTTGTTTGGCCTCATATTTTCTAATCCTATAGTCATGGCTGATAAAATACTACTCTAACTTGTCTTATACGGCAAACGTTTTTTCTTATGGAAATCATTCTGTTTTTTCATTATAGTGGTTGGAAAAAATCATCTACTTGAAAGCCAAAAAATCTTTTAGGAAATATATTTTTACTGCTTTTGAAAATGCTATTTTAAAAGGTTAACTGTGAAAAATACTGCGAACCTTCCAGTAATAAAATAACTGTTTTGAGTTCAAGTTATTATCTGCCTTTTGAATCATTCAAAGTCAACGTAAATATAAAACCAAGTTTGGTTTAAAGACCTCTATAGTGCTTGGAGTAAACTCGTAGCATTCAATGCTCCTTTTGATTCTCTCGAATATTTTGTGTCACATGCTCATAAAACGGTGACACTGATGCATAAGCTGGATACTATAGCTATCCTTAATCCGGAGCACCAGTTTTTATCATTAGAACTATGTGAAATTGTGGATATAAGCTCAACCTATTTTAAAAACATATTTTTCCAGAGCTGTGGTGAAGTCAGCCTATCAGCGTCGCAAATATTTTTGAGTGCATTGACATTAAAATCGTTGTTTTGCCTTCATATTTCGTTATTGAAGGTAAAACATTAGAGTTTTATATTAATGTGTACATGGCATATCGATTGCTACAAAGTTACAATGTGCAAGTTATCTGATCGGACTATTAATTTAATTTATTTAATTAACATTGATATGACTCGAAAACTAGTTAACTAATGTTGGGACATTAGTGAAATTAAAATTTAGCATTTCGTTCATGCTTCAAAAAAGACTTCAAGTCGTATTCACACATTTTTCTGGAATTCCATTAAGCTGGTGTATGAAATTTGCATCAAAATGATTAATTTGTACTTAATCATAAAACTCTCCTTTACAAACAAGCATAAAGGAAATAATTTCTTCTAACATTAAAAAGCCAAACCCATGTACCAACAAAAATTAAATTCACGTTTATTTTTGTACTATCTGCACAAATTTCTAATTAATTTTAAATCCACTTAATTCATATTGAATTGTAAATACAACGATAATCTAGTCCGTTTCTCTGTTTTATTAATATTAGTAAGAACAACTTCACCCTATAAGGAAGTCAAATTTTCTTCACGTCCATAGGATAAAAATGTTAGCATTTTTTTTAATAAGTAATACAAGTGAGATTTTCATATCAACGCCCTGTTTTACATTTTCCTATTTGAATTTGATTAGATTCTTATTTAAATTAGAATTTTTTATGATTTTTATGTTAGGAGTTTCTATAGTTTTTTTTGCGCTGGGATGTATCTTATTTGTTTATTATTTAATTGTAAATGGTTTAGATACCAAGCTATCTGGCAACTGATATATTAGAAATTTGTTTATTCACTGTACAAAAAAAATTCAAACAAATTACCGAAAAGACCACATCTAATATTTTGATTTGTGCACAATATGTTTATGTTGGCAGTTAGTCGAGCTAACATTTGATCAACCATTCGAGCTAACATTTGATCAACAACTCAACTTCAACGGATATAAATCCAACTGTCACTACAACAAAAACAACCATAAATTTGGAACACCCTAAATTGATATCATCCTTAAGTCATATTTTATTGGTTTTTCTTAAATATAATGCGTTTCGCTTCTTCAGCATTTTTTTTTATTTATTAAAAAAGTTTGTGTAATTTTTTTGTTGTTTTTCTTTCTGATGTGTGTTTATTTGAATGGAAAATTATTTGGGATAAACAAAAAAAAGTCAAGGAAATTATTATGTTTTTCATTGTAGAGAAATGAAAAAGGACTACTGGAGTGGATTAAAGAAGAATGGTGAGAAAATAAATAGCTATAGGAATTCGAATGGGATTCAAATAAGTGTTTTAAAATTTATTTGTTATTAATTAGAACAAAACTGTATTTTAAATAGACTGGCATTTAGGTTATGGTGAGTTGATAAAATTTTATTTAGCGTTTACTTGACCTTAAGCTTCTAGCATATTTTGCATTACTCAGGAAACAAATAAAATTGTCAATTAAATCTTGTACAATCTTTTAATTCGTTCAAATTTAAAAGCCAACTAATTGCTGTAGACATTGGACTTTTATATACACGAATGAATAACAAAAAAACTGTAACTGAAACTGTAATAACCAGGTGAATCGCGGTTTAGAAATCCTTTAACAATCAAGAAAACTACATTGACATACTTGTATGTCGTATAGCACTCCGATTCGACTAAAATCCTCTTCCTTGTCTTCAGAAATTTTTGTTGTGTAATTTTAACAAAGAATTTTAATTTTTCAAGACCACACCGAATTTCCATACGAAGTCTGGTTTTCATTACTCCTTAAAATCATTTCATACCACACGATTTCAAAATATCCAAGCCAGTTTTTAGATTAAAACAACAAAAATGTTCATAAATGTATTGCCTTGGTTTTTAATTTAAGAGAAAATGTAATGATATAACCAAAATCTTTGACTGACAAGGTCTGGTCATAACATTGCGTATCAAATAATATTTTACAAATGTAACAACTACACGAAATTATATTAACATACAAATCAGTAACATAATTGAATATCCCAGAAATAAAAATACTAAAGCAGTCAATGTTAAATTCTCAAAAGTGTAACGCGGAAAAGTACGGAAGAGAACGTCACAAATAATCAAACAAATTTCACTTCAATTAGCAACATTGGTGACAACAGGGGAATAAGAGGTTGGTAATATTTTTTTGTTTCTTTAATTCAACAACTAAAATATATTGGAGTGTCAACCACAAGAAGTATCAAATCAAATGATAGGCTTGACTCTACTGAAACAGTATAACAGATCAGGAAAAAGTAGGTTTTGTTGCCGAATTTTGAATTCAAATTATATTGGCAACTTTAGAATGATATGGTTGTTGTCTGATGCTAGATTTGATTCTAAAATGTTTGAAAACTCTTACGTAACTACTTCCCAAATCGACTAGGAATAAAACTCATTAAAGAGTGACAATGTCGATCGTTACATGTTAGTCCTCAGAGGCAAAGCTGTAAAATGGATAAAACAACAAAATGCTTCGAAAAGATTACACTTGAAGGAAATAATTCGACGATACATGCTCGTTTATTTCATTTGTTTATATAAAGCTATATAAAATATAGATTCACTATACATATGTCCATCATTACTTGAAATACTAGATTTGTGAACAGCCATTAGAATAATTGAAACTTGTTTAATTTATGTGACATTAAAATTTCTATATTTATTTCGGAACAAACAATTTTATTTATTGTTAAAGTGCGGGTCCAATAAATTTATATTCATAAACAATTGATATCAGTTTATCATATTAAAAATTGTTTCACATTATTAATAAATTTTACTTTATTTGTGTATTTGAACAAAAAAACAATAAAATAGATTAAAATAAATAATAAACTATTTATTGATTAATTTGAATATATGTATTATGAATTTTTGACTGCAATATGTGTTCGACATTTTGTTTTATTTTTAATTAATGTCTATATGTGTTTCGTATATTGTGACACTGACAATCCCCAAATATTTCACTCAAAATTTTGAGTGAAATTTTTAAAGATTTTCACAACATACGCAACGCATAAAATAAACTATAAATCAGTCACTTCGTTAAAATTATTGCTTTAATTAATATTCTTAGCTTGCAAATAATTATAATTACATCAGAGTTTACAATTTTATTTTATTCGACACTCATCAAAATAATATTCAACAGTTAAAGTTTTTATATTTTCAATATCGTTCTTACTCGCAAGAACAAAATGTTTATTTATATGATTTGGCTCCTTTGGAGTCGTATGTTTTTTTAATTCCATATGCAGAAAAAACAATTTGAAGTTTTTCGTTATCCATTTTAATTATTTTTATATTAATACTTGCATAATTGAACCGAACATTCGGCGAAATAATTTATTTTTTTTTTAAACGTAGGAAAGCATCAAATTTAAGATAAAAATTAAGTGTGTGAGCATTGAAAAGAAAATATTTATTTTTCACGACATTATTTTTATTTTCACTCCTTTGCTTAGGAATGTTATATTTTTTGAAGTAACTCGCTCCGAAAGAACATTTAAAGGAGTGATACAAGGAGCGTTTTAAACTCTGAATTCACTCAGAGAATTTTGTTAGTAAATTTAATAACCGCCCGTTTTAAAAATGTGTAATAAGTTATTTTATCAATCTAATAACGATTTTTATTAAAGTAATTGCCACATTCGTTCGATTAATACTTTTTGTTATTATTTTAATAAAAATGTTTATCAAAATAAAAATACGGTCAATATTATTAAAAAAATCACAACGGTTGATTAAACTAATAACCAATTCTTATTAAAATGATGAATTCAGACAATCAAATAAAAAATTATGTGATTAACATAGAGCTATTAAAATTAAAACATAAATTATTATTTTTGTAGTTAATTTTAATAACCATTTTATTAGATTAATCACCGACGTTTTTACTTTCAAAACGTAGGTTATTAAATTAATAATAGTATACATTAATCTTACTTTGGGTTATTATTTTGAATAACGATTGATAAAATATTGGTAAGAAACACAGTTTATATCCAGACGCTGAATAAACAACTTTAAAAAATATTTAAAAGTTTTGTGAAAAGTTAAAAGTGTTAAGAAAATTAAACAAGGAAGATTATTTTATTAAACGATAACGTTTGGTATGTGAAACTTTGTAAATTTTTGTACTGTCTATAAAAATTATAGTGGTAAAAAATTGGTTTTTCAGTTCCTGAAGCAGATTCATCAGACAGAACATGTAGAAATTTTGTTCGATGAACAGAGTAGTTAGGCTAAAATTGAGTCAACATGGGACAGGACTAAACAACTGAGACTCAGCGACATTTCAAAATTAAAATCAACTTCGGAAATTTTAACCAAATGGAAGCAATTTAAATTACCGCTTGGTTATAAACTGGTAATTAATAATTCAATATCAGTATCATTCAATAACATTTTAATTATAATTATAATAATATATATATATAATAATTATAATTATTTATAATAATATTCCTTTTAAAATTTTCAGATAGACATTTATTTTAAAGCAATGTTTCCGAAAGCCAGCGATTTTGGTTGTAAATTACCAACCATTTATTCAGAAAATTCAGCCCATTTTTGAAGAACAAATTAAAGATGAAAAGTTAAGAGAGATGGTTGAAGAACTTCGCAATACAGAGAATATGACAGAAAGTAAGTTTTTTAAATTTGTTTTTTGGCTCCAAAAACTTGAAAATCACATACAACAGAAGCAGAATTCCATTCAAATTTTACAGCAACAGAATTTTTTGCTGTCAAATTTGTATGAAATTCTGTTTCTGTTTCTGATGTATTTGAATACCCGGCTATAAGCTAAAACGTTGTTTTTGGACATGTCATTTGTAATTTTTTTGAGTGAAAACAATTAAACCTATTCAATGTTAGATTCTGTAATAATATAATATTTTTCTGTTTTATATTATTTAGATGATATTCTGCTATCAACTATGTATTTACTGCACAGGATACTCCGTCAAACCAACAAAACTTTATAGCATAAAATTTATAAGAAATACACTGTTCGATATTCTTAAAACAGTTTTGCCATTATAGGCGAAACTGTTCAAAATGATGAAGATATGTTACAAAAGTATTTCGATAAAAAATTACCAATTCAGCCCCTTTTGTTAATTAGTGGGTCTATTATAAAGCCAAATAGTATGCTTTGATAATGTACGGTATGAAGTTTATACAACATGGAATAGTAGATTCTTGTATGAGCTTAGATTGAAGGCAATTCTTCACGAGGATGAAGTTTCCCGAAACGAGGGCAGCGAGGGGAGGGAATCCACCGAGTGAAGAATTGCCATCATCCCAAGCGAATACAAGATTCTATTTTATTCACGACTGTAAAATATTTCGTTTAATTTCCAGTTTTCATGCAAAAATTTGTATCGCCATAATGAAATAAAAACATCAAAGATAGCGAAAAACAAAACAAGATTGTTGTTTAATTTGTTAGGGGAATATTTAATAAACTATAGAGCTGTTAAAGAATTTTAATCAAATTCACTAGTTGTGGAATGAATACAATTACAATGGAAGCATACGCATGGAAAGCATATATTTTTAAGTCGTGGATAAAGGAATTGATGTGTGCTTCAAAATATTTTTTCTATGCGAAAAGTCAATTCACTAGTGAAAAAGAATAACAAATTATAGTTGCTATGGTTTTTTATATAATTTTATAAAGTATTTTAAACAACGTAACCATGAAAAAATAGAATATGTATTTTGAATGTTTTGTTGTCGATTTATAACTTTATAATTTATAGTAAATATTGATTATGTATATACCATCATGGAAAAAATTGCATTTCCTACGCGAGATAAAAACGTTTTTCGTTCGTTTTTCGTTCTCCTCTTGTAGGAAAATATACTATTATTTATTCAACTTAAAATATCCGCAATCAGCAACCAATTTTGGAATTTTATCCAAAAGTATTTTTATACATTGAAAGTAGGGCATGGTCGATTAATCGATTGGGACTAAATATCGATTAACGATTAATATGAAAGTTTTAACACCGATTAATCGATTAATCGATTAAATAAAATTTTCACTAATTCTAATATTTTTATTAATTTTTTTTAAACAAATACATATATAAATAATACGTATATCATATTTAAAAGTTCAACTTTTACAATGACATAAGAATAAACAAAAATTTAATAGCTATCTATGTATTAAGGGCGTAAAGTAGGTATTTTTTGCCTAAGAGTCAAATTGTTGCTCTAGGCGTTAGCCTAGGACCTGTATCTCCCTCTCTGTCATTGCAATTTTCAGACCTTACAAAATTATGTGTTTAAAAATATACTGTACTAACTGAAAATGATAAGAAACAAGCTGTTTCCTTCAGAATGGAAAGTAATGGAGTTCAATGTACTTCAAACCACAGTTTACTGTTTGGATTAATAATAAAAATATTACTTAAGGCAAAGTAAAGATTTTTGCATTGGGATCAAATTTTGTTATTAATGTAATTTGTGGTTAATTCATAGCAACTAGAAAAGTAATTCGTAAGAAAAAGAGACTACATCTTTAGACAATAAACCTTTTCACAATTCGGTACATTTTCGTAAATTTAGATTAATCGATTAATAATTTTTTTGTTCGATTAATCGTACAATTTGCGAAATGATCAATTAATCGAACAATCGATTAATCTAACCATGCCCTAATTGAAAGGCGATAAAGAAAGAGCATATTCTTCGGTCAATTTGTTGATTGATTTGTTAAATTCATATCAATAATATATATTATTAGTTTAGCTATGTAAATTTATTTTTTAATTAATAAAAAATATAGTAAAATATAATAAATATTACTATATTTTTTATTTTATATACGCACATAGATTCCTTTTGTTCTTTTAATTTTTATCACATATAAATTTAAAAATACTTTAAAGCAAAATTATGAATTATTTTAGAATTAAAACTGTGAAATATAAATACTTTAAGATTAAATGAAAATAATTGAAATAAATAAAATCGTTAATAAAAAATTTATGCTCTCTTTTATTTAAAAAGTGTAAAATATAAGTTCCATTATTAATTTAATAAATTTCATTATTAATTTAATAACATCTTATTATTGATTTAATAAGAACCTATTATTAATCTAATTAGATTGTATTATTAATCTGATAACCTAATATTATTTTAAAAACAATTTTATTATTAGAATAATATATGTCATTTATCCAAGGGATACCTAATATAAATGTAATCCATTATGTTATTATTTTAATAAGAATTTTTATAAATATAAAAGCTATCGTTTTTAGATTTAAAATTTAATTTTTTTTGTTAGTAAATATTACGAACAAATAATATTAGTTTAATAATGCCTGTTATTACGAAATTAGTGAAAATAATCACAAGTTGTGATTAGCTGTATAATAATCACCAAATTATTAATCAAATGGCTATTTTGATAGTTTTTAATAACAGAATTCTCTGAGTGTTGAATTATATGAAAAATTTTATCAATCGCTGTTGAGTTATGTACATGTTAATTACTTTAATTTTTGTTTTCTATTTATTAAGGATTGAAAGAAATACAAAAAGCAGAGAAAAATTAAATGAAAAGATAAGCAAAGTGCTAATGATCTAACTTCAAACACTGACCCTTAAATATTAAATGTGCCAACTTTATTACGATATCCCATTAATAGTGCACTTCTCGAAGTATTAACTCACACCAAGTGCCAGAAATGATGTAGTAAAACAAATTACGTGTTTTACCACAACAACTTCCCAAGAACACCAAAACTCCCAAACTAACATTTTGCTAACATTCTTTCCCAAAATACAAATCAATTTTAATAATATTTCCCAATATCCAAACAAATAAATTAATTAACATAAACCTAAATTCAAAAATAAATAGACCAACAAAAAACAAACGCTGACTAAAACTTTAGTTTTTGTAAATAATTTTCCACTATTTGGGTTATTCAAAATTACAAAATCGTTTTTGTCTAAATTAAATTAAAAGAAATGTTAAATTCGCGAAATTAAATAAATACAAACAGTTTAATTAAAGTAGTGTTGTGAATCCATTATTTAAAACAACATCTTCACCACAATCGCGTAGCGTTGTTAATATTATATAGTAGTGTTATACAAAATTTGCACTACACTTTAACATAGTAGTGTACGTGAAGAAATTTTGCACTACATTTGGCGCAGCCGGTTATCCTTACCGACAAAAGGAATAGGAATTTAAAGGAGCAAACGAACCAGCAAACCCAACCACTACAAGGATACTAACAACGAACTGTGTTCCAGCTTCAAGGGAATTTCATTTCAACAATAGCAAAACATTTCAAGTCTCAACAACAACCATGGATACAATCTAAAACCGTCAGAAGCTCATTAAAGAATTGGAGTGTATGTTAGAATAAAAGGTAAACTAACTTCATTTATCAAACTATTATTTATAAGAACATTAACTTGTAGCATCGTAAACTATAGTTACTAGTAATAAATTATAAGTTAATTAGCAAACTAAATTTTTGAGTTAACCAGTTTTGAGTAATTTTTAGTAAATCTTGTTTGATTTTTTTTTTAACAATAGTTAGTTATTGGTTAGTTCAGGCAGCTCAATAGTATAGTATTAAATTGAAATCAGTAATTTTTCTTATCTAAATATCACTTAATTTGGAAAATTTAACCAAAACTCGAAATTTGGTCATCATCTTTTTGTATTCAATCCGTATTTCCCTGTAGTCAACCCGATAGTTATTTTTCCTGTATTCAATCCTATAATCCTGTCCACATAATAATAAATACTTTTCTCTCAAAATGCTAGATTCTATGGTAGTCTATATCGACCACCTATTCGGTATTGTTAACAAATTTGACATTAACAATATCGAAAAAATTGACACTTTTGTTATGCAAGCCAAAAATGTCATATGTCTATTAAACAACCTAGAACAGGAAATGTTTGCCAAAATTCTATACTCACGTATAACAGTCATGTTAAATAAACTATTCGAACCATTCCCAGACATAGAGTCAACTTTACGTATATATTTTGTATTATCCTTCAGAGAAGCTAGTTCTCCTCAACTCGACACAACTCAACATAACACAAACTCTCCTCAATTTCACTACACATCTTCAGATACAACATACATTCCTTCACAAAATATAACAAACACACAAACAACATTTAGAAAATCTCCTCCACTGACATTACCAAACAGTATGATCCCACAACACCAAAACGAAAATCGAATTACTCCACGGCCCCCATCATCCGATATATCATCTCTTCCATCGTTTTCTGCTGTTCAGGCTACATCAAATATTCTTACACCAAACCTATCTAATCCTACGCAACATCCAACATTTCCTTCAGTATCAGACTACCATGAAAAACTACAATCCCATTTACCCTCTTATTCATATTTACAGCCACAAGTAGAAAATATGCCTAATCCTTATAGTACAACTGACAGTAACTCCAGTAGTTCACCACACGTTCCACCTAATATGATGAATCAACATTTCTCATATCCCTCACAGCCACATTCCAAAAAACCTTGTAACCAATCAGAAAACAATACAAACAATACAAATTTTCAAACAGAACGACCTAATTTAAATACAAATATTATATCAAAATCAGACTTCAATATAAACTCTGAAGCCCCGACACCACTTTCAAACTGTTTACAAAACACAAAACTAAATTTATCGGACAATTTTGACATAGAGCCTGCATCAGTAACCGCACAAACAATAGGGGCATCTACATTACATTTTAACCCGTCTAGTACTTCCTTGTCAAATAATTTCCCTTTTACCGACACGCATACAGATATTCCGTCTTTAAATATTAACACTGACGACCTAAATTATTTAAATTCAGAAAATAATGCATCAAGTCTGCTTCCAATTCTTCCACATGGTTCTGCTGATAATTCTTCAAGTTCACAGGATTCAAACTTAAAAGATAAACTCGAAACAAATGATAACAAATTTGCTAAAATGCCAAACGGCTCACGCGAAGCAAAACCAAATTCAATCCTCTTTGTAAGCAATCTTACAGAAAAAGTTCTATTATCCAAATCAATCATTCAAAATATCCAGAAAACTCCAACTGACTCAACTCAAATTACAGAGCCCGATCCAACCCTTTTCGTAAACAATCTTACAGAAAACGTTCAAATTTTAAAGCCCAATTCAACATCCCTTGTAAACACTATTACAGAAAATTCTCTGTTATCTTTATCAGATACACATAGTAGCCAAAAATTTCCGATTAACAAAACTAGGCCAAATACGCCCGACAATAACTCAGACAAATCACAAATTAAATCAAAAATTATTTCAACGCCAATTCTTTATTCCGAAGTTCTAAAACAAAACATGTCCCGAAACTTAATGCATATTCCTATAAAAATTTCGAACACAACGCAAATTTCATCAATACCAACCAAATTAAAAAATACTAAAAATTATACACACCATAAACTACAAACTCCCACTTTGAAATGCCAAACTAATTCTAATCGTAACGAAAGTAGATTCCAGAAACAGAAACCACCAATCAGCCCTAAGAAAAATCAATATTTGCCTTCAACGACCACATTAAAATGCCATAATAATTTTATTTGTCACAAAAACAAAATCTTGAAATCAGAAAACCCAACCAGTTCTAAGAAAAATCAATATCTGCCCTCAACTATGGTAGGGGAAAAGAAATCGTCAAACAAAAAACCAAATATCAAATTACACAGCCGCCGAAGTATATCTAAAACGATTAACACAAATATGAAAGTTCGAAAACACAAAACTGACCAACATTCGATTAAGCTTCAACCAAGCAATTCATACCACTCCGACAACGAAAATATTAAAACGTTGAACCAGTCTGCTACGATAAATTACCATGACTCTAATAACAAACTAACTGTAAACAACCGCGACCAAAAAAGACCCAGACGTATTGAAAATTGGATACACTGTCCATTACAACTTTCCAAACTGTGGAAATCAATTTTACTATATCTTAGCCTTTCGTGGAGTCGTGTAAAGAAAACTACTACCTTACAACTTACACTGCCAATAACCAATAAAATTCAATCTCGTTCTTATGCATCTAATTCAGTTCACTGGCTTGAGAATCTGTTCCAAAAATTTCCTGTCTGTTTTCCAAATAATTTACTACTAGCATCTCGTAAAATCATATTCGACATTGCAAAGTTTTGTACAACCGGTCATCTGTTACACATTATTAGAGACAATACTTATTTGCTAGTCAAGTACACAAATCAAATTCGAAGTAACTTTCCTTCAAAATTACTTTCTAACGATAAAATTTCCACATTTTTAAAAACAACAGCTTTCTAAAAAAATATCAAATTCCGCTTAAACCAACCTAAAGCATAGGTAAACCAAATCATCTTATCCTAAATATAATACTAATCTAAACCATAAGTAAATCAAACCTACCTATTCTTAACCTAATACTAACCTAAACCATAAGCCAACCAAACAAACCTATCCTAAATACAATACTAATATACACCACAAGTTAATCAAATAAACCTAATACTAGCCTTAAGCATAAGTCAAATCTAATCAATTTATACTTACAATTTATACAATATACAAGAAACATAATAATCGAAAAACAATAATCTTATTACCAATACTGATTCCGATCAATAATCAATACAATCAATAAAAATAATAATTCTAAAATCATTAATCTTAAATAATCATTACCATAAAATACATATTATATTAAGGCAGCAGTTTGTAAGATACGCAAGCTAATCAAAACATAACATAATTTTTAACAGAAACAAAAAAAATTATTTACTACAAATTTTATTTACTATACAACTAAGTGTTCATATTTCATAACATTTTATTTTACAAGATCAACTTTATTTTTATGTAGCTATCAATTGAGCAAAATTTATTTAAAATAAGTAGTACCGTTGAACTCATTCTATAACGAACAGTTGAGTTGATTTAAACAATATAAAAATATAGATTAAAAAAAAACAAGACGATAAACTAGAATTTAAGAACGGGAAATACATTTAAGTTTCATATGCTTAAGATTTCAAGCTAATTTAAGTCAAACGATCTACTAAACATAAACGGCTCATATTGCGGAAAGAAAACAATTTCTTTAAAAACGTTTTTTTTTTGTTCCCAAATTTCTGTCATTGAAATAAACAAATAATCCTAAAACCAAAACAAAAAGAAATAATGACCTACATCAATATTCCTACATAATGTTTTTTATTTACTAAATACTAACGTATTCATATTTTTCAAGTTCATAAAATTTTATCATACATAATAAATATGGCATCTCCAATTAATCAAGGTCGTAAAAAAAAAAAAACAATTAAAAATATCCAATTTCATTTTTAAAATTTAAATAATTATACAGTAATAAGTCGGCAATCTTTTTTTTTTCAATAAAAACCGTACGCAATTTTTTTATAAAAGATTTTGAATTTAAAAAATAAAAAAGAAAAATTTTTCTTTCTGACTTTGAAACTAAATAGATTAAATAATATCTGGATAAGTTTAATTGTACCTTTAAACCTGGTTTAAAGACTATAATTATAATTTCGAAAATTAATAAATTAGAAATAAGTTTAGATACATAAGAAAAAACTAAAATTTAACAGTCATCATCTTATTTGTACTATATTTTTATACTTTATAACAGTAAGCATACAGAAATCATTTTACTGAAACTGAACTAAACTGAAATTTTTTCTTAATTTTGAAACTTAAATAAGATTAATAAAACACAAAATATTTGTGTAGACACATAATTTTTCACAACTTTTCTGTTATTTCAAGTTTTTTTTCGTAATTTTTATTTTCATAAATTTAAGATTAGATTAGTTGTATAATTACAACTATTTAACTGAATGAAAAAATCGAAAGTAAATCTAGCTATGTACTCAGTAAGCAAAATAAGACTTAGAATCGATACTCACTTCTTTTTAAATACATTACATAACTTGGCAAAATTTTGTGCTCATCGTAAACTGCCCTACCTAATTTCCTTTTAATTCCCTACAACGATAATCCCAACATTTTTTTCCGTGGGAGAGAGGAATGTAGTAAAACAAATTACGTGTTTTACCACAACAACTTCCCAAGAACACCAAAACTCCCAAACTAACATTTTGCTAACATTCTTTCCCAAAATACAAATCAATTTTAATAATATTTCCCAATATCCAAACAAATAAATTAATTAACATAAATCTAAATTCAAAAATAAATAGACCAACAAAAAACAAACGCTGACTAAAACTTTAGTTTTTGTAAATAATTTTCCATTATTTGGGTTATTCAAAATTACAAAATCGTTTTTGTCTAAATTAAATTAAAAGAAATGTTAAATTCGCGAAATTAAATTACGTAATTCTTAAGTACAATTAAATGAAAGAAAAACAAAAACTAAAGTTGTTCAGTGGGTCAAATCGATTACAATAATAATTAATAATCATTTTTTAGTTATAAAAATAATTTTTCAATTAACAATTAGTCAGTCAGTGTTCAGACAATTACCGGAGTCAGTTTTTACACAAATTATTAACACGGTCGTTCTAAAAAATTCAAAAAATCAATTCAGTCGTTTTACAGAAATTAATTAATTTAGTCGTGAAAAAACCAATTAATCAATTATTATTTTAGTTATTATTAAAAACAAGTGAGTTAACAAAAGGGTTTTGGGCGGTCAATCCACAATACACCCTTAAGTAAAATTGTTTAAAATATCAGTCAACGAGTGAAGTAAAGTTCTCGATTATCTTTACTGAAAAGAAATTAATTACAATTTGTTAAGATTAAGTGAAAAAAGCAATAATTACTGTCTTTTCCGCCCAATAAGAGGCAATTATTAATAAGTACTAGACTATAACCATAATTGAGTTTGTAGTAACAAATAAATCATATTATAAGTGACTATAACATACCAAATAATTGTACATTTATGTAAAAATTAAATAAATACAAACAGTTTAATTAAAGTAGTGTTGTGAATCCATTATTTAAAACAACATCTTCACCACAATCGCGTAGCGTTGTTAATATTATATAGTAGTGTTATACAAAATTTGCACTACACTTTAACATAGTAGTGTACGTGAAGAAATTTTGCACTACAATGACACCCTAACGTTACAAACGCTAAAACTTCTGATTCGCTTTCAAAAATTTATGTTTTGTTAAAAGTTAAAATATGTTTGCTTGATGCAAAAAGCTTAAACGACCTTTACTGAATTGTAATTGTGTCAAAAAATCATGTAGTTTGTCAAAAGATAAATATATGATATTTTGTTGCCGAATTTTATTCTTGTGTTTTAGATGACATGAAATATAATTGACGTGTACCTTTGCTGAGTGAATGCACCTTAAGACGTTGCCGAATAATGGGGTCTGCAGCTCTGCAATATCAGGTAACAGCGATTTAATTTCTTGACAAGAAACATCTAAGCTAAAGAGGAAGGGTTTCTGAGAAATTGTTTTAGCGAATTCAGCGTTGACCACTTTTCTATAGAGAAAAACAGCGGCAAAGTATCAGATTGCAACTTAAATCAAATTTTTTTAACAAAAGATTTAAGAAAATATAAGGTAGTTGCAGATAGAATGTCGTTTTTTATTACAGTTTTAAACGTTATTTTTGTTAAACGTTTTAGACCAAAACTAAAAACAATATACAGACTGCAGTTTTGAAGATTCGGCCTCTTGAGGTATCACTTCCTACATATTTTAGTGTTGCATTTAAAAGTTTAATTAGTGGATCAGAAAACCAGTTTATATATGGAGCGAAGCTAACCAGAAAATCAGCTACTAAAACTCTACATGATTTCCAATTCCAGAATTCTCTGGTATTCGATCAGATTTAGATCGATCTAAAATGTAAGTCAAACTTTATGAAATGGGCAACGAATACGCCAAGCTTATAGTACTAACTCGTTATGTATAATATAATAATGTTACTCTGTCGAGTTTTGAGTTCAGAAAATCTGCATTAAACTGTCAAAAAAACAGGTTGACCTTGGTATATTTCTTATATATGGAAAATATAATTTATAGTAGAGTATGGAGGTCCATCACATTAAAAATTTCATTTCTGTTTAGGAGTTCGATGGGAATTGGCTACCAAAATGTCGCAAGAATTCTTATGAGGTTGGGCAAATTTAAAATTAAATATAATTTGTGTAAACCTTAAAGTAAATTGAAAAAACAAAATACTTAATTCGAAAATGTTACATAATGTTATTTAAGTAAATTAAAAAGTTTTGTAATATATGATAAATCAAAATATGTAAAATGAATTATATTAATGCTAAGATGATAATGATGTAAACTTTAGAATCACCTTGTTTAATTGTTGTATTAATTAACTTGTTTTATAATTTATTATTGTACAGTTACCTTACTTTTATTATGTCCGTATCATTATCATCATTTGATATTATATTGTTAGTTAGTCGTTTGTTGGCAGTCAATATTAAAACATTAAAATTATAAAGTTGTACCATAATAAAATATTATTTTATTTATCAAAAACTTAAAGTTAGTTTCAAAGAAATTAACATTTGGCGACGAAAAACGAACCCAAGTTATAAAAAAAATATTGTGAAATTGTGATAAAGTGCAATGGAAGCTTTCAAAGAAATTATGGTGCAACAACAGCAATTTATGCAAGCAATGATAACGGAACAAAGGCAATGGTTTGAACGAAACAAAACAGGTGTTACTAGTGATCACGTGTCTTCAATTCCATGTTTTCACAAATTTGATAAAGAAATGCACAACTGGTCCACATATTTAATACAAATGCAACAGCATTTTGAGGGATATAAAGTTTCTTTGGATGCTCAAAAGAGAGCTTGTTTTTTATCTTGGATTGGTGATACTACTTTTGAGTTACTTCAAAATCTATTTGGAACAGAAAGTCTGGTGAGTAAAACTTTTAAAGAATTAACCACTAAATTAACCGAGCATTTTACCTTAAAAACACATGTACTTGCTGCTCGATGTGCTTTCAAAAATACCGCTATGAAACCGGGACAGAGTTATTCTGAGTGGGTAGCGGAACTTCGAGGTGTTGCTCGAAGTTGTTTGTTTGTTTGCCAAAAGGAAGGATGTGGTGAGCCATATGTTGATTTTGAAATTCGAGATCGTATTGCAATCACTTCACCGCATGAGCATGTGCGTTCTCAGGCACTACAAAAAACAAATCCAACTCTAGAGGAAGTCATGGAAATCGCCAACGCTTTTGAATCGACGAAAAAATCATATGAAACTATTAAAGCCGAGAATTCCAGTTCGGAAGTTCATCAAATTCAACCAAAGGAAATAATTGTTAAAAAATCTTCACTACATCAGTTTGGTAATCACAGAAGTAGGAGTCGAACGCGTC
This sequence comes from Diogma glabrata, assembly GCA_963693315.1. Lineage (NCBI taxonomy): Eukaryota > Metazoa > Arthropoda > Insecta > Diptera > Cylindrotomidae > Diogma > Diogma glabrata. The sequence continues at coordinate 328,795,324 of OY856186.1, read as the reverse complement.
ACAACAACTTTTTAAATCGTGGATCATCTTATTCAAGTAAGCCAAACTTTAATAATTATAACACTAATAATTATAATAAAGCAAGACAATCGTGCCCTGGTTGCGGTTTCAGTCATGCACGTCGTGATTGTTTTCACATTAAATCTGTATGTAAAAGCTGTAACAGATCAGGTCATATATCTACTGTTTGTTTATCGTCCTTATCGAGACAAAATTGTTCTAGAGGTCAAAGTAAAAGTCAAAGCCCCAGTAGAAAGTTGCAACGGGATTTCTCAATAAATTCTGTTAACACATCAACATTTGAAGATGTTAATACAATAGAAAGTATAAGTACAGTTAATTTAAATGAAATAAATATTAATAATAATAAAATTATGGTGAATTTAAATATAAATGATACAGATATGTCATTTCAATTGGATACTGGAGCATCGTGTTCAATAGTAGGGTTATGTGGTTATGATAAAATAGGATCACCGACGGTTAAACCAAGCAACAAAGTATTAAAAGCTTATGGTGGTCATACCATTCCATTGAAAGGGGTATCTATGGTTAAGGTAAAGTGGGATGAAAGTATTATGCAGCTTCCACTTATGATAGTAAATAGTCAAATAGCATCAAATATTTTAGGTATGGATTGGCTTAAAAATTTTAATATTAAATTAAATTTTTCTTTAAACTCAAAAGATTATGAGAGTAATGTGAACAATATTAAAGTAGTTAGTGATAAACTAAGTTCACAGGCTAGTGATTTATGTTCGGAATTTTCAACTTTATTTTCATCTTTTGGTGGTTGCTGTAATTCATTTGAAGCTGAAATTATTTTGAAGTCAGATGCTCAACCAAAATTTTTTAAGGCTCGGAGTCTGCCTTTTGCTCAAATCTCTGGAGTACGTGAAGAAATAGACAGACAAGTTGCTGATGGTCTTTTGAAACCAGTAAAATTTAGTAGATGGTCCTCACCTATTGTCGTTGTTACTAAAAGCAATGGAAAATTGAGAATATGTGGAGACTTTAAGGTCACCGTCAATTCACAAATCGAGATAGACCGATATCCAATTCCACGAATTGAAGAATTATTTTATAAGCTACAGGGTGGACAATTTTTTTCAAAAATTGATTTGAAAGACGCTTATCTACAGATTCCTCTGTCAGAAGAGTCGAAGAAAATTATGGTAATAAATACGCCATTCGGATTATTTGAATATCAAAGATTACCGTTTGGGGTGTCGAGTGCTCCAGGAATTTTTCAACGATTTATGGAAGAAGTCGTAACTGGAATACCTCATTGTGCTGTATATTTTGATGATCTCATTGTCACAGGAGAAAATAATGATGAACATTTACAAAATTTAAAGGAAATCTTTTCCCGTCTTGAGAAGTATGGTCTACGTTGTGTTCGTGAAAAATGTCAATTTGCTAAGGAGTCTATAGAATATCTTGGACATGTCATATCTGCCAATGGAATTCGGATGTCTTCAACTCGCCTAGATGCAATTCAATCCATGCCTCGCCCAACAAACGTTAAAGAAGTAGAAGCATTTATCGGAAAAATAAATTATTACAATAAATACGTTCCTGGTTTTTCAACAATAGCTGCGCCTTTGAATGAACTGCGTCATGCAGATACAAAATTTATTTGGTCGGAAAAACAGGAAGCAGCATTTCAAAATCTGAAAGACAGTCTACTACAGTCCTTAGAACTTGTACATTTTCGAGATAATTTTCCAATTTTACTGGCTACAGATGCTTCATCAATTGGTTTGGGTGCTGTAATTTCTCATCGATATCCGGATGGATACGAATATCCAATTGCTTTTGCTTCTAAGACATTAAATAGTCATCAAAGAGCCTACAGTCAAATTGAAAAAGAAGCACTCGCTATTATTTTTGGTGTAACAAAATTTCATCAATATTTATATGGAAGGAAATTTGAATTATTGACTGATCATAAGCCACTCACTACTCTATTTAATCCAAATAAATGCTTACCTACTATGACCATTCATCGGTTGCAACGCTGGGCTATTATACTTCAAAGCTACACATACAGTATTAAATACAAGCCGACAGCTTTACATAGTAATGCCGATTGTTTGAGCAGATTACCTATTGGCTTGGATCAAAATTTTGATGATTATGAAAATAGTTTTTTGTACAGTATTGAGCAAGTAAATCATGTTCTAATTGAAGATTTTCCAGTAAATTCAAAATATTTAGAAAAAATGGGATCTGATGACCAAATTTTATCCAAAGTTCGTCATTATATCGAATTTGGATGGCCAAGAAAATTAAACAGCATTGAAAAGAACGAAATAGGTCCATATTTTGAAAGGAAATATGCTCTTAGTATGCAAGAAAACATAGTTTTACTCCAGACAGAATACACTAGAGTTGTAGTTCCACGTTCACTGCAATCAAAAGTTCTCCAACTTCTTCATGAAGGACATTGGGGTGCCTCTCGAATGAAGCAAATGGCTAGACGATATTGCTGGTTCCCTTCGATTGATCGAGATATTGAAAAATTAGTGCGCAATTGTAAAGTATGTCAATCAGTTGGTAACAGCCCAAAAGCAGAATTCAGTCAATGGCCAGCAGCCGAGAGTCCTTGGGAAAGGATTCACATTGATTTTGCGGGACCGTTTTTTGGAAAAATGTGGATGATTTGTGTTGATGCGTTTTCAAAATATCCCTATACTTTGCAAATGAACAATATAACCAGCACAACTACCATTCATTCGCTCCAAAATATTTTTGCCATCGAGGCACTTCCTGCCACTATAGTTACAGACAACGGAGCGCAATTCACCAGCGCAGAATTTCAACGTTTTTGCCAGCTTAATTCTATTAAACATCTCACCACAGCACCATTTCATCCAGCATCAAATGGTTTGGCAGAAAGATTCGTTAGAACATTTAAATCAAGTTTTTCTAAGATAATGGCTGATGGAAGCAGTGTACAGCAAACACTGGTGAAGTATTTATCAACTTACCGTGCAACCCCTAATCCAATTACTGGAAAGTCTCCAGCAGAACTATTGCATGGTCGACAGCCGCGGAACTTATTATCTGTCTTAGTTCCGAGTAATAAACATAAATCACCAGCAGTAGAGGAGTCAAAATTTAAAGTAAAAGAGAAAGTTTATGCAAAAAATTTTTCTCGTGGGGTAAAATGGCTAAAAGGAGAAATCATTCGTGTCGTAGGGGGCAAGATGTATTCAGTTCAAACACCGTCTGGTATCTGGAAGCGCCATCAGAACCAGTTGAGAACGAGACAAGAAGATACTGGCGAATTCGAAAAACATTTCGAATTTATTCCTAAAAATTCCAAAACTAATATGTCGCTTTCTAATTTTAGAACCTTTGACGAATCTAATTCTCCTAGTTCAGGGTCCACAGCCTTCAATCAAGAAGCTCAACAACAAAGTAGTTTTGGGCAACAAGATGACAACAATCAAGTTAATCCGAGTTCTGAGTCGGGTATGCCTGTACTTGAATCCAGTCCTGATTTGACTGCCATCAGGAGATCAGAACGTTCCAAGAAGCCAATTGTGCGTTTTCAATTTTAAATGTAGATGTCATAATTTAGTGGTGGAGAAATGATAAATCAAAATATGTAAAATGAATTATATTAATGCTAAGATGATAATGATGTAAACTTTAGAATCACCTTGTTTTGTTGTATTAATTAACTTGTTTTATAATTTATTATTGTACAGTTACCTTACTTTTATTATGTCCGTATCATTATCATCATTTGATATTATATTGTTAGTTAGTCGTTTGTTGGCAGTCAATATTAAAACATTAAAATTATAAAGTTGTACCATAATAAAATATTATTTTATTTATCAAAAACTTAAAGTTAGTTTCAAAGAAATTAACTAGAGAAAACGGATCTGAATTTTGTTATGTTCGTGATCTAAAGTCACTACCTCCCCGTGCCGGAATTTGATAATTTACGCGCCCGCTGCATTCCGTAGGTATATGGTAACCGTTTCTTAGGCTCTTTTTCCGGAATTGAACCTCTTGAAGCTGCGCTTGTGTTATTATTCTTGGTGTTGGTGTAATTCCTTTATTACGTGGAACATATTCAAACATGAAAGCAGTTCTGTTGACACACAAAAACATTCCATCGTCCAAGATGATCTGATTAATAAGCCCTCAATTTATATTTGTCACATTTTTTTATGGATGAACCTTGGGTTTCACTGTTACAATTCCCACATTAACCTCGCCATGCATCTTAACGCACAAAAATCAAAGCAAGTTTTCCTAATAGCGTCGCAAAATTTCGTGGTATACAATCCGACCAATATTTCCCAAATATCTTGGCACTTCTAACCTTCTCAAAATTATCAAACACTTTTCTCAAAGTCAAATATTGCTTTGTTAGTTCTGCTGAAAGCTCCTTATCCCAATCACACTTTGATTCGCAAAGTTTTTGAAAAAACATCTTCACCAGCACAACGGATGGACTTAGCCAGCCTAACGGATCCAAAACTCTTGAATATTTAGATATCACCGGACGTTTGGTTGGCATTCTTGATTCAAATTTTGTAACTTTAAACGAGAAGGAATGAATCATCAATTTGATCTCACCGAAGCCCCAAAGCCTTCAAACGATCATCGTTTTCGGCCGAAATTATCTTTACTTCTGATGTTTCGCGTAATTCATCGTGGTTCAATTTCCATTTTTTTTTTCAATTCAATACCGTCCGTTTTGAGTAATTAAGAAATTGGGTTCTTTAAATCATTGGCCTCATCAATTGTCTGAGTACCACATAATAGATTCTCAACATAAAAATCATTTTATATGACTTTCTTCAATCTTGTTTCCTCGTTTTCATTAGCCATGCAGAACTCGCTAACCCAAATGTAATGGTGGTAAGTTTGTAGTGTCGTATAGGACTAGCCTTTTCTCTCCATAAAATTCTTTGATACCTTTGACAATTTTAAGCACATTCACCTGTTGGTACATCTTCTCAATATCGCCCGTCATTGAGCGAAACTTAATCAGAATAGACCACAAAATTTGGTTGAAGTGTTGGACCCACATACATCTATTGATTTAGAGACACTCCAGTCGATGACACTGCTGTCGCCGAACCGTCAAAAATATCGCACACTTTTGTTGTAGAGCTATCTGGTTTGAACACAGAATGATGTGGCAAATAGTAGCTCTGAGTTTCCGATAGGTTTGGTTCGTTAATTTTTATTTCAACTACGCGTGTTCATATTTCAGACATTCATTGATCCAACATTGTAGGCGCTTTGCAATTCATCGTTTCTTTGCAGTTTATTTTCCAATTTGTTGAATCGTTGTACTCGCGCATCGTCATTGAATGGAATTTGAACCACAATTGTTACACAATTGTCACTGGTTTTAGTTTCAACATACATTTTTACATCGTTCACATCGTTTTTCTTCAATCACTACACACAGCAACTTTTTCAGGCTCACAAAATTTTTTTAAACTCTCTTCCAAATTTAAGGTATGCATCACAGTTGCATACGGTATAACATCATGACTGAGTTGCATTTCACTACTAGTAAATATCCAACCAACAATAGAATCATGGGTGTCTAACCATTAGAATTCAACACATTCTTCTTCAACACATCAAAAGAAAATTTGAAGCTTATGATGAGATCAATTAGTCCGGAAATATTGAATTCCAGATCAGCTATGTTTTATCCTAATTTATTCACAAATGCCTGTTATTATTATTTCTATACTTGAGATGTCCTCCGGTAACCATTTAATAATAAAAGCCTTGATTTTCAGCTCATAATTCTGATTGAAGAGTGATTTTGCTTTCAAATTCATATTTCCCCTGCAAGTTTTCTGCTCTGTCAGTCGTTTAACTATAATATTTACTTTCTTCATGTCATATGTAATCGCCAGGTTTTTTAACAGAACTCGACATTGATGACAATCATCATATACATTGTTCACTAGTAGGGTTGCTGTCGGAAGCAATGAATTTCATTATCTAGTAACAATCGAGCATGCTACGGGAGGCTGGTTGCCATCTTCAGTGGAAGTAGAACGCGTTGCGGTTGTGGAAGTTGATCCGCTCGTGCGTGGTGTGTTTGTGTGCAATATATAGAAGAAGCTTCTGCTCGTGGTGTGTTTGTATGCAATATTCTGTGGTGTTTTCTGTTGCACTCAGAGCATTTTCGGTTACTTCTGCATCTTTGTGCTTAATGTCTCGTGCTCAAACAATTAAAACACAATTTTTCTTGTGCCGCAAACCCGCGTCGATTATTCACATTTAGTTCCAGGAGTTTTTTACAGTTTGATATGAAGTGGTCCTCTTTGAACATTGGGCAAATGAGACCATTGTTTGAAGACTACATCAGTTTCATTCTCATTGGTTTATTGAGATTGCTGTTTCTATTAGATATAGGTTAAAGGACTCTCATTCATCGCATCTATCAGTAAAAAACTGTTAAAAGTGTTCCATGGAAGGAAACTCATGATTTGCCGATTCCATTTATCATCCATTTTTCTCATCAATATGTAAATCAACCAAGGATTCCTTAGTTCTGATTTAGGATCATTAAGTGCCTTCAAGCCTCACAAAAACGAATCGGAAATGTCATTCAAGTGATGTAGCGACTTTGCAGAATCAGGAACAATATTCGGAAAATCAAAGAATTTGTTGTAATTTTATTCCGTAATACCTATATGCATTATCAATTGACGAGCATCTTCGGTCAATAAACTTTTAAGGTGTTGAAGTATTTGAAATATTTTTGTTATGAATGATATAGCTTCATACATGTTTTTTAACGTCGGAAAAGTGTCTCATCTTTGCCTGAGAACTTTGGAATGTCGAGAAATAGCAGCTTCACTTCAATTTCAATAGCGTTCTTCACATTTGCCACGTCCTCAATAATTTTTTTTCTACATTATTAACTCTGGCATTGTTCGCGTCTAGATCCGGTTCTTGTTTGCCCTCAAAATATATCGTCCATTGTGCCAAGTTTTCATTTAGCTCAAAGATTAAATCATCCATTTTAGTTTTTCGTTTGCCTCATCAAGCCCACTACATGCGCATATAGGGAAATCAGCTTGTTCGTCACAAAGTAGTTGTGGTAATGTTGGTAAAGTTCTCGGGTCTTATTATATCATAAATGGTTGTTGCTTCTTTGCTGTACTTTGAAATCTGTGCTTTGAAGTGCTTCAGTCTTTTGATGAAGCGGTTCAAAACCCTCTTTCCGCCATTATTGCTAATCGAAAATATTTTTAATAAAATGTCTATAATACTTCACTTTTTGCCATTGTTTTTATGCAATTGTACAATGTTTTTAAATTACTATTGTTTTTTACAATACTGACCAGTTCAATACAAACCAGTTCCATTTATTGATTCACCATTTACTTTAAATAGGTCTTGATAAATAAATTTTCAGTCCAGCTGCAAGGACCATGTACAAAGTGATTCTCGATTTCGCAATACTCGCTAAAAATTGATTCAAAAATAAACATTGTAATCTTCACTTTAAATCTATTTTATTTCACAATATATTCACATAACATTCTAAAAATTCTATTTCACATATAACTAATTACACATACACATATTACAATATATTTGAAAAAAATTTTAATCGCAATCACCAAGAATTAATATTATTTTTGCGGCTAATATTATTTTTGCGCTTTACTTATAGATACTACTTTAGTGAAACAATTTTAAAAATGGTTGGATTACTAAGACTACAACAATTAGAATCATAAAAACAAAAATTGTACTGAAACCAGCATCTGTACTAAAATTGGCATCCACTTCTGTAAACCAAACGTAAACAAAATAAACATTGGTGAGTAAAATGAATTGTTTTTTCTGACAAAACATGGGGTAAATGAGATTTCATTATGAGATTTCATTCATCAACCGGAGTCAGACGAAGAGGGTTGTCTCCTAACTTTTAAAGGAAAAAAAATAATCGAATATAGAAAAATAAGTTTGTGTTAGTATTTATGAAGATAAACGGAGGCATACAATTATATAATTGGTGAGATTATTCTTTATTAAAAAATAATTTGGTAAGGCAGGTAAAATTTTACCTTTTATTGCTTTAATGAACTAAATTTGTCCTAAGCCCGATAGTGAAAGTAGGCTTTTCAAGCTGTCAGTTGATGGTTGAAAGTTTGTATTTGCCGCTTGGCGGCAATGTTTCATTGCTGCTCGCCGAGCTGAAAGTAAATTTATACATACAGTAAAACAATTATTTATTACGAATAATATTAAACGGTATTGGACAGTTTTGACCATTTTCAATTTTAATTCCTGAATCTATTTTGTTACTAGCTAACGTACTTGTAACGCTATGGTTATTACTGATAATATCCGGTTGTTGCTTTTTCCCAAGAATATTATGAGATAATGAAGCTTTATTTCCTAGTGATTCTTCAATATATCCCTCTGCTACTGCAGTAGACTTCCAACCGCCATGATGTTTTAGACAAGTTATGTCGACCCCAGAATCTGCTAGTTATGTGGCGGAGGATCTTCGAAAGCAGTGACCAGTGTATAAAGCGGAATCAGGCAAATATAATTATTCTGCTATACGTTTTGGCATGTTCCTAAACGATACGGTTTGTGCATTTGTCATTTTCACATTTCAAAAAAAATCGCCTCGTCGTCGAATTTAACGGCGACGAGCCACATATTTACGGTAAAAGCTTAAATATTCGAGATCTCGTTCTCCGCCGTTTGACACAATATATGTACGCTGAACTGCGGTTATGGTATTTGGGATTTTCACTATTAGGATAGTACTATTGTCTTCTATGTCATCTATTGTCATTTTAGCTAGTTCGTCCCAACGACAAGCTCCAGAAATACGAAACACTAAAGCAACCTAAAATTTTCAGAATAATTTATAATATTTTATCTTATTTATAAATATATTACCTTCAACATCAAGTAAGATTTATCAAGCGCATCTAACAGAAACCTATTAATTTCTTCTCTTTTGAGAATCTTTGACTTTTTAGGTTTATAACTTTTTGATTGCTTTTTTAGAAAGGCAATCAATCGGTTAAATTTTGAAATGTCAATATTATGTTTGGTGGATATAGTGGTTTTGAGCATCAAATATATAGACCACGCCGTTGTTGATTTCTTGGTCTTGACAATTTTGGATGTATAAGCAAGCATGACCTTTTCTGAATAGGATGATCCAACTTTATTCATTTTGCACCATTTAACGAACAAGTCATATTCCCTTTCATACCTCTTTTTTTTATTTTTCTGGTAATAAATTTAAAATTACACTCTCCCTGGCTTCTACGATGTGTGGCAAAGTGCAATCTATTTCATTTTTATAACTGCTACCCATAGTTTTAATAAATTTTATTATATTGCAAATTTACGTGTTTACTATTTATACAATATTTATTGATAAAACAAAATGGAACGCAAAACTTCCTGTGGAACGATGGAGCAAGGCTAATATGATAGAAATAAACATAATTCTTTACAGAGATTGAATGTAAATCTTTATCTAGGTTTTGATCAATTTGAAGCGGTCGGAAGAAAAATAGTGTGCATGCTTCAAGCGTAAAGTGACTTTTGTGCGCGGAGGCGATTACATCGCTCGCCTACGGCTCGTGCTGTAAATTTCGCCTCAGAGCACAAGAGATTCACTTTCCGCTTTAAATATGCAATATACTATATTTATTATTTTAAAGCATACATTTCTTTTGTATTGCCTGGTAACAAGAAACGTAAAATTTCGTTTTAGTTGTTAGTAGGAATTTCGAATTTAGCCCTTTATTTGTACTCATCAATTTTGTTAGTGTCTTTTGTGTCCCCGTTTTTTTTGCTTTTCCCTTATCGTGCAATTGTTGCATGAAAGCTGCTATCGTGTTTTTGTGACAGAGATACCCAGTTTCTTTTGGACTGTGTAGTGTTGAAATTTAGACCTGGCCGAATTTCAGTATCTTTACCTACAATGTCAAAGGGCAAGTCTTTGTTTAAACAAAATGGCCGCAGAGTGAACCAACAGCTTAGTATTGACTTCACCAACATAAGAGGTCTCATTTCGAATCTAAACGAGGTTCATCACTACATCGAAAAAAATAAACCTGACATATTGTTTCTTACCGAAACAATTATCAGTGGTAAAGCATCGAAGTTAGATCTCGATAAATACCGGATGCCTAGTTACGAATTGGAACATTCCTTTTATAACAAGCAAGGTGTCTGTGTATTTGTTCGAAATTCACTTTCATGTATGAGAATTAAGGCCCACAAACTGAACTCTAAGCACCATAATTCTGTAGCCCTGAAGATCTCAGGTGTTGATGCAACTATGTTTATAGTAGGATTATACATATCCCCGAATTAACCCCCCCCCCCCCCCAGGATGTCCCTTTCTCGGACCACGGACTACCCTAAAGCAAGATTGACCGTTCTTGGAGACTTTAATATTCAGAATAAAGAAGGGCTTAAGTATTCATCGCGCACTGACGACGTAGGAAGACAAGCCGAACTGATACTCGCAGATTATCATGGTTTGACGCAAATGATAGAGTGTCCCACTAGAATTTCTGACAATTCACATCATAACAATAATTTGCTGGATATGATTTTGACAAACGAGCCAGATACTATGAAAACAAAAGCTGAACAACTCCTCGGAACATCGGACCATTTACTATTATCAGCAATAGTGCTATTAAATCACCAACACAAATTAAAGCAAATCCTCTTCGCGTTTGGAACTATAAACGTGCTGACTGGGAGGGACTGAGAAACTTCTCGAAAGTGAAGATGGATCTTTTGGGTCATATTTTCGTAGAAAAATCAAATATAGTTGAAACTCCCCATTCACCCACACTCATTTCCCCAGTTGTAACGAAAATGAAACCAACTATTTTTCGTTGCAATATTGTACGGAAAATGATTCTTTCTATCAATATCAACAAATCTGCTGGTCCCGACGGTATTCCACCTCTCATTCTTAAAAATTTTGCTAGGCAACTATCTCCAATTTTAACAAAAATTTTCTATTTATCTTATAAAACCGGAATATTTCCTGATTCTTGGAAGCTGGCCAGCGTTCAACCCATATCAAAGAAAGACAGTAAGATAGACGCTAACAATTATAGACCAATTGCAATTCTGTCGGTTTTAGCTAAAATATTTGAAAAATATGTTAACTACAATTTAGTAGATTATTTGAAAATGTCGCAAACTATTGATAATAAACAGTATAGTTTTCGTAGAAGTTATGCAACAGGTGATCTGTTAGCCTACGTATCCCACCTCTGGAACAAATCGCTGGAAAACCATGGCGAAACATTCAGTATTTCACTTGACATTTCTAAAGCATTTGATAAAGTGTGGCATAAAAATCTCATAGCTAAATTAAAATCTTATGGCATAAACCATCTTACTGTCTCATGGATCCATAGTTTTCTTACATCTAATTAATTATACATACACATATTATAATATATTTGAAAAAATTTGAAATCGCAATCACCAAGAATTAATATTATTTTTGCGGCTAATATTATTTTTGCACTTTACTTATAGATACTACTTTAGCGAAACAATTTTAAAAATGGTTGGATTGCTAAGATTACAACAATTAGAATCATAAAAACAAAAATTGCACTAAAACCAGCATCTGTACTAAAATCGGCATCCACTTCTGTAAACCAAACGTAAACAAAATAAACATTGGTGAGTAAAATGAATTGTTTTTTCTGAATACGAAAATTATTATTCTAAATTTTTTTCTTTTTTTAATGAACCCATCAGCTGAAACATTAGATTTGTCGTATACAGTCTTGTTACTATACCCAAATAACTTATTTAATAGGTTTAATAAAAATAATAAGAAAACAAAGATTCCTCCAAAAGATGGCCTAACAAGTTGAAATATATATAGAAATACAGTTAAATTATAAAAAAAAATTTTTCTACTACCCAACTTAAAAAATCTACTTTCGATGTTTGATCATTGCATCGAAAATTTCTTTTTCGTCACCAGTGATAAAAAAACCTATACAAATTACTTTCGTACTTAGTGACGGAAGTAATTTTTTAAAAGCCATCTATTTTCTAATATCTTAACTAGAATAAATCATCGTAGAACACCCGTTAAGAGAATAAATTAATTGAATGAAATAATTTTTTAGTGTTAATTTGTTTTTCTTCGGAAGACAATGTTAATTAATTTTAGAATTATTTGCGGACAATTTACATTAAAAATGTAAAAATAATATAATAGTTAACTATATAAGATTCACATATTCTTTTTAAATAGTATGGTAACAAACAGTTGGTGTTAAGATATTTTTAAAAAAATTATTTCACCTATTTATTTAAGAAAAACGAAAAAAAATATTTATTTACATAAAATATTTTACGTTGTTTTAAAATATATCAGGAATTTACGTAACGTCATTCCCATCCAAAAACTAAATCAAAACTGTTGTTTTTATTTTAGACTTGATTTTGTATATTAGACAACCGTCTTTAGTTATAAGCCTACTATGTAGACGCGAACTGCAAAAAACAATAAACCTTTAAGGATGTGTTATTTAATGATTTTAAGGACTTTATAGACCAAATAGAATAAAATTATGGAGTTTTGTAGTGTAAATAGAATAAATATATGTACATATATGTATACAGTTGACGATTTTTTTGTACGAAAGGACAATCAGGCTTGTAACTATAGACGGTTTTATTTATAACATAAAAATTGGATAATTTATACATATTGAGTCATCTATATTTTAATAGCAGAAAGATAAATTTAAAGATTTTGTTTGGATGTTTATATTTTAAAATTTGAATTGTATGTAATTTTAAATGGAAATGCTTTATAATTAATAATAATTTTTAAAAAAGTAGTAGAAAAAGTACAGTTTTCTACTCGCCTAAAATCATATTTTGAATCTCGCGACCATTACCAACCTCGGCTATCGCCTCGGCTGATAAACTATCCTCTCGCTTCACAATATGTTGTTTTCGGCATCGTTGAAAAATATACTATTGTTTGCTCTTTTCATTAATGTTATTTGCGTAAAGTAACAAGAAATTGACATTATGTTACATATTTTATTGTTTTTTTTCTCTTACCTACTACTCTCATATAGAACTTTTAATGTCATAAAAATTTATAAATTTTGGTAAAAACAAACTGCAGTCATATTAAAAATACAGAAAAATACAAAAGGCCATACCTAGAATACACTAGAAAAGGTTACAAAACCCTACAAAAGGCAACTGAAGAGCTTCAATATTTCCGATTACCTTGAAAATGGAGAAGGTTATTCTTCTGATAATATTGAATAAGAATATATACACTGGCCGCAGAAACCATTATTTAACTAAATTTTTAATATTTAAATTGGAAATATTTTATATTAATATATTATGAACATAATGCATAACCTAAGGGAAATTACAAGTTTATCTCCAATTATTTCAGGTGTGTATCTATATATATAATATTGAAAGTATGTATGTTTGTACCTTATGCATTAATAAACCATTCATCCGATCATCATGAAACTTTGGGAAGTTGTTGTGTACACTTGCACATAGGTAACAGGCAAATTTTTTTTAATGGAACCCCAGGGAGGGCCATTATAATTATCTTAAGGGGTTCTGCCTAAATGTTGATAATAATTTAATTTGATTTTTCTTTAAATATTGTTTTATACGTTTAGATTCCTTTGATCAATTTTTTTGTTGAACATAATTTAATGAAATTGAAAAATGAAAGTATAATCTGAAACAATTACATTTGTATATCAAAACTATATGTATTTGAATTAAACACTTAATGATGTTACAAATTTTATCATCTATACAATGTGTTATTGTTATTGGTAATAAACTAAATATGATATTGGTTTGCAATTGTATATGTAATGCATGTTTCTCCAACTAAGAAAGATAACATCGATTAAAAGCTCAAAATTACGGAATGGAATTCGCACAAATACTATACAAAGAAGCATAGCTTATGTATAATCAAACATGGATAGCAAGTATGATAAACAAACTAATTAAAAATGTGGCGCTTAGCCTGCAACACGTTTGCAATAGTGAGTTTTCTGCATAGGATCTTGATGAAACTTTGGCAAATGATACAGGTTCACTTGAAAATGGAAGATCTGGATTCATTTTAAATTTGGACGAAATGGCGGGTGCTAAATAAACTTAGTATATAAAGTTTTAGTACTGTTTCCAATATTTCTGCATACCAACTTCCGGTTTGTCACCTCCAGTTAAATTGTTTTTTTTCAGGTGTTTATCCCTACTGTAGCCTACAATTACCGATCGATTTTCATGAAACGTTGGTAAAAGCTTTCAAGTAACATGAGAAAGATTTTGTTAGCTTTTGGAGCACATTGGATAAAGAGTTTGGGGGTTCACCATACAACAGGTGGTTTTTACCCAAAGTTTTTATGTTTGTTGGGAGCATAAAACATTCATTCGTGAATGAATTTTGATGACACTTTGGAAAAGGATGCAAACATGTATGACAAGGAACTGATTAGTTTTTGAGCGATAGTGAACAAAATGGTGTGGGGTCCCTGGAGCACCTGTTTTTTTGAATGCTCTATAAAATCTGCACCTGATAAGCGAATTGGATGAAACTTGGTACATGAGTATGCGGTACGGTTCACAATAGTTCTGCATCCCAACTTCCGGTTTTTCACTTCCGGTAAACAAATTTTTTTGTACTTTTTTGAAGTTTTTTCAGTGTCTTTATGCACACTACAGCCTACAATAATGAAGTGATTATGATGAAACTTATAAAAAGGGCTCCAATTAGTGTGAGAAGATAATTATCATCTTTTTGGACACATTGACCAAAGTGGTGGGGGGTCTACCATACAACTGACTTTTCACACTTTGTTTTTTAAATTTGTAGGGAGCATACAGATTCCATTCATTAATTTATTTTAATGACACTTTGAAAAAGATGAAAACTTAAGTAACAAAGAACTGATTATGTTTCTGGATAATATTGGTATAAGTGGTGGGGGTCCTCCCGAACACTGTCCCCTCCTGTTTACAGTGTCACACTTTTTCAATGTTTGTTGGGAGCACACAGCATTCGTTCGTGAACGAATTTTGATGACACTTTGAAAAAAGATGCAAACATGTATGGCAAGGAACTGATTAGTTTTTGAGCGATAGTGAACAAAGTGGTGGGGGGTGTCCCATACACCTGTTTTTTTAATAGCTCAATAACATCTGTACCTGATAATCGAATTCGATGAAACTTGGTACATGAGCATTTGGTACGGTTCACAACAGTTCTGCATCCCAACTTC
This sequence comes from Diogma glabrata, assembly GCA_963693315.1. Classification (NCBI taxonomy): domain Eukaryota; kingdom Metazoa; phylum Arthropoda; class Insecta; order Diptera; family Cylindrotomidae; genus Diogma; species Diogma glabrata. The sequence continues at coordinate 328,779,992 of OY856186.1, read as the reverse complement.
CGGTTTTTCACTTCCGGTAAAATTTTTTTTTGTAAATTGTTGGCAGTGTTTTCACTGCCTAAATGCATACTTTAGCCTACAATAATGAAGTGATTATGATAAAACTTATGGAAAAGGTTCCAATTAGTGTAAGAAGATAGTTATCATCTTTTGATAACGTTCATTAAAATGGCGGGGGGTCTACCATACAACTGCTGACTTTTCACACTTTGTTTTTAAAGTTTGTTGGGAGCATACAGATTTCATTCATTAATCAATTTTAATGCCACTTTGGAAAAGATGAAGTCTTTAATGACAAAGAATTGATTAGTTTTTGGACAATATTGGGATAAGTGGTGGGGTCCTCCCTAACACCTGTTTATTGTTTCAATGTTTGTTGGATGCATACAACATTCGTTCGTTAAGTAATTTTGATTACACTTTGCAAAAAGATGCGAATATGTATGGCAAGGAACTGATTAGTTTTTTTAGCGATAGTGAACAAAGTGGTAGGGGATCCTCCAAGCACCTGTTATTTTGGAAGCTCAATAACTTCTGTACCTGATAATCGAATGGGATGAAATTTGGTACATACACATTTAGTACGGTTTACAACAGTTCTGCATCCTAACTTCCGGTTTGTCACTTCCGATAAAATTTTTTTTTACTTTTTCTCGTACAACAGAATTTATGTTTGTTGGGATACTACTGCTTGCTTTAATATTTATATTATTAGAACTACGAAGTCCATAAAATTGGTTAGCTTTTAATTAAAGCATTTGATAGATATTAGCTCATTATATATCCAGAACACTATGTTTCCAGAGCTGTGGTGAAGTCAGCCTATGCATCAGCGTCGCAATATTTTGTAAAATAAAATGTGTTGGGTAGTAGGAATTACGATGTGTGTCACAACAACACATAAGAACATGCTTTCTAAGGTGTTGATGGACGTAATTTTTTTATTTTTTTTAAAGAATGAACTTTTTGCTTGCTCGAATAAAAGAGCTTCCATATAATTACTATATATGCTGGCTTGAGGTAAACAATGCGTTATATGATCTTGGTAAATGCTTCTAGCTCTAGGATAATTAGGAACCTAATTTTAGCTTTGAAATTAGCAAAGCAAATTTGAAAAAAAAAAAGTCCGAGCGGCAGGTATATCCGCTAGAAATAGGTAGATTTCGGGATCAGACAGTTATGTGTGCAATTAGAATCGGATTTATCAGATTACTTTAAAAAAAACTAACATTAGATACAAATAAAACTAACAATTCATTTTAAAAAACATATTGTGAATTAATGGAAATGAATGTAAAATTAATTAAAATAGATATAAAATTAACTAAAATTATGCGAAATCTACCTAAAAAAATTTAATTACCGCCACTGAGGTAGAGTACAAGATTTTTTTTTTGTTGTTTTTCGTAGGAAGTTGGAAATTTTCACCGAAAACATTTGAAACACGACTTTAGCATTAAATAATTATATATCAAATAATTAAAATAATTATTCTTATTTTGTTGACTTATAATTTTTGTTGCAACTAACACTTCTAACAGTCTAGTTTAAACTAATTTAGAAACGATTATAAGGTGATAATTACCATTGCATAATTTCAACGGTTTTTTAAACCATTTTTTGCTTCTAATATGATTACAACTATCCATACGCATACATCACATATATAGGTGCATACAACTACAACAACGCAAAACATTTTTTCCAACCAATATTTTCAACAAGTTAAGAACAATTTCCATACACACATTGTTTTAATTATCATTTCCATTTGCAGATCTATTATCTCTCTATTTCACGTATTTTACTAACATTTTCTTACATAAAAGTAAATACCTCATTAAATATATGCAATCTTCTAAAAACCGCTTGGAAATTTAGTTTAACCCAAAATGCAATTCATTTTGGTAAATAGAAAATGTAATTTTTCTATGAAATCTACCTATAAAAAAATCTAGCTAAAAAAATATTAGAAAAACATTATCAATCTCATAATATTCAAATGTTGTTTTTTTTAAACAATTCGAAAACAAAACAAATACCTATAAACAAAAACCAATACTTAACTCCTTCTTTTCATTTTCCCACAATTTTTGTTTTTTTTTTAAATAGACAAAGAAAAAAAACTTTAATTTGATTTTAGGGGTGATGTATGTAGTTTTATCTATCTACAATAAATTTATTTTAAGGTTGTTTGGGATTACGGTTATTTTGTTTAATGTTTATAATAAAAATTAAAAACTAATAACACTTGTTTTTATATTTCGCAAATATGTTTTTATTTTTATTTTCTAAAAATTTTTGCTCGAATTTTTTTTTAGAAAATAAAAATAAAAACATATTTGCGAAATATAAAAACAAGTGTTATTAGTTTTTAATTTATATTAAAATGTTTCGCCAAGTGCCGACAGTCGACACAATTGAATTTTTTAATGTTTATAAGTTTAACACTTATCTGTAATTATTTAGTCTAATTGATTGGTAAAAATACGTTTCATATACTTAATTTTTTAAGCGCCCATTGTATGCATGAATTTAGATATGATTTGTTTTGTGTTTTTATTTATTTATTTTTCAATTTTTTTCGGTTTTTATAATTTTCTTAGTGGTATTCACTGGCTTTAGATTTTTCACACAATAGGTGTAGTATAATGCTTATAAAATTGGAACCTATTTTGTTAGAATGTTGAAAATCTCTGACGTTATAAATGAAAAATGTATCTAAGAGAAAATAGGAGTTTAAACAACATAAACTCAAAAATGATGAAAGCATAGCCGTTTGCGTTTGTATTGGTTTCAACAAACTTAGCGGCTCAACCTCTGGACTTGGATCATTTTTTTTTTAAATTCTGGAAAGATTTATATTTGAAGTACGTGAAAAAAAGTTTTCAAATATGAGCTTGGCCATTTCAGCTAGATCAAGGGCAGCAAAGTTTAGTAAATTTTTAAAACAGCTGATTTTTGAGGAACCTGAAACGCCAAAGTTGTCATCTGGATAAAAATGATAGAAAAAGGTTCAAATATTCAATATTTTTAAATTTTATTAAAATATTATTATTAAAACGGAAGTTATAGCGCCCTAGATTATTCGACTTTTTAGGCTCTAGCCGCTTAACCGGTACCCGGATATGGCCAGTTCACGAACTTGTCCAAGACATTATTTGCCGAAACATACACAGAAAATTATTTTGGTGTAGGTCGAAAAATGCGACCGTGAGAGTGCCGCTAAATTCCGTTATACCTCATATCGTTATATATATATATATATATATATATATATATATATATATATATATATAATTTTTTTTTTTTTTTGTTTTTCCATCTCCGCTTATCACATATAGTCGTTTGGCATCAAAATTTTTCCGAAATTCCGAGATGAAGCCCATTGCAATAGGTAGATTTTTATATGAAATCTACCTAAAACAGTATATTGTTTTTATTTCCTCCATCCTATCATGAAATCGTACATTATTATGTGAAAGGATTTATTATTAAGTTTTCCATTCTTTAAGAAGAATATAAAAAAAAATAAATTTGCGTCCATCAACGTCTTAAAAAGCATTATGTTGTAGAGCCTCTGTCTTAAAAGGTTTATATGTGTTGTTGTGACACATATTGTAATTTCAAATATGTCACATATTTTGAAATTGCACAAACTTTTTTGAACTTCGGGGAAAAAGATGATGAACAATGTCATAGAAGCTACAATTTTGAGTGGAAGATTCGAAGAGGAAGATGTAGTGCTGCCACGACAGACAGGCCACATATTTCAATGATCCCAACAGATTCAAACGTTTAGTTTCCAGTGCAACTCGCTTTTGCAATTACCATCAACAAAGCACACGGACAGTTACTGCAAGTATGTGGACTAGATTTGGAGAATCCGTTCTTCTCACATGGACATGGACAACTTTATGTGGCTGGCGCGTTAGGAAAACCTTCTGATTTATTCGTGTACGCACCAGACGGAAAAACAAAAAAGAAAGTGTACCCACAAGTACTCGAATAAATAAATAGAATTAAAACGACATTTTAAAATTCGTTCCATATTAAAATAAATAATTTACAATAAAAATGACACAATGTTAATTGAATGTTATCTTTACGAGTTTTCTCGAGTTTTCTTTCTTATGAGATAGCGGCAATATGCAACCGATGTTAATTAAACCAAACCTTTACGCTATTTGGTGTACAAATAAAATTTTAAGAGATTTTGTGAGTGATTAAGATCAAAGTAATTATTGTAATTCACTTGAGTTTTGCAATTTGAAAGCATTTTTCATTTTCTCTTAGAAAAACTTCTTTAGAACAGTTTTTGTGTGTTTCGTGTCGGGTACAAATACAATGCATGAGCACTGTGAACATTTGTGTATCTATTTTTGTTCTGTATAATGTTCTATATAGAGATGAGTGATGACACACCTCTACTAATTCAACAAGTCATTTAAATTTTTTTATAGCTTACTCGAAAACTTATTTGATCGCCAATTTTTCATATATCCGAGCTGATGAGCTAAAGTACTGATTATTTTTCATTCATATTTTTAAAAACAAAAATTATAAATTACGCTATCATTTCTCATTACTACTTTTTGAAATCATTGCTACTACGTCAACAAAATGTCTGTGCACAAACTTTATTTATAAGCGTAGCAAAGCACGCCGGGTCCTGCTAGTCTCTAATAAAATATTTTAACATATATTTACGAAAGAACCATTACCGAAGTTAAGCTATATTCGGCGTGATTAGAACTTAGATGTATGACCGCTTGTTGTGGATCCTCAAAACTAAATGTAACGCATACTTATCAATAGTTACACATATTTCATACATAAATTAGAAAGTTTAACAAAACGAATTTTGGTGCCTTTAAGGTTGAACCCGAACCAACAGTGTCGTTTGAAGTTTTATACGACGTAATCCCATAATTTGACGGCTTCTAAATATGGTTCAGTTAAAATACAAGTCACGATCTGTATTCTTCTAATCACATATTAAAACGTTGTTTTCATTAAACCCAAAATTAAATCGTTCTATGTCTTTCCAATAAAAACATAAAACTTAACACGACAAAAAATAAAATCTAACAATTGCTTACATGTGTTGTCTCTTACAATTAAAAAAAATACAATAAATTTTTATTAAGAAATGAATTTAAATCCTTTAATTTTTACCCTTTTGCTGTTCGTTCTCGGTGTCAATAAATAGAGTATGGATTTTCTTCTAAAATGTCAAGGAACGATAAAAAAGGAGCTGAACATAAAAAAAATAATATGTATTATTTTGGATAAATTATATATTTTGTCTGAGGAGCGTAATAAGCATATGGTGCCAAACAAATTCGATTCTGTTATATATTTTTTCAATTTAAATCTTGTAAAATTTGATTCTGTTGTTGTTCGTTTTTTTTTAAATAATTTTGATTTTAAAATGAAAAATGATAAGAAAAAGTTGAAAATTGAAAAAAGGAACATGAAAAGGGTTATCCTAATGAAGTAGAGTTGATGAGTTATGTAGGGTTTAAATAGAGTTAATGTGTCATTTTCACATGGTAAAAATATGCAGTTAGGTGTTAAAATATAATCTCAATTTGTTATACATAAATTGTAAATCAATATATTAAAACGAATAATTTCGATATAATATCCATTAGTAATCACCTATGTAAACTTTGTTTAATTTTTGTGACTGATTTTAATTAAAATTTTCATTTGAACAATGTTTTATTTATAGTGAAACATCCAACTCTACACAAATTAATTATAAAACACAACCGACAAACAAAATAAAATCAAATTAACAGCAAAATGAACAAATTACGAATAAAAAAAATATTTTATCCCTATCAAAACCATAACAACGAACCCCATTTGTGAAAACCAAATTAAAACACCAAAATAAATTTAATAAAAAACATTAAATTTGCATAACAAAATCATTTCATTTCGCTTTTTTCTGTTATATATTTCGATCACTTCATCCCTTTTATTATATTTTTTTTTGGTTATTTTAGGTTCATCATTATTTCCTCAACTGAACTGAGATGAATAATAATAAAAATAACAAAATAATAGGATTCCTCTTAGAATTTAATTTAATTCCACCCTCTTTACTGCATATAAATTATTGTGAATCGGAATATCATTTTCCAGTTAAACACTTTTCGTTTTGAGATTCTGTTTTGATATGGCTTAACGCCTCCTATTTGATCATATAATTTTAAAAGGACGAAATGACAATTTGATGTTACCTTTTACAAAATCTTAGTTTTTATATTAGGACTGGCATTCCAAAAAGTAAAAAACAAACAAACTAACTACGTTTGGAAAATAAGCAAATCTAAATGCTCAAACCAGAAAGAAACGTCAAAACTAAGGATATTTGTCATAACATTGGTCCCCACCAATTGCGCTGTCTTCAACAAAGATTTGGCAAATATCGTTATAGTATTATAGTATTACAATTTTAAGCCATTGATGGTTGAAAATACTTTAAATTCATACGAGTGCCAAGGTAACACGAGAATTAGCGCCTAAGCCAACAAAAAAAAACGCTTCAGTTTTATTTAAATTTAAAAAAAAAATTAAAAAACATTCATTTTTGAAAACGAACTAAAAAGTAAAAAATAAAGAGACTGGCAATTTATTTCATTTTTCACGCGTTTCTATTCAAAAATATTAAGATTGTATCCAGTTTAATAAAAAAAGAGTATCCAAATTTGTTCACTTTTAAAAAAAAATGATTTGACTAAAATAACTGTAAAAACAACAACAATTGCATACAATTTTTCAGTTCTTTCAGTTGCTTCATTGCAAATCGACCGCGGCTTATGTAATAACAAAAGAATATAAAAAATATTTTAACTGTTGCACATCTGCAACTAGCTTCATTTTCTAGGAATCATAAGGAATTAAGAATTTAAGAATTTTCTAAGTTTTTCATTGAGTAAAAAGTATTTCAAAAATAAATTTTTTTTTCTCAAAATAGTTTTCATACAAACTTGGATCTCATGAGTAAAGGCTCTTACATAGTGCATTACCTATTTTGTTTCTTTTTCTTTTTGTAAAAGAGAATAGACGAACACAGTGTACAAAATTTAAAAACATTTTCAAAGTTTTTGGAAAACCGACACAGCTTACCAACACGGCATATTAAAAAAATGTATTCCTTGGGAATAAATTGTATCCATTCTAGCAGTTTTGTGATTTGTTTTATCCAGTATCCATTAAATAAATTTTTTAAATGGTGTATTCACTTGGATATATAAGTAGCAACCCTGTCTGCAAAAATTTTTTGTCATCTTTCACTTTTTTAGCTCTATACTCTCGATTTCTTTGAAATTGCGTTACTCTCCATTTCTTTGAAACTCAAAGTTGATGCCACTTTTCAATTTTCTCGCAAGCATCATCACTTATCTGTGGTTTTTGGCCTTGTCTTGCTATCCGATCCTATGTAACACCATTTGAGGATGCTGTATGTATTATTATCCTTAATTCTGTTGGTATTTTACTTTCTCCTATTAAACATGTTGTTTGGTTTGATTTTGAACGTTGCAATTACCAGTTGGTAGTGACTGCATATTCCTGCTTGTTTTGCTCTAACATCTTGTAAAGTGGATAGAAACTTTTTATTTATAATTGCGTTATTTGGTTCTTCCATATAGTGATAGCCAAATGATATATGTGTATTTAACTTGCTGCATTTTCACAAAAACCACCTTTTTATTCCACAACAAAAAATTTTTTTACAAAGTTTATGTTTATTGTATATGAGTATGTGTTTATTGTTGATTATAATAAAAAACAAATTATGTCACTGAATATTAACCAATTCTCATATCAAAGGGGTAATTCAAGAGATGCTTCACGATAATATAATCGAAAAATCTAAGAGTTCTTGGAACTCTCCGATTTTTGTTGTTCCCAAAAAAATCTATAAAGGGCGAAAAAAGGTGAATTGTTGTTGACTCCAGGAAGTTATATGACATACATATATCCGTTACTAAATATTTATGAAATTTTAGAACAGCTTGGTTTTCAAAGTATGTTAGCACGATTGATCTTAAATGGATACCATCAAGTTGCGTTGGACGAAAAGGACAAAGCAAAAACCAGTTTTAAACACCAGTTTTTAATATGATATTTAGTACGAGTTTTTAACATTTCCACTTTACAGGGCTCCTATTCGGTTTAAAAGTTTGTCCTTCATTTTTTCAACGATTAATGAATACTGTTCTAATAAGTATCAATGGTATAAAATGTTTCATCTGTTTAACAATATAGTCAATTATGAACATAATTTAATTGATTATAACCAAAAATTGGAAGCAATATTTAAGTTCAAAATTTAAAAATCAACCCAGATAAATGTCAGTTCCTAGAAAAGAAATCAAGTATAAAAGACATGCTATAACTTCTTCCGGCATAAATCCTGTTCCAGAAAAGAAAGGAGAATTGCCCAATTTTTCGTTATACCAAAGAAGTAAAATCTTTTTTGTGACTCGCATGTTTATATAAGCAATTTATTGAAATTTGTTCAGATATTTCACAAGCTATAACAAATCGTTTAAAAAAGATACAAAATACGTTTTGGATTTAAGTTCACCAATTTTAAGATAACTTCCAATGCTAGTGATATGTTAATTGGAGTCATTTTATCTTCCAATTGCTTATGCAAATAGAAATCTGAATAAATGCAAGAAAAATTATCCAATAATTGAGAAATAGATACTGAGTATAGTGTGGGCTGTTCGTCAATTCCGTTGTATTTGGTCGCAAATTCAGGATTTTCACTGATTACAAACCATTGGTTTGGTTGTGCAAAGTCAATGATCCGTTCTCCCGATTGCTCCAATGGAAATTAAAACTTGATGAATATACTACGAAATTCTATATAAAACAGGAAAGCTGAACCAAAATGCAGATGCTTTAAGCAGAGTGGAGTACTTAGAACCCTTAGAATGTACGTTCTCACTTGAGTAAAGTAAAAGATAATACAATCCACCGGCTTAAATTATCACAACCAAAGATTAAACTCTGATACAAATTCTAAAAGTAAGCAAAATGATGTATTACAATAATTAAAGAAAACTTCTTGAAATTGGAAAAACTTTGGAAATAATAGCTGCGTTTTTTTCATTTGGGTCAGGGTCAAGGTCTAGATCAACTCTATTTTTTACATGTAAAAACAACAACAACTTAACCCAGATATTTATCTGGGTCTGGATCAATGATCTAAAATGTTTTGGTTACATAAAGTTGCAAGAGATGGCGAAACGTAGGTTTTGATTTTATAAGGTTGGTATGGTCATTTTAAAGCTTATAAATGTCAAAGAGAATTTATTCAAAATAAAAAAACTGTCAAAGATATTTTGTTAAATTTGTTTAAAATCAATTTTAATATGATTTGTTTTCAACATGATTTCAATAAATTTGCTTAAAATTAATTTTAAAACAGTATCTGCGATATAAAATCCATATTTTTTAATGAATAGATGTTTACAATTTTTTATTAATTATCAATTATTTTATTTCACGCCATTTGCAATAATCAATGATCATTGCCATATGTAAAAAAATGGATTAGTGATTCTGATTAAATTTTTTTGAATTTTTTTTATATGAAGTTTTAATTTTCAAGAGACGTTAAATATTTTTTGAATTTTTTTTATATTGAGTTTTAATTTCAAAATGGCGCTACAAGTTCACAATTTTTTTTCCTCTCAGCTCAGTGTTGCCAACAATTTAAAATATAATATTTTTTTTCTTTGCGTGACCCACATCGTTTTTTTCAAACCTTGACCCTGACCCAAATGAAAAAAACGCAGCTAATATTATTATTATTTTCTAAAAATGTATTCAACAGTAGAAATATATATCAAGTCTTGTGAAATTTGCGAAAAAATAAGTCATGCAGAGTGACCAAAGTCCCACTTGTCTAGCGATCATAAAAGCTATTCCAAAAACATTTTTAAGAAATTGCTGGTCCTCTTGCTTTAAGCTACCAAAATTACACTTACATTACTAAATCATTTATAACCAAATCAAAAGGCGGATACGGTCACTAAGCCTATTGTTGAAAAGTTTATTTGTCATTTTGGAACACCTTTTAAAACTGATCATTGTTAGATATAAGGTTAGAGCTATAATTTATTACAAGATATTTGGAATAATCGTAACAGCTCCTCTCAATTCAAGCAAACAGTTTTCTTATCGTCACAATATCAACCAAATGAAATCCATTAAAAGCTTTTGTACATAAAATATATATATTAGAAAATCAAAATGTTAATATCCATTCCAACATCTGAAAAAAAATTAAATAAAAACCGAATTATTTTTCTTCAATTTAACTTAACAAACAAAAAAATTGCAAAGGAAACGGTTTCTTTTATATTTAATTTTTTTTTATCTCTAATTTTCATTTTGAGGTTATACCGATTTAATTTTTTTTTCTGTTGTTTTTCTTAGTAGATATTAGAAAAATTTAACATTTTCACATCACCAAATTTTCTACATTTGAGAAGAGATAAATTGAAATTGAAAATTTTTTTTTCAGATTTTTTTCATCGTTATTTGCTCGTTTTGGTTACAAAAACAAAATAAATTAGAGCATTTTAAAATTGGATATTTGAGAAATATCAGTTGGTTTGTAGATGAATTGTCTATAATTTCAAAGTATTTGTTCAGCCGACTCGTTGCATCAGAAATAACCCAAGTGATTGTTGAACAATTAGGTAAATATGAAAATTTTTGCACCAAAATTAAACAGACGATAGTTGAATAAATTATATAAAAAAATGAAACTGTTGCACCAAAAATCTTGATGATTGTTGAATTAATTTATATAAACAAATGAATTGTTGCACCAAAATAAACAGGTTATTGTTGATTAAATTATGGAAATAGATTATTTATACACCAAAATTAGGTGATTGTTGATTGAATATATATATAAATAAATGAATTTTTGCACCAAAGTCAAACGGTGGTTATTGAATAATTTATATAAAATATATGATTTGTTGCACCAATTGCGGATGATGTTGTAAATGACTTCAATCAAACCTAATTATTGTAACATCTCTAATGATGGAGAAGACGATATCTTTCTCTCTTCTCGAAGATTCACTATATGTTAATACTATTCAAAAATTACACCTCACACATTGACTATGGGTCAACCAATTTTTTTTGTTTTGATTAATTCACCAATCAATATACCAACTGTTAGGGTACGGTAAAAAGTAATAAATACTATTCAATACAACCAAAAACTTAAAATATGTTTGCTTTTAATAACAACAACCTCGTTTCAATCTCACAAATCTCACAAAGAGTTTTCTTCCAACCAAACGAATGCATTGAATAATAGTCTTTATTTATTTCTTTTTTATTTAATGTAATCTAGTTTTAAAACATCAAAATGATCATTTCACAAAAAAAAGAAGTGCCAAATTTATTTTAAGCCTAGTATGCAAAATTCTTGTATCCTTAAATTTATTAAAGAAAACGACTAAAAGACTAACATAATAATAATCCTCAGACTGATATATCTAATTTGTACGGACATTTATCGCGACGAAAAAATAATTAAAAACAAACTAGATCTTCAATAATAATCTAAATCCGATCGACTGCCTCGATTTTTATATGCTTATATTCGTAAAATTTTATGAAAGCAAAAAATGAAAACAAGATAAAAGAACCAATGATTTTATTGTTTTTATAAGAAATAGAACAACTAGTTCGGCTAGTTTTACTGCAGCGTAAATACTGGTAACTAGGGATTGCAATCCCGAAATTGTTTACTTCACGAATCCCTGGATTGCAATCCCTACTGGTAACTATTTGAGAGTTAACCGTTTTGCAACAGGTTATGTATTTGTTATGTATATATAAAAATTTTTTACTGATTTGTAAATAATTGATATTGAATTTAGAATAATTGACAAAAATATAAATATTATTATTAGGAAGTAGTTAAAAGACTTAAAACAGATAATACTAAGAAAAACAAAATGAAAAAATTTTTACACCCAAACAAAATGAAAAAAGTCCGAGCGGTAAAATGTCCGCTACAAATTTTGTGTACAAGTAGAATCTGATGTATCAGATTAGTTTAAACAAAACAAACTAATTACAAACAGATACTTATCCAACAAATTTTAGAAAGAAAATTAGCTTCATATAAGCAAAACTACATCTATGCAATTTTGCAACAAGCAAACATCAAATCTACAACAGAGCTTATGTGTGACAATGTATGAGATTATATGAAAAACACACGGCAAACCTAGTCTTTATCATATGTCGTGCAATTACTGCAAAATATCAAAATAGCTTATTTCTAGGAAAAAAAATTAATTTCTTCTATTCAAATCTTTTTATTTTTTTTTCATCGATAGTTATAAGGTTTTTGCAAATTGTTGTTGTTAAGGATTGTTGTAAAGTTTTTTGTGGAAGCCGACAAGTCAAAAACCTCTACCTGCAGGGGTTTATATTTAAAAGAAACGGATTAAAATGTTTCCACAGATTCTAAATTCATGAAGTTTTTAAAAATATTAGTATCCAAACGGCCGTTATGACGGATCCAAAAAACAGATTTTTTTTCTAGTATAAAGCCTCTAGTTTCTTGTTGGATTTGGCTGTCTTATGAACGTGCTCAAGATATTTTTTGTTGGAGCCGCTCACTCACGAACCTCTAACTGCAGAGGTCTATTTTTAAAATAAATTGATAAAAAAGATTCTAAAGATTCTAAATTTGTTAATTTTTTTTAAATATTGGAGTTACAAAAGTTTGAAAAATTCAATTTTTTTAGTAAAAAGCCTCTAGTTACTTAACCACTTGTCGGATTTTGTTGATTCACGAACTTGCCCAAGATATTAATAAAACACACATGTATAGAAAATTTTTGATCTTGCTCAACAAATGCGACCGTGAGAGTGGAGGTCGTTGTCGTTTTATCTCATATCGCTTATATTTTTATTTTCGTTTCCGTCTCCGCTTATTATAAATAGAGTCGTTTGGCACCGAAATTTTTCCGGAGTTAAGAGATGCAATATGTAGATTTTTATATGAAATCTACTTAAAATAAAATGAATAATACTAACAAAAAAATTAAATTGAAATTTGAATAGTAAATTGATGCTAAAATATTCAATGGTAAAAAAAATACACTAACAAATATTTTAATTCATGAACCTTTATTACTTTTTTACTAAAAAAAAGATGACACCAATTGTTAAACTAGCTTGGAACCATCATAGGATTTATGACAGCCCAGTCAAGTTTCATTTATTTAGTTTTGCTAACTACACTGGAAAACAAATTTTTTAGCCACATCATTTGGTGCCAATTTGTTCTTATGCAATCTTTTCAATTGCTGTCCCCTAAATTCCTTTCTACTCACTTCACTAGAATTCTTCAGTATTCTTTAGTCTAGTAATTGAAGATCGCCTAGTTTCAACACTTTCCTGATTGAATGAAACAGCCAAGAAATTTCATTCTCACATCTGTAACATTATTTTTATAATAGTAATGAATATTTTATTTGAAGATAAATAAAAAAGATTTGAGTTTCTACAGTTTTATAGATGAAAATTTTAACATAAAACCGTTTTTCTATTAATATTGACATTACAATAGATGAAAAAATGCGAACTGAACTGAATTATTTTATTACTTGTCGAGTTCTGACGAATGAATTTGATGGATTCTTTTATGGTAGATTAGATAAGAAATATCTAAGAGTTCCTTCACATTTAAATGTTTCGCTGTTTTATTTATACCTTTAACTAGTTTTATGTAAGTAAGATTAAATAAACAAAGTTGTACGCACATTAAATTTAATGTAAACATAAGATAAATTTATGTTTGTATTCAAAACCTAACCTAAACTGTTTATACACATAACCTCAAAACAAATAAAAACAAAACATAAATCATAGCTTAAAAAGATTAATAATCTTTTTATAATATTATAACTAAAAGACTAATATATAACAAAAAAACGGTAACATTTGCTAAATTCGATTATTCATACTATTAATCACATTAAGTATTTATTATAGTTACAGAAAAATGATCCTACTTTACCTTACTTCCGGTTTCATTCATTGTTTTCTTAAAATTTATTTTACTTTTCAACCAACAACAAATCGACTTAAAACGTAAATAACACAAATAAATGCAACAACAAATTAGAAAAATAAAAAGGATCAACAAAAATGAATTTGTTTTTATGTTTTTATAAATTTCATACAAAATTGTGAACTCCATAAATTATGATCATCTATTTGCTGTGTTCTTGTTTGAAACATTAAAAAAGATCACGGCGTGCACTATAAATATGAGGGATAAGAACAATAGTGGCACTTTTATTAAGTAAAATAAATAAAACTTAAAAGCGAGATAGTAGTAAAAAAAATTGGTTTTGGTTGTTGCAGGACATTCTTTTTAAATATTCATCTAATTTGTAGCCCCGCAAGAAAATTCTTTATCCCTATCACCTATAATACTTATCATTGATTGGCAATTGTTTAAGCCAGTTTCGATAAAAATTAAAATTCGATTTTAACAAACTGTGAATTTGTGAACATAAAAATAAATATTAACATGTTGATAATTATGTGAAAACAAAGTCATCAACAAAAAGATTGATATGTTAGAGTTAGAGTATAGAGTATAGCAAATCGTGATAGCAAATCTGTCATATTCATTTTCTGTTTTTTCTATTTTGATTTGATTTTCAATGTTTATATTTACTACCACAAACTTTTTAATTTTGCTAATTGAAAACCATTCTAAATTTAAAATGCCAAAACTAATAAATGTTTTATTCATAGTTATGCTAAATTTTATAAAATGGATGACAATAATTAGGAGAGCAATTTAAATTTATTGAGTGATTTCCTGTGAATATTTAAGTTCAATATTTTATAAAGGATAAGCACTCTTTTCTAACGACATGAGGAAAAATTTAAGTTACGTAATTATTATCAAAATGTATTCTAAAATTTAGACAAATTTATTTTTGCTTGATGATATATCCAAAAAAACTGTGTTTGGTTATAACAAAATCCAAAATTTCACTATTCGTAGGCAGAAGAGAGGGAGAAATCACAAGAAGGGAGAAACTATTATTTTTTTGTGGCAGGATTTTTTCTCGTAGATTTAAAAACACGTAATAGAACAATTTTGAATTATATGACGAACTTAAGCACGACTATGGGAAGCACATTCGTTTTCTCAGAGATTAAAACAAACAAACAATACGATTTGACAGATGTGAATACACGCTAAAATTGGTTATGGTTGCCGGTTGCAGTTATATCTCACAAACCACTCGGCTCCATTTCACGTTATCGTACATCGATAGTGTATCCGGTAAACTGAGCTTTCAAAATCGAATCTTTTCATATTACATAATAAAAAGAAATATCCCATTAGATTTCTTTGTTATTCACAAAAACGAAATAGAATATGCAATAAATTATATTAAATATAATAAAACGAAGGGCAAATAGTTTGGATTGTTCACATTTTGGTGGTCTCATTCTCTACTGTTCAGAATTATTAAATTTTCTCAAAATAAAAAAAAAATTAAATTCTACTTTATTGTTTAGAATTATAACAGTTTCAATCAGTTTTCTTTTGTGTTAATTGTTGTTGCTGTTAAGTTTATTCTATTTTATTAAACTTTTTATGTCCCTTGAGGTATTAAATAGATTTAGATGTAACAAAACAAATAAACATATATTCATATTAAAAAAAAATAAAACATTTTATATATTATGAGAGACAAATCTGTGAGATATTTATTGTGTTCGTTGTACTATTATTATAATTTTTTGGAAATTTCGAAAGTTATTTATTTTTAGGAACGATTATCATGATTCGAGTAAGCCTGATTGGATTAAATTTAAGTATTTGTTCATATTCAATTATGTTTTTGAACTTTCATATATACATATA
Organism: Diogma glabrata; assembly: GCA_963693315.1. Classification (NCBI taxonomy): domain Eukaryota; kingdom Metazoa; phylum Arthropoda; class Insecta; order Diptera; family Cylindrotomidae; genus Diogma; species Diogma glabrata. The sequence continues at coordinate 328,764,013 of OY856186.1, read as the reverse complement.
TCTGTTTTTCAAAGCTTTATTACAATGTAATTAGAAAAGCTGATTGGGAATAAAATTGAATTAGGTTTCGAATGTGTTTTATCTGTATTGTTGAGCAAGTGGTTAAAGTTATATCTACTATGAAAATATGTTTAAAACTGATGTGAACCACCATTGATGTTAATCACATAGCTCACTTGGTCGTAATCATAATAAAAAAAGTCACCGAGATTGATGGCAGGTCAAGCATGATCCTAATTCTGTCGTGCAAATTCCTAATATTAAAAATATTGGATGTTCGCTTCACTGTATACGTCTACCAGCGTTTTGGATGAGAAATATTTTTATTATTGAACTTAAACAATTAGTAGTACATACTTTAAGATGGAGTATGGAAAACTGTTTTAAACTTAGACAATTAGTTCGACATTTCGATCGAAGTAACAAAAGTTGTTTTTTCAGTAAATCTGTGGTTTTGTATGTGATCAGCTAGCGAAAACGATATGTGGTTTGCATCACAGAATTCATATATCTGCAATCTTAATTGGATGTTTTTTACGATGGTCGCTATTTACATAAAAAGTTCATCATAGCTTAATTTTTTCAACCAAATTTCTCAGTGCGGTAATTTATCGAAAATTATCAGTTTTAAAAGTTCGAAAGCAAATTAAAAAAAATATTTAAAAATTTCGAAAGCAAGTATATTGATAAAAGCACGAGAACATAGGCCGAGGGCTATTATCAGTACCACTTGCTTGAGGAATTTTCCAAAAAATTATGAGAATTTATCAACGAACGAGGGGAATTCGTTCAGAAAATGTTTGCCATTTTTCATTTATTTGTATTTTTTATATGTTTTATGCACTATATGTGAATTGTTTTTATTTATTCTGGCCAACTATAAATCTATTGAGGCGTTAAACAGAAGTATGTAGTTTTATCGAAAATTCAAAATAAACAAACAACCAAAAAATATAATAAATAGCAGAAACAATATCTTCACTATTAAAATTATTTTGCAGGAAAGAAATTGGATTAGTCAAGAATAGTATATTTTTGTACAAGAGATGTATACATTGTTTTTTTCGTGAGTGAACATTTGTTCACGAGACGTCTGTCTGTCTGTGGACAAGATACCTCAGAAACCAAAATGCATATATCAAAAAACTTTTCAAGTTGCTAATTTTTAATTTTTATGTTTGATTTAAAAATTCCAACAAAATTTAAATTTATTAGAAAAAATTAGTAAAATTGAGTTTTACTTTGATCTGAAAGACCTAAGTATTACATTCATGAACAAAAGTGAAATTCTTACCCCCACTTTTTTGGCATTTCTCGACGTTTTAGGACCTACTGATTCTAAAAAATCAAAAAAAAATGAATGTCTGTCTGTCCAGCCGTCATTACCTACGCTGCAGGGAAAACCGCTGGAGGGATTTCAAATTTTTTTTTCTAACAATAGGTATGCTCAAGGGACATGTCCTAAAGAACGATGTGTTCGATAACTGTACCGGAAGTGTGTCATAAAAATCATTATGTGTGTCAAAAATAGCAACTTTTCATATTTTTGGCTTAAAAAACGTTCATTTTAAGTGATTACGAGTAGGAACATTGAATTTGGAGCAATCTTGATGGTAGGGATTGGTATGTGAGATCAAAAACTAGATTATTGCATTATAAGTTTGTAAAAACAATGTGGTCAAGTGTGTCAAAAGAAAGATTTTTATTTATTTTTTTACCCAATATTCTGGAAAAAAATAAGATTAATTATTTGTTTGAAATGAAATTTTATTATTATTATTGAGAGTTATGGCATTATAAGTTTGTCAAAAAATGATTTCATTTATTTTTTTAGCCAATTTTTTGGGAAAAAAATGCAGCTGTTTTTATGACGTATATGTAATTGCAAATGAAATTGGACATGGAAATTTTTGAATTTGTTATAGTTTTTGAAATATTTTTGCAATTTTGAAAAAAGTTTGTATATATGATTTTGTAATAATTTTTAGAATTTTGGAAAAAGTTTTAATTTTTGGTTTTGTAAGAATTTATGGAATATTTTTAGAATTTTGAAAAATTTTTAATTTTTGATTTTATTATAATTTTTGGAATTTTGAAAAAAGTTTCAATTTTGGATTTTGTAATAATTTTTGCAATATTTTTAGAATTTGGGGAAAGTTTGAATTTTTAAGAATTTTTGGAATATTATTGGAATTTAGAAAAAGTTTAAATATTTGATTTTATTCTAATTTTCGGAATATTTTTGGAATTCTGAAAAAAGTTTGTATTTTTGATTTTGTTTTAATTTTTGCAATATTTTAAGAATTTAAAAATTTAAAATTTAAAATTTAAGAATTTAAAAAAAAGTTTTTGAATTTATATATATTTAGAATTTTGAAAAAGTTTCAATTTTTGATTTGTAAGAATTTTTGGAAAATTTTTAGAATTTTGAAAAATTTTAAATTTTTGATTTTATCGGAATATTTTTGGAACTTTGAAAAAAGTTTGATTTTATTTAATTTTTAAAATATTTTTGGAGTTTTGAAAGAAATATGAATTTGTGATTTTGTAATATTTTCTCGAAAGCTAAATGGAGAGGTTTTTGAGCAGTTTGCTGAGTGTATCATCTTTTCACTAAATTATGTTAATTTATGATCTGTTATAATTTTTCGGCAACGTATTGATGTTCCGTGTTAGTTTTGTAATAAATTTCTAAACAGACATAAAAAACAAAGAGTTATGTTTGATATACATCGCTGCCCAAAACTAAAAACCATGTCCTCATAAAAGTTTTTTGCCGAAAACTATATCAAAATCCTTAACCCAGACCGAAGTCTCGATATCTCAGAGCTGTGAGATTTCAGCCGCTCCATATTTTTAAATTTAAATTTATTTATTGTAATTTAAATTCAAAACTATTAGAAAAATTGAATTTTTTAAGAACATTTAAATTAAAATTTATTAGTGCAATGTAAATTAAAATTCATTGAGGAAAAAATGTTTTTCATATTTTTGGGTTTAGTCGAATATTATTGCGTAAATTTTGCCATACCATAACAGTTGTTATGTTGATTGATGGAGTAATCAAGGCTGATTGGTGGATTAATAAATAATAATCAAGGTTTAATTGCAAGTATTGCAAATTGTAGTTAATATTAACGTTTGTGGAAAGTTAATTAATAAGAGATTTGTTAAATTTTTCGTCGTGGTCATCGTTTAACTATAACGTGTTTTGATCAATCAATTTCATCTTAAAACAATTGAACTTAAAGTGCAATTTTTCTTTGTTATTTGAATATAACTTGTTCGAGAAGTATTCTTGTACAACAGTTACTTAAATAACGGCAATACAAGCTATTTTAACAACACTTGATGAATTTAAAATCAATTAAAAATATTATACAAAACTTACTGTTGGGTTGCAGCAATAAATTATTTATTTTTAAATTCTATTAACCACAATTGTGGTATTTCTTTGGCAATCACAATTTTCAGCTATAGTTTCTACGCAACTATTTGTCATATATTGTAATACATTGAACATAAGTATGTTCAACTATCTCCTGTACATTGGCGCAACTACTGCTTAATATCAAATTATTGAATATGAGCATCAATCGTTTGTACCGTGGCGCAATTATTGTTACTTTAAGACTATGGGCTATTTAGTATGATTGGCTAGCGAGAAAGATGGTGAAGAGTGTGATTAAACATGAACTATTGGGTTGAGTGAAATATTTTAATTTTTGGTTCAACCTGTAATGAATATATTACTTATCTAAATCTGTTCTCTGGTGTTGTTATCTGATGTTGATTGCGTGGAATTCTGCATTTGTGTTGGGTTGGGAGTAAAATCTTCTTGAAGCCGCAAGATTGAAACTAGTGAGAAGTAAACCTCGCAAGGCTCGCAGTTCTCCTAATGTTTCTGACAGTGATTGCACTTTTAACAATTTTCACCATATAGTTATTGGACAACCATTTAATGACTAGGCCACTATGCCAACAACTATTCAGAGTTTAATTTTTAACTATTTATTTTAAATATTTATACTATTGTTACTCTGTGTTTATTTTACGTTGTATTTTTTTCTATGTTTAAGACTTTTATGTTTCTTTATTAAGTTCATGTAATTACTACTGATCATGATCAGGTTTCCCCTAATCCAGATCAGGCATTGGTAGGGCAGCCTTATTGGGCCCTGATCATGAGTGTAAAGCTTTTGCCCTCTCAGGTCCTGATTGGGGTTACTGGATCAGACCCTGATTGGCAAAATCGAATCAGACCCTGATTGGGATATCCGAACCAGACCCTGATATATATTTATATATTATATACATAAACCAATCAAATTAAAATATAAAATTACAATGGAAAAATTTAAAACATACATTTTTTTTTTAAAGAAAAGTGTTGTGTAATAGGGTTTAGAATATGTGTCACAACAACACATAAATACCTTCTAAGTCCTAGGTCTAGACCTAGGTCCTACAACAATTGGCGTTCTAAGGTGTGGATGAACGCTTTTTTTAAACCTCTGTGGGTTGAAGCCACCTCGGGAATTCGTTCAGAAAATGTTTGCCATTTTTCATTTATTTGTATTTTTTATATGTTTTATGCACTATATGTGAATTGTTTTTATTTATTCTGGCCAACTATAAATCTATTGAGGCGTTAAACAGAAGTATGTAGTTTTATCGAAAATTCAAAATAAACAAACAACCAAAAAATATAATAAATAGCAGAAACAATATCTTCACTATTAAAATTATTTTGCAGGAAAGAAATTGGATTAGTCAAGAATAGTATATTTTTGTACAAGAGATGTATACATTGTTTTTTTCGTGAGTGAACATTTGTTCACGAGACGTCTGTCTGTCTGTGGACAAGATACCTCAGAAACCAAAATGCATATATCAAAAAACTTTTCAAGTTGCTAATTTTTAATTTTTATGTTTGATTTAAAAATTCCAACAAAATTTAAATTTATTAGAAAAAATTAGTAAAATTGAGTTTTACTTTGATCTGAAAGACCTAAGTATTACATTCATGAACAAAAGTGAAATTCTTACCCCCACTTTTTTGGCATTTCTCGACGTTTTAGGACCTACTGATTCTAAAAAATCAAAAAAAAATGAATGTCTGTCTGTCCAGCCGTCATTACCTACGCTGCAGGGAAAACCGCTGGAGGGATTTCAAATTTTTTTTTCTAACAATAGGTATGCTCAAGGGACATGTCCTAAAGAACGATGTGTTCGATAACTGTACCGGAAGTGTGTCATAAAAATCATTATGTGTGTCAAAAATAGCAACTTTTCATATTTTTGGCTTAAAAAACGTTCATTTTAAGTGATTACGAGTAGGAACATTGAATTTGGAGCAATCTTGATGGTAGGGATTGGTATGTGAGATCAAAAACTAGATTATTGCATTATAAGTTTGTAAAAACAATGTGGTCAAGTGTGTCAAAAGAAAGATTTTTATTTATTTTTTTACCCAATATTCTGGAAAAAAATAAGATTAATTATTTGTTTGAAATGAAATTTTATTATTATTATTGAGAGTTATGGCATTATAAGTTTGTCAAAAAATGATTTCATTTATTTTTTTAGCCAATTTTTTGGGAAAAAAATGCAGCTGTTTTTAATGTAATTGCAAATGAAATTGGACATGGAAATTTTTGAATTTGTTATAGTTTTTGAAATATTTTTGCAATTTTGAAAAAAGTTTGTATATATGATTTTGTAATAATTTTTAGAATTTTGGAAAAAGTTTTAATTTTTGGTTTTGTAAGAATTTATGGAATATTTTTAGAATTTTGAAAAATTTTTAATTTTTGATTTTATTATAATTTTTGGAATTTTGAAAAAAGTTTCAATTTTGGATTTTGTAATAATTTTTGCAATATTTTTAGAATTTGGGGAAAGTTTGAATTTTTAAGAATTTTTGGAATATTATTGGAATTTAGAAAAAGTTTAAATATTTGATTTTATTCTAATTTTCGGAATATTTTTGGAATTCTGAAAAAAGTTTGTATTTTTGATTTTGTTTTAATTTTTGCAATATTTTAAGAATTTAAAAATTTAAAATTTAAAATTTAAGAATTTAAAAAAAAGTTTTTGAATTTATATATATTTAGAATTTTGAAAAAGTTTCAATTTTTGATTTGTAAGAATTTTTGGAAAATTTTTAGAATTTTGAAAAATTTTAAATTTTTGATTTTATCGGAATATTTTTGGAACTTTGAAAAAAGTTTGATTTTATTTAATTTTTAAAATATTTTTGGAGTTTTGAAAGAAATATGAATTTGTGATTTTGTAATATTTTCTCGAAAGCTAAATGGAGAGGTTTTTGAGCAGTTTGCTGAGTGTATCATCTTTTCACTAAATTATGTTAATTTATGATCTGTTATAATTTTTCGGCAACGTATTGATGTTCCGTGTTAGTTTTGTAATAAATTTCTAAACAGACATAAAAAACAAAGAGTTATGTTTGATATACATCGCTGCCCAAAACTAAAAACCATGTCCTCATAAAAGTTTTTTGCCGAAAACTATATCAAAATCCTTAACCCAGACCGAAGTCTCGATATCTCAGAGCTGTGAGATTTCAGCCGCTCCATATTTTTAAATTTAAATTTATTTATTGTAATTTAAATTCAAAACTATTAGAAAAATTGAATTTTTTAAGAACATTTAAATTAAAATTTATTAGTGCAATGTAAATTAAAATTCATTGAGGAAAAAATGTTTTTCATATTTTTGGGTTTAGTCGAATATTATTGCGTAAATTTTGCCATACCATAACAGTTGTTATGTTGATTGATGGAGTAATCAAGGCTGATTGGTGGATTAATAAATAATAATCAAGGTTTAATTGCAAGTATTGCAAATTGTAGTTAATATTAACGTTTGTGGAAAGTTAATTAATAAGAGATTTGTTAAATTTTTCGTCGTGGTCATCGTTTAACTATAACGTGTTTTGATCAATCAATTTCATCTTAAAACAATTGAACTTAAAGTGCAATTTTTCTTTGTTATTTGAATATAACTTGTTCGAGAAGTATTCTTGTACAACAGTTACTTAAATAACGGCAATACAAGCTATTTTAACAACACTTGATGAATTTAAAATCAATTAAAAATATTATACAAAACTTACTGTTGGGTTGCAGCAATAAATTATTTATTTTTAAATTCTATTAACCACAATTGTGGTATTTCTTTGGCAATCACAATTTTCAGCTATAGTTTCTACGCAACTATTTGTCATATATTGTAATACATTGAACATAAGTATGTTCAACTATCTCCTGTACATTGGCGCAACTACTGCTTAATATCAAATTATTGAATATGAGCATCAATCGTTTGTACCGTGGCGCAATTATTGTTACTTTAAGACTATGGGCTATTTAGTATGATTGGCTAGCGAGAAAGATGGTGAAGAGTGTGATTAAACATGAACTATTGGGTTGAGTGAAATATTTTAATTTTTGGTTCAACCTGTAATGAATATATTACTTATCTAAATCTGTTCTCTGGTGTTGTTATCTGATGTTGATTGCGTGGAATTCTGCATTTGTGTTGGGTTGGGAGTAAAATCTTCTTGAAGCCGCAAGATTGAAACTAGTGAGAAGTAAACCTCGCAAGGCTCGCAGTTCTCCTAATGTTTCTGACAGTGATTGCACTTTTAACAATTTTCACCATATAGTTATTGGACAACCATTTAATGACTAGGCCACTATGCCAACAACTATTCAGAGTTTAATTTTTAACTATTTATTTTAAATATTTATACTATTGTTACTCTGTGTTTATTTTACGTTGTATTTTTTTCTATGTTTAAGACTTTTATGTTTCTTTATTAAGTTCATGTAATTACTACTGATCCTGATCAGGTTTCCCCTAATCCAGATCAGGCATTGGTAGGGCAGCCTTATTGGGCCCTGATCATGAGTGTAAAGCTTTTGCCCTCTCAGGTCCTGATTGGGGTTACTGGATCAGACCCTGATTGGCAAAATCGAATCAGACCCTGATTGGGATATCCGAACCAGACCCTGATATATATTTATATATTATATACATAAACCAATCAAATTAAAATATAAAATTACAATGGAAAAATTTAAAACATACATTTTTTTTTTAAAGAAAAGTGTTGTGTAATAGGGTTTAGAATATGTGTCACAACAACACATAAATACCTTCTAAGTCCTAGGTCTAGACCTAGGTCCTACAACAATTGGCGTTCTAAGGTGTGGATGAACGCTTTTTTTAAACCTCTGTGGGTTGAAGCCACCTCGGGAATTCGTTCAGAAAATGTTTGCCATTTTTCATTTATTTGTATTTTTTATATGTTTTATGCACTATATGTGAATTGTTTTTATTTATTCTGGCCAACTATAAATCTATTGAGGCGTTAAACAGAAGTATGTAGTTTTATCGAAAATTCAAAATAAACAAACAACCAAAAAATATAATAAATAGCAGAAACAATATCTTCACTATTAAAATTATTTTGCAGGAAAGAAATTGGATTAGTCAAGAATAGTATATTTTTGTACAAGAGATGTATACATTGTTTTTTTCGTGAGTGAACATTTGTTCACGAGACGTCTGTCTGTCTGTGGACAAGATACCTCAGAAACCAAAATGCATATATCAAAAAACTTTTCAAGTTGCTAATTTTTAATTTTTATGTTTGATTTAAAAATTCCAACAAAATTTAAATTTATTAGAAACAATTAGTAAAATTGAGTTTTACTTTGATCTGAAAGACCTAAGTATTACATTCATGAACAAAAGTGAAATTCTTACCCCCACTTTTTTGGCATTTCTCGACGTTTTAGGACCTACTGATTCTAAAAAATCAAAAAAAAATGAATGTCTGTCTGTCCAGCCGTCATTACCTACGCTGCAGGGAAAACCGCTGGAGGGATTTCAAATTTTTTTTTCTAACAATAGGTATGCTCAAGGGACATGTCCTAAAGAACGATGTGTTCGATAACTGTACCGGAAGTGTGTCATAAAAATCATTATGTGTGTCAAAAATAGCAACTTTTCATATTTTTGGCTTAAAAAACGTTCATTTTAAGTGATTACGAGTAGGAACATTGAATTTGGAGCAATCTTGATGGTAGGGATTGGTATGTGAGATCAAAAACTAGATTATTGCATTATAAGTTTGTAAAAACAATGTGGTCAAGTGTGTCAAAAGAAAGATTTTTATTTATTTTTTTACCCAATATTCTGGAAAAAAATAAGATTAATTATTTGTTTGAAATGAAATTTTATTATTATTATTGAGAGTTATGGCATTATAAGTTTGTCAAAAAATGATTTCATTTATTTTTTTAGCCAATTTTTTGGGAAAAAAATGCAGCTGTTTTTATGACGTATATGTAATTGCAAATGAAATTGGACATGGAAATTTTTGAATTTGTTATAGTTTTTGAAATATTTTTGCAATTTTGAAAAAAGTTTGTATATATGATTTTGTAATAATTTTTAGAATTTTGGAAAAAGTTTTAATTTTTGGTTTTGTAAGAATTTATGGAATATTTTTAGAATTTTGAAAAATTTTTAATTTTTGATTTTATTATAATTTTTGGAATTTTGAAAAAAGTTTCAATTTTGGATTTTGTAATAATTTTTGCAATATTTTTAGAATTTGGGGAAAGTTTGAATTTTTAAGAATTTTTGGAATATTATTGGAATTTAGAAAAAGTTTACATATTTGATTTTATTCTAATTTTTGGAATATTTTTGGAATTCTGAAAAAAGTTTGTATTTTTGATTTTGTTTTAATTTTTGCAATATTTTAAGAATTTAAAAATTTAAAATTTAAAATTTAAGAATTTAAAAAAAAGTTTTTGAATTTATATATATTTAGAATTTTGAAAAAGTTTCAATTTTTGATTTGTAAGAATTTTTGGAAAATTTTTAGAATTTTGAAAAATTTTAAATTTTTGATTTTATCGGAATATTTTTGGAACTTTGAAAAAAGTTTGATTTTATTTAATTTTTAAAATATTTTTGGAGTTTTGAAAGAAATATGAATTTGTGATTTTGTAATATTTTCTCGAAAGCTAAATGGAGAGGTTTTTGAGCAGTTTGCTGAGTGTATCATCTTTTCACTAAATTATGTTAATTTATGATCTGTTATAATTTTTCGGCAACGTATTGATGTTCCGTGTTAGTTTTGTAATAAATTTCTAAACAGACATAAAAAACAAAGAGTTATGTTTGATATACATCGCTGCCCAAAACTAAAAACCATGTCCTCATAAAAGTTTTTTGCCGAAAACTATATCAAAATCCTTAACCCAGACCGAAGTCTCGATATCTCAGAGCTGTGAGATTTCAGCCGCTCCATATTTTTAAATTTAAATTTATTTATTGTAATTTAAATTCAAAACTATTAGAAAAATTGAATTTTTTAAGAACATTTAAATTAAAATTTATTAGTGCAATGTAAATTAAAATTCATTGAGGAAAAAATGTTTTTCATATTTTTGGGTTTAGTCGAATATTATTGCGTAAATTTTGCCATACCATAACAGTTGTTATGTTGATTGATGGAGTAATCAAGGCTGATTGGTGGATTAATAAATAATAATCAAGGTTTAATTGCAAGTATTGCAAATTGTAGTTAATATTAACGTTTGTGGAAAGTTAATTAATAAGAGATTTGTTAAATTTTTCGTCGTGGTCATCGTTTAACTATAACGTGTTTTGATCAATCAATTTCATCTTAAAACAATTGAACTTAAAGTGCAATTTTTCTTTGTTATTTGAATATAACTTGTTCGAGAAGTATTCTTGTACAACAGTTACTTAAATAACGGCAATACAAGCTATTTTAACAACACTTGATGAATTTAAAATCAATTAAAAATATTATACAAAACTTACTGTTGGGTTGCAGCAATAAATTATTTATTTTTAAATTCTATTAACCACAATTGTGGTATTTCTTTGGCAATCACAATTTTCAGCTATAGTTTCTACGCAACTATTTGTCATATATTGTAATACATTGAACATAAGTATGTTCAACTATCTCCTGTACATTGGCGCAACTACTGCTTAATATCAAATTATTGAATATGAGCATCAATCGTTTGTACCGTGGCGCAATTATTGTTACTTTAAGACTATGGGCTATTTAGTATGATTGGCTAGCGAGAAAGATGGTGAAGAGTGTGATTAAACATGAACTATTGGGTTGAGTGAAATATTTTAATTTTTGGTTCAACCTGTAATGAATATATTACTTATCTAAATCTGTTCTCTGGTGTTGTTATCTGATGTAGATTGCGTGGAATTCTGCATTTGTGTTGGGTTGGGAGTAAAATCTTCTTGAAGCCGCAAGATTGAAACTAGTGAGAAGTAAACCTCGCAAGGCTCGCAGTTCTCCTAATGTTTCTGACAGTGATTGCACTTTTAACAATTTTCACCATATAGTTATTGGACAACCATTTAATGACTAGGCCACTATGCCAACAACTATTCAGAGTTTAATTTTTAACTATTTATTTTAAATATTTATACTATTGTTACTCTGTGTTTATTTTACGTTGTATTTTTTTCTATGTTTAAGACTTTTATGTTTCTTTATTAAGTTCATGTAATTACTACTGATCCTGATCAGGTTTCCCCTAATCCAGATCAGGCATTGGTAGGGCAGCCTTATTGGGCCCTGATCATGAGTGTAAAGCTTTTGCCCTCTCAGGTCCTGATTGGGGTTACTGGATCAGACCCTGATTGGCAAAATCGAATCAGACCCTGATTGGGATATCCGAACCAGACCCTGATATATATTTATATATTATATACATAAACCAATCAAATTAAAATATAAAATTACAATGGAAAAATTTAAAACATACATTTTTTTTTTAAAGAAAAGTGTTGTGTAATAGGGTTTAGAATATGTGTCACAACAACACATAAATACCTTCTAAGTCCTAGGTCTAGACCTAGGTCCTACAACAATTGGCGTTCTAAGGTGTGGATGAACGCTTTTTTTAAACCTCTGTGGGTTGAAGCCACCTGAGACTAATAGGCAGAGAGCCCGCGACGGCCAGACCTTCGTTATTTTATAAAAGCTGAAAGTTTTTCTGCGCATACTCCCTACTCAGGTAGGAACGTTGAGCGACATATGAAGTTTGGATCATGGTGGCTTTGGCAGGGAGCAGGTAACATAGGGGCCTCCAAAGTTTCGTGAAAGTATAAAAGATAATTTTTTTATATATTCTTCGGGATAGTATTAGAAGTCACGTCACCCATTGCCAGACACTTACTATCGTGGTAACCCCCTGCCAGACACCCTTAAACTTTAACAAATTGATAATGTTTAAGGGTGTCTGACAGGGGGCTACCACGATTATAAGTGTCTGGCAATGGGTGACGTGACTTCTAATACTACCCCGAAAAATATGTAAAAAAATTACCTTTTATACTTTTACGAAACTTTGAAGACCTCTCTGTTACCTGCTCCCTGCCAAAGCCACCATGATCCAAGCTTCATATGTCGCTAATCGTTCCTACTTCAGTAGGGGTATGCGCAGAGAAACTTTCAGCTTTTATAAAATAACGAAGGTCTGGTCGTCGCGGGCTCTTAGTCTATAAGGGTTACGGTAAAGTATTCCATTTGTATGGAGTTCGGACAAAGAAGCCCTTCTGCGATTTGTCAGTATGACAGCGCGGGATCTCAACCAATCAGGGTCGAATATATTAAAATAAGGTTAACCCTAAAAGGGTATTCTAAATCAGGCCCGGAACAGGCCCACATCAAATTGCTCTAATAGGATTTTTCCTTGTAGGACTGACCAGGCCCTGATCACGCCCTAACTGTATTCAGGTTTTGCCTAACTAATTTCTGCTCGGGCAAATAAGTCTATACTCATTAGGGATAAAAAATTCTAAAGGTGATTATTAAAGATTATTATTTCTTGCTACTGAAAAAACGCGCAATGATTTTTTCCAATTTGCCAATAGCTGTGAGAGAAGCTTGTAGATCAATCAAGTAAGGTAGAACTATGTAAAGTGACCTGAAAGATCTTAGAATTCATCAAACTCACACTCCCAAAGACCTGCTTTTAATTCGTGCCAAATGATTAGAAACACCAGGTGGTTTGGATAGTACCCAATAGAATTGTGTCCAAAGGTGTCGTTGTGACCAAGTTTGTCATTGTCATTGCCAGTGTAGCCTGGCATAGCTGCATGTAAAAAATTTGCTAGTATTCACTTTAGAATCTTACTGATTGGAATTTTTTAGTTTTTAGAAATCATAGATATCTTAAAATTTATTGATATAATAAAGTTAAAGATAACATTGTTCCCAAATTCACTAAATATCTTTGTTTAGAAAATATATTAGATTTAATGCTTGGAAACATATAATAACCTCCTTGGCATATGTGAAAATTTTTACAGGTATTAGAAATTCAAAAAATTTTAACTTGGTTTTCGAATTTTATTACATATAAATAAACAAATTTAAGTGTCATCCCTGATTTAATGAGACCATGTGTGAATTGAAAGCTGACTAAACAAACAAATTAAAGCCGTTAGAAAAAATACACGAGTAAGGACGGGTCTTCAAGAAATTATTAATAATATTCAACTTTTTCAATAACAAAAAATGGCAACCCTATTCAAAAAGGACAATCAATACATTTTTGATAACAAAACAATAAAACACTTATTATACATTTATTTGACTAATTGAAGTAAATAGAGTTGCATTTTTTTCATTTTAACCATCATAATTACCACTGTCATAACAACAACAACAAAAATAGCATAATGGAACCATAAATACATTTTTTTTATTTCCTAAAAATAAATACGTAAATATTGTTGTAATAATATTGCTCAAAATAAAGGACAGATGTCTTGTTTTTCTATCAAACCAAAACAAAACAAAAAACTGTCTCTCCTATGTGATCTATTTAACAAAAATTTCGAAAAAGGGAAACCATTTAATTGTTATGATCAATTGATCTTCTCATCCCTAAACGATAATAAATTACATTATTATCCGCTTTTTGTATTTATATTTTTATTATTATTAATTTAATTTATTTTTCCTTCATAACATTTATTTATTTTAAATCATTATTATTTCCTTAAACTGTTTCAATAACACTTGGAGATTTTCTTTTAATGAAAAAAAAAAAACAAAAATTAAATAAAGAAATCAAAAAAACGTAAGAAGAATCATTTAGAATATATTTAAGAAAATTGAAAAAAAAAACAAAGATTTTGGTGAAATAAATTAAAAGCAAAAGACCACTACCAAAGTTTTAGATATGACCAAAGACCACCCGTTGATAAATTGTAGTTTTAAGATTTTTGTGAATTTAATTTTTTTTTTCACTTTAACTAATAGAGAGATCTTAATTTTAACACCTTGAGACGTAAATGTGATAAAATTGCAAATTCAAGTAATTGAAATGTTATTGTAGCTTTTGTGATTACATAATTAGATAAATCATGAACTCGATGCATAAACAAAATAATATATTATAGTACAACGAGCATAGATACTAATATCATGAAAGTTTTATAGTTTAAATAAAGGGCGTTACCGTTTTATACCACAAATGTTGTGTAATAAAGTTTCAAATGTTTTGAAACAACACCAACATGCATACTGGCTAAGAAAACTAATTAAAGCTTTTATTGATTAAAGTCAATCAGAAATATTGTCCGTTTTTGAATAGAGGATTTGAAGAGAAGGAGCCAAAAGGAAAAAATAGACACAGCTGAAATTGCATAAACTCCATAAACATAAAAGCTGATAGTGGAATTTGTAATTAATAAAAATCTGTCCAGAAATATTAATTAAAAAAGAAGAAACAAATATTTTTCTTTAATAAAATTATATTTAAAAGTATATTTTTCATTAACGAAATGAATTATATAATTTGTATATAAATACAAAAAAAAGACAAAAAAACAAATCAAAAAAACAAAAATTATAAAAAAATTTAAAAAATATTTTAAAAAAAATTAAGAAAAAATTTTTTAATAAAAAATAAAAACAATTAAAAATTTAAACAAATTTTAAATAAAAAATAAAATTAATTATTATGAATATTCACTTTTCGTGAGGAATGACGGCAAGAAATTTTCCAAAAATTTTTTGCTGTTCACTATACAATTCAGCTTTATTTGTAGTAGGAGGTCTGGTAGACCGTGAAGGTCTACCAGTTGGTCGTGCGCGCAAACCTACATTTACCCGGCGCTAGCTCTAGTGGGCGTAAATCTTGGCGACCAACCTCTACACACAAGAAAATTTAAAGTAAAATCAAAAACATCGCGTGCCTTAAACACCATCCAGTTTCGGTAGGAGGTTCCCGTGTCATGCCACAACCCTCCCTAAATTATACTAATTTAATATTCCATTATATTTTAATAGTGTTATTATACCAAGCCGGATTCCTCACTTAAAAAATTAGTTATTAAAAGAGTTTATCTTGTTAATTTAGCTGACACCGTATTGCTGGTGTTGACTGTTGTTCCTGTGTCCTCAGAGGAGTCCTTCTTTATAGACCTTCTTTATTAGTCTTATGAGATCGTCGTTTATTTTTTTTTCACTGTTTCTACAAATTTAGCTAATATCTCTTCATTGTAATAATTGGAATGACAGAGAAAAAAAAGGTGGGAGATGACAGTTTCAAATCTATGTGGACATTCGATATTAATTTTATTTTTTACTATAAATTCCACCCCTATACAATCAATTACAGTTAGTTCGGACATTACGTTCACTTTTACTTATACAAAGTGATTAACACCTTAACTTATAAAATTTTCATCCTCCTTAATATAAAGTTTCAATAAAAATATTTTATATGATTTTAACAATAATTTTACTATATAATTTTCAATTTGATAAAAAAATTTATTTCACGGATTGTCACTATTTAATTTAAAATCAAATTTGTTTTTCTGTTCTTAAATGACAGGTCTATTTAACTCCCTTCAACACAACCCAACTCTAATTACTGGACCAAAAATCCAATTAAGCCAACAATCACTGTCCAACTTCAAAAATTCTCAAACTAACTCTTAACTGGTCAGCTCAATTTTCCACCACAAAATGTCTGACTTTTAAAAACCAAATTGAAATTTCATGGCACGAGCTGAGGAGTGCCAGCATAAATTTTCTTGCACAAAACTAGTTCTTTTGTAATGGTCAAGTCTTTTTAATTTTTTTTCATAATTAGGTTGACAAAAATAGAAAATTAATTTAACACTAATTTCCTGTGTAAAATGTACTTGTAAGAAAGAATAAGTGTGTTGCACACAAAATATGTTAAAAGTATTTAAAAACTTATATATTTACATTTTTGAGTTACGCTATAGTATATTACTATAGGTAAATAGGACGGGAAATGGAAGTACAACTGACAAAAAATATTTTGCTCATTACAGGACAGGACCAAAGGAGGAAGTCTGGCTGATTACATCCGTCCTAATAATCATAAAAATCAAGAAGAGAAATGGGAACCATGACAGACAAAACAAAATAAAACCAAAATAAAGTCAAACACCAAAACATAAGGAGCCAAAATATATCCTAAGAGAAAAATCTATGAAAATCTTTATCAGGAAACTAGAAAATCATTGGAATAGGCAGCAGAATAATCGAGCTGATTTTAAAAAACAAAAGCTAAAAAAAGTTTTACTTAAACACATAATAAACAAAAAGGAGTTTTGGAAGAGAGTTCCGGTGAAACTGATGGATGGCCAGAGGAAAAAGGTGGTCTAACTATGGCTCAGAAAGGGCTAGCTTTTTTCCTACTGTTCCCTGGCAAGCCAAAGACACCACCGGAACACCCTGTTTTGAGAATAAAGAGATTACTTTTTGATAGAGAACGTCAGTCACAGGTATGTCCACTTGTCAGCGCTTCTCCTACCCTACAACAGGTTACGCTCTAACGAATAGAATTTTCGAAGAAAATAACAGTTAGACTAAATGAGCGTAACACTTGATGGTCATGACCTCATTGAGAATCCGTGAACGTAGGGAAATAATCATGAAGGGATAACCTAGATGGTAAACCATCAGGGGTCAACAAGATCCGGGCCATGTCACTTCACAACTCACGACCTTCTTGCAGCAGTCAAAAAACTCTCACCCAACTAAGGTACGCGTGATCGTAAGCACCGTTAGGAACACGTCTGAAGGTCGTTTCCTACCTTTGCGATTATGAATTTTTTTTTTTTTTTTTTAAGGCGTTCATGCTCCATGTAGGAGCGTTGCCAGGCGAATCAGCTTTGAATATTCACCACGGTCTTTCGCAACAGCGACATAATTACCATGGCAGCCGATTTTTTTTAAGGTCGTTTATTACGTCAGTCTCCCATTGTAGTCGTGGTCTACCTCGCGGTCTACCACTCCCTGGGGTACTAACGTACATTTCTCTAACCATTCCAGACTGTGAATTGGCTCGTAGAACATGCCCAAACCAAGCAATCCTATTAGAACGGATACAACCTATTATATCAGGACCCTCAAGAAGGTCTCTGATCTCAAAGTTATACCGGGTTCTATACTCTCCATCGTCTGTCTTTAGTGGACCAAAAATGTAGCGTAGGATTTTACGCTCATATACAGATAAATGCGATTCGTCATTTTGTGTAAGGGCCCACGTTTGTGACCCATACATCACAACCGGTCTAATCAATGTCTTGTATAACTTGAGCTTGGTGTTAGTTGATACATACGGTGATCCAAGGAGAGGTTTGATTGAGTAGAAAGATTACCTGCAGCGATTTGAGCTTTTATATCTGTAAGTATGCTGTTGTTTGAGTCAAGCATTGATCCCAAATATTTAAAAGATTCAACTCCCTCAAATTGTTCATCGCTGCAATCAAATCTTTCTTATCAGCCTTTCTTGAAACATTCATATGTTTCGTTTTATTGTAGTTAATTTGCAGACCAATTTTCCTAGCACCACTCTCAAGTGACTTGAAGGTCTCACTCATAACAGCTTCACTTCGGCCGAGGATGACAACATCATCAGCGTAGGCAATCATCTGTACTGAGTTTATTGACTAGACATTGTTATTAGTCGGTAGTTTCTTTTGACGGCACACATATTCCAAGGCTAGATTAAAAAGTATAGGAGAGATAGCATCACCTTGTCTTAAACTCTACTCATACACAGCATTGAGAGTTCTGTACTGTCATTTTGCATAGTGATACCAGTTTACCAGGAATTCGAATTGACACCAGAGCAGACCATAGAGTTTCTCGTTCGAGAGAGTCGTAGGCCTGCCTGAAATCAATGAAAAGGTGGTGCAGAGGTATGTTGAACTCTCGACACTTTTCCAAAATCATCTTTATCGAGAAAAGTGCATCGGTGGTACCTCGGCCCCGCCGGAAACCACACTGATATTCTCCAAACAGTTGTTCATCAAAAGGATTGATTTTGGATAGCAAAATGTAGGAAAAGATCTTATATGCTGTGCATAGGAGAGCGATTCCTCTGTAGTTTGAACATTGTTGGCGATTACCTTTTTTATGGATTGGTATCACCATAGCTTTGTTCCAGTCCTGTGGCATGGTTTCAGTCCTCCAGATCATTTGAACAAGTTCAAACAATATTAAGGATAGAGTTTCGCCACCATGCACAATCATTTCGGATGTTATATCATCGATACCAGGTGCTTTATTGCGTTTTAATTTTGACAGCGCCGCATCGAATTCCTCTCTGGTGGGTTCTTCTACATGTATCTTTGACGCACGAATATGCTTTGCTCGTCACCCGACTTGTTACTGGTCACTTAAGTTAAAAGAATATTCTCAAAATAAGCGGCCCAAGTATCTAAAATATTTTTAAGGTCTACTTGTAGCTCCCCATCTTCGTTTTGAATAGCAGTCGATCTAGTTTGAGGGCCCTTCTTTAAGGTTTTAACCTGTTGAAAGAAGTTACGCGATTGATGTTCCATATTGAAGCTTTCAATCTCCTCACACTGTCTCTTCCACCATTCTCTCTTCATTCGTCTACATAGCTTTGTAACGGCTTGTCTTGCCAGTTTATAGTTTTCCTTCGTGGACCTGGTGTTGCGTCCTTGTAGACACTTCAGAAAGCAATCTCTTTTGTATTGAGTAGCGTCAAGTCATGCTTGATCCATCCATAGCTTCTGGGAGTGGTTCTGTGGTCGTCCAAGTATTCCCTCAGCAGCGCTTAAAATAGCATCTTTGAGCAAATACCATGACTTATCGACGTCTCCATTAATGGTGTCTGATTTCTCCAATGTTTCGGCAATATGGATTTGATATCTCTCTTCTGTTTCAGCATTCTTTAATGATGAGATGTTAAAACGTTTCCGTTGATTGAATTTTGGAATGCCTGGATTTGGGAAGTGGAACCTTATCGTTGCACATACAATGTATGCTCCTTTAAAGGATCGCACATCCCGAACGCTCGAAAAGAAACGTGCTGTTACTAGAACGTGATCAATTTGATTTCGAGTGTTTCCATTCGGTGAGACCCAAGTCTGTTTATGAATCGATCGATGCGGAAAGAACGTACTGGCAATTCTCAAACTATTTGATAATGTAAACTCAGTCATTCTCTCACCATTATCATTCGAAATCAAATGCAGGCTGTTGGGGCCCACCACGTTTCCATAAGAGATATCTCTTCCAACCTGTCCATTAAAGTCACCAAGAACCATAATGAAGTCGCGTGTGGGCGTTTGTTTCATAACCTCTTCCAATGCTTTGTAGAAATTATCTTTCTCGTCGACGGTCTTAGCTTCAGTAGGTGCATGCATGGCAATAAGAGAAATATTGTTATATGTACCACGTACACGTAGGTAGCAGATCCTCTCACTGACCAGGATGAATTTCATCACGGCTTCTTGTATGCGTGCACCGACAAGAAATCCAGTACCAAATTCTCTTCGAGAAGGATGACCACTACAGTATAGAGAGTGACTATCTAAATCTTGTTTTCCGATTATCGGCTGTCTAATTTCTTGTAGAGCAATAATATCCATCCTATACCTCTCAGCCTCTGTTTCCAGACTTATAAGAGCATCAGAAACGCTCAGGCTGCGCACGTTCCACGTTTCGATTCGGTAGTCTGGTCCTTTTTCACGTCCAGGTAAAATTATGTTTTTTTGTCCGGGTCTGTGATTCTCTTTTTGATAACCAAATTTAACATATTAGTTTTTTTCCGGGGTTAGGGTGTTAACCTTAGGCCCAACCCAAATTGTCGCGAATGGGTCCGTTCTGCATATTAAGGTCACCAGAAACAACCTTTTTACACGTTTATATAGCGAGCCGCTTGATCCAAGACAGACGCCCGCTTTAAGCCGCCCCTGACATGGAGAACAGACGCTTGAGTCGCATTGGTTGTAAGGCGCCAATTCGCCGTGATGTAGCGTCATTGACGAAGCAGTTGTTACTCTGCTTGTCTCCAATACACCAACCTAATTCTGTCAGCATTACCCAGGCAGCACGGCGTGGACGTCGAATTTCGGATTTCACTACCCCGCTTTTGAAATAACAATACAAAAAAAGCAATCATCCATATTGTGGGTGTGTCAAGGACCTACGAATTCTGCCTTTCACCCCAGGACAAACAACTCAACAACAAACACACAAAAAAAAATATATAAAACAAAAGAATTGTCTGCTCGTCAGGACTTACAAGAGTCTTGCCTTTCGCCCATATAACAAAACTGACCTAAAAACACAAACGTGTTTTCTTCGCGTCAGGACCTACATCTTACCCTCCGCCCACAGAACAACACACTTACAAAAATAATCCACACTATTTCGCCCATTACATACTACGAAGACGAATATTCAATATTCTACTAAAACAAATCAGCACCTTGGTGTAAAAATTTACCAGTTGGAATGAAGTTCTATTAAAATTAATTGACCAAAGATGTTGTGGAATAAAAATAATTAAAAAAATTAGTTTTGCGGCAGTGACAACCTCATCTCGAAGTTGACAGTTTATTATTCAAACAAAGAAAAAGTATTTGTAAACAATTTCACCGGGATTGGGCAACTACACGTTAACATTTTCCTGAAAACCGAATGAGGTTTATCTAAAATATATAAAGTGTTATATCCAATATAACAGTAATTGAATAAAGTTAATATATTTCCATAAAAAAAATTTTCTTTGTCCTTATATCATGAATTTTTCATTTTAAAAATGAAGTATTTGAGATAAATTGAATTATATTTTATTTTTACATAAATATTACGTGTGATTGTCTCCACTACAACGTTCTATAACCGTACAATCATTGAAATAATTTCGTAGTTTTATTCGCCATATCGGTCCGCACGGTGAGGTTGAGAAAACTGCATTTCGATTGGATATAGAACATGTTTTTTTCAGTGTAGTAACCGAGGTTTTTGGCTTTCGTTACAAAACTTAAATATCAATTTTTGTCAAAAATCCCTTAACCCCTTTTAAATACTTTTATGTTCATTTCAGTTAAAATATGAAAACATACAACAGTATTCCGACTTCAACAGCCTATATATGTGGGTATATTTATAGAATTAGGAGGTGAGTTTGCTACACAAAACAAAGCGTTATTAAAACAACTTCAGAATTGTAGTTTCTGCCATTGATTTTTAATAGTTTGTTTCTTCCAGCTAAGACCACACATCGCACAGTGTTTTCAAAATAATTTATCACCTTTAGTTCAGGTAATTGAAAAAAAAACATATTTATATAAAGTGAAACCGGAAAATCAAGCAATAGATTCAATTAGCTATTGTGTCACCAATTCAATTAATTTGAATCAAGTCGAATGTTTGTCATAAGAAAGAAATTATTCTATTTAATTCTAAATAGAAAAAATAAAATATTGTCTTGTTGAACAATCGTAATTGTTACCCATTATCACACGTGTACACCTTCAAAAATATGTCTTTTAACATTTTCATTACAAACATTCTCTATAATTTCCAGAATAATTTACAATTTCCGTTTCCGAAATTGGAAGAAAAAAAAACAACAAAACGTAATTTGATTGAATTATCAATCAATCGATTGTGTTTTCTGAAATCAACTTGGGTGATTGGAATGAATATTTTTAGAATATTGAATTGAACTAATGAAAATGTCATCTTCCAGATGGTTATTTCTTATTA
Organism: Diogma glabrata; assembly: GCA_963693315.1. NCBI lineage: Eukaryota > Metazoa > Arthropoda > Insecta > Diptera > Cylindrotomidae > Diogma > Diogma glabrata. The sequence goes on along the minus strand of OY856186.1, from coordinate 328,741,878 downwards.
TAAGAGCATCATTTATTATACTTTAAGAGTAAGATGTTCTTTTAAAAATTGAATAGAAATGACTTGAATTATATTATATCCCACTGAGCCGTTTCTGTTATACTTTTTATTATGGTATTAAGAGTAAGTTATGATAATACTATAATTTAAAGAAAAAGAAAATGTTTCGATTTAAATGGTTTGTTTGACAAAATCAATTATAAGAATCAGATAGAAATGTACATTATTATATGAACACATGTCTTATGTGATAATATAAACAAAAAAATTGTTAACTTATTGTTAACCTGATGTAGACCTAACGGCTTACGGTATTCTTAAATACAATATCTGAAGAAAAAACCTAATGAAAAAATTCTTAATCTAATTGAATTTGATTTTGATAGAAATTTAACTGCAGATAAATATTTATTATCTCAAAATTTTAAATGATGGGAGCGGCTAATTATAGTCTGGTGAGTTAATATAATATATACTAATTATATGTTGAGACTTGAGTTATTTGATTCGATAAAAACTTCGACCATTATAATCGAAGCTATGCATTTATTACTTCTTCTCGGTTAGGTCAGCTGTCAGATACAATGAGGTCAATAGTCGCTATACGAGAGAAAGACGACATTGGAGAACTAACTAAGTTCACAGACCAAATTTATGAAATAAATCATTCAAACTTAACCTATAACAGTGAAGATCCAATGAAACCACAAGCAAACTGTAACAATAAATCTCTTTTCTTCTATAAGATATTAGGCTTTCGAGTTTACAACAATCTATTAAACATTTGTAACTCATATGCCGGATCTGAACTAGGGTAAACCTGATCAGGACCCTATTTATGAAGTGACAAACTTATGCTCGGGATACCAGAGTCAATCATAACGTTTAAACAGTCGCAGCAAATCCCGACATGGAACTGGTCTTAGGATATGCTAATATCACCTAAAATTTAAAGAACAAGCCAAAAAATATGAGCGGTGAAATTTCAGTAACCCCAAGGATACAACCATCATCCAAAAACTAAAACATACCAAAGTATATGCTACAAGCGACGAGACGTTTCAAAATTGTGGCCTTAAAATAAGATGTTCAAAACTAACATCAATGTTTTGATAGACACCGGTGCTGGCATTTCTGCATATCTAAATTGCTCTACGATAATGCTATTAAAAATACAGAGACACAATTAGTTGCAGCAAATGGATCTAATAGATTAACACATGAAATCCGATTGTTGCACGTATATATTTTAGGTTGCATTTCAATTTCCAACAAACATTTTTGTGGCTGTAGTCACAAACCAAAAAATTGTTGCTGATACCCAATATTAACCAAATCAACCCTTTATGATCATCCAATCAAACATACGGTCAAGCATAAAATTATAACCGATGGACGTATCCCATTTTCTTGACTAAGACGCTAGGATACTGCAAAACACAAATTAGTGTAAAACGAGTTCGAACATATGTTGGATTATTCAGACAGAACTTTTGCGTGCAGTTTCACTATTAAACTTGGGACCAAAACAGTAAGTAGTGATTGGCCTTGTGAACACTATCGCCGTCTAACCGCAATTACGATACCAGATAGATATTCCCTTCCACACATGTATAACTTTTCCCTTAATCTCAAAGGCTGCACCATTTTCTCAAAAATAGACCTCGTGCAAGCGTATCGCCAAATATCGGTCACCGAAGAGAACATTCGTAGAATTACAATCACCATTCGTTTTGGACTAATCGAATTTATTAAGATGTCATATGGATTAAGAAACGCAGCACAAACATTATAGGGACTAATGGATAAAGACAATTAAGCTCCATACAAAAGGTATGGAGTTTGTCAATAATGTTTTATTCTACAGATTATCAATATATGGTTTGTCGATAAAGCCATCAAAATGTGAATTTGGTGCAGCTTCTATCACTTTCAGGAGCCATGATATAGATAGAGATGGTGTAAAACCATCAGAGATTCGTAGCGCAACTATTCAATTCCTTCCTCAACCAACTTCTATTATGCAAGTGCAGCGTTTTGTCCTTTCAAGACCTACTGAATGGGACGAATGAAAATCATCCTATTCGAGCAATTGCTCTTTCAACTGAGGAGAGTTTCGTCCCTTACCCAGCAATAGAAGAAGTGGAAGCTGCCATTAAAAAACTGAAAAATGGCAAATCACCAGATTGCGATGGAAATCCCGCAGAACTTTTGAAAAATGGATTAGCAGCTCTTGTCTCACGTATATACGATCTGATTCTTGTAAACTGGGACCAAGAAGAACTACTTGCTGAATGGAAAACAGCTCTCATTGTTCCGCTACATAAGAAAGGTGACCGTCTAAAGTGTGCGAATTATCGTGGCATCGCACTGTTGTACACTGCATATAAAATACTAGCTAATATCGTAATTGCTCGACTCATTCCGTTCGCCGAATCTATCATCGGTGACTCTCAGTGTGGTTTTCGTCCCAACCGCTCAACCACAGATCAATGTTTTACATTAAGGATGATTCTGGAAAAACGTTAAGAATACAACCAGCTCTACGTTAACTTCAAGCAAGCATATGATAGTATCCTCCGCGACAACCTTTGGTCCGCACTCATATGCTTTGGTATCACAGAGAAACTTATTTTTCTGTGCAAACTCACAACATCGGGATCAAATTGTAGAATAGTAATCAAAGGGTCAGTTTCTGATCCTTTCGATATAACATCAGGTGTTCGACAAGGTGATGCGCTCGTGCCCATACTGTTTAATTTGGCGCTGGACAACGGATAAGAAGAAGCCGAATTGAGACACAAAACTGCATATATAACAAATCTACTCAATTTCTTGGCTACGCAGATGATATTGTGCTTCTCGGACGTAAAACGAGCGATATTAAGGAAAGTCTCTTTCAGCTCGAAAGAAATGCTAAACGACTTGGATTATGCATCAACATCGGAGAAACTAAAGTGTTATATACATCTAAGAACATACCTCCGGGAAATCTGAATAGTGGCGACTATGAAGTAGAACGTGTGGAAAACTTCAAATACCTCGGGTCTGTAATAACATCGTCAAATGACATGTAGGCAGATATCAAAGCCCGTGTCTCTGCTGCATATAGAGTTTTCTACGAATACTCAAAACTTCTGCGATCAAAACATCTTTCGCGGTCGTGTAAACTCACACTTTACAAAGCATTAATTCGACATGTGCTTACCTTTGGAAGTGAGAGGTGGACACTGACTTCCTCCGATTGCTTTCTAAATTCCAATAATATTCCAAAAATTCTTAAATATTCAAACTTTTTCCAAAATTCTGAAAATATTGCAAAAATTATAACAATATCAAAAATTGAAACTTTTTTCAAAATTCCAAAAATTATAATAAAATCAAAAATTTAAAACTTTTCAAAATTCTAAAAATATTCCAAAAATTTTTACAAAATCAAAAATTGAAACTTTTTCCCAAATTCTAAAAATATATATAAAATTCACAAATTCTATTTTTTTCCAATATTCAAAAAATATTAATTCTAAAACTTTTACCAAAATTTTAAAAATACTGCAAAAAGTATTACAAATTCACATATACAAACTTTTTTCAAAATTCCAAAAATATTTCAAAAACTATAACAAATTCAAAAATTTCCATGTTCAATGGAACACTTACGTCATAAAAACAGCTAAATTTTTATTCCCAATTAATAAAAATCTTTCTTTTGACACACTTGACAGCAAGTTTTTGACAAACTTATAATACCATAATTCTCTATAATAATAATAAAATTTCATGTCATACAAATATATTTCATGTCATACAAATAAGTAATTTTATTTTTTTCCAAAAAATGGTAAAAAAATAAATAAAAATCTGTCTTTTGACACACTTGACATGTTTCTGAACATGTTTTTGACATACTTCTAGTTTTTGATCTCATATACCAATCCCTACCATAAAAAATTCTCCTAATTCAATGTTTCTACTCATAATCACTTAAAATGAACGTTTTTCAAGCAAAAAATATGAAAATTTGCTATTTTTGACACACTTAATGATTTTTTTGACAAACTTCCGGTACAGTTATCCAACACAGCATCCTTTTGGACTTGTCCCTCAAGTATACCTATTCTAAGAAAAAAAAATTTTGAAATCCTCCAGCGGTTTTCTAGATTTTGTAGGCAATTTTATTTTATTTTATTTTGCTTTTTTAGAATCAGTAGGTCCTAAAGCGTCGAGAAATGCCAAAAAAGTGGGGGTAAGAATTTTAATTTTGGCTCATGAATGTAATACTTAGGTCTTTCAGACCGAAGTATTTTTATTATTTATTTTTTTTATTCTTAAAATGTCTTAAAAGTAAATACAAAGATTTTTACATTTACTTGTAAATCAAGACTATAAAGAGTTTTTAATGAAACAAATTAAACTTAAATTATTAAAAGAGGCAAAATCTTAAAAATATATACATAATGGGCTAGATGTTCGGCGACTTACACTAAGAAAAGGAGAGCAAAAAATCTTAAAATTAGTTATATATGATAATAACACAGAGAAGTACAATTCAATACATAATAAAAAATAAACAAAGTAAACAAAGAAAGCAAAACAAAACAAATTTGAGAAGACTAAGGAGAGAATAAACAATTGAATTACTTCGGTCTGAAAGACCTAAGTATTACATTCATGAGCTCAAAGTGAAATTCTTACCCCCACTTTTTTTGGCTTTTCTCGACGTTTTAGGACATACTGATTCTAAAAAAGCAAAAAAAAAAAATGTGTGTCTGTCTGTCGGCCGTCCGGCCGTCCGTCAGGCCGTCACAACCGACGAAATCTAGAAAACCGCCTAACGGATTTCAAAATTTTTTTTTTCTAAAAATAGGTTTAGTCAATGGGAAGAGCCGAAAGGACGATGTATTCGATAACTGTACCGGAAGTGTGTCAAAAAAATCGTCAAGTGTGTCAAAACATGGAAATTTGCATATTTTTTGCTTAAAAATCGATCATTTTAAGTGATTACGAGTAGAAACATTAAATTTGGAGAAATCTTGATGGTCGGGATTGGTATGTGAGACCAAAATCTAGATTACTGCATTATAAGTTTGTCAAAAAAATGTTGTCAAGTGTGTCAAAAGAAAGATTTTTATTTATTTTTTTACCCAATTTTTTGGAAAAAAATTAAATTAAAATTTTGTTCGAAATGAAATTTTATTTAATTATTGCGAAGTATGGCATTATAAGTTTGTCAAAAAAATGTTGTCAAGTGTGTCAAAAAAAGATTTTTATTTATTTTTTTACCCAAGTTTTTGGAAAAAAATTAATTTAATAATTTGTATAACATGAAAATATATTATTATTATAGAGAATTATGGCATTATAAGTTTGTCAAAAAAATAATGTCAAGCGTGTCAAAAAATGATTTCATTGACTTTTTTAGCCAATTTTTTGGGGAAAAAAATGTAGCTGTTTTTATGACGTAAATGTAGTTGAAAATGAATTTGGACATGGAAATTTTTTAATATGTTATAGTTTTTAAATTTTTTTTGGAATTTTGAAAAAAGGTTGTATTTTTGATTTTGTAATAATTTTTGCAATATTTTTAGAATTTTGGAAAAAGTTTTAATTTTTGATTTTGTAAGAATTTTTGGAATATTTTTGGAATTTTGAAAAAAGTTTCAATTTTTGATTTTGTAATAATTTTTGGAATATTTTTAGAATGTTGAGAAAAGTTTGATTTTATTATAATTTTTACAATATTTTTGGAATTTTGAAAGAAATATGAATTTGTGATTTTGTAATATTTTCTCGAATCGCTAAATTGAAGGTTTTTGAATAGTTTGCTGAAAATATAATTAAAAATGAAATTGGACATGGACATTTTTGAATTTGTTATAGTTTTTGAATATTTTTGGAATTTTGAAAAAGTTTCAATTTTTGATTTTGTAAGAATTTTTGGAATATTTTTAGAATTTTGAAAAATTTTAAATTTTTGATTTTATTTTAATTTTTATAATTTTGGAAAAAGTTTCAATTTTTGATATTGTTATAATTTTTGTAATATTTTTAGAGTTTTGGAAAAAGTTTGAATTCTTGAATTTTTAAGAATTTTCGGAATATTATTAGAATTTAGAAAAAGTTTAAATATTTGATTTTATTCTAATTTTTGGAATATTTTTGGAATTTTGAAAAAAGTTTCAATTTTTGATTTTGTATAATTTTTGCAATATTTTCAGAATTTTTGAAAAAAGTTTAATCTTTGATTTTGTAATAATTTTTGGAATATTTTTAGAATTTTGAAAAAAGTTTGATTTTATTTAAGTTTTACAATATTTTTGGAATTTTGAAAGAAATATGAATTTGTGATTTTGTAATATTTTCTCGAAAGCTAAATGGAGAGGTTTTTGAGTAATTTGCTGATTGTATCATCTTTTCACTAAATTATGTTAATTTATGATCTTTTATTATTTTCCGGCATCGTATTGATGTTTCGTGTTAGTTTTGTAATAAATTTCTAAACAGAGATTAAAAAAAATACTTGTACTTTAACAAAGAGTTATGTTTGATATACATCGCTGCCCAAAACTAAAAACCATGTCCTCATAAAAGTTTTTTGCCGAAAACTATATCAAAAACCTTAACCCAGACCGAAGTCTTGATATCTCAGAGCTGTGAGATTTCAGCCCCTCCATATTTTTGCAATTATAATCTAAAACGAAATTAATATTAATATTATTAGCTATATTAGGTAATCAACTAGTTGGAAGATTTTATCCTGTATTCATGTAAAAATTTACATATCAGAGACTTCTTAAATTGAACTTTATTTAAAGATTTATATGAATTTTCCAAATCATTATATAATTTAATTGATCTATGCAGAATAGAATGTGTGCCATAAGTGGTGGTCCTTGGCTTTTTTGATCTCATATTTGACATATTACGCGTATTGTAATGGCTTGTATCTGAGACAAAGTCAAACTTTGTGTTAGAGTGGACATAGTTATTTAAAATACCGTGAGTGTAAATGAGAAGGTTGAAGTTGACTGAGTCCAGTACCAGTAGTATTTGTTGTTCAGCTAGTATTTTAGATGTTTCTGTTAGATAGGGATAGTTTAATAGATTTTTTATAGCCTTATTTTGAGAGATTTGTAGTGAAGATAGGTTTGTTGGATAAGTACATCCCCATATAATGTTGGAGTATGCTATATGTGAATTATATAAGGCATAATATATCGACTTTAGCAGTTCAGATGGTACATAGTACTTTATCTTTTTGAATACACCTGCATAAATATTAAGTTTTTTAAACTCAGGTAACTCAGCAAAGTTTTTACAGTTAATGACTTACCATCAAAAATAGCCCCCATATAATTTGGTAGAGTTCTAAAATTGAGTTGATAAAGTTTGCTCCATTCCATAAGTTTTCTTAATTCACTAAACAAAACAGTAAGGTTTCATTTAAATTATAATAATGATAATAATCAAATCCATCCCTTGCGAAAAATGTTAACCTTAAGTCGAGAACCGAGATGTATTAACTCGAAAAAAGGGCGAACATTCTCTAAGAAAACTACCTAGGAAATCTAGGAAAATCAATGAATGCCGTAGAATATTAGAAATGAGTAGATTATTAGAAAAAAAAAATTATTTGTTAGTTAATGTAATGCTATTTAAAAATAATAAAAAAAAACCCTCGGGGAAAATTATTGTATATTAAAGTGAATTAGTAATTACCCTGCAATACAATAAAGAAAAAGGTGTCAGCTGTTTTACATATAAAATAAGTGAAACATTATTATTCCTCTCAGTTATAAAATACAGATCAAGATCAATGTAGGTTAATCGAAATGCAAATTGATATTGTTTATTAAAACATAAAATTATTTTTGTTTAACTTAGTTAAAGTGTTTGGGCCATTATTTATTTTACGATCGCGAGTTATTAAATTACAGTTCTTTTCTTGGCCATATTTTTTTTTAATTAAATGTGCTGTGTAATAGGAATTACAATATGTGATTCTATATGTTGTTGCTACAATAATACATAGAAACCTTTTAAGATTTAGGTCCCACAACAACATGTTTCCTCTTTTTCTTAAAGAATGGATGGCTAAATAATAAATATTATCACATATGATATATGAAAAACTCCAATATTTAATTATAGAATAGAGAAAACAAAAATAAAATGAAGTTGCCAATAATCCAGCTAGTAGCATATTCTTTGGTCATGTGATGCACATGTACTGTACACATGATCCTATCTGTGGAGTTCGCGGGCATGGTTTTCAAAATTATTTGGGCTTAAATTGTTAGTTTTCCATCTATAATTGTGTTAAAGTGTTTTTAAGAGTGCTTGATCAACACCAAGTTTATTATTTCTAATATAAGAGGTACAGTTCTAATATAAGAGGTACCCCACTCTCCTAATCTGTACCATTTGACCCAAATTGATGTTGTTAAAAGTCCTGTTTGCCTTAAATCCTACACCTTATAATCAAAGATGTTATCATTGTTTACATTATCGTTGTAAGCTATTTCTACTATGTAAATTTGCCAACTCTATTTTAGATCCTATTTTATTTTATAAGATATTCCAGAATTTTTGCATAACAATTTAAATGTATTATCTTATAATATTCGTATGCCGAACTGTGACCAACTCGCCAGAATAAAAACTGAATAAATGAATGTCAATAAATTTTTCTGAATTTTCAAAAAGAATTTTAATGATTTGATATTGATTAAAAATACTTTGTTAATACCCAATACACATTGGGCTTCTCACATGGAGCTATCACCTCTGTGGAGCTGCTAGTCTCCCATGACATGGGGCACCTTTCCAGGAGGTGGATAGGGGAATATGTGTCAGATATGACTGGGTAGCGAAAATCCGAAATTCTACGTCCACGCCATGCTACCTGGGTAACGCTAACATAATTAGGTTGGTGTAGTTGAGAGGGGCAGAGTAAATACTGCTTATACTCAATGATTCTGCACCATGGCGAGTCATTGGCGCCACAAAACCAATGCAATTCAAGCGTCTGTTCTCCATGTTAGGGGCGGCTTGGAGCGGGCGTCTGTCTTGGATCAGGCGGCTCGCTATATAAATGTGTAGAAAGCGTTTGTTCTCCATGTTAGGGGCGGCTTGCAGCGGGCGTCTGACTTGGATCAAGCGGCTCGCTATATAAACGTGTAAAAAGGTTGTTTCTGGTGACCTTAAGATGCAAAACGAACCCATTCACGAAAATTTGGGTTGGACGAAGGGCTAACACCCCATTTCCGTAAAAAAATTATTGTCATGAATTCTGTACACAGGCCTCGGAATATCTCGGAATTATTATTGGAACGACCTCGGAAACTGTACCCGGACTACGATTTAAAAATGGGAACCTGGAACGTGCTAAGCCTTAGAAGACCAGGAGATCTCCTAAAACTCACACGACAAGTCGAGAGCTACACACTAGATATAGTGGCATTACAAGAACTAAGATGGCCAGGTAGTGGAATCCATAAAACAGCGAAAGGATACACTCTTTATTATTGCGGTCATCAAAACGGAGGAGAATTTGGAGTTGGCTTTCTTATACACCGTCGCGTGAATCAGCATGTTATCGACTTCTCCCCAATTAATATGCGGTTATGCACACTGAGAATCCGCACGCAAAAATTCAATGTAACGATCGTCAATGTTCGTGCACCTACTGAAGATAAAGCAGATGATATTAAAGACCTGTTCTTCCTAGAACTCGAAGAAGTCATCAATAAAATCCCGCAGCACGATATAAAAATCGTGGTAGGTGACTTTAATGCTCAAATCGGTAGGATTGCAGAACTTAAAACACATATCGGCCCTAACAGCTTGCATCATACCAGCAACAATAACGGTTTTCGCGCAGCCGAGCTGGCTATGATGTATGATCTAGTAATTTCCAGCACTTTCTTCCCTCACAAGAGAATTCACAAGGCAAAGTGGAAATCAAATGACGGAAGAACGGAAAATCAAATCGATCACGTCATGATCTCTAAGAGATACTCTACAAGTGTAGCTGACGTTCGATCATACAGAGGTGCTGATATGGACACTGATCATATGCTTGTCATCTTTAAGTACAAGTGCAAATTATCATCTACATTTAATAGACAAGCAAAAAAGACCGTGCGCTGGAACGTCGATGCATTTAAACGTCCGGAAACGCTGAACAGATATCAGGAAATAATAACACAAAACATAGAAGAACATGACATCTCTTCTGAGATGCCATTAAACAAACAAGAAGAATGGCAAACGCTTCAATCAACTACTATAGCCGCAGCACAAACTACAATCGGAAAGCGGCCACCGAAATCACACAACGAATGGTTCGACGGCGAGTGTCGCCAATCCGTTGAAAATAAACAAAAACTGCGAGAAAAATGGTTAACAAGGTACACCCGAAGTTCCCAAGCTGATTATCTATGCGCCAGGAAAGCCTCAGCAAAACTTCTACGTAAACAGAAACGCGAACACATAAAGAGCTGCATTGAAGACATCAACCAACATGCGGCCAACGGAAATTCAAAAGAGTGCTTTGCCAATGCACGGAATCTGACAAACGATTTCCACCCAAGATCTACAGCCATCAAAAATGAAAATAATGAACTTACAACAAGTGAACGTGATGTGCTGGCAGTGTGGCGATCCCACTTTCAAGACCTATTGAATAGGACGAATGAAGTTCATCCTATTCGAGCAATTGCTCCATCAACTGAGGAGATTTTTGTCCCTTACCCAGCAATAGAAGAAGTGGAAGCTGCAATTAAAAAACTGAAAAATGGCAAATCACCAGGTTTCGATGGAATTCCCGCAGAACTTCTGAAAAATGGAAGAGCAGCTCTGGTCTCACGTATATACGATCTGATTCTTGCAATCTGGGACCAAGAAGAACTACCTGCTGAATGGAAAACAGCTCTCATTGTTCCGCTACATAAAAAGGTGACCGCCTAAAGTGTGCGAATTATCGTGGCATCGCACTGTTGAACACAGCATATAAAATACTAGCTAACGTCGTACTTGCTCGACTCATCGCGTTCGCCGAATCTATCATCGGTGACTATCAGTGTGGTTTTCGTCCCAACCGCTCAACCACAGATCAATGTTTTACATTAAGGATGATTCTGGAAAAATGTTGGGAGTACAACATCAGCATTCACCAGCTCTACGTTGATTTCAAGCAACCATATGATAGTACCATCCGCGAAAACCTTTGGTCCGCACTCATATGCCTTGGCATCCCAGAGAAACTTGTTTCTCTGTGCAAACTCACAACATCGGGATCAAATTGTAGAATAGTAATCGAAGGGTCAGTTTCTGATCCTTTCGATACAACATCAGGTGTTCGACAAGGTGATGCACTCGCGCCTGTACTGTTTAATTTGGCGCTGGAGTACGCGATAAAAAAAGCCGAATTGAGACGGAAAACTGCATATATAATAAATCTGACAAGTTCTTGGCTACGCAGATGATATTGTGCTTCTCGGACGTAGAACGAGCGATATTAAAGATAGTCTCTCTCAGCTTGAAAGAAATGCTAAACGACTTGGATTATGCATCAACACCGACAAAACTAAAGTGTTAACAACATCTAAGAACAAACCTCCCGGAAATATGGATACTGGCGACTACGAAGTGGAACGCGTGGAAAACTTCAAATACCTCGGGTCTGTAATAACATCGTCAAATGACATGCAGGCAGATATTAAAGCCCGTGTCTCTGCCGCATACAGAGTTTTCTACGCATACTCAAAACTTCTGCGATCAAAACATCTTTCGCGGTCGTGTAAACTCACACTTTACAAAGCATTAATTCGGCCTGTGCTTACATTTGGAAGTGAAAGCTGGACACTGACTTCTTCCGATTGAAGAATTTTATCAACATTCGAGAGGAAGGTCATACGAACAATTTATGGTCCATGTAAAGTTGCTGAAAATCAGTATAGAATCCGAATGAATCACGAAATCAGACAGCTTCTTGGAGGCTGCGATGTAATCGGATTCATTAAATGTAGCCGGATCAGATGGTTTGGTCGTGTAGAAAGGGCTTCATTTGATAGAATGATAAAAAAAGCGTCCCAACAACAACCAGCTGGTGTTCGTCGAAGAGGAAGACCTAGACAACGCTGGCGTGATGACATCATCCAAGACCTTCGTGATATAGGATGTCGAAACTGGGGTCAACTGGTCATGGAACGAGATGATTGGAAGCTTATTGCACAGACGGCAAAATCCCTTCATGGGATGAAAACGCCAGAGAGAGAGAAACTGGTATCGGGGAGTATGACAAATACTCGGGGTAAACCGAAACTAGCTCACTCATAAAATCCAGGAGCGTCTGTTCCATGTTGAGCGGGTCGTTGGTCAGCGTCTGTCTTAGAAGCGGATGTAAACATTCACCAGTAGGTCTAAAATGCTAAGAGAAGAATAACGTTCTCAGCCGTCGTTATCCAGCAACTGCAATGATACAGTGGGGGTGAATTTGGTCACTGTATTAGATAATGCTACAAGTGCCAAGTCACAAATTTCAAGAATATCACAGGTGATGAATGCAGAAGAACGTCTTGTTTTGCTAGAAAGCAAAATTAAGGAGCTTAAGCATAGAATTGGAGGCGGCAAACCGAGCAGCGAAAGTATAAGGCGAAATCAGCAAAGAAATGCCAAAGGTAAATGCCAAGAATCGCAAACGTCTCCTCCACCTGCACAGAAAGTTTATGAAACCACAAACGGTGCAGAAGTAATAACTCAGAAGAGTTTAATATCCCGAATTCCAACAAACAAAATATACGTCAACTGCTCAAACCAAAGAGAAGAGTGTTAAAATTCGAACGTGCCAGAATTCAGAAAACATACCAGCAGTTTAAACGGGTGACACAGAATGGCAAACAGCTAAGTTCAAAAAGCACCAGCAGAGCAAGCCAAAAAAAACGAGAAAGAGGGAAGCACCGGGAAAGAGAACGTACTGATGTTATTTTCATTGCAAAAACTGGATAGGAAACCTATGCTGACATTCTTAAATAAATGATAGTAAACCCAAAACTCAAGGAACTTGGTGATAATGTTAATAAAATTACGAGAACCGCTAAGGGTGAGTTATTATTGGAAGGTAAACGTGGCAAGGAAATGCTAAATGATCAACTACGAGAAAATGCAAAAAAAGCTGCAAGGTACAACAAATGTTAGAACGCTAAGCTAGAAAACTACAATAGAGTGCTGATATGTTGATAAAGTAACCACACTGGAGAAAATCTTTGTTGCAATTGAAAATAAATTCCCTACTGTTGGAAGTGCCTCAAAAACTGTTAGTAAAAGTGTCCCACGCGCGATGAAAGTCAAATAGCGCTTATCCGGCTCCCAGCTGAAGCAGCAAATGCCATTACTACTGTTGGAGTAATCAAAATTGGATGGGTGAGATGCAAATTACGAGAACATGCTACCCCATAGAGATTATACAGGTGTCTTGGTTTTGGTCACAATGCAAGACAATGTAAAAGTGAAATAGGTGTTTAGTTACGGGTCGAAAAACTGCTTTGGGAAGCCGAAATGCGTAATATGTGAACAAACAACTGAAAGTTGATTAGGACATACTCCCGGAGGAATTAAATGGCATACAAAAAAGCGATTTCAACAATGCGAAATGATTAATTGTATGCAAATTAATCACAAATCACAACTCATATAAGTGGGCAATATAATGTTTCTCCTAGAAATCGAAACTGGGTGAAACACAAAAAACGCCAAGTAGCAATTTGGACCTGTGAACAGCTACCATTTGAAAGAAAATCCAACCATCACCATAAATGGTTTCTATACGCACAAATAAAAAGAGTAAACGTATACAGCTGTTACGTTGCGCCCAGCATTCCCTTAAATGTGTTTGAGTCGCTGGAGATTTTAATGAGTCACAGTAGAATGGGGCAGTAAAAAGACAACACCTAGGGGTGCACCTCCACTGAAGGCAATGGGTGAGCTTGACCTGGTAATATTTAACAAAGGAACAGAGAACACCTATAGTAAAGCAGAAAGAGCATCAATACTTGTAGTCACTTTTGGTAGCGGAACCCTCGCACGTGGTTTGCAGTGGAATGTCTCTAATATGTATACACTAGGGTGTTTTTTTATCGTTTTGGGTCCCATTGGCTAATGTTGTTGTATTTAACCTAAACAAATTTATCTCAAGATTTCAGCTTCCTAGATTAAATCTGTGAACGGCGCAACCCGAGTTTGTTTCCTATTTATTTAACATAATTAAATGGGAATGTTAATTGAATGGGAAACAAACTGATCTAGGAAGCTGAAATTTTGGGAGAAATTTTTTAGCTGGCTAAAACATTAGCCAATTTGATAAAAAAAAATACATTAGTATACATACAGTTATCATTGAGCAATAGTATTTAATACCCAAGCGTCATCACGATTCAGACTTAATAGGCAAAGTAGAAAGGCGCAAAAGAACGGATGGAAGGTTAAAAAGTGGAATGATGTGGAAGTGTTGGGATACATGTTCGAAAATCTGGAAGTATACGAGAATGAAGCAGAAGTTTGCACAAAGCTTGTTATAAGCCAGCTCACTACTGCCTGTGATGCATCAATGTCAAGAAAATGCAAAAGTAATGGAAGGCAATCAGTTTTCTGGTAGAACGAAGACATCTCTAACTTAACGAAGAACTGCCTAAGAAGGCTCAAAAAATTTCAAAGAAACAGAGACATCAAGCACGCAGTTGCAAAATGAGTTCTTAGAAAAGCAAACACAGCTGCGAAATTAAATCAAAAAGATTAAAAACCAATGTTTTCAAAACCTAAGAGAGGCAGTGCAAAACTGTCCATGGGGTGGCACCTACAAAATAGTAATAAATAATACCTACAAAAACAAAAAGAGTTACTGCTAGTGCACCTGTGTGTCCTATAATAATGGCGAAGATTGTATCTAGTCTCTTCACTCAACATGTTTTATTCCAAACGCAAGCATTCCAGATAGATGAAGGACGTTTCCCGTCGGTTGCGCCTGAAGAGGTCCTGGAAGCAGCCTCTAAGTGTCTGAAGCAAGAAGTTTTCTCAAAAATATGGAAATGTCAACGACTTATACTTGTCCCAAATGGGGACAATTCTACTGAAGAACCTTCGTCGTACCACCCGCTTTAAATGCTGGATTAGTATTCTGGTAAAGTACTAGAAAGAATAATATGTTCTCGGATTGTGAGATATACTGAAGGAAAGCTTGGGCTATCTGATCGTCAATTTGGCTTCAGAAAGACAAGATCAACTGTAGATGCTATATCAATAGTGTGCGATATAACTCCTAATGCATTGGCGGGTAAAGGGTTGATGAAAAAACAGTACTGTGCTGTGGTTACATTAGATGTAAAAAATGCATTTAACTCCGCAAACTGAAGCCGAATTTTTTAAGCCCTGCAAAATATAAAAATCTCTGACTATACCTGTTAGGATTGCCTTTGTTGAAATGGGCAATACTACTGTTTCAGTTTCAGTCAAACGAGGTCGTCCACAGGGTGGTGTTCTCTCACCTCTTCTGTGGACGTTGGTAGTTGATAGTCTTCTTAAGAGACTGAATCAATTGGGACCTTATTCTCAGGGTTACGCTGATGCTAAGGTAAGGTTAAGTTTCTAAGCATTATTCTCGACAAAAGGTTATATTGGAATACTCATTTTTTTACGGAAAATACAGAAAATGGCATGTGTAGTTATTAGTGGTGCAATGCGTACCACACCAACAATGTCGTTGGAGGTCAAGTTGGGTCTGGCTCCTTTACATCTACATGTAGAGTACATGGCTAAAAGGACTGTCTACAGAATGCATGTGGCAGGACGTGGGTAAACAGAGGGAAAACATGCGGTCATGGTCACATACTTGATAGACTACGGACTGACTGTCCGGATATAGACATGCATATAGTGACGTCATGACCAACGTATATAATTTTGAGAAGCCCGCTGAACTGATCATCTTTTCTAGAGAGGAATGTGAAGAATCTTGGTCCGAATGGTCCTGCAGCGATATTTATGTCTTCTATACAGATGACTCACTGTTGAATGGAAGTGCAGGAGCTGGCATGTACCTGGAAGAAAATAATGTCATAAGTTGCGAGAAATTTCCGCTTGGGCGGTTTTGCACAGTTCTTCAAGCGGAGGTGTATACTGTCAATGAATGCACGCATGTAATAACGCGTCTGTGTCTGCAAGGGAAGAGGATCTGCATCTGTTTGGATAGCCAAACAGCTATCAAGGCACTGGTTAACCCGGACACTACTTCCAAACTCTTCAACGAGTGCAGGAAAAATCTTTGTTATAGCATAGCGCAATAGAACCACATCACACTGCGCTGGGTTCCACGTCATAGTAGCATTCCGGGCAACATAAAAGCAGATAAACTTGCAAGAGTTGAAGCGGGCATGAAATATTCAGGTCTAGAACCCACCTTAGGGTTATCCAAAACGTTTGCTTTGTCACTATTAAAGGTTGATGCTGACCTCGTGGAATGAGTCTTCAACAGGCAGGCAAAGTAAGATGTTTATCAGCATTTCAGGAAAAAATGACAATTTTCTTTTAAGTCTGAAGAGAAAAACTCTCAACACTATGGTCGGTGTCCTTAGAAGACATGGACATCTAAATAAACACCTTTTTACCATAGGACTGATTGAAAGTCCTGTGTGTGGGTGTTGTCTTTAAGAGGAAGAGGACTCGGAGCACTATTTCTGTGTATACCCAGCCTCTTCTAGGGTTAGAGCCAGGATTTTTGGCTCAGAAACTGTAGAGGCCGGCACAATCAAACTGTCGTCAATACAGATGATTTTGGATTTCATCAAGCTTACGAAAGGTTTGTGGAATAGTTGTTATGAGACCAAAGTCGGAAATGGCACTATGAACCGCAGAGTCTGCGTGCCAGGACAAGTTCTGCCTCGTGCAACAATGTCCAACCCTTTATAATCTAATCAACTATACCTGTTACGAGACTTAATCAACTATACCTGTTACGTGCAGTCCATGCTGAGTGAGCTATATTTAGGAAATTAGTTAAATTTTCATATAACTTTTAATTTTATTGGAAAGGAGCATGTGTTCTGCCATAATCACACTGAAAAAAAAAGATGCGTGAATACAATCGAAAACTTTACTTACTTTACTTTAATAACGAATTAACTTATTTAACGAATTTTTCATTTTTTGTTATGACCGCCAAATTACGTGATATTTAAGAGGTAACATTTTATAAGAAAATCTACACCAACTCTAGAACAACAAACTAATAGTAGAAACTATATTGTTCCTGCTCCTGTTCAACCACCAAACATTTCCATTTTCATGTATAATACGGCTACAATAATTTTTTTCATTAACATTGTTTATTACCAAACAATCGGTATACATAATCTTCGGGCTTCCTGTAAGAAAACATCAAAGGCATAGTAGTTTTTTTATATGTTTGAATTCTCTCTAAAATATTCTGAATTTTAATTGTTTTATTTTATCTCTTTGCTAAATAAAACGAAACGGGAGAGTTCATGCAAATCAACAAACAATCACTCTCCTTTTTTTTTTACTTTATTTAAAATATGATAAATACTAAAAATATTGATGAACTTAGTTGAGTGGTAAATTAAATTGAAATTAAAAATGTTCTTAACTCTTAATGGTGTTTCTAATAAAAATATAAAAATAAATATAAAAGAAAAAAAAAGAATGTATGTTATGTGTTTGTCTTTTTTATAAATACATGTAAAAAGTAGTTTTTTTGTCTTAAAATAAAAGTTGGAAAGATATGAAAAAAATATATATATGGCTGTTGTTATTATAGTTGATAAATGTGGTGTTTATAAAAATGTGAATCTTTCAAGCATATACATAAATGAATACATACATATGTGTGTATATACATATATTTCTTTATTTAGTCGTTATGTACGCAAAATATATGAAGCTTCTAATAGTGTTGTCGTTTCATAAAAGGGGAAAGATTTTGTAAATATATAATCGTTTCTGAATGATATGAAATGGAAGAAACAAAAAGGAAGGTTACAAGTACTTGTTTCCTAATCGTCATCACACATTTAATTTTTTTCGGTCAACCATGCTCGTGGAGAAATGATAGAAAAAAGCGCGTTTTCGATTTAAGAGTCATCACGATTCCAGATGATCGTATAATTTGACATGTAAGAAAGAAAAAGGATGGTCTATTTGGATGCGATTACAATAATAAATAACTGGACCTTTTTGGCATCTCATCGGAACAACAGTGAAGTCACCTATCAACAATTTAAGATGAGTCTAATTTTATATTATATTTTTTTAAATTCTTTAATTTTGTGTTTGAATTGTTATAGACCATTATGGTCTCTTGTTAAATAAATAATTACTATAAATCAGAGATCTTTGTTGGGTTAGAGTCCCCGTTTTAGTCCGTACTTTCGTTTAAAGCAAGAATTCTAAAATCCCTTTGATATATTGACGCCTTAGGCATGTATTCCAAATGTGAAAAGTCCTACGTTGCATATTTTTCAGCCGATGAAGTGTTTTGTTAACTCAATGAACGCCGGTTTATTTATTGATAAACACATTCATTATAAGCACTGTTGCTTACATTGTGGTTTACTGGCTGAAGAAAATTGTAGAATCTATGAATATATTCTAAACAAAATTATAAATTTTCATCAAATCGTAAACTGTTTAATAATTATATACTTTTTATACATATTTGCCCCCTTTCACCTATTGCGGCACTGAGGCGATAACTATTTCGAAGTTAAAACTTCATCATCACTTATTTATTTACTTGAATTAAATTTCTCCACAGAGTCCACACCTATACTCCTTAATGAGGAAATGTTTTATGGATTTTTAAATTTCTAGACATTACTTTAGTGTGAATGCACGTGATGGGGAATATCTATTATAGTCAACTTCTCAAGGCATGAGTGTATAGTCATTATTGATTGTTTCGAATTAATGTGAAATCAATGGCTGACACTTGATCAATTATTGTCATATATGTATGCCTATTAGACAAAATTATGGGAATTTAAATTTTAGGGATTTTTGTGAGCAACTTAAGTAGGTCAGGAAATAAATGAATTTTTTCAGTTCCAAGGTATGGAAGGAAAGTTTTCTCAAACATTGTTAAACTTATAAGTGCAGCTTACCTGTACTCAACATCATCAGATGCTAAGCTTACGCAAAACAATCTTGCGTTGCGTTTTTTGGTAGGTCCCTAGTCCAATGAGTGTTTTTCGACGACTTTTCCAACATAAAGGATAGTGGTGAACATCATCTCATTGTTATTACATTTTTGTTCACAAAATCTTTTCTCACTTTATAAAAAGTTATTTCATTGAAAAACATAAAATTCTACATAATAAACACAACAGCTTGTTGTTCTCACTGTACTAATTCCTCAAACAGTAAAAGAACAAATTTTCTTATTATTTCCTAATTCTTTCGTGACAATATGACTTGCTGTCGGATAATCTTTATTTTTTTCTCATTTTTTTATACAGATGACTGATTAGTTTTTTGTTTGCCTCTGTATTATTAATATTAATTCATTTTTTTTTATCTTCCTAAGTTTGGTATAGTGTAGTATTGGGTATTTTCGAACATGACAGAGAACCAACCAAAAAAGGAACAAAAATTAACAGTTTTTTATGTTTTTTAAAATAATTTGCATTTTTGTATTTAGTTTTGTTATTATAATTTTTAATTTGTAAACAAATTTGTTCATAAAAAAAACTTAAATTATTATTTTATATATATTTTCTCTAAGAGGATTATCGTTTTTAATATATACAAAAGGATAATAATATGACTATTTATGAAACTTCCCTTCGGATGAGAATTTTAAATTAAAAATAAACATAATTGTGTTAAAATTAAGATGTAAATGAAATGTGTAGGTGGTTCTGTTATTTTAATGAATATTGTACGATTGTTAGGTAGATTTCATATAAAAATCTACCTATTGTAATGTGCCTCATCTCGGAATTTCGGGAAAATTTTGGTGCCAAACGACTATATATGATAAGCGGAGAAGGGAAAACAAAAAAAAATGTATATACATATATATATATATATATATATATATATATATATATATATATATATATATATATATATATATATATATATATATATATGTATATATATATATATATATATATATATATATATATATATATATATATATATATATATATATATATATATATATATATATATA
The DNA here is from genome assembly GCA_963693315.1 of Diogma glabrata. Lineage (NCBI taxonomy): Eukaryota > Metazoa > Arthropoda > Insecta > Diptera > Cylindrotomidae > Diogma > Diogma glabrata. The sequence goes on along the minus strand of OY856186.1, from coordinate 328,721,633 downwards.
TATATATATATATATGTATATATATATATATATATATATATATATATATATATATATATATATATATATATATATATATATATATATGTATATATATATATATATATATATATATATATATATATATATATATATATATATATATATATAAACGATATGGAATATAACGAAAACAACCGGCACTCTCACGGTCGCATTTGTTGAGGTAGATCAAAAAATGTTCTGTACATGTGTGTTCTATTAATATCTTAGACAAGTTCGTGAATCAGCAAAATCCAACACGTGGTTAAGAAACTAGAGCCTTTTTTCTAAAAAAATTGATTTTTTAAAACCGTTATAACGGCCGTTTGGATACTAAGATTTTAAAAAAATAGCAAATTTAGAATCTTTGTAATCTTTTTTATCAATTTACTCTAAAAATAGAATTCTGCAGTTAGAGACTCCTGAGTGAGCGGCTCCAACAAATTCGTAAATCAGCCACATCCGACACATGGTTAAGAAAGTAGAGGCTTTATACTAGAAGAAGAGTCTGTTTTTAAGATCCGTTATAACGGCCGTTTGAATACCTATATTTTTAAAAACTTTACAAATTTAGAATTTTTGAAATCTTTTTTATCAATTTCTTCCAAAAAATAGACCTCTGCAGTTGGAAGTTTCTGAGTGAACGGCTCCAACCAAAATACTTGTAAAACACAAAATGCGTTTGAAACAACCGGCACTCTCACGGTCGCATTTGTGGATCCAGAACGAAAAACTTGTTTTAAAAATGTGTGTTTTATGAATATCTTGGACACGATCGTAAATCAACTAAATCCATCCAACACATGGTTAAGAAACGAGAGGCCTTATATTAGAAAAAAAATGGTTTTTCGGCAAACGGCTGTAAAGTTTAACTTTGCTGCCGCTGGGGAGTTAGCTAAAGTCTTACTTTTTAGCCTGACAGCGAAAGTAACGTCTAGCGACAGCAAAAGTAACGCCATTTTTATTTTATATTACGGAGGCTGTAAAGTAGCATTTGTTATTTGTTAGTTTGTTATTTTTTCAAACATATTGTATTACCATGACAACAATAAATAAGTTGATTCTCATATTATGAAATTTTGAAAAGGCTGCTTTGATAAAAGAATTTTATTCATACAAATTTAAATGTTTTTTTCTCTTTTTTGCAAGTAATTATGACGATACAAGTTCATATTTATAAAAAGTTTGATGTATTAATTTCATATTTATAAAAAATTTAAACGTTTGCCGAAAAAATAGTGTATTCAATTCGGAGCTAAAGTGACTTTTTGTGTTTCGTCTATAATTGTCGGCCTCCCTGCGGTCGGCCGTCAAACTATAGACTCAACACAAAAAGTATCGCTTTAGCTCCTAATTAAATAATATACTATTTTGAAATCCGTTATAACGGCCGTTTGGATACTAATATTTTTAAAATCTTCATAAATTTAAAATTTGTGGAAACATTTTAATCCGTTTCTTATAAACATAAACCTCTGCAGTTAGAGATTTTTGACTCGTCAGCTTTAATAAAAAAGTTTGCAACAAGCCCTAAGAAAACAATTACCAACAACAACAACAACCAAACAACAAACCTTATAACAGCCAATGAAAAAAAAAATAACAAGATTTGAATAGGAGAAAAAAACTTTTTTTCTTAGAAATAAACTATTTTGATATTTTGCAGTGGTTGCACGACATATGATATAGAGTAGGTTGGCGTTTGTTTTTCATATAGTGTCATAAATTGTCACACATATGTTCTGTGGTAGATCTGATATTTGTTTGTTGCAAAATTGGATAAATGTAGTTTTGGTTATATGTAGCTAATTTTCTTTTTAAAATTTGTTCGATATCTGTTTGTATTCTGTTGGTATTTGTTTCTGTTTGTATTTTGTTGGAATTTAAATGTTGGGATCGATTAGTCGGAGTTTTGTTATGAATGAATATATTAAAAGATCTAAGTTTGTTTTAAAGTGCCGCTGTTTCAGCTTTTGAATACAAGTATTTTTGTTTGGGTTTTACTATGGAAAAGGGACGAATTTATTGATAGCAAATTGGATGGTTTCTGTAAAGTTTTGAGCAGAAACATTTACATTGTCAGTGTAAGAAAAATGACGGTCGAAATGGAAACCATAGAAAAAACTTTGAAGACCACTCCTATCCATTTTTGAGTAGTGAAATATTTTACGGGGTTTGGGAGTTGTAGTTTTAAGTAAATCAGTTTTGATAACTGATGAGATTTAATAATGATCAGAATTTCCAATACTACCTTTTGCGACATCGACACTCGTAATATCTGGCATTGTGGTAAGATAGAGATCTAATAGAAAACTATTATCACCGCCATTACGGGGAGTGAAAGTTGGGGTTTTAACAATTTGGAATAGACCCTGAGACGCGGCAAAAATTTCTGCCATTTTTCCACTATTGTCAACATCGTCGGATATTTTGGAGAATTCCAACCATGATTTGTTGTGGACGTTGAAGTCACCGGTAACGATAACTTCATAATTAGGGGACTTTGCCCTAATCTCGTCCACAATTTTTGTCAGTAAGTTAAAAAGGTTTGGGTAATGTTTGTTTGGGGACCGATATAAAGCTATTGTTAAGAAAGTAATTTCTGGAAGACAAATCTTTAAAACCATTGTATTGAAGCCATCACCGTGTAGTTCAAAATTTGGAAAGCGTGTATACGCAACACTCTCACGAATGAATGCGCAAACGCCTTGATGGAGTTTGAAAGCTGGTTCAAGCCTTTTTTGGAATTCAGCAATTCTATAGAGAGAAAATTTTGAGAAACTTGTGTTTCTGTAAGGAATAGATTGTTCGGTTTGTCATGCTCAAGATGATGTTGCACGCGGTTATGGTTAGCGTTCAATCAGCAGATGTTTTGAACATTTATTTTAAAATTTTTGTTTGATTCATATATGTGTTGTCCCTGCAAAAACCGTGGACATGTCGCTTTATGGGTGGGTGGATTGGTCATATTTGCTTTACCACTTGCAGAGTTATATCCTTTCTGTTGTACTACCATATATGTTTCAAATGGTTTATTTTTTTTAGTTTTATTAAAAAATGGATAAGTAAGCAAAATATCTTATTATACATTAAAATATGACATATGCCAATATTTCATGATACGATGAAGAAATAATAAGTGAAAAACAAATTGTGAGAAATTTGCAGAAAAAAACAAAACTAATTGCCAATAATCCAGCTGATGCAACGCACCCCAGACGCACCGCTCACTACCTCAATCGAAGCACAAAGCCCACACGAGTGGAGTGGAGTGTGAGTGTTGAGTGGGAGACTGGGAGTGTTGCCGTTGACTAATTAAAGTTCGTCCGCCAGCACTCTAAGATATCATCTTGGCTAATGTTATCCTGCCATCGCCAGTTTTATGTGATATCTCACACTAACTCATATGGTACGCATGGAGGGATCAGTTTTTATTAATTTGTTTTTTTTTTTCTATTTTTTGATCCACGGGTGTGACAACCCCGCGCACTCCCGTCCCTGTTATTGGCACATGAGTTAACGTGAGATATCACATACCACTGGCAATAGCAGTGAGATATCACTAGCCAAGGTGATATCTTAGGGGTGCTGGTGGATGAACTGTATTCAGTCAACGGTAGCACTCTCAATCTTAGCTAATGAATATTCCTTGATGCTGGAACGCTGTAGCTTGCTCGAAGAAACAAGCTTTCATATAACTATATATCTGAGCTTTAATCATTGAAAAATATACTGCGTCCCATAATCAAGGATTATGCCATTAGCTGGACTATTGGCAAACCAATTTTAGTTTTGTTCCTGCAAATTTTTAAAACAAATTTGCTTTTTATCTCTTATTTTATTTTTATTTTCCCTATCCTATCACGAAATATTGGCCTATGTCATATTTTATATGTGATAGGATTTATAGTTTAGTTGTCCATTATTTAACAAAAAATATTAAAAAAACAAAAAAAAACAGATTTGCGTCCATTAACATCCTTAGAACGCATGTTGTTGTGGGACCTTGGTCTTAAAAGGTTTTTATGTGTTGTTGTGACACACACATCACATGCCTACTACACATCACATTTTATTAAAAAAAAAAAAAATATGTCAAAGGCAACTACTGGAATTTACAGTTGCGGTCTCGGAAACAAATGGCTATCGAGTTGGCAAAAGTTAAAAAGTAAAATTTAAGAAAAATTTAAAATGAGTTTTGTTTTTTAACATCATGGAGTATATCAACTACGATATATCTCCTTCTTTCGATCTCTTTCTTTTCATTAGATTTTTCCCTATCAGGTCCTGATTGGGATTACCGGATCAGACTCTGATTGAGATAATCGGATCAGACCACCCTGAATGGGATAATCGGATTAGGCCCTGATTGAGATATCTGGACCAGACCCTGATATATATTTAATACGTTAAATGCAAAGTTAATTGTGCTAAACTTAATTGTGGTCTAACATATATTGGTGAAACTAAACAATATCTTGTTTCTAGACTGAAGGATCATAAGTATCATATTGCTAAGGGTAACAAGTAACACAGTGCTTTGTGTGATCATGCTGTTTCCAGTAATCATAAAATTGATTGGGATAATCCTGAGATTTTAAATTTTGAGTCAAATACTACCAAGCGCAAAATTTCTGAAGCTATTTATATTAAAAAATTCCAAAATAATATGAATATACAATCGGATCACACCTATTTTGACAACGTTTACTTATCTTTCATTTAAATATTTGATTCCTACCTAGCTTTGATTTAAATTTCAGTTTGTATCAGTTTTTGTTTAATTTTTTATAATTTAAAAGATAGAAGTTAAAGTTTCTGTCTGTTTGTTGGTTTTTTTAGAATTTTTTAAAAAATATATGTGAATCTTTGGTATTTTTTGTATTAAATTTCTAGATATTACGATGTGTGAATTCATAGGATGAGAGAATATTTCGTCAACATCTAAGTCAACATTCTAATCAACATCTTAAGTCACGAGTGTAAAGTCATTATTGATTGTTGCCAATCAATGCGAAACTTAATATCTGACGTAAAGTCAATATGTTGTTATATTTTTGGTTAGGAAATATAGACAACATTAGGGGAATTTTTAATTTCGGATTGGTTTTTGTGAACAATTAAGCTTAAGTACATATTGGAAATCACTTGAATTTTGCAATTCGAAATAACTTTTCATTTTCTCTAAAATTCCTTTAGAAAAAATTTTGTTGTGTTGTGTTTCATGAATTCTATGAATGAAAAATGAATAATTTATAAGAAATAAAAAATTTTTTTGGACTACAACGAATAAAAACAATTTTATATATTTATATATTATATACATAAATTAATTGAAATAAAATAAAAAAATTACAATAGAAAAAATTAAAACATATACCACCCTAATCTCTATTATTATAGTCTTTCAGTCGACATGCATGCAACCATTTTAACTATATATTTTTAAAATGGATAATACTTTGGCGAATTTTAACCAATTGAAATTTCAGCTAGGGGTCAAACACGAAAAACCAAATCAGAGCCTGATATATTCAAATAAGGTTAACCCTAAAAGGGTATTGTAAATCAGACCCGGAACAGGCCCACATCAGATTGCCCTAATAAGATTTGCCATTTCTGGACTGACCAGGAGTTGATCACGTCCTGACTGTATTCAGGGTTTCCCTAGCTAATTTTCGCTCTGATTGTTTCACACCAAATTCGAAATCCGAAGAACCGAATCCGAATTACACTATTAACATTATTATTTTGTTTTACACAAAATATGTGCGGTTGAAGTCATATGAAATGTATACTCGAGGGTCAGTTAAAAAGCTAATTCAATTATTTTCAAAAATGTTAAACTTAGACTTAGAAGCAGTAAGGAGCTTTACCACAGAATCCTTTCTGGTCGCACTAAAAACATTTTTGGCTTACAGAGGACTCCAACATCAAATATGGTGTGATAACGGCTCAAACTTTATTGGTGACTATAAAGAATTGAGCAAACCAACGAATTAATATCTAATTTTTTCTTACTGCTGAAGGGCATTGAGTTCAAGTTCAAACCAACTTCTGCACAACACTTTGGTGGGCTACAAGGCAGCTGCAAAATCCATTAAACACCAATTTCAAAGAGCCACCAGAGAAACCAAATTAAGCTTCGAAGAAGCGACCACCTGGTTAACTCAAATTGAGGAAGTATTAAACTGCATACCGTTAAGCAGAACTGAAGATGACATTTAATATCCAAACATGTTGACACCAGACCACTTTCAGATTGGTAAATCTCTGCATGCCGTTCTAGGACTACTGTTAGAGAGTTTTGCACTTCATAAGCCTTCTCGGTTGCTAAATGTTCAAATTCGTATACAATCATGTTGGAAAGCCTGGTCAAGGGATTATCTCAACATACTTCAACAACGAGGAGAATAACTTACCACTAAATCAGTGGTTACTGTGTCGAGTCGTTCAAATACATCCTGGTACCGATGGAATTGTTAGAGTAGCCACCATTAAGTTGTTAAATTCAACCTTGAGGCAATATTAATTGTGAGAGAAACTGAAATCTAACAGTCGAAGTAGAAATTAAGCAAGCCTTTTCTTCGACGACGTCGATGACATGCGGGTATAACTGCGAAAAATGATATGAATAAACATATATGGTTAGGTTTGTAATGAGTAACGACCCAATACATCGATTTAGTCTAGATGACAGTAAAATGGTCCATCATGTAGTGAGCTAGTGTTTGGCTGTTACAGGGTACAGAAATTACATCTTGGAATGTTTGGTTTTTTATGTTAATTATGGTTTAATTTAATGATTGCGATTTTAGTTATTTAAAAGTAGTTTGGTTATAGTAGCGTTTTTGTTAGATTATTAGAGAGGTCCGAGACTCAATGCTGGGTTCTATTTTACTTTTATCTTGAATTATTTTGCTTCGTTAGAGAAGATTTTTGATCTTTAATTTTCGATCACTACAATGATAGCCGTCTCCATTGTAATAATTTCTTACGAATTTTAAATCAAAAATGCCAATTTCATTTTTTATTCAAAATAGAAATTTCCGATTTCATTGTTCATCCTTCTCTATACTAGAAATTCCTGAAATTTTAAATTCGAAGTATATTTAAGTAAATCAACAGATGAGCATTTTGTGTGATGAACATATAGCCCTCCTAATTCTATTTCGAGTGAATTCTCACAAACATTAGAGTTCACAGTTACAATTGACAACAGCCTCATTTTAAATACATATTTTTGAAGAAATATCAAATCAATAAAGAATTTGTCACACATAATATTACAAACAGATACGACACGTGACCATCTGAATTTTTGTCATCAAAACATAAGTTTTTTTCTTTTGTTGAATGAAAAATTGAAAATTAGCGGGAGAAGTCATAAAGTTTGTATACTCACCAATAAACATAAATCAATTTCAGAATTTTATATCCTTTTCCTAATGTTTTGGGTATAATTTTTATTTTGATATAAATTCAGGAAATTTCCCATCAATTTTCATTTGTTTAGCGATGTTTTGTGTTTGGTTAATAATAAAACTATTATGTGAATTGATTAATGATAAGATATGTTTTTTTATTGATACCGCGAGTGTGCAAATTTTGGCTAAGTGAATAATTAAATAGATGATTTGTGTTTTTGTCAGCCAAGTCATAGGGGAAATCTTTATTTGCAAATATCCATTTTAGTTTAACTATATAAAAATTAACTTATTTAAGAAGTTAGTCTTGATAGGCATTTCATTTGAAAAATCGTTCTGCATTTTATTTTAAACATTTTATTTTAAATAAAAAAAATCTACTTTATTGAGTTAAGTATACATAGATATTTGTAATATTTGCTTTTGTTGATACTTTGATGTGTTTTGTTTAATTCTGAGTGAACGGGCTCACATTCTTATTCTTCTTGAAACTAGACCCTTGTGGCTATTTTCCTTTGACGACGAACAAGGATTATGATATAAAACGATCTTGAGGCTGAAACATAATATTAATCACGGTTTGTGCCAAAAGTGAGCCAATGTTCAAATTAATGGCGCCCAAATAGGGACATGAAAAAGGAGAAAAATGACCTTCAGCTATAATTATATAATTTTAATTAAAATCTTTTAATTTCTTGGGCATGTTTTTTAAATCATGAGTAGTGTAAATCTTTAATTTCCAGCAAAAGCAGGTGATTGTTAAAGATCCCTGAGAGCGTTACGAACCCCTACTCGATTTAGTCTTAAATAGTCTTGGTCTTCACGGAATCAAAAACTAGGCAAATAATAACAACATACAGCTGTTATTTCACTTATGTGCCGAAATGCAGACAGTACTATTGTTGTACATATTTGTTTTACTTCTTCGTTTTGAATGTTTGGGAGCATTTTCTATTCTGACGATATGGGTAAATGAAATATCACTCAAAATTCTAGTTCTGGAATATATTCCAGAAATACAACTGATAAAGTATAATATTTATCATTTTGTTGACTATAATTAAAACAAAATTGTTTACATCTCGGTCCCTTACCTCCTTTCTATAAAACAGTTATTTTACAAACAAAATTTTTTTGTAAGAAAGATGACAAGAAAAAATATTCCATTAAGTTGCAATGCAAATGGGATTTGTCAGAAGATAAAACATAAAACAACAACAATAGAACTAGACAAACGGATAAACTGACATTGACAACTACAATGAATGACAAACGATAACAGAAATAGGAGACAAATAACATCCCTTTGGGGGAAGTATTATACAGTTTTTATTATTCTGTAAAAATAACATTATTAACATCAAAAAGTAAAAATAAAACTTAATGAATATTAGGATTACTGAAATAATTTCATTAACAATTAGAATCTAATTTGCAAAATCCCAATAAAATTATATTACAAAAACAATAAAAAAAATATTATAACAATATGATAATCCTTAACACATTTTTTGTTTATTTTTCATTATTTCTGGTGTCCGTAAAATTATTACAAATTCCCACGCACCAAAACTGACTTGGATTATCTTCGGTTAAATCTAATTATCCCTTCAATCGGATAATGATCGATGAAGATTAAAATTAAAAATAAACTAAGTAAATACAATAAGATCAGCAAAAGGTGTTACTATTTCGCTAAAATTACAAAGGATAAAACGAATCATTGAACGTAAAAAAGTAAATCTTGTTTATTTTGTATTTAATCCTTTTTGTTCCTGAACAAATATATATGATTTCTTTTTGTGTTTATTCAAATTTTCTAACCAGATTTTTGTTAAAGAAAAGAACAAGACAAGAAAATAGAAAAACAAATTAACGAAAGTCTTTTTGGTATTTGTAGAAAATGGTTTATTGAAATAATTTATGGAAAAATGTAAATTGGGATTTGCAGTTATTATCGAACAAAACACGAAAAGAATCGAGAGAATTGAATGCAGAGGCTGTTGAATCGATCATTCCGTCTAAATATTTGTAATTGTTGCATTTTAAATTTAGTTTGATTTTAAATATTTTTGTTTAATATATTATTGGCAATTTTCGCTTGCCGGCTCATTAAGGGTGGGTCATCTAATATGTTTAAAATTGTTCCTCCTCTTAGAAATCTTATAAGATAAAGGTGATGAGGATTTTTGTCAGGAGATCTTCTAGCGGCCATTGTCATCAACTACTAAAACCAATTCAAACAAGACTGAATCCAGTTACGTGAATGCAAATAATTCTATGTATTGTTACAACTGGGTCTTCGATCCAGTTATACCGAGATGTAACAATGTTATTTATTCCACGAAAGAGCCAATGTGGCATATACCCAAAAAAAGATCTCCTATTAGTCAAAAATAAATTTAACCAAATAATCCAGATATATATTTATATTTGTCAATAATATAATAATAAAAATATAAAAATAAAGGACACCTAACATAAATTTCTTGAATAATGAGTTCGTCTGTAATCGTCCTTTGCTCTGGTTTTTTTAATTCATCTTCATAAACCCAAACAGCATAAATGGTTTTACCACTATCTTTAGTAATTTGAATTGGCTCTGTCTTCACCTCTTTTTATAATAAATATGATTTACGTAGACAATACTCAAAGCATTTCCGCTCGGACTCCACTTAACATAAACTAAATGTGTACTGTAATTTCTATAATCCCTTAAAGTTTGTAAATCAACTATATTGCACTTCGCTGCGTAACCAAGCCTGAATATCTTTTGATGTTCTTTTACTATTAACAATATCTTTTGTCAACCGATACTTCAAAAATTAACACCTTCTGCTCATCGTTCATCTTCAATGTAAGATGTACTAAGTTATATCCTCATAACCACTTTTCTGTTCTTAAAATAAAATAATTAATTATACTAGGAGGGCCCGGCGTGCTTCGCTATGCTTATAAATAAAGTTTTTGCGTAGACATTGCGTAGAAATTTTGTTGTGGTAATGAGAATTAATTTTTCTTTTGAAATATATGAATGAAAAATAATCAGAACTCTAGCTGATCAGTTCGGATATATGAAAAATTAGCGATCAAATAAGTTTTCAAGTAAGCTTATTTGATCTCTAACTTATTTGATCGCTAATTTTTCATATATCCGAACTGATCAGCTAGAGTTCTGATTATTTTTCATTCATATATTTAAAAAGAAAAATTAAAAATTATTTCCTAGCATATCTCATTACCACTTTTTGAAATCATTGCTTCTACGTAGACATTTTCTACGCAAAAACTTTATTTATAAGCGTAGCGAAGCACGCCGAGCCCTCCTAGTTCATGTAATTTAGGAAAAAGAATGGGATCAGGGATTTCAGTACATACAAATTTATTAATCATTTCATTTCCATCAATTATATCTTCATCTGACAAATTTAACAAAATATAAGCATGCGGAAGACCACGTTTTTCAAATTCAATGGTATATTTAAGTGCTTTGACAGAGCCGGAAATCTTTTTTTTTCATTAGACAATCTATGAGCTCTTTAATTTTCACTTTAAACACACGCGAAGTGACTGGTAGTATACTATACGACCCACATCGAACGTATATATTTCTACGTCTTCCAAAAGAAAATTCGTATAATCAAGGACAGAAACAGAACGAATTTCATTTATATCACATTCTCTGTTAACTTTTTTAACCATTGACACATCAGCAGTAACATTCTCAGGCCTTTCACAAAATTCATGCATTGATTTAAAAGAACGAACAAAAGGATTCACACGATCTAACTCAAAACCTATAGCACCAGTACGATGATAAAAAAATATTATGAATTTTAAAATGATAAATGCCACGTGCAATTCATTTCTTCATTCACAACATTCATTTCACCATTAACACCATTCATGACACAGAACGAATTTCATTTATATCACATTCTCTGTTAACTTTTATAACCATTGACACATCAACAGTAACATTCTCAGGTCTTTCACAAAATTCATGCATTGATTTAAAAGAACGAACAAAAGGATTCACACGATCTAACTCAAAACCTATAGCACCAGTACGATGATAAAAAAATATTATGAATTTTAAAATGATAAACACCACGTGCAATTCATTTCTTCATTCACAACATTCATTTCACCATTAACACCATTCATGACACAGAACGAATTTCATTTATATCACATTCTCTGTTAACTTTTATAACCATTGACACATCAGCAGTAACATTCTCAGATCTTTCACAAAATTCATGCATTGATTTAAAAGAACGAACAAAAGGATTCACACGATCTAACTCAAAACCTATCTCACGCATAAGAAAAACTTCACATACATTGGCATTTCTATTAGTTTTTGTGAAAAAAAAATATAAAAACAGAAAAAAATTTTCACATGCATTCACATCAATGTACATAAGAAGACTAAAATAAAATGTATAAAAGAATAACAATAACAAAATAACATCGTAAAGCAGGCTACAGACCTTCAATCAATTTGTGAATCAATTGAAAACGAAAATAAACGAAATAAAATTTAGGGGATTTTTACACTAAATTTTATTTCGTTTATTTCCGTTTGTCTTTTTTTCGAATTGATTGACAAATTGATTGAAGGTCTGTAGCCTGCTTATCTTTTCTGTGAAAAAAAAATATATACTTGGGCAATTCCATTTTCATATTGTATGAGGAGGCCGTTGAATTCAAAAATACATTTTAATTCGTCTATAACTTTTTTATTTATGATCCGAAAAATCCCAAAAATCTTTAAGACCTAAGTTACACTAATATCAGTTAGCAGTGAAAATTTTAAATTAATCAAAATTCGAATAAAACAGCCTTAAGCTCCAGAAAGCTTTTTTTAGCGTATTAATATATAAGATTTTTGTTATTTTCGTATCATCACATTAATTTCAAATGAAACACAAATTTAAGATTTTGTTTAATAATTAGGTTAACTCATTTTTGTAATCACAAACTCTGATCACTAAATCACTTTTTGTTTTCTAATTTTTTCATAATTTCTCATTAACTTATTTCAATTAACCGATTATTATTTTACTAGAAAAAACAATGAAATACGAAACCCGCTATTTGCAAGTCGTATCAAAAAGCATTCCATTTAATCGGGAATTGAATTTTCCTCACAAACAAAAAACCAAATTCAATAATGAAAGTTTTATTACGCACAAACGAATCGTAAAACACATTTTATCCACGACTACTAAAGAATATATGCATTCCATGCGTATGGCTTCCATTGTAATTGTATTCATTCCACAACTAGTGAATTTGATTAAAATTCTTTAACAGCTCTTCTTTTTATTTCAATATGGCGATACAAATTTTTGCATGAAAACAGGAAAGTAAACGAAATATTTTACAGTCGTGGATAAAATAGCATCTTGTATTCGCTTAGGATGATGGCAATTCTTCACTCGGATGATTCCCTCAACTCACTACGCTCGTTTCGGGAAACTTCATCCTCGTGAAGAATCGCCTTCATTCTAAGCTCATACAAGAATCTACTATTACATCCTAGTTATCGTAGCTGAAAGTTGAACTTTACATCCGTAAAATAAAACCCCGTTGCTATATAAAATATTAATATATTTTTCTACTTTACCGCCCGTAAAATAATCACCCTTAAAATATTCATAAAATTAGAACAAACAAATAAATTATTGTATGAAGTTTATAGAGAAAATCATGGCATTTTTTGCATAATTTCAAAATGTCTAGCGAGTTTAAAAAATTCAAAAATTGATTTATACTACAATAAAGTTGTGCAGTTGTGCGTAAAACGTTGTACATACACTCAGGCTGAAAGGAAGATTACACCCTTGGTTCAATAAAAGCCCTCGCCTCGCGTCGGGCTTCAATATGAACCGCTGGCGTAATCTTCTACTTTCAGCCCTCGATATGTAAATAACTATTTCGATCAGGCATTAGCTAACACTGCTCAAAAAATAATGAAAAATGGATTTTCTATTTGTTGTTTTATCATGTAAAACCCACGGCAAAAAAAAGAAATTTTATTTTAATTTGAACTCGACCGCGCATTGCCCGAATTTTTCTTATTAAAAAATTTGGATTTTCATCTCATCATCGAACTCGAGAGAAAATTTTTAATTTTTGGTTTTTTACTTCACCACAATTTTAAATTGTGTGAAGTAATGCAATCTATCGTGAAAAAAAAATCTTACATACCCCAAATTTTGTTTTTTCTTTTGTTTTGGACCATCCTCTATCTATGAAAATTTGACAAATGATACAGGTTCACTTGAAAATGGAAGATCTGGATTCATTCAAAGTTTGGACAATATGGCAGGGGGGTCTACCGAACACCTCTAAGTTTAAATCTTGAATAACTTCTAATCCCGGCTTATGATCTTATTGAAACTTAGTAAAATAAAAAACAAAATAAGTAATAAAAATATTTTGTGTAATTTTTAATGTTTTATTAATAAAATAATAATATTAATAAATTCCGTCATGTGAAATAATTTTTTGTCAGACTTTTGTTAAGACATATTTTTTTTACTTATTTTGTTTTTTATTTTATTGTGAAGTGGGTGATTTATTCACGAACGCATATAAGAAGGATATTATCAATATCGTTCAACATGAATTTGAAACTTAGTATATAAGGTTTTAATACAGTTTCCAATATTTCTGCATACCAACCTCCGGATTGTCACTTCCGGTTAAAAAGTTTTTTTTTTCAAGTGTTTATCCGTACTGTAGCCTACAATTACCGATCGATTTGCATGAAACGTTGGTAAAAGTTTTTAAGTATCATGGAAAAGATTTTATCAGCTTTTGAAGTACATTAGATAAAGGGTTGGGGGGTCCACCATACATCAGGTGGTTTTACCCAATGTTTTTTATGTTTGTTGGGAGCATAAAACATTCGTTCGTGAATGAATTTTGATGACACTTTGGAAAAAGATGCAAATATGTATGACAAAGAACTGATTAGTTTTTGAGCGATAGTGAACAAAGTGGTGTGGGGTCCCCGGAGCACCTCTTTTTTCTAAAGCTAATAACATCTGTACCTGATAATCGAATTGGATGAAATTTGGTACATCAGCATTTAGTATGGTTCACAACAGTTCTGCATAGCAACTTCCAGTTTTTCACTTCCGGTAAAAAATTTTTTTTTGTAATTTTTTTAAGTTTTTTCAGTGTCTTTATGCACACTGCAGTCTACAATAATGAAGTGATTATGATGAAACTTATGGAAAAGGTTCCAATTAGTGTGAGAAGATAATTATCATCTTTTGGGACACATCGATCAAAGTGGCGGGGGTCTACCATGCAAATGCTGACGTTTCACACTTTGTTTTTAAAGTTTGTTGGGAGCATACAGACTTCATTTATTAATTTATTTTAATGACAATTAGAAAAAAGATGGAGTTAGTCTCAAGTCTGTAAGAACAAAGAACTGATTAGTTTTTGGACAATATTGAAGTAAGTGGTGGGGCGCCTCCCGAACACCTGTTTACTGTGTCACAATTTTTTCAATGTTTGTTGAGAGCACACAGCATTTGTTCGTGAATAAATTTTGATGACACATTGAAAAAAGATGCAACTATGTATGATAAGGAACTGATTAGTTTTTGAGCGATAGTGAACAAAGTGGTGGGGGCTGTCCCAAACACCTGTTTTTTTTGAAAGCTCAATAACATCTGTACCTGATAATCGAATTAGATGAAACATGATACATCACCATCTAGTACGGTTCGCAACAGTTCTCCCAACTTCCTGTTTGCCATTTCCGGTTACAATTTTTTTTGCTTTTTCTCGTACAACAGAATTTATGTTTGTAGGGATACTACAGCTTTCTTTATTATTTTTGTAATTAGAACTACGCAAAATCTATAACATTGGCTAGATTTTAATTAAAGTATTTGATGGATATTAGCTCAGTGTATATCCAGAACACTATATTTCCAGAGCTGTGGTGAAGTCAGCCTATGCATTAGGGTCGCAATATTTTTGAAATCAAAAATCAAACTAACTAGACAATGCAAAAGCATTCTACAAGTAACCTAAACAAAAGTGTGTAAGAAAGATGATTGTTTATGCATTTGTACACTGATTCCTATTGCCATTTCATTTTCGTTATACTAAGGAGGGTGACACAATCATTTTCTTTGTTGGTTTATTTATCATGCGAAATATATTATAAACCAGGAACACCCTACACGAAAACAGTTTTAGTAATATTGCATATTCAGAAATTTCGCTTTGACATCATAAATTTCGGTAGAAATTGGCGAGTTTTTTGATACAACAAAAAAATTACTCAAAAAAAAAACTCAATTTAAAATTTTGACGAGCCCTTATCTTACAGCTAACCATGAAAAAATCCAATTTCGAATTCCTTTATTTCACTATTGTAATAATATTATAGTCATTATATGGCTCAAAGCATATAAATATTCTTTAAATCTGAAATTGTAACATATTTTAAAACTAAAAAACTGAAAAAACAACGAAAAACAGAAATAATTTAATATTTATGGAATGCGATTTTATTTTCAATTAAAAATTCGCCGTAGTTACATAATTTTTAATAGAGATGGCATTGATTTCCTTTTTTCGAAATACATTTTATATTCCTACTTTCCGAAACTACCTTACCTACTTTCCTATTTGAAAATTTTGACAGCTAATTTGTATTTTGAAAACATTCATAAATATTATTTCTTCCAAATCAAGGTTGCTTTTGTTATTTTTAACATAATTATTATCTTAAATTACTACAGTTAACTGAAAAGAAAAAGTTAAGTTAAACTTAAATAATTATTAATTATTAAACTTATTTGATTAATAATTGTTATATAGTATCAAGTATGTGTGGAATTATGTTTTAATTTCTAGTTTGTAACAAGTGCGACATATTTCTTCAAATTAATAGTGAATCAGCAAACTCTAATAAGCTACCATGTGTTAAAAATTATATTCTGTGACTGGAATTCCAACTTCAGCTTTGTTAGAACGTTTGCTTAAGTTTTGTTTATTTATAAGATCAGTAGATCTATAATATCACGGTCTGTACAACATCTACTCTCCGAAACACACATACTAGATATTAGATAACAATAATTGATCAAATAAGTTTCTAATTGTGTAACTTGTTAATTATATTCAATTTAACTTTTTCTTTTTAGTTATTTTAATTATGACCGGTTCAACCGGTTTTGGTGGTCAAAAATTTATGAGTGATATTATGCCAAAAGTGGAATGGCCACGTTAAAATTACCCCAACATCAGATATAGAGGTTGATGGAGTAGTTGGACCAGAAACAATTAATGAGTGTGCTAAAGCTGGAGCAAATATGATTGTTGCTGGTACAGCAATTATTCGGGCTACTAATTAACAAGATGTAATATCGCTTTTAAAACTCTTCAGTAGTTTACAGGTAGTCTCATAAATATGTTATTGTTCCTAATTTTAAGATGATTTGTTAACTTGGGCTGGATATGGATTTAGATATGGATATGGATATGGATGTGGATATGGATATGGATATGGATATGGGTATTGATATAGGTATGAATATGGATATGGATATGGATATGAATATGGATGTGGATATGGATATAGATAAAGATATAGATATGGATATGGATGAGGATATGGATTGGACTTCGTATGGATATGACATGGACATGAATTGGATATGGATTGGATATGTATTAAATACAGATTGGATATTGATTTAATATGGGTTGAATATGGGATTGTATATGAATTGGATATGGATTGGATGTGGATTGGCTATGGATTGGTTATGAATTAGATATGGATTGGATATTAATTGAGTATGGATTGGAGATGTTTTGGATATGGATTGGATATGGATTGGATATGGATTAGATATGGATTGAATTTGGAATGGATATGTATTGGATATGGGTTGGATATGAATTGGATATGGATTAGATATGGATTGGATATAGATTGGGTATGAATTGGATATGGATTGGATGTGGATTGGATATGAATTGAATATGGATTGGATATGGATTGGATATGGATGGGATATGGATTGGATATGGATTGGATATGGATTGGATATGGATTGGATATGGATTGGATATGGATTGGATATGGATTGGATATGGATTGGATATGGATTGGATATGGATTGGATATGGATTGGATATGGATTGGATATGGATTAAATATGGAATGGATGTGGATTGGATAATAATTGAAAAGGGATTAGTAATGGATTAAAAATTGGATATTGATGTTATATTTTTTTTATATAGACCAACAAAAAGAAATGATATCAACGGAAAAAAACATTAAAAATGTAAATGCAGCAGTTTTTGTTAAGATGTTTAATACACAATGTACGAAAACAAAACAAACAAAAAGAAATGATATCTTAGCGGAAAAAAACATCAAAAATGTAAATACAGCAGTTTTTTAGAGAGATTAGGTACACAACGTAATCTTATCACACGCACATTTCAGCGGTAAGAACGTCAAAGGAACCAAATCAGGAGTTTGTTTTTAAGGTTTAATACACAACATAAAAGTACCAAACCAAAGAAATGATACATTTTGATAAGCAAATTGGATACTGCGACAGTAAAAACATTTCATGTAACTATTCAAGCTAAAATTTTCGTGTAATAATATTTAATATCTGGTTTGGATGTTTTATAATTTATGGTAAATTTATTTAGAGCTGCAGCATCAAACCTTTATTTATGCATGAAAAGACTAGTTTATGTGGTCATTTGTGTCTTTATTATAACAATATTTCGATCCCTGTGTGGATCATTATCAAGTTGATTTAAAAAAACAGTGTATGATTCTTAAATGAAAACAAGATTAAAATATAAGGTTAGAGAACAATTTAAAATCAAAGTAAAATTAGAACTTATTTCAATAAATTTACGAGAATGTGTTAGGAATTATGCGAAATGATAAAAATATATTAGACAATTATTTTTACAACTAACCTAATTAATTGTTTGCATGTAAAAACTAACATTTTAATTGGGGAACCAAAATGGTAAGGGAGTATTAACGGTAAAAATGCTATGTTTAGGAAGTTGATAGAAAAATTCCTATAAACTCCTGATGTATTAAAAATTAGAAAAACTAAAAAATAAGAAATCACAAAAAGAAAATTAATACCTGTTTCATATACACAACAGTTATATCACATATGCATGAAAAAAACACTATATATATATAAAAAACTTTAAGTTACTTAACTAAAACATATAACATATTAAAAATTACACTAATTTTATATAAATATTCACAGGCAATTTTATAATTTACAATTTAATTAAATTAATTAATAAATGGAATAGTAATGCTGTGTAATGCATATTGTTATACTACTAGGGGGTATCCCGCGGGCTCCGCCCCCCCCCCCCCCCCCGCCCCTCCATCCTTTCCCCTCCCTACGCACACCAATACACTCTTGCTCTTTTCATCCGGCTTTGATACAACTACTAAATACTATCCATCATAATTATGCTTAACTATAATTCTACAAAAACCATCGTGAGGTTAACGATAAATTTTTATACGATCAATGACAAATGGTTGAAAATAATAATAATAAGAAAATACTGAAATAGCAGCTTTTTTTCTTCTATATTTTATTTACAGAAAATGAAGCTATGCAAAAATAATGATGGAAAAAAAATATTCTATGATTTTTAGCACTATCTGTCATATAAATAATTAATTTTCTTATTAATATCGCAACGATATAAATTTGAACGAAACGGCTAAAAGACAATTAGAGCAATAATTTTGAAAAACTACATTATCGAAAAATTTAAATGCCGTAAATGGAATTTTTATGAAGGAATTTTTATGAAAAAGGAATAATTTTTATGTTCTATAAAAAAAATAAACCAAAACAATAAAAATTAAATATAGGATTAGCGTTGAGCTCCGAACCTTTCTCACAACCCCCTACATCGACAATGACAACGAAATTTCGTACTGAGTTTCTTAAAGTTCATTTTATCAAATCGGTTTAAATTATTAATGTTTGAAAATGTATATTATAACCTAAACTGTTTTTTGCATAAAAATATCAAATGTTTTCAACCTACATTGTTTTTAAAAATTGTTAAAAATCTATATTTTTCTATGCTGTTATGTTCGCTGTACTAAAGAACAATTTTCTGGTTCTGGTCCTGCCATAATAGCGCTAGTATTTTACGAAATGTTGTGTCAAAAAGTGAGGAAATAGACCTTTAATCATGTACTTTCATCAATTTGTTTCCTCTTTTCTTTTTTAATAAACTTATTATAAAAACCATCTACCAACTTTACTATTTAATGTAAAAATTATTCCTTTAAAAAAAATTCGATCTATTTTTCATAATAAATATTACATATCTTGTGACTAATTCAAAATAAAAAAGGTTTTATTAATAAAACATCAACAAAAATTATAAATATATATTATGTAACTGAATTAAAATAAAATCCCTGAATGCATTCTAATTTTTATTAAAACTTAAAATAACTAAACAAAATGACGTCACACGATCTTTTATGATAAAGCTATTATATTGCAAGAGAAATACATACTCAAATAGTAGTTTTTGTTTTTCCTTAATTTAGTTCACAGGAATGAAATTATAGACCGGGAGGCAGCGTTGCATTTTGGTTAGTGATTTGACGCCGATTGAATTTAATTTTTATAGATAGATTAATTATTTGTGATGTAGAAAATAAGAGTCAGCCGTCAGACTTGCGGGGGGTGTGGTTGTGGGGGAGTTTTAAACTGGTAAAAAAAACGAATTAAAAAAGTAATTTGATGCCGCTTCAAAATTTGTATGATGCATGTTTACACCATAACAATTGAAAAAAAAGTCGTCAGCTGATTGGCGGATGGGGGATTATACGTCAGCTCCTCGTATACATCAGTATAAAAATGCAATATAGTCAAGACCTTTCTGCATAGGATCTTGATGAAACTTTGGCAAATGATCCAGGTTCACTTGAAAATTGAAAATCTGAATTTATTTTAAATTTGAACAAAATGGCGGGGGGTCTCCCGAACACCTCTAAGTTTAAATCTTCAATAACTTCTAATCCCGACTTATGATCTTATGGAAACTTGGTATATAAATTTTTAGTACTGTTTCCAATATTTCTGCGTACCAACTTCTGGTTTGACAGTTCCGGTTAAAAAGTTTTTTTCCAGGTATTTATCCCTATTGTAGCCTACAATTACCGATCGATTTTCATGAAACGTTGGTAAACGCTTTCAAGTAACATGAAAAACATTTTGTTAGCTTTTGGAGTACATTGGATAAAGGGTTGGGGGTCCACCATACAACAGATGGTTTTTTCCACAAAGTTTTTTATGTTTGTTGGGAGCATAAAACATTCGTTCGGGAATGAATTTTGACGACACTTTGGAGATGCAAATATGTATGGCAAAAAACTGATTAGTTTTTTAGCGATAGTGAACAAAGTGGTGGGGGGTCCCCCAAACACCTGTTCTTCTTAAAGCTAGATAACATTTGTACCTGATAATCGAATTGGATGAAACTTGGTACATAAACATTTGGTACGGTTCACAACAGTTCTGCATCCCAACTTCCAGCTTTTCATTACCGGTAAAAAATTTTGGTTCGTAATTTTTTGACGTTTTTTCAGTGCCTACAATAATGAAGTGATTATGATGAAACTTATGGAAAAGTTTCAATTAGTGAAAAATAGTTATCATCTTTTGGGACACATTGATCAAAGTGGCGGAGGTCTACCATACAACTGCTGACTTTTCGCACTTGGTTTTTAAAGTTTGTTGGGAGCATACAGACTTCATTCATTAATCAATTTTAGTGACACTTTGAAAAAATATGGAGACTTAAATGGCAAAAAACTGATTAGTTTTTGGACAATATTGAGATAAGTGGTGGAGGGCCTCCCGAACACCTGCTTATTGTGTCACCATTTTTGCAATGTTTGTTGGGAGTACCAAACATTTTTACCGGAAATGAAAAACCGGAAGTTGGGATGCAAAACTTTTGTGAACCGTACCAAATATTTATGTACCAAGTTTCATCCAATTCGATTATCAGGTGCAGATGTTATTAAGCTTTAAGAAAACAGGTGTTTGGGTGACCCCTCACAACTTGGTTCACTATCGCTCAAAAACTAATCAGTTTCTTGCCATACATATTTGCATCTTTTTGCAAAGTGTCGTCAAAATTCATTCCCGAACGAATGTTTATGCTCCCAACAAATATAAAAAACATTGTGGAAAAAACCATCTGTTGTATGGTGGACCCCCCAACCCTTTATCCAATGTACTCCAAAAGCTAACAAAATGTTTTTCATGTTACTTGAAAGCGTTTACCAACGTTTCATGAAAATCGATCGGTAATTGTAGGCTACAGTAGGGATAAATACCTGGAAAAAAACTTTTTAACCGGAACTGTCAAACCGGAAATTGGTACGCAGAAATATTGGAAACAGTACTAAAAATTTATATACCAAGTTTCCATAAGATCATAAGTCGGGATTAGAAGTTATTGAAGATTTAAACTTAGAGGTGTTCGGGAGACCCCCCGCCATTTTGTCCAAATTTAAAATAAATTCAGATTTTCCATTTTCAAGTGAACCTGGATCATTTGCCAAAGTTTCATCAAGATCCTATGCAGAAAAGTCTTGACTATATTGCATTTTTATACTGATGTATACGAGGAGCTGACGTATAATCCACCATCCGCCAATCAGCTGACGACTTTTTTTTCAATTGTTATGGTGTAAACATGCATCATACAAATTTTGAAGCGGCATCAAATTACTTTTGGAATTCGTTTTTTTTACCAGTTTAAAAGTCTCCCACAACCACGCCCCCCACTACTTTAGCAGCTGACCGCCAAATTTATCATCAGCTGGAGTTAATTAATTAAAATAAATAAAATTCAACCGGCATCAAATGACTTTTTCATTTGCAACGCTGCCTCCCGGTCTATTATGGCAAATAATTATCGGAAACCACTATTATATGATTTTTGGCACTGCCTGTAAAAAAACTAATTAATTTTCTTGTTAATATCGAAATTATAATAATTTGAACGAAACGGGAAATGACAGTGCAATAAAATGCTATAAAAACTGCATTATCGATCAAATTGCTCTATCGTAAAACGAAATGTATGTATGAATAAAATAAAAGTGTGTAAAAAAACAATAATTTTAATGTTATTTATAGTAGTTGTTGTTATTCTTAATATCGAAATGTAAATATCGAAATGATTTTAATAATTTTAATTTGAACAAATTAAATACAAAAGACAACTTAACTTTTTAACTAACTTTAAAGAACTACTTTATCGATAATTCTAAGTATCCAAAAACAAAATTTTATATAAGTTTTATTTATATATGAATTATTTATTTATATGAATTCATTCATGAATAATAAAATAAAAAAGCACAATAATTTTAAAGTTATTTAAAGAAAATAATGAATTTATGAATAAAAAAAACAATTTTAATGTTATTTAAAATAAAAATTTAAAAACTGCATTATCGTAAAACGAAATGTATGTATGAATATGAATAAAATAAAAGTGTGTAAAAAAACAATAATTTTAATGTTATTTAAAAAAAAAATAAAAAAAAATTTGCAACAATCAGGTTTTGAACTTTCAATCTTATGAACATCAGTCGAGCGCACCAATTTGAACTATATTTAAACTGTAGACTAAAGGATAGATAAGGTATCTGTTACGCTTGTATAGAAGGATAGACTTACGGCTTTTATATTATTGATATTGATATTGATATATATATTATTGATGGTCAAGATGGTCAAGATATGTTATAATTGGATTGTTTTTAACAAATGAGGGGAAATGTATTCTACAGAGAAAAATTTGTTAGAGAGAAAGACAATTTGTTCATGGCAGCGTTATCAGTAATGTTGGTGAACGAAAAATTTAAGTTAAAGATCAGTTATATATTATAAGAGAAAAACTGGTAATGTATGAATATGTATGAGAAATTTAAATTGTTAAAAATTGAAAACGTCATTAGTGTGCTGATGACGATCTTGGTCTGATACGTTTGATGATTTGATTATATTGAACATCTATGTTGTTGGTGTCCGTCTTAATATTAACAGATGTAGGGCTCAGCAATATGTGACATGATTCCAGGATGCGCCTTTTATGTTGATGAGACTCTTTGTGAATTATATTGGCTTCCTCAAATTTGAATTGATGACCGGTATCCAAAGTATGGCGAATCAAGGCTGTTTTTCCATTGTCGTTTTTATGTCGTACCCTGAAATCATACTCATGTTGCTTAACTCTAGTCCCCAATTTTTTGGACGTTTCACCAATGTAGACGCCGTTGCAACCACCACATGCTATACTGTACGTTAGGCCCAAATGGTCAAATTTGTTGATTTTAGCTTTAGTGTTGGTAAAGATTGTGTCTTTTAATTGATTGTATGCCTTAAATGCAATTTTTAAATTGGGGGCCTTGTTATTTATTATTTTGCTAATTTTGTTAGATAGAGGGGCAATATAAGGAAGGGACACATATGTTGACTGGATAGGACTATTTGGTTCGGAAGTAGAAAGTGGAGGTGATATTGAAATGTTAGGTATGTTAGGTAGAGTGTAATAGGGATCGGATTCTATTATTTTCCTACGTAATATCTTGTGTATGAGGTGTTTTGGATAATTATTCTTATGTAGTATGTTAGTAATGTCATTGATACATTCATTGAAAAAACGGTCATCACTCAAACTTATAATCCTGTTTGCAAGAGAATTAGCGATGTTGTGTTTTAAATATGTTGGATGTGCTGATAGAAAGTTCAGAATACGTTGGGATGAGGACGGTTTGGAAAACCATTTAGTTAGGATTGTGTCCTGTGATCGTATTAGAGATATATCTAAGAAGTTAATGCAACCATTCTGTTCAATTTCCATTGTGAATTGTAGGGATGGATGGAATTCATTCATAATATGTAAGATGTCATCAGTGTCCGATGTGTGGACCACACACATGAAGTCATCTACATACTTTTTAACAAACTTAGGTGGATTAGGATATTTTGGAATGACATTATCGCAAAGAGATTCCAAAACTAGGTCAGATAAAATCGGGGCTAAAGGTGAGCCCATTTGGAGACCTTTTATTTGTTTGTATAAGTTGTCCTTATATTGGATCATGCTACATTCAGTCGTTACAAAAGAAAGAAGATTTAAGAACGTTCTAAGATCTATCTTGGTGTATTGAGATATGGATTCCCACTTGTTTTCTATGACTTCCAAGGCAATATCCAATGGAACATTAGTGAACAAGGACGTTACGTCAAATGAGACCAAAGATTCAAATTCCGACAATTTTAATGAGCTGATAGATTTTTTGAATTCAAATGAGTTTTTTATATTATATTTGTTAGTGTCTGAGATATTTTGTAAAATATTAGCTAATAATTTTGAAAGGGCATATCCAGGACTGTTAATGGTGGACACTATGGGTCGTAATGGGATTTCAGGTTTGTGTATTTTTGGTTGTCCATAGATGCGGGCAGGATTGCAAATGTCACTTTTGAGAGATGCTGCTTCTTTTACGGTTATGTATTGTTGTAAAACCAAAGATTTGACCAGTCTATTGTTTTTGTTCTGTAGTTGGTTGATCAGCCTATCCTTATCATTTGTGTCAATGGGGTGATATGTTGATGTGTCATGCAAGAGGTGAGATTTTTTAACTTCATATTCCGATCTATACATGATGACGGTGATGTTACCTTTGTCGCTATTTGTTATCAATATATCTCTATGGTTATTCAAGAAGGATTTGGTTTCTTTGTATGCCTTTGTAATAATCTTTTCAACTCTGGAAAATTTTTGAGGTTTTTTTGTACAGTAGTTAAGCGTTTCAATAATTTGGGGTCTCATTTCTTTGGAAATACTGGTGGGTAAATGATTACATAAAATATTTTCAATGTTGGCTATAAATGTTGGGATAGGAATTTCATTGTGGGATGTAGGGATAGAAAATTTAGGGCCAAAGCTGAGAATCATTTTGACCAATACAGGTATATCATAATCAGTTAGATTGGTGCAACATTTTTCATCAAAGAAAATATCTACATCGGCGAGTTGTACCACTAACAGACAATCAAATTTATTTTTTAAAATCTTAATTTCTTTGTTCAATAGAACTTGGTATCTATGATCTTGAATCAGTAAAAAGTTATGAAACGCAATAGGTGATATGTGGAATGAAATAATATATTTTAAATTGTTGTACTTATCTTTTAAATTACAAATCTGCCATGAACAAATTTTAATCTCCATATTTAACAACTGATTTTTTAACTTATTAATTTGCTTATATAGTAGGTGATGGTATGGGTGATGTTGTGTAGATTGACTTTGAAAGATGGTAGTTTTGTCAATTATAAAACGCGGATAAATTCCGTTGCGACGACATTTTAGGAGAAAAATTCTTCTTGTGGTAGCTAGTGCCAATTTTCCCGTTAGGTTTGAGTACTCCTTAAGAAGGTTGAATACTTCCAATCCTTGTTGTTGTCGAACATGCTCGAAGAAACCTGGTTGTTGATGTGTATTAGGCATAACAAAGTGATATTAATATGCCGATATTATTAAGAGTAAAACTTCCCTGCACTCTTATGATTTATAGTTGTGTGATAATATTTAATATCTGGTTTGGATGTTTTATAATTTATGGTAAATTTATTTAGAGCTGCAGCATCAAACCTTTATTTATGCATGAAAAGACTAGTTTATGTGGTCATTTGTGTCTTTATTATAACAATATTTCGATCCCTGTGTGGATCATTATCAAGTTGATTTAAAAAAACAGTGTATGATTCTTAAATGAAAACAAGATTAAAATATAAGGTTAGAGAACAATTTAAAATCAAAGTAAAATTAGAACTTATTTCAATAAATTTACGAGAATGTGTTAGGAATTATGCGAAATGATAAAAATATATTAGACAATTATTTTTACAACTAACCTAATTAATTGTTTGCATGTAAAAATTAACATTTTAATTGGGGAACCAAAATGGTAAGGGAGTATTAACGGTAAAAATGCTATGTTTAGGAAGTTGATAGAAAAATTTCTATAAACTCCTGATGTATTAAAAATTAGAAAAACTAAAAAATAAGAAATCACAAAAAGAAAATTAATACCTGTTTCATATACACAACAGTTATATCACATATGCATGAAAAAAACACTATATATATATAAAAAACTTTAAGTTACTTAACTAAAACATATAACATATTAAAAATTACACTAATTTTATATAAATATTCACAGGCAATTTTATAATTTACAATTTAATTAAATTAATTAATAAATGGAATAGTAATGCTGTGTAATGCATAATGTTATACTATGGTCAAGATATGTTATAATTGGATTGTTTTTAACAAATGAGGGGAAATGTATTCTACAGAGAAAAATTTGTTAGAAAGAAAGACAATTTGTTCATGGCAGCGTTATCAGTAATGTTGGTGAACGAAAAATTTAAGTTAAAGATCAGTTATATATTATAAGAGAAAAACTGGTAATGTATGAATATGTATGAGAAATTTAAATTGTTAAAAATTGAAAACGTCATTAGTGTGCTGATGACGATCTTGGTCTGATATGTTTGATGATTTGATTATATTGAACATCTATGTTGTTGGTGTCCGTCTTAATATTAACAGATGTAGGGCTCAGCAATATGTGACATGATTCCAGGATGCGCCTTTTATGTTGATGAGACTCTTTGTGAATTATATTGGCTTC
The DNA here is from genome assembly GCA_963693315.1 of Diogma glabrata. Classification (NCBI taxonomy): domain Eukaryota; kingdom Metazoa; phylum Arthropoda; class Insecta; order Diptera; family Cylindrotomidae; genus Diogma; species Diogma glabrata. Next base: position 328,694,360 of record OY856186.1, on the reverse strand, counting down.
CTCAAATTTGAATTGATGACCGGTATCCAAAGTATGGCGAATCAAGGCTGTTTTTCCATTGTCGTTTTTATGTCGTACCCTGAAATCATACTCATGTTGCTTAACTCTAGTCCCCAATTTTTTGGACGTTTCACCAATGTAGACGCCGTTGCAACCACCACATGCTATACTGTACGTTAGGCCCAAATGGTCAAATTTGTTGATTTTAGCTTTAGTGTTGGTAAAGATTGTGTCTTTTAATTGATTGTATGCCTTAAATGCAATTTTTAAATTGGGGGCCTTGTTATTTATTATTTTGCTAATTTTGTTAGATAGAGGGGCAATATAAGGAAGGGACACATATGTTGACTGGATAGGACTATTTGGTTCGGAAGTAGAAAGTGGAGGTGATATTGAAATGTTAGGTATGTTAGGTAGAGTGTAATAGGGATCGGATTCTAGTATTTTCCTACGTAATATCTTGTGTATGAGGTGTTTTGGATAATTATTCTTATGTAGTATGTTAGTAATGTCATTGATACATTCATTGAAAAAACGGTCATCACTCAAACTTATAATCCTGTTTGCAAGAGAATTAGCGATGTTGTGTTTTAAATATGTTGGATGTGCTGATAGAAAGTTCAGAATACGTTGGGATGAGGACGGTTTGGAAAACCATTTAGTTAGGATTGTGTCCTGTGATCGTATTAGAGATATATCTAAGAAGTTAATGCAACCATTCTGTTCAATTTCCATTGTGAATTGTAGGGATGGATGGAATTCATTCATAATATGTAAGATGTCATCAGTGTCCGATGTGTGGACCACACACATGAAGTCATCTACATACTTTTTAACAAACTTAGGTGGATTAGGATATTTTGGAATGACATTATCGCAAAGAGATTCCAAAACTAGGTCAGATAAAATCGGGGCTAAAGGTGAGCCCATTTGGAGACCTTTTATTTGTTTGTATAAGTTGTCCTTATATTGGATCATGCTACATTCAGTCGTTACAAAAGAAAGAAGATTTAAGAACGTTCTAAGATCTATCTTGGTGTATTGAGATATGGATTCCCACTTGTTTTCTATGACTTCCAAGGCAATATCCAATGGAACATTAGTGAACAAGGACGTTACGTCAAATGAGACCAAAGATTCAAATTCCGACAATTTTAATGAGCTGATAGATTTTTTGAATTCAAATGAGTTTTTTATATTATATTTGTTAGTGTCTGAGATATTTTGTAAAATATTAGCTAATAATTTTGAAAGGGCATATCCAGGACTGTTAATGGTGGACACTATGGGTCGTAATGGGATTTCAGGTTTGTGTATTTTTGGTTGTCCATAGATGCGGGCAGGATTGCAAATGTCACTTTTGAGAGATGCTGCTTCTTTTACGGTTATGTATTGTTGTAAAACCAAAGATTTGACCAGTCTATTGTTTTTGTTCTGTAGTTGGTTGATCAGCCTATCCTTATCATTTGTGTCAATGGGGTGATATGTTGATGTGTCATGCAAGAGGTGAGATTTTTTAACTTCATATTCCGATCTATACATGATGACGGTGATGTTACCTTTGTCGCTATTTGTTATCAATATATCTCTATGGTTATTCAAGAAGGATTTGGTTTCTTTGTATGCCTTTGTAATAATCTTTTCAACTCTGGAAAATTTTTGAGGTTTTTTTGTACAGTAGTTAAGCGTTTCAATAATTTGGGGTCTCATTTCTTTGGAAATACTGGTGGGTAAATGATTACATAAAATATTTTCAATGTTGGCTATAAATGTTGGGATAGGAATTTCATTGTGGGATGCAGGGATAGAAAATTTAGGGCCAAAGCTGAGAATCATTTTGACCAATACAGGTATATCATAATCAGTTAGATTGGTGCAACATTTTTCATCAAAGAAAATATCTACATCGGCGAGTTGTACCACTAACAGACGATCAAATTTATTTTTTAAAATCTTAATTTCTTTGTTCAATAGAACTTGGTATCTATGATCTTGAATCAGTAAAAAGTTATGAAACGCAATAGGTGATATGTGGAATGAAATAATATATTTTAAATTGTTGTACTTATCTTTTAAATTACAAATCTGCCATGAACAAATTTTAATCTCCATATTTAACAACTGATTTTTTAACTTATTAATTTGCTTATATAGTAGGTGATGGTATGGGTGATGTTGTGTAGATTGACTTTGAAAGATGGTAGTTTTGTCAATTATAAAACGCGGATAAATTCCGTTGCGACGACATTTTAGGAGAAAAATTCTTCTTGTGGTAGCTAGTGCCAATTTTCCCGTTAGGTTTGAGTACTCCTTAAGAAGGTTGAATACTTCCAATGTTAATTTTTACATGCAAACAATTAATTAGGTTAGTTGTAAAAATAATTGTCTAATATATTTATATCATTTCGCATAATTCCTAACACATTCTCGTAAATCTATTGAAATAAGTTCTAATTTTACTTTGATTTTAAATTGTTCTCTAACCTTATATTTTAATCTTGTTTTCATTTAAGAATCATACACTGTTTTTTTAAATCAACTTGATAATGATCCACACAGGGATCGAAATATTGTTATAATAAAGACACAAATGACCACATAAACTAGTCTTTTCATGTATAAATAAAGGTTTGATGCTGCAGCTCTAAATAAATTTACCATAAACTAAAATTTTCAATAAACATACCAAGCTACAAAAATGTATGTACATTTTATGAACTAAAACTTAAAAATAAAAATTATATAAATAAATAGTCCCGATGGTCGACACAATTAAGTTTACAAAGTTTAAATTTATTTTTCTTCGAATTCTAAATGTACAATGCATTATTTGAAAGTTAATCTGAAACGAGAGAAGTACAAGCCAAACGCGAAAACTCTTTGAAAGCACACAGTATTTTATTTTTGAAAGCCCTAATTTTGGGCGTTTAATGACAAGAGATCCCTTACACTTCAAAGAGTTTTTGCGTTTGGCTTGTACTTCTCTCGTTTCAGATTAACTTTCAAATAATGCATTGTACATTTAGAATTCGAAGAAAAATAAATTTATACTTTGTAAACTTAATTGTGTCGACCATCGGGACTATTTATTTATATATTTTTTATTTTTAAGTTTTAGTTCATAAAATGTACATACATTTTTGTAGCTTGGTATGTTTATTGAAAATTTTAGCTTGAATAGTTACATGAAATGTTTTTACTGTCGCAGTATCCAATTTGCTTATAGACCGGGAGGCAGCGTTGCAAATGAAAAAGTCATTTGATGCCGGTTGATTTTTATTTATTTTAATTAATTAACTCCAGCTGATGATAAATTTGGCGGTCAGCTGTTAAAGTAGTGGGGGGTGTGGTTGTGGGGGAGTTTTAAGCTGGTAAAAAAAACGAATTCCAAAAGTAATTTGATGCCGCTTCAAAATTTGTATGATGCATGTTTACACCATAACAATTGAAAAAAAAGCCGTCAGCTGATTGGCGGATGGGGGATTATACGTCAGCTCTTCGTATACATCAGTATAAAAATGCAATATAGTCAAGACCTTTCTGCATAGGATCTTGATGAAACTTTGGCAAATGATCCAGGTTCACTTGAAAATGGAAAATCTGAATTAATTTTAAATTTGGACAGAATGGCGGGGGGTCTCCCGAACACCTCTAAGTTTAAATCTTCAATAACTTCTAATCTCGACTTATGATCTTATGGAAACTTGGTATATAAATTTTTAGTACTGTTTCCAATATTTCTGCGTACCAGCTTCCGGTTTGACAGTTCCGATTAAAAAGTTTTTTTTCCAGGTACTTATCCCTACTGTAGCCTACAATTACCGATCGATTTTCATGAAACGTTGGTAAACGCTTTCAAGTAACATGAAAAACATTTTGTTAGCTTTTGGAGTACATTGGATAAAGGGTTGGGGGGTCTACCATACAACAGATGGTTTTTTCCACAATGTTTTTTATGTTTGTTGGGAGCATAAAACATTCGTTTGGGAATGAATTTGGACAACACTTTGGAAAAAGATGCAAATATGTATGGCAAGAAACTGATTAGTTTTTGAGCGATAGTGAACCAAGTTGTGAGGGGTCACCCGATAATCTGCACCTGATAATCGAATTGGAACTTCCGGTTTTTCATCACTATCACTATCGCTAAAGAACTAATCAGTTTCTTGCCATACATATTTGCATCTTTTTCCAAAGTGTCGTCAAAATTCATTCCCGAACGAATGTTTTATGCTCCCAACAAACATAAAAAACATTGTGGAAAAAACCATCTGTTGTATGGTGGACCCCCCCCCAACCCTTTATCCAATGTACGCCAAAAGCTAACAAAATGTTTTTCATGTTACTTGAAGGCGTTTACCTACGTTTCATGAAAATCGATCGGTAATTGTAGGCTACAGTAGGGATAAATACCTGGAAAAAAACTTTTTAACCGGAACTGTCAAACCGGAAGTTGGTACGTAGAAATATTGGAAACAGTACTAAAAATTTATATACCAAGTTTCCATAAGATCATAAGTCGGGATTAAAAGTTATTGAAGATTTAAACTTAGAGGTGTTCGGGAGACCCCCCGCCATTCTGTCCAAATTTAAAATTAATTCAGATTTTCCATTTTCAAGTGAACCTGGATCATTTGCCAAAGTTTCATCAAGATCCTATGCAGAAAGGTCTTGACTATATTGCATTTTTATACTGATGTATACGAGGAGCTGACGTATAATCCCCCGTCCGCCAATCAGCTGACGACTTTTTTTTCAATTGCTATGGTGTAAACATGCATCATACAAATTTTGAAGTGGCATCAAATTACTTTTGGAATTCGTTTTTTTTACCAGTTTAAAACTCCCCCACAACCACACCCCCCGCAAGTCTGACGGCTGACTCTCTAATAATTAATCTATCTATAAAAATTAAATTCAATCGGCGTCAAATCACTAACCAAAATGCAACGCTGCCTCCCGGTCTATTATCAAAATGTATTATTTCTTTGGTTTGGTACTTTTATGTTGTGTATTAAACCTTAAAAACAAACTCCTGATTTGGTTCCTTTGACGTTCTTACCGCTGAAATGTGCGTGTGATAAGATATCATTGCTTTTTATTTGTTTTTTTGCGTTGTGTTAGAAATAACGAAGGATGGAGTAATCAAATATAAACATATCTTTTGTTTTATTTTACTTTATAATAAGCAAAACTGGGGAAATTGTAAATCGTTAGCAAAAAAAATTAACGATGGCCTTCAGATAACATCAAGTATCAGGTCGGATCAATAAACATTAACAGAAATTTTATGTAAAAATACAATTATATAATTTCTTTTGTTTGTTTTACAGAGAAATAAAGGAAATTGATGATGTTACTTATGATGTAGATACGCGTAACAATATGATTTTAGAAACTCGCATTGTTGAAGAAGCGATCAATAGATTCTTTATATTGATTGTTAATTGTATGGACCATGAACAATGTAATGCATTGTCGAGAATATTATATCTGTTGTTATGTGTGTTTGCAGATATTGAATACCCAGTAGCTATGTTATGAGGAAGAAAAATGGGAAAGTGTGGCAATTGGATGGAAATATATCTTTGACTGTTCATTGGTTGTTAACCGTCAACTGCCAAAGCATATATTTCCCTCCCATCCACCAGTGGAGAACATAAACTCGTTCTAGAGTGAGTGTAGGTCATCTCCCAAAGGCTATTGGTTAGATAACACGTTGAATTGTGTCATAACAGTATATATATATCCCAGCCAGCACACTTAGTGAAATTTAGGTGAACCATTTTGGGATTTGGTTAAGTTTAAGTAAAAGTTTGGTTAAATATGTGGAAAAAGGTAATAGATGACTGTTTTAGCTAATTAGTGTACATGTATTTCTAGTCGAAAATTATAGTTAATATGTTTTTGGTGTTAAAAGTTAATAGGTAAATTTAACATATTAAGTATACAAGTTTAAGTAAAAAAAATCATGTAATACAGATAGTACATGTATTTCATGTATTAAGTGACAATTTAAGTTACAAAAGTGTATCTAATACATGTATTTAACTTATTACCTGTTGTTTAGCTAGCGGTAATTTAGCTGACATTGCAACAGTTATTTCATGAAATAAGTTAAATAGCCTAAAATTAACATAACTACGGAACATTGAAACTTAAAAAAAATTGTCAGCCTGCTGTTAAGTTAAATTGGTCGAGTTTTACATGTAATATTGCATTTAATTTGGTTTAGTGAACGAATGTTAACTAAATTTTTGCTGTCGTTTTCATATAATACATATAATAATTATATGTGTTTATAAGATCCATAATATCCATAAAGATTTATAGCAAATCTCGTTTTCCGTTGACAATTATTATTAGTGCGCAGTATATTGATCAAATCGCTCGGATACAGTCTTTATTATATATTTCTCTCACTACCGTTGTTTTAAATAGTAAAAATGCCCCTGAAAAAGAAAGTTAACAAAAACGGTCGATACTACATAATGCGGCAGAAGAGAGCGGCCGAATTCGAAGCACGATTTGATCAATCAAATGTGTCAAGGGATGAAGAAATGGATCGGCCACCACCACAACAACTGAATGCCATTTTTGAAAATAATTTGCCAGCAGAAAATGCTATGATCGAAAATACCATCCCCGTTAGTGTTACTTGTGATGAAAATATAGAGTGTGACGATGATATGCCAGATGATTGTACATCACAAGTTGGTGAAACTGCTGAATTTTTATTATCAGAAGCAGATATTGCTGAGGAATTGATGCGCGAACACCTGGAATATGAGCATAACGCTCAAACTAAAATAGATCTGTTGAACGAATGGGCTTTGCAAAACAAGATTTCATTAACAACGTTGTTATATTTTTTTTAAAAGAATATTAAATTAAAAATATCACATTTATCGTGACTCAGTTTGAAATGAATCATCTTTAGAGGAGCTTTTAAAACAGTTTATTGAGGAATTCAACATTTATTTATTATTCTTGTTTACTATTCTTGTTTTATTATTTTTTATTATTTACGAATTTCGAAAGCTATGCTTTCATCACCTGAAGTATATAAAAAATAAATTTTAAAGTAAGATACATTCCATTATATACATATCGGTGGTTTAATAAAACCCCATTTCAAAAAATTAAAAATCTAACTACTGAAAAATATAAAGCAAAAAGAACGGATCTAATAAAACAATAAAATAATTAAACCATTAGAGAAGATTAAAAAAATGAAAAAAATAAAAAGGAATTGACAAAAGAAGTGAACCTAAATAATAACAGTTTTATGGGGTGTCCCAAATGGGTGGATATCCTTCAGTCATAAATATAGTTTAGGTGATTTATTTATTATATCGTCGCCTTAATAATGAAATAACGTATGCCATTTATACGTTGTTATTATATAATGGGTGCGCTGCATTCCCCATAAGGATGCCTATAGAGTGGCATTTTAACATTTTCCAATTATTTTAAAACTGGGGGTGAAAATTAATATATTGATAATTAACGTACATTTGAATTTGGTTAAATATTAAAACAGCGTAAATGCATGTACGATATTCCAATTCCTACAGAATAATAACTTGGGTAAAAGCAGTATCGTATATTTTACATACATTACGATCGCCACACGAAATGGTAAATATAAAATATTGTATAAGCATCATTCATGAGTACATGATATACCGGTTCATATAAATAAAAAATTGTAAGAATATCCTGCGTTAGTTCAATAATAATTAGTTTTAGGCTTAATCGTAATTGAGAAATATGAAATAACGTATAAGGTGCCTGATTGACTTTTCACCTCTTTTTAGGTAGAAAAGCCAGCAGGTACCAATGTGAAATTTTAATATGCTGTGGGGAAATTAATTAAGAGTAATTGGTAGAAATTTTTTTTCCAATATATTTATTCATTCAATAGTGCAACAGAGTTTCCGAAAATCAGAAAATCGAAAAATCTTTAAACCCAATTATCTCGAAACTACACATTTGCGAATACGTTGTATCATTATTAAAGCGACGATATGTTGTTCGGCGGTCTTTTAATTATTAGGTTAAATAAATTAGATTTTACGTTTCCTTCTTTATTGTTCCTTCTTTATCCTTTCCTTCTTTCCCACTTTATTGTTCCGGTATCCTGGGGTTGATTGATTTTCTTTTTCAATGAAAAAAAATTCGTACGCTTCTAGGTGTTTTAGATTATTAATCTCTTTTATAAGCTCTAAATTTGATGGTGACCTGTTGTTGAGTGGCATATGAGCGGCAATGCTAGAATTCTCAGCCCTTTTGTATTTTATTTCTGTAAGGTGTTCTTTCTGGCGTTGTCCTATTTTGCGTTGAGAAAGACCTACATAAATATTTTCACAGTCGTTGTTGGATATTTTATAAATACCTGGTTTCTCATTTGGCTCAGTTTTGATTTTTGGTTTATAGCACACACCACGGACACACAGCTTACACACCACGGACACACAATAAAACTGTTATTATTTCGGTTTACTTCTTTTGTCAAATTCATTTTTATTTTTTCTAATTTTCTCTAATGGTTTGATTGTTTTATTAGATTTATTCATTTTGCTTTATATTTTATATTTTTCTGTAGTTAGATTATTAGTTTTTTAAAATGGGTTTTATTAAACCACCGGTATATAATGGAAATATGGAATGTATCTTATTTTACAATTTAGCTTTCAAAAAACGTATACATATAGTAAAAAATAATAAAACTCAGGGAACAAGAATAAGGTGCTTTTTCAAGCATTTTTAAAAAATTTTGTTTCTTATAATATTATTTTTTAGCTTTTTTTATGGTAGAATGACAGCCCGATAATAAAGTAAGGTTAAAGAAAAATAGATGGTTCAATTACATGTAATTCTCATGAAAAAAACATGTAATAACTACAATATCTGACTTTGGTACATTAAAATTACATATAATTTGCACTTGCTTAGTTTTGTATTCAGCTGTTACATGAAATATACATGAATTTACTCTGCCAAATTCAGATATTGTAGCTATTAAATGTATTCTAGATAAGAATTATAAGATCAATTTTCCACTTAATAGCTAGATAATTTACATGTATTAAATAAAATACGTGAAAAAATTTATGATAAATTTAAGTTATTTCATGAAACACCTGACAAAATTTAACTTAAATAACAGGTAAATAATTTTAAGGCTAGGAATTATGGATACGATATTATCTATCTACGATATTATCCGATATTATCTATCTCCCAAACTAATGCATTTAAGGACAAAATAGGTTTTTATGACAATTTCTAAACCGACTTCAAATAAACATTTTTATGCATACTTTGGAGCGTATTTTTGAATAGATTTAAATGTTCATGTATAAAGAAAGGTTCGATCTTGTTTATACCCTTAAAAATACAATTAAATATTTATTTTTTTTTTAAACTGAATACTTCAATTTTCAATTTTCTTTTCGGTATTCGATAAAAAACATTAATTATTGAAAATATAATAATAGTTTGTAGTATACTATAAAGTAAACTTATGTGATCATTAGGGGAGAATTTCGGAGCATACATTTTGTGGTTTGCATGTGTAACAAACAAGTTAAATTTAACTAATAATTAGCTAAAATATAACATAACATTTGCACTTATTTAACTTAAAATTTGGTTAAATTATAGTTAAACTTAATCACATATTAGCCAGCATATTACGTAAAAATTACATGAAAATTTAACCAATATTTTTATGGCAAAAGTACGACACTTAGGTTAAATTTAACCTTTTATTATACATAAATTTAGGTTAAATGAGAATGTTCACTAAAATTTTGTACAGATAATATCAAACTATATTTAAGCTAAAATCCACCTATTGTGCTAGCTGGGATATATATATATATATATATATATATATATATATATATATATATATATATATATATATATATATTTATATTATATATATATATATATATATATATATATATATATATATATATATATATATATATATATATATATATATATATATATATATATATATATATATATATATATATATATATATATATATATGTATATATATATATATATATATATATATATATATATATATATATATATATATATATATATATATATACATGAGCAATATTGTTACTTTTTCTTCACTTCTGTGCTGAGGGGTCGTAGATTTTGCTTAAATTTTGTAGAAATTAATCAAAAAATACTATTTGCAAATTTTCAGCCCTCTAGGTTCACCTGAACTCGAAAAACCGCCAATAATATGCCACAGAAAGGCCATTTTTTTACCCTATTTTCAAAGAACATTTCTTCCAGCACCTGTCAGCCGATTTAAGTTCAACAAATTACATTTGTTTTAATTTTAAGTTCTCATTCTCAATAAAAAAAATTAGAACCCCACGTAACAGGGTTCAGTTTTGGGGATCAAATAATTGCTTAGCGGTCATTCTAAAATTTTACCATATATAGTTATACATAGTTTGGACATATATAGTATAGTTATAGTTTGGACACCGTTGTCTTGCAACATTCTGAATCGGAATCTCAACGTCACACGTTACATCATGTTTACACAATCTTACTGACAGATTAAACATACACTGAAAAAAACATGTCCATTTCCAATCGAAATGCAATTGTCTCAACCTCACCGTGCGGTCACATATGGCGAAAAAAACTACGAAATTGCTTCAACAACTCTACAATTATAAATCGATGAAGTTGAGACAATCACATGAAATATTTATGTGAAAATAAAATATAGTTCAATTAATCTCAAATACTTAAACTTTAAAATGAAAAATTCATGATATAAGGCCAAAGAAAATTTTTTTCAGGGAAATAGTTATTATCTATATACAACTACTGTTATATTGGATATAACACTTTATATTTTAAATAAACCTCATTCTGTTGTTAGGAAAATGTTATCGTGTAGTTGTCCCAATCACAGTGAAATTGTTTGCAAATAATTTTTCTTTGCATGAATAATCAACTGCCAACTTCGAGATGAGGTTGTCATGAACGTCAATTTTTTTTTTCAGTGTATTATTAAAATACTTGCAAAGAATCGGTTTAGCAATAGCAACACAAAAATAATATTTTCAAATTCATCTAAACATTCATTGGTATAGTCATGTCTTTCAACTCAAAATAATAACATTACCCTCCACCTAATCCTGTTCATCCCGAAAAGGTTTCAAATCTCTTAGAAAATTGTAGAAGCCAAACTTTTGTTTTTTTTCCTATTTCTCAGCCTGTTAAAAATTACTTCCTGTCCTTTTGTAAGGCCTTGGTCGAAACTTTGTTCCTTGTCGACTCACCTTGATGACTCTAGATTTTCAATACTTTTTACGTTCTCCGTATCTCTCCCCTCGAAGATTTTAAGACCGCCGTAGCCCTAAACCATTCCTTTATTTCGTGTTTGCAGCTGTGACTCGTTCCAGACCGTCCAGACCAGCAGATTTTCTAAAATCTTAATTAAACAGTGTTAATATAACTTTATTAGAAAGGAAGTGCGTCACATGATTGAAGGATACCCAAGCAGGGTTTGCCAGAATATGGAAAACCTTGAGCCAAATACGCCCAAGAGCTGGCCCATTAATGGTTAACATTACTTGACTAGTGTTATTGGGTCTGTACTAGAACCATTCATCGGCCGATCTATGGTGTACAAAATAGAGCAAATATATAGTAACCTATGAATAGCCAAGCACTGGCCCATTAATTATTACACAGTACTAGACTTTCGTTATTTGGCCATTACCCAAACTACGAATCAGACGATCTACGGTTTGTAGAAAATAGATATGTTTATTTTATTTTAATTTTTTTCTAATGATAATATTTCATTTGTTTAATGGCCCAGGCATGATTGCCAGTACTTGGGTTATAATGGTCATCATTATTATTCCTTTACTGACAGTGGACAACCTTGTATAGGTCATTGTTGATTTTTTTCTCTGGTCCATGAATGGTAGTCATTTATTGTCCGAAAAAATTATCCAGTAAAATTATGTTAACGGTCATGGTTTCCAGTACTCGGCCTTTGCTAGCTTACTGCAGTGATGGACCATTACTGGAACAGTTGTATATATTCTTGTATGGGAATATGGAAGATAAATTGAAACATAATTTTATTTACAAATAGAGGTTATCAATATCGGGGGAAAGGTTATTTTATATTCAAAGGACGGATTTGCTCCATTTCATTAAACTTTCACTCAACTGACGATGGTGAAACTAGGTATTAGTACTATACTAAAAAAAAAAACAATAAAATGGTTCGTTATATTAATAAACACAAACCATTGAACTTTTTTGCTTTGGTTCAATTAACACCTTTGAGGTCTTTCAATGGACAATTTATGAAAAGTATAAATGTTTCCGTAATTTAATTATAAAATATACGGAGGGGCTGAAATCTCAAGCTCTAAGATATCAAAACTTCGGTCTTGGTCGACGATTTTGATATAGTTTTCGGCACAAAACTTTTATGCTACATTGTTTTTAGTTTTGGGCAGCGATGTATATCAAACATAAAACTCTTTGTAAAAGTATAAAAGTTTTTTTATCTCTTTTTAGAAATTTGTTACAAAACTAATAAGAAACAACAATACGTTACCGGAAAATTATAACAGATAAAAAATAACATAATGTAGTGAAAAGATGATACAATCAGCAAACTACTCAAAAACCTCTTCGAGAAAATATTACATGAAAATAGAAAATATTTAAAAAAAACATTTTTTTCAAAATTCCCAAAATATTCTAAAAATTACTACAAAATCAAATATTTAAACTTTATCTAAATTTTAAAATAGTCCAAAAATTTTAACAAAATTAAAAGTACAAACTTTTTTCCGAATTCCAAAAATATTCCAAAAATTATAATAAAAACAAAAATTTAAACTTTTTGAAAATTCTATAAATGTTGCAAAAATTCAAAATTCACAGATTCCATCTTTTTCCCAAATTCTAAAAATATTTAAAAAATTATAACAAATTCTAAAACTTCCATGTCTAACTTCATGTTTAATTACATTGCAATGTCATACAAATAATTAATCTTTATTTTTACCAAAAAATTGGATAAAAAATAAATGAAAATCCTTTTGAAGCACTTGACAATATTTTTTGACAAACTGATAATGAAATAATTCTCAATAATAATAATTTCATATTATGTCATATATATAATTAACTTTATTTTTTTCCAAAAACTTGGGTAAAAAAATAAATGAAAATCATTCTTTCGACACACTTGACGATTTTTTGACACACTTCCGATATAGTTATCAAACACATAGTCCTTTCGGACCTGTCCATTGAGTATACCTATTTTTAGAAAAAATTATTTTTGAAATACCTCCAGCGGTTTTCTAGATTTCGTAGGTAATGGCGGACGGTTGGCAGACAGACATACATTTTTTTGATTATTTAAAATCAGTAGGTCCTAAAACGTTGAGATATGCCAAAAAAGTAAGGGTAAGAATTTCACTTTTGGCTCGAGAATGTAATACTTAGGTCTTTTAGACCGAAGTATTTATAGGTGAAATTTTTCAAACTATATTTTCCTGAAATAGATATTATGGATATTATTCTAGTGAATTTTAGCACAATGACAAAGATCGACCGATTCATGGTTCCAGTAATTTCCCAATAACAATAGTCAAATACTATTTACCATTTATGGGCCAGTTCTCACCCATTCAAAGGTAACTATCTACTGGATCTTTTCTGTAAGCCACAGATCAGTCGATGAATGGTTTTATTACTGGTTCATATAACAATAACCAAGTGGTATTAGCCATTAATAAAACAGTGATTGGCCGTATTTCAGAGTTTTGCAAACCCTGCTTGGGTCATTGCTTTTGCAATTGTTTGTGATAACTCACGTTTAACCGTACGCCATTAAAAGGGACTTGAGTACGCGGAGTGTTCACAACTCACACCCGAAGATCAAAAATTTAAATATATTTCGTTATATTTGTGTATTACACTTTTCTTTTAAAACAAGCACGTTTGTTCAAAATGGTAATATCCCTAAAAAAATTTAAAAGTATTCAATTAAAAGTATTTTTGTCTTTTAGTGAAGAGTCTTACTTGAGAGTCTTACCCATAAGTGATACCTAGTCAGCCGCCTTTTAAGTAAATGCGCCCTTAGTTATGACTACATATCAGTAATTGTGTATATTTAAATAAATGAGTCATAATGTTATTGAAATAAATTCATCGAACTAATCTGGAATAAACAGTACTAAATGATCTGGTGCCTGATGCGGTATCAAATCAGCTACCTGAATCTGTTTCGATCCGGTTGGCTGATCCAGCGTGAATAGTTTGTGGTGTTTCTTTTCTGATCAGGTTACCTTAATCCTTGGTATGGAAATCTGACTCCAGTCCGAATCTAAGTCCTCACGTAAGGGTTATTTTAAAGTAGAGCTCGTTGGAGGGTTCATTCAATTATTTTTCTCTAAAAATCTTAAAACATTGAACGAGCCAAAATGTTTGGATTAAGCATATGTAAATGATAATCAATGTAAAAACCTTTAAAGTAAAATTCGGCGAGGTTTGTAGGGGATTAAGCTCAAATAACTATTGGAATCATGTGAATTTTTGCAATTCGACGTCATTTTTCATTCCCTCTTAGAAAAACTACTTACAAAATTTTAAGTGTGATTTCTAGTTGGTCAACACTCACACAACGTACATTTTATTTTTTTTCCTTTATCTCCATTCAGGAGCATAGGGCGTCTACTAGACTGGACCATCTAGCTCTGTTAGTGCAATCGCTTTCATGTTCACCCCATGTTTTGCCAATTTGTTTTGCTTCAGCTAGCACCGTTTTCTTCCATGTCATGGGTGGTCTTCCAACTCTCCTTTTACCTTGTGGATTCCACTCTAGGGACATCCTTGTTATATCTTCAGCTGACATTCTCAGTGTATATCCTATTCATCTCTATTTCTTTGTTTTATCTCGGTCTCAATGTCTACCTGCTCTGTCTGCCGTAGAAGTTCCTGGTTAATGATGGTGTTCGGCCAGAAGCATTTGATCAGTCTTCTCAGGCATTTGTTCACAAACACCTGTAGTTGATTTGTGATCTTTCTTGTATGTTTCCACGTTTCACACCCATACAGCAGTACTAACTTGACACATGCATTTCCCATTTTTCATCAATGCTGGTGGTTTCGTTGTTTGGTAGATTGACCTGGAGCGATTCTTTGAAGATGTTATTTGTATTTTTGTCGCTCAATCTATTGATGTCAAATTTCCTCTGACATGACTTGTTGTGTTTTACATTGGCTGGTTTAATTTTGAATGTTGCAATTACCAGTTGATGGTCGCTGTATGTCTGCTGCTTGCTTTGCTCTGACGTCTTGTAGTGAGGATAGAAACTTTTTATACACCAGTACGTGATCAATCGGATTCTTGGTTCTTCCATTTGGTGATGTCCAAGTGTATTTGTGTATGTTCTTGTGTGGGAACTTGCTGCCTTCTATGAATAGTTGATTTGTGACACAACAATCGATGAGTCTGTCTCCATTATTGTTAGGTGTTGATTCTAGAGCATATTTGCCCATGACTGATCCCATTCCGGTGTTGTCGGTTCCAATATTGGCATTGAAATCACCTTGTATTTTTTTGATGTCATTTCGGTGTACACTAGCCAGTGTGACTTGGAGCTGTTCGTGGTATTCATCTTTTGTTGCATAATCCGCTTCTTCGGTAGGTGCATAGCAATGTATGATCGTTGTATTTCTAATTTTCGATTGGAATCTTGCTGTTATTATTCTGCTACTGATGGTTTTCATTCGAGTAGTGCTTTCTTTTCTTTAGGTGTTGTTAGTATTGCTACGCCTTGTTCATGTGTGTTGGATTTACCAGAGAGCATCTTGTAGTTTCCTTTACCTGTTGTTAGCTCTCCGCTGTTTTTTCATCTTACTTACAGTCCTAGTATCTCAAAGTTATATTCTTCCATTACTTTCTCAACTTGTGCTAACCTCGATGTTTCTATCAGAGTTCTGACATTCCAGTTTCCTACTCGTGTCCGGGTATGGTAGCCGGAGTCGATACGGTACGGTACGGTAGTCGATATTTGATTATTCCGGTTTTGGTTTGTTTTGTTTTTCATTTGAATATTAGATTTTCTTTCGGACTAACGGGTGATTGGACCATCGGATCCCAGCCAGTTTTCAGGGCTGCTGGATAAGGTATACTGGCATACCGTGAGCGAGATATTCCTGCTTCAATGTGATTCAATCATATTTCCATATTTTTTCTGATGAAGTTCCCAAGCGGTCACCCGTTTAAGTTGTAGACCTTCTCAGAGTTGCTTAACTTCCTTGGAAATGATGTTGTCGTCTTAACCACTTCTCCATCTCGCCCACACACAAAGCACATGTCTGAAAATTTAATTCAAATGTCCCCGTCTCAGTTCAATCACCGTGGGTATCATACCAAAAATTTTGTCAAAAGTTTTACTAAGAGAGAATGAAAAATAATTCCAAATTGCACAAATTCACATTATTCCAATAGTAAATTGAGTTCAACCACACACAAATGCATATTTTCCTAAGGTTGTCCATGTATATTATATATGTATATATGGTAATTAATTGACCATGTCTCAGATATTAGTCTCACAATAATGACTCTACTCTCGTAACTTATAGGATGTTGAGCAAAAATATAAAATATTCTCAGACTATGCATCTAATTTAATACAAAACTCACCAAAAATCTTAAATATGTATTTTAAATTTCTTGTAAAAAGATTCGAATTCATGAAAAAGAACAGTCGCAATTGAAATTATCACTTTTAAAAATGCTAGTTTCAAGAGGTTCCTGAAAACGTTAGAAGAATCCACGTAGACGAATAGATATCTCCAATTTTCGTTTGAGCTGCGTTGTAGATGCAATTATTCGCCGGAATCAAAAGTCTCGAGTGGCTTTTATTTACACAGGTTTTATAAAAGTTCCATTAAAATTGAAACAGATGTTGTTATGAGAACTATATGTGTTAACATAAAATGGGTCTATAATCTATAATCTTATCCCAAAATTTTATTCGTATTTGAATTTTTTATTTGCACTTTCTTTATTTAGTGTAACAAAAAAACTGTTTCGCAAGAATCACACATTTTCAAATATTTCTTTTTGTTTTTTTAACCGAAAAACGTGAGATTTTCAGAATGGGTTTAATTTATAGATTTATTGTTTAAATATTTACAAGCGACAGTGATTGATCGTTGAATTGTTCTTTTCATTCAAGCGAAATTTATGATATGTCTAGGCCACACATTACTACTCCTTAATTCAACTAAACATAATCTAAGTACAACAGTAAACACAAAGATGGATATAAATATGATCTAAGTTCTAGCATTAAATTTTCGTAAATATTAATTTTATTATTTACACTCAACCAAAATGGGAATAGATTGTTCTATCATTAGTTAAAAAAGTTGTATTTTACGATAACATAGGACGTAAATTAAAACTAAATGTAAATGTTCATGACATTATCATAAAATTATTTTTATCACCCTTTTCTATACATGTTTTTTTTTCTTAACTTCTCAAATTTTTATTTTTCCATAGTATCGCGCCGCTCCCAAATGAGCCTCGCTTTTTTTTTATATTTCTAATAAAAAATTCTTGCTGGAAAACTACTTGTTTTTAACGACTTTCGTAAATGTGTGAATATAAAAATGAATATAAAATTTTCTTTTTTTTTATTATTAATCAAAATGACCAGAAGTTTTATGTTAAACGATGGACCATGAAACAAAAAGATTGAAACTGTTTTTGGTAAATGTGTTTGTTACATTTCTTTTCCTAAGAAAATTAAATGTTCAACGATTTGCAGTGAATTATTTTTTTTTTCTAAAATTAATTTGCAATGTGTTTGCAGTTGTCTATGCAGTATCTGGTTTTAGAGCAAAAGTTTCCTACGGAGCACACAAAAATAAAAATTAAATTTTTTAATAATCGCGAAAGATAAATTAACTTTAATTTTCATAATAAAACTAAAGAATCGTGCATTTGAGTGTTGGGTCATAATTTTTTTTCTTATACATTATGTTGTATTGCAATAAAAGGGATCATTAGAGAATAATAATTTTATGATTAAAAACAATAGAAAATACAACATAAATAATCGTGTATACCAAATCTGGCTATGAGATCGTTTTAATGCGGTTGTCACAGACATAAGAATTATAAAAACTAAAATGCAATGAGAGAAAAAAAATTATGATCGATGAATTTAATTCCTTTAAGTTGATTGTGTCACGTGTCGTAACCCCTTTTTATTTCATTAAAACTGGGAGGGTGTAACATTTCTTTTGAATTGACGCTAAGCGTTGGTTGTTGTTGGTGTAGTAAAGATGGGTAATGTTTGCAAATAATATAAACAAAACAAACAATATTCTGATGGTTATTGATACATTGTCTTGTTTGGCTTTTTGTTGTGAATATGATGTTGACGTAATTTGTATTTTAAAGATAATTTATTGTTTTTTTAGCGTTATCAAAGTAAAAGTAAACGTGCATGCATCCTCAGTCTTGGATTAAATTATATATAAAGTACATAGATTTTTTTATTAAGACATACTGTGAAGTTTATTTTGAATATTGTTCGTTTATCATTTGGATTGGGTCAGGAATAAGTTAAGAGTAGTAAAAAGAAAGATAGTCACTTGCATGAATTTTCCTTTAAAGATTTTGTTGGGATCGAACATTGAAAAACCTATTGCGAGTTAATTTATAATATATTCAAAATTTTAGAACAAAATGTTATTAGAATTCTCTCTTCAAATACAAGGTGTTTAACATGTAGATTTATAACTATATATTTTTGTATACAATTGTAAATTATTTGACCGAATCAAGCATCCCAATATGATAATACCATTGCACTGCGATCAAAACATATCAATCAAGCTTCAAAAAAATTCTCAACAGTGACCGTAACGGTCCATCCATGGTTAAATAAAAAGGAATACAATTCTTCTTTAGATCACCATAATCTAACGTTCAATGGATGTAAATATGACAGTTGAAAAATGTTCGATCCTTACCTGACGGAGCAATTGATCTAACCAAATGAATTTTATCTTGTAAGCACAGCGTGTTCTCGTTTGTTGTGTTCAATTCGTTATTTTTGTTTCTGATGACTGTAGATCTCGGATTGAACACTATAACGGTTGAGAAAAAGAGGAATTAGAAAATTGTTTTCGGCTCACTGATAATGAAAAGGAAGAAAGTGAAGCCTGACTTTCTTAAAACCTCACTGCAAGCAGGATACACCGAGAAAAAAATCTCCTTAATTCATTTATATTTCTAGACATTACTATAATTTTAATTTCTTTAAGTAATTGAATTTTATGCTAAGTAAACTTAATAACGTAAGTTTACTTAGCACAAGAATATATTACTTAAGGCAAATAAAATTATTGGTCTAAGCATATACTTGGACTATGGAAATTTTTCTTAGTATAGCAGATAATTGTGCTATTTTGATGGTTTTCTCTCTCTGTACCAATATATTCCGTGGGCAAAAGAGTTCTGATGATTGGATATACTCGTCGACTGATCTCCCTGGGCTTGCATAAAATGACGAATCGGTGTATGGTTTAAAATTGAACAACTTGTGTTGGTCTACATTCTATCAAATAAGACGGCAAGACACCCACGAAGCGATTTTGTAACCACTGACCTTATTACAACTCATACTCTTGATTGGAAATCAAAATCAAACACAAAATCAACAAATTTGGTTTTTGAATTTAAACTTTTTTGTGTGAGCTAATACATTTTATATATAAAAAATATTGTTTATGCTCATGTAATTACAAGCTGATTGATTCGTTGCGTCACACAAGTTTTAATACATGTTTCTAAGTCTGAATGTACCAAAATAACTTTAAATTTTTTCACTGTTTTTGCTTGTATCAATAATAAAAACTAGACAGCATTCGTCATAACGAATTACAGTTGATTAATATTTCTTTTTTGATTTTTGTGTTATGGATTGATTTTTTTATAGTATGAAAATTTAGAGATCATATTAAGGAATTGTTGTATTGAGCATGTGATCAAGGTATAAACAAAAGAAACAAAATATAGAAAATTCTAGCTATATGTAAATTTCAATCAAAGTGATCGGTAGTGTTAACATGCCACAAGCGTTTTAGTACGGTCTAGTTGATGAATTATAATTAAATTAAACCACAAAAGAACATATATTAAATAAATAAATTTAAGTTAATACGACTATGTATGTTCTAATTGAGCAAAAAATGTTTTTATTACAATTTGGTGATGGAGTAAAATTCAGATATGTGTATATTAAATGAAAAAAACTGTAGTATAGCTGAAATCTTATAAAAATCGTGTATATACTGATGAGGCTAATGATGATAATTTATCTATATTATACGCAAATTAATTTATTAACAATTAGCCGATAATGTACATTCGAGTGGATAGTGTTGATATTATATGTAAAGCTAAAAAAAGAAATACATGTAATGTGGTTGGAAAATACGTAATATGGATATATTAGGAAATGAGTCGCATGGGAATAAAAATAATAATAGCTGCGTTTTTTTCATTTGGGTCAGGGTCAAGGTCTAGATCAACTCTATTTTTTACATGTAAA
Organism: Diogma glabrata; assembly: GCA_963693315.1. Taxonomy (NCBI): domain Eukaryota; kingdom Metazoa; phylum Arthropoda; class Insecta; order Diptera; family Cylindrotomidae; genus Diogma; species Diogma glabrata. Next base: position 328,673,679 of record OY856186.1, on the reverse strand, counting down.
AACAACAACAACTTAACCCAGATATTTATCTGGGTCTGGATCAATGATCTAAAATATTTTGGTTACATAAAATTGCAAGAGATGGCGAAACGTAGGTTTTGATTTTATAAGGTTGGTATGGTCATTTTAAAGCTTATAAATGTCAAAGAGAATTTATTCAAAATAAAAAAACTGTCAAAGATATTTTGTTAAATTTGTTTAAAATCAATTTTAATATGATTTGTTTTCAACATGATTTCAATAAATTTGCTTAAAATTAATTTTAAAGCAATATCTACGATATAAAATCTCTTTTTTTTTAAAGAATAGATGTTTACAATTTTTTATTAATTATCAATTATTTTATTTCACGCCATTTGCAATAATCAATGAACATTGCCATATGTAAAAAAATGGATTAGTATCTCTGATTAAATTTTTTTGAATTTTTTTTATATGAAGTTTTGTTTTTCAAGAGACGTTAAATATTTTTTGAATTTTTTTTATATTGAGTTTTAATTTCAAAATGGCGCTACAAGTTCACAATTTTTTTTCCTTTCAGCTCAGTGTTGCCAACAATTTAAAATATAATATTTTTTTTCTTTGCGTGACCCACATCGTTTTTTTCAAACCTTGACCCTGACCCAAATGAAAAAAACGCAGCTAATATTGGACTCTGAAAAGTTAAGGAGAAGAGCTGTGAAGATACTTACCATAAGAAAATTACATCGGATTCCGAAAGGTAAACAAAATGTTGTAACGAAGCTGTTTGCTCCGTAAAAATTCAGTTGTCTAAATAACTTTATTATATATGAATCGAAACATTCAATACAAATTATCGTTTTTCCTCATATTCTTTTTGTTCAACCGTGCTCGCAATCGCATGCCTTTTTCGATTGATATATCATTTTGTGATTTTGTTGATTCATGAAATTTGTTTACTTGGACATTTGATTTTTGGAAGTTAGCATGGTGAATATTTAAAAATTTAAAATTTTGTTAGTCAAATTATAGTAAAATGAAACTTCTTTTTAGTTAAATTAGTAAAAGTGTACATAGAACTTTTGCTTGTAATTCAGATATTTGTAAGATTAATAATTCCTTATTTATTTACATGAAAGTTTATATTTTTATAATTCAATGCTTTTAAAAAAGGAGTTGTAACCATTTTTTGTTGAACCTATAAAGGAACAAAAGGAAAGAAGTATGAATTGTTGCACCTTGTTACGACGAGTATAATAGAGCGGGAGCATGTTTCTTTTCGTTTAGAATATATATTTTTAGAAATAAAATCAGAAAAAAACCCTGTTTTTCTCGTTTACGTGTTTCGGTTGGGATTCTAACTCCTAGGTTAGTGACAGAGTGAGTTCAAATCCTTTGGCATACACGCTATCCACTTTGTCACTTATGCCATGATATTTTGAAGTTGAAACTTCATCATCATACTCTATTTACTTAAGTTGAATTCTCGCATTAGACTCCTATTACTCGGAAATGTTTTAGCATTATTTTTGGGGATTTTTCCATTAAATTTCTAGACAGTACTATTGTGTGAATTCATTAAATGTGTAATATTTCTATTATAGTCAACATTCTAAGTCACGAGTGTATAGTCATTATTGATTGCTTCCAATTAATGCGAAATCAATGAGTGACACTTGGTCAATTACTGTCAAATATGCTTATAATATAATAATAATGTTATTTTTGGATGTGCTAAAAGTGTTTTAAAAATGCCAATTTTTTCAAAAGAAAATTTTAATGACGGAAGAAAACGATTATATATAAAAGAATGCCGATAAAATGCCATTGTTATATAAACGATATATGTTTTGTTTTTGTTTTTAATTACGACCAATTTTTCTTTTGGTTACAACGAGTTGAATTTATACGACCATAATTTTAATCTCTCGGACACACATGGCCGAAGCTCGTCGGAATAAAAACTCTGCGAGGCACGCAGTCCTCTGTTGGCTTTCTATTATTGACGCACTAGCAAGTCCAGTATTCATTTCAATATAGAGAATGAGACACAGTATAATCACATTTTAAAACATATTCGTGTAATTGAGGTTATGTATGTGATGTACGAGGATGCTGGCTCATTCATCAAAACTCATAAAGTATGTAGTTCTAAATTTTTTATTTGTCTTTTCTCTTTTGCATTTGAACATGCATATTGGAACAATTGCAAGACTTCCAAAAACTTGTTTGCGCTATTGTTAATTACCAGACACAATAGGAGAAACTAGCAAACGCTAGATAAAAAGGTTTAATTACTTGCCGATAAAAAGCATATTAGAATTCCTGTGATATCGGTGTTCAATTTGTCTCAATATATATTTTACATTTTCTCTCAATTTATAAATGATCGGTTCATCAACATCAACAATTGACGTCATAGAAGGCTACAAGGTCGCCACAGTGGTTACTCTAGAATTCAAACGAAAGAATTTCTGTCAAGGCTTATTCGTTTAGATAAAAAAATTTAAGGATTTAATAATCATTTGGGTTTACAATGCCCTGCTCTAATTGCCATTCGACAGCATTTAGGCTTTGTTTTTTAAATTTTCCTCGTCTTATCTCATAATTTTCTCTAATATATTGCATTCAGAAACCAAAAATTAAATCCAACAATCTTTTATCAATCCATTCTGATCTCAACTAAAAAACTAAGTTAATTCAAATTTACAACCCATGATTCCATTTATACAAGACAAAAAAAATATAAATTATCGACAGGCGTGAATGTAATAAAATAAAACTAAAGCGAAGAAGTCCATTTCATAATTGTAAATTTCTCGTTAACAAGAAATGTTTGTTTTAAGATCTTTTGTGTTGTAGTGGGTGTTATACAGACAAAAAATATATCGTCAATAATAATAACAAAGTTGTCGCCTTTAACAAAAATATATTTTTTTACTCCAATTAAAATTAATTTATTTTTTCTTTTAAAAACGTTGCTTATTTTTTATTTTAATATAAGTAATCTTGTGTTATAAACATTTTTGAAATCATGCTGAAAAATTCTATTGATTTATTGAAAATATGTATTTAAAAAAGAATTATTAACTATTCGGCATGTAATGTCCTAAATTTTTCAACCTTTTCTCTAATATAAATCAATCACTTTTAGTAATTTTAACAATATTTCATATCAATTTCACGTGTTTTTATATTTTATTTCTTAGCTTACACCAACGAAAAAATGCTGAATAACTTTCCATTAACAATAAAAAAAATGTATGTCAGAAAATATACGTAAAGTTTAATTTTAATGTTATTATTTGCGTATATGTTAAAAAATATCAAAGTTCGAACTTACATTTTTAATTTGTACCCTTCCTTTTTGTTTTAAATGAAAATGTTTTTCTTGAATGTAAAATTGACAAGAACATTATTTTTCACTGATTAATTAACAGCAAATGAATTAACATTTTCATTTACCAAAAAGAAAATTTAAATATATTAATGGTCTGGTGTGTAGGTTTTAGTTCGTGTACGAATATAAAGACGTATTTTTGGGCGTTTGATGCCATAGGTAAAACGTATGAGTATCAAAATTTTCAACAACATTAGACAATTAGTTGTTTTACCAATTTAGTAAAACATCTATAACAAGACAATCCACTGCCACATTATTAAACAAGCCAAATGTGGAGTTAAGTACTAAACTAAAACACAAATTTAAACAAATAGAAAATCAATCAACCTACCGTTATTCTAAACACCTCTAATCCGGAGTGTTCCTGTATACAATATAAGAAATAATTTTTGTTTTTCCCTTAACTGTAAATAAAACAACAATAATAATCATCAATCAATCGTCATCATTATGAATATGCTATAGGGAGTTTCATTTATGTTAAATTAAATAGAACTTTAAGTTGTGATTTTGTTATAACCGTAACAATACCCTCCACTTAAGCCTGTTTGTCTCTAACAGGATCTAATTTTCCTTTGTATAAGGTACTTTGGCTTTAACTCGTTATTAGATTGTATATCGTATAGGGCTTTCATCGAGCCCTAAAATAGTTCGAGCCTGTATCACGGCCGTGGTTTCTTGAACTGCTTATCTGTATGCCATCAAAAGTAAAGGAAACATGTTGATCCCAATTACGTTGGTTTTTACTAGCCACTTTAGCTAGAAATTCCTTCGGTGTAGCAGTGATTCCCCCACCATGCCACCATCACTGTTGGTGCGCAGCTGTCATTCTCGTTCTGTTAATTCTGAGCATCTGGTAATTTTCCTAGATTCCAGGTGACTGAAATTTCCGTCCCTGATTGGTATGGATATCCATAGGAACTCCATAGTGGCTTATCCAACTATTTATCACAGCTTAAGCTATGGTGGTTGCTTCCTGGCTGGATATCGCACATAATTTCGGCCACTTACTGAAGTAGTCCATGATCTTTAGAATATATTTGTTTTTGTTACCAGTTGTTGGAAATGGTCTCTACATCCATTGCGATTCTTTCAAATCGATCGCTTATATTTTTTTGGTTCCTTTTCCCATGAGTTCTTCGTCCGGGTCCTTTTACGTTTATCGTATTTTTGACACCGCTCCACAATTGATTGCCGAGTGAATGGTCAGTGGATCAGTAAAATCGTTGTCGTATTTTTACAAGAATATTGTTGATCCCAAGATGACCTCCACCCGTCCCTTCGTGATACTCCTTCAGTAGTGCTGGTACTTTCCCTTTAGAACAACTGTAAGGCATTGCTTTATTTCACTATCTGAACTCTCCCAAACTCTCTTTTAAAAGCCATTCTCCAAATGGAGTTTGTCTAATTGCGCCCAGCACGCTTTCAAAGTCGAAGTTTTATCGGAAATTTCTCCCCATACTTGTTTGCAACCCTTTTTCTTGCACTTGATGATAAGCGCAAGATCCGGAGTTTCCGATTGATATCTCCTTATGGTTTCGGCCGTCTCTTCATCTTCAGGTAGCAACAGGGTTATCTCGATAATGTATCACCGTTCCCATGTGCAGTAACTTTTCAATTTTCAGTATTCAAGTCAAAGTAGCTAAGTAGTCGAACTAGAAGTAGCCATCTTAATGCACCATGATCAGTTCTTAGATAAAATTTATAAAGGTTTTTATGGAAATGATTAGAGCATTCTATAATAGCCAGTAATTCCATTCGGGCTACGCAATAATTCCGCTCCCGTTTGGATAGCATTTTGGAAAAATACTATATCACCGTTTTTTGTCCATTTATTTTCTGCAACAGGACTCCTCCTATACTTTCATTACTAGCATCAGTGTCCAAGAAAAAATTCGCATTTGGTATAGGATAGGCCAGAATGGATGCCGTACACATTCTCCTTCAGAGCTATAAATGCTGTTTGTAGTTTATTCCATTTAAATGGCTAATGTTTTCTGGTTAACTCATGCAAACTGTTGGCAACGTTTGTACATCTTGGCACAAACTGTCTGTAATATGTGCATAATCCCTCTGCACAAACCGTCTGTAATAATGTGCTTCGTAAGTTCTTCTGTCTTGGCCAAACCATGCTACAAACTTGTAAGAATCATGTATGAATTCAATCCGCCGTATATTTTTGCCCCAAATATTTTACTTCTTCCATGAAAAGTTAACACTTTTTGGGACTTACTTCAAACGAGATGCATTAAACCTTTCTATTACCTCCGCCAAGTTCCTCAAATGGTCATCAAAGTCTCTGCCATTGGCAATGATGTCATTTAGATATAAGGCATATTTTCCAGTGTAAAGCTTATTTTCGTTTTAGTGCACGTTCCATTAATCTCTCGAAAGTTGCGGGAGCGTTGCATAACCCAAATGGCATAATATTAAACGGCCATAGTCTATTCTCTACACTGAACGCCGTTTTCTCCCGATCTTCTTCTGCAATTTTAACCCACCAGTGACCATTCTGTAGATCCAATGTTGAAAACAATCTTGAACCCGATAATGAATCCAGTGTATCATCAATCCTAGGCAGTGGTTAGTTATCCTTCTTAGTAAATGCATTTAGCTTCCTGTAATCAACACAAAATCTCAAAGTTTATTTCTCATGCCAGGTGAGCTCCAGGAACTGTTTGATGGTTCGAATACATCAGCTTCTTTCATATCCCTCACCATTTTATCAGCTTCCCTTCTTTTAGCCAATGGCTTAGCCAATCTCGTTGATGCTTGGTGTATCGGCGTTTCTGCTCCGGTATCGATACGATGCAAAATATGTACTTGTTCTGCTCAAGTAACTGGCGTGCTGCCTTCTTTGGCTCTTCTGACCATTTTTGGCTAAGTTTTGGCTAAGTTGTTCCATTTTTGCTTTTTGTTGTTTTGTGTTTACCGAGCTGTTAATGTTTTTTTTGCTCGCATTTTATTATTTTACCTACCTCATTGCATTGTCCTATGGTTGACACTTTCTTAAATATTTTCTGTGTGTCTGACAGGCTTAAAACCCATACTGGTCTTTTGTTGTCAGCATCTGGTCTAACTAAAGTTTTCCCCATAATAACTTCCTTATAATTTTGATCTTCTTTGTTGGCTCCCACAACCCATAACCTGGGTAACGCAGAACCTCTTTCCAATTTTCTCGAAACGATTGTTTCTGGTTGGGATGCCAGCATTTCTCTGTGCTCTAATAATATTTGACGAATACAATTTGAATCTTTACCATTAAATTGAAGTGACAACTCAACATTTCCGTACGTGAGCACTCCTTTTCTAGCCTCAATAACCAATCTATTTGGCCTCATGAAGTCCACTCCCAGGATTACTTCATCCACAATATCAGCTATAACCACTTCATCTTGAAAGTGAGTATTACCGAAATCAATGTTGACCATTTTCTTGCCTTTAATACTTGCACATTTTTCAGCTGCCTTTTGCATTCGGTATCTCCCTGCCAGTTTTAACAACATTTGTGCAAACAATTGTATTTGTTGCGCCCATATCCAATGACGACACAACTTTTTTCCATCAATATTAACCCTAAAAGTAAGGCTGTCACCCCGTTAATCTCGAACCATTGATGAAGGTTATGGGCCAATTGGTTGTGTGAGCCAGCTTACGCTCTTTTAGACTGGCTCGTTTAAGTTTAACTGATGAGGTACTGCCTTCTACTTGACGTTGCTGCATAGGTAATGCTGATTTTGCTCTTTTTCTTCATATATCTCTCCATTTTCTCGAAACATGACCCAACTTGCCACATAGCCAGTGTTGATTTCTGTCACTTCGTGCATTCTATTTTGGTATTAATTTGCAATTGTTTTCAACAGTCATCTCTACGCAGCGAATTTTAATCGATGGTTTTATAATGGCTTGCGCGGTTTCACTTGTCAAAGCACAAGCAATAGTTTGGTGACAACATTGCTGCTTTTCTTGTGTTATGATTACAAACACCATCAGTACAAGCCTCGATCAACATTTTTGGTGAAAAAAATAAGTTGTAGTATTTTAGTATGCCAAATATATAAGCAATTCCAAGGTACTTTCTTCATTTTTTTGCAAGCTACCCTTTCGTTACAAGCTCTGCGGTCATTTTCTGGCATGACCGGCAATGTTTTAACTGCTTCTCCCTTAAGCGGAATTATCAATGCAGCTAAATAATTATCCCAGTTCCAAACATTTTGCTCTTCTGCTATCTCAAACTGAAATTGGAATATACCGAAAGAAGTCATAAGATGGTTACTTTAATTTAATTTTTGTTTCTTGTTGTACCACCTGTGAAATAACGTTTTTTCTCGAAATTATCTACTTTCGAAAGAACCTTCTTATTTTCATCAAGAACTTTTTCCTCTTACTCTTTCACTTCTTAATTAACTCTGTTTACTTCTTTGAGCAATACAGTAGACATTTCGAAAATTTTCTAGTCCACTACTTGTTGACTTTCTCACGATTTACAAATAATTGTTGACTGATGCTAATACTGATTTCTTCTTTTATCTAACTTATTTCGTTTCGATTGGTTGTCATGTTTGAATTTAATATATTCAATTACTGCTTCTTTATAAGCCACCATATTTGCATTTACAACATCCTGGTTTTTATTCATCTCGTCTTTGTAAGCAGCTATATTTGAGTTGATTTGATTAATAACTGCCAACAATTGACTGAAATTAAAGCTTGCAAGTGTTAATTGAGTTGTTGTTTCTACAACAGATCGAGAATGGCGAGAATATTCTATCTTTGTTTCTTTCTTATATACATTGGTCGGTTTGTTGAATGAAAAAAAGACAAGAAAAAAATCATAACAGTTTTCTTCTCTATCAAATACATCCCTCCTAACGCTATTTATATTATAACAAAAAAAGTTACTACTACACCAACACGAGAATAAAAGGTTGTAATTTAAAAAATGCATTTAATAAACTCTAAACTACCGCAAACTTATTTACATTGGATATTTTGATGAAAGTTTTGTACTCCCTCTTTGATGTGATATTTGTATGATCCAATTTCTACTATTGAGGATCTACTAAAAATGAAATAAATCATAAAATTGCAAATAGAATTACGGAGTTTCTTTCAATGTTTTGTGTTTTTCCTCTTGAATTTAATTATGATATAGACTAAAAACTGAAATAGGATAGTGAATTGTTTAGATGTTTTGTTTCTTAATATCGAGCAGGAATCGAATTAGGGTCGATCGTTGCAATGTACTCAATTACTCTATCGCTTATTCTAAGGCTGACGTGATTTATACAGAGACAAGTATGCAGATGCAGTACAGTAAGGTTTCTTTATGAAAGAGAAAAACGAAATACTAATTACAAAAAATATAGAATAAATAAAATCAATAATGATAACACAAAACCGCCACAGGATTACGCTTTCCTCAAATATGATTGTTGAGAAGATAAATTTATCCAGTGAACATTTTTCTCTATTATTAATTCATGGAATACGATTTTGCGGCATATGACATTCACAGTCGCTTTTGTTTAAGTTATGGGAAACAAGTAATATAATTTGAAAATTTTCAGAAATGTCAAAATAGGTGTCTACTATTACTCACCTAAAATAAATTTGAAACTCGATTAAATTTATTTTATCTTTGCGGTTGGTCTTATGCGCAAAATAAAAAATAAAATAATAGAAATTAATTTAAAATTCCAAAATAATTTTATATTCATTCTTTTGGTTGATTGTCATCGTTGACCGAGAGAATTCAAGTTTTGTATATAAAGTTTGAATGCTTAAACAAAAAACAAATATAAGAAGCATCAACGGAAAAATGTTTTAAGATCAATTAACACTAAAAAATATGTTCGAGAGGAATTTGGGTTTCTGTTTTTTTTGTGTTAAAATTTTAACAAGGGTTTTGTCCACAAAAGATTTAAGGAGATAAGAACAATGGAGTATCCGATAGTTTTCACAATGATCTAAAAATAGAAACAGAGGATGTTAATTTATAGAAGCAATTTCGTTGATTGTATTTTATTTTTTGTCTTTTGTTTTAAACTTTATTGTTTCATTCAAGAAAACAAATAAAATGTAAACTGGTTCAAGAAGTTGTAAAAAAATTGACGATTATTCTGTTAAACTGTTAAAGTGACTTTAGGTTATATTGAACTCACAACTTTGAATAATAATTAATTCATTAATATTTGCACAGTAATAAGACTTGATCCCAAAAAAAAAAACTGGTTTTACAAAACTCTGTAGAGGCTGTTAAAAAAAACTTTTTCAGTTGTTAATCAAAAATAATATTTAAATTATTAAAATTAAAAATTAAAATTAAAATTTTTGTATATTATGCCAAGAAAAATAGTTACCTTCATAAACATTAAACGTTTTCATCATTTAAGTATCATTTACGATAAATGTAATAAATTTTAAATTGGTCAAACTATTACAAAATTTAAAGAAAGATTGAATGAGCTTTACGCTGTAAAATATGGTGACCAATGGTTAAACGGTTTCTTCAAAAAATTAGTATTTCACTTCATAAATTATCGATCAACCAGCAACATGTTGCATTTGTACAGATGCTGCTAAGTATTGTTTAAATCCTTTTAATGTTTTAAAATTTTTTTTAATTTTTTTTAACAAATCTGCAATAGGATTCCACATCCCATATCCCATAATATTAGTTAGCAGATGAATAAATAAAGAATGTTATTATTATTATTATTATTAATAAACGGAATAGTTCCTGCCGGTTCGGCTCATGTTCGACATTCAACAAATTGCTTTAAATTTTTCAAATTCGAGCCAATTTATTCTTATGGAATGTAGAAATATATCTAGTTTCATCAAAACATTCAAGATTCGAGCAATATGCCAAGACAATTGAGACCTTTTACACTAAAAAATCTACTACAAATATTCAAAAAAGCTGGCAAAATTGTCACTGTTTGACACATTTAAGTACATTTAGTTAATAAAAGACTAAGTTATTTAACAAAGATATAAAATTAAATAACAAATAAATAAAAAAGAAACAACAAATTAAATTTATCTTTTTATCAAATTAAGAAAACAACTCAACACTTCAAAACAATATAATAAAACATATTTTAAAAAGGTAGAGGAACAACATGTTTTCAATTTCCTGCATTACCGAATTAATTAATCCACATAAATTTGAATAAAACAAATTCAACAATTGTTTTAAAACATTTTCTATATTATACTAATTTTAATATAGATAAAATAAAAAAAAACTAACAAAAAATCAAAATTATTTAATCCATCCATCCATTCATTCAAATCATTATTATCATTATCATCATGCACTACCATCATCAATTCAATTCAATTTTATGTATATTCTCATTCTACTCATGATATCATTACCATCAATCTCTTCTCTAATTCATCGAAACTAAAATATTATTTCTTCATTTATTTTGTTTATTTTTATGTTGATTTTTATCTAATTTTATCATAAAAATAATAATAAATTATTTTTTATTTTGTTATTGTTTTTAATTATTTCAGAAACCAAAACAAAACGTTAGAGTTATAGGAAAACAAAACCGGGGAAAAAATTTAATCGTATATTAATTAAAAAACCACTCATC
>OY856186.1:328352176-328662502 GCA_963693315.1 Diogma glabrata | reverse complement strand
TCACAGCTGCAAAAATGCAACAAATCCTAAACATATGGCTTCAACGATAACTGCTTTCTTCACTGTTATGTAAAATTATGCGTTTTGTTCTTTTACTAAACAATCAATCGGCATTGATTTATTGATTTATCAATTCGCATTACTGAACCAGCAAGTTTTTCTGTTATTGATCGGTGAGCAGTCACCTAGATCTGCCCGTAGTTGTTATCATCCAGAGTTTATATTTCAATGGCCCCATCATGCATTATTCACCCACTGCTATAAGATAGCACCCGGTAGTGGTTTGTTGCTGGGCGTTTGTACATCACTGCTCGAAATGTTATATACAAATAAATAAAATAAAAATTAAATAAATTATAAAAGTCTACAATTTGCAAACAAATTATGAGGCATAGAAAAAAGATGCTCTGCATCATTTTACAGCCACCACTGCAATGGTGTAGGTGATCTATTGTCTTAATAGCATTGTCATCCATGTCATTTATTATAACCTTATTGTTTTAATTTCTGATTACTGCAGTCATATTCTGTAACTGTGAAGTGGTGAAGTGATAAGTTTTTTAATGTAAAGAAACGAAGAAATTTTTAACACTTCACTGCTTCACAGTTACAGAATTTGGCTGCAGGACTTTGAGTGGAAATCTGTAGTCAGATTCTGTAACATAAATATTTTTGCGGATATATGTATTGTAAATCGAATAATAAATTTATTTTAATAAAGGAATCTTATATTTGATATTTTGAATTCGAGTCTTCAAACTGACAAGTTTAAAATGCATATCAAATTATTTTCGTGCTGTAATTAAAAAATATGAAGTAATCGTGGATTAAAGGCACTCAGACAACAATATGAAGCTAGAAATCCATGGTTAATTTATCTAGTGGTCAATAAATTAGATGATGACAACCAACAGAGATGGGAAAACTATATTACTGAAACAGATTGTCCCATCGTGAAAAGATTTATTTCACTTATTAAATCAAAGGCCAGACGCCATTGAAGGATTTAAACAAGTAAATAAATCAAAACCAGTACGTAAAGCAATTACAAATTTTACAAGTATGCATATAAATCCCACTAATATGTGCAAGGTGTGTAATGTAAGAACATAACTTTCTGAATGTGCTAAATTCAGAGCTAAGCTAAGCTAATTCGATTAAAATTCAAAGTTTTAATTATATCCCAAATAACATCAAACATTCATCAATAAAATTTGGCAAGTTAAATTTAGATCCAGAGTATAATCAGCCAGGCGAAATTGGCCTTTTAATTGGGCTGATCAATTCTTTAAAATTTCAAATAAGTATGTCAAATGGACTATTTATGCAAATTATACTATCTTTGAGTGGATTATGGCTGGGAAGTTAAACAAAAAGTTTCAAGAAAAAGCGGTAAATCGTAAAAGTTATAACATCGCGGTAAACGTTAATTAAAATATGGAGGGGCTGAAATCTCACAGCTCTAAGATGTCAAGACTTCGGTCTGGGTTAAGGATTTTGATATAGTTTTCGGCAAAAAACTTTTATGAGGACATGGTTTTTAGTTTTGGGCAGTGATGTATATCAAACGTAACTCTTTGTTAAAGTACTAGTATTTTTTATCTCTGTTTAAAAATTTATTACAAAATTAACACGAAACATCAATACGTTGCCGGAAAATTATAATCAAAATTCCAAAAATATTGTTAAATTAAATAAAATCAAACTTTTTCAAAATTCCAAAAATATTCCAAAAATTAGAATAAAATCAAATATTTAAATTTTTTCTAAATTCCAATAATATTTCATAAATTCTTAAGAATTCAAACTTTTTCCAAAATTCTAAAAATATTGCAAAAATTATTACAAAATCAAAAATTGAAAATTTTTTCAAAATTCCAAAAATTATAATAATATCAAAAATTAAAATTTTTTCAAAATTCTAAAAATATTCCAAAAATTCTTATAAAATCAAAAATTGAAACTTTTGCCGAAATTCTAAAATATTGCAAAAATTATTACAAAATCAAAACTACAAACTTTTTCAAATTCCAAAAATATTTCAAAAACTATAACAAATTCAAAAATTCCCATGTCCAATTTCATTTTAAATTACATTTACGTCATAAAAACAGCTACATTTTTTTCATAAAATTTGCTAAAAAAATAAATGAAATCATTTTTTGACACACTTGACATTATTTTTTTGACAAACTTATAATGCCATAATTCTCAATAATAATAATAAAATATCATGTCAATTCTCAATAATAATAATAAAATATCATGTCATACAAACTATTAATTTTATTTTTTTCTAAAAAAATTGGCTAAAAAATGAATAAAAAGCTTTCTTTTGACACACTTGACAACATTTTTTGACAAACTTATAATGCCATATTTCTCAATAATAATAATAAAATGTCATTTCAAAGAAACAATTTTATTTTTTTCCAAAAAATTGGGTAAAAAGCTAATTAAAAATCTTTTGACACACTTGACAACATTTTTTGACAAACTTATAATGCCATAATTCTCAATAATAATAATAAAATTTTATTTCAAAGAAACAATTTTATTTTTTTCCAAAAAAATGGATAAAAAGCTAATTAAAAATCTTTTGACACACTTGACAACATTTTTTTGACAAACTTATAATGCCATAATTCTCAATAATAATAATAAAACTTCATTTCAAACAAACAATTAATTTTATTTTTTTTCCAAAAAATTAGGTAAAAAAATAAACAAAAATCTTTCTTTTGACACACTTGACAACATTTTTTTGACATACTTATAATGCAATAATCTAGATTTTGGTCTCACATACCAATCCCGATCATCAAGATTTCTCCAAATTCAATGTTCCTACTCGTAATCACTTAAAATGAACGTTATTTAAGCAAAAAATATGCAAATTTCCTTGTTTTGACACACTTGACGATTTTTTTGACACACTTCCGGTACAGTTATCGAGCACATCGTCCTTTCGGCTCTTCCTATTAAGTAAACCTATTTTTAGAAAAAAAAATTTTTCAAATCCGTCCATCGGTTTTCTAGATTTCGTCGGTTGTGACGGCCGGCCGGCCGGCAGACAGACATACATTTTTTTTTTTGCTTTTTTAGAATCAGTAGGTCCTAAAACGTCGAGAAATGCCAAAAAAAGTGGGGGTAAGAATTTCACTTTTAGCTCATGAATGTAATACTTAGGTCTTTCAGACCGAAGTAATTATGTGTTAACAATTTTTATGTCAAAATTTAACTAATCAAAATTGTTTAATCAAAGCATGAAAGCAAGTAAGTAAAATTAGAGTTAACAATTATAAATTAACTAAATTGATCATTTTTAATCTTGAACGCTGTGTAGACATCAAAGCCCTTTGTAAGCCTCCAAAACTTCCGTTAACATTCAGTTTAATAGTTTTTATGGTCCTTTTTACCGTCTTTTTGAATTTTTAGACTTTGTTTTAGTGTTTTGACAACATTTGTCATCAAGCCTTTTTTTGTAAGTTTATGTGATCTATAACCTCGATTTTGAATTAAACTTTCAAGATTTACATTGTTAGTATTAAAACAATGACAATTAAACAATGTAAACCATCAGAATAATCAAATATTTAGTAAATCTGTTTTGAAAATCGCAAAACCGATGGACATGTCGCTTAAGGATTTGGAAGATATATTTTATCACTTTCATGCTAATATTTCTTTAGTTTACTCTGATGTTTGAGTTGACTCACAGAATTTTGTTTTGTTTTTCCCCCAAATCACTTTTTACAACATCATTAAATTTTACACTCGCTCGTATAATCTAGTGATATAAAAAGTAATTTCTGATTTCTATTTAAAAACTGAGAGATTTTGTTTGACTATCTAATTGCCCGGAAATTTGTTAGCCTAAATTAAAGGCATGCAAATAAATGAATTTCAAGAATTAATAACAATGTTTTAGGTTCTGAGGAGCTTAATGGTTAATTTACTGGATATCAACTCGCAGGATCCGGGTTAAATTCCTGGTCAGGTCATTAGGACTATAAATTTCATCGTCATCTCTTATTCGTTTGAATATTACTGATCAAATTAAAGCCCAAAACAAACTGAATTCTTGATATTTATAAAACCCTTCTAACATTTTTGTAACATTAAACAATGTTTTTTCGCTTTACTGCACTAAAAATTGTAACTAAACCTCAAACTTTTTTTCAATCATTTATCCCATACACCTTAAGTAAAATTCCTGATCGACTGATTAAACAACTGCATCCCATATTTAAAACTAAACTTTTTTAATCCATCAAACATATTTTTGTAGGAGTAAGATCACATAAAGAATTTCAGTGATCTTATAATTATAGTTGTTTTTCTTTCATTTTAAGATTTATATATTGAATTCATTAAATCCGATTAAATTTTCATCAGATTTATTATGAAAAAAAAAATTAAATAAAATTAAAAGATTTTAAGTGAATACACAAGAAACCTGACGCTACTGGTTTTTATTTCATAGTTTAGATCTGTAAATATTTTTAAGTTTTTAAGTGATTTTGATTTATTTTTGACAATAAAAATAATTATTGAGGTAAATTTATAAAAGAATTCGATCAAAAGAATATAATATTTGATGACATAGATTTACATGATGATTGGATTTAATTTGTAAAGTTGTTTGTGTCAATAAATCGATTTTATATAATTTAACATTTTTTTTTTGGGGTGTCGGCTTTTCATGTTAATGGGTTTTCTTTTATTTGTTTTCAAGCGTCATTCTCTGAACACCAACTAAAATTGTGTCATTTAATTCCAGCAGTAAAAGAAATTTATTACGTAACATTCTTGGTTATTCTTCAATAATATAGTGTTATCTCGATACCATTATTAAGTCAACATTTGGGATTAATAAATTTTATAATATTCATTTTGCTGACTTTTCTTTAATTCTCTCTCTTTAATTTTCTTACGTTTCGATTTGTAAAAAATAGGGTTTCTTGCTCAAAATGTTCAAAAAATGTTGGACCAAGTCTTTCTGGTGTTGTGATGATATTCAGAAATGTCTATGCAAAATGTATAGGTCAAAACATATCCTCCGACATAAATTTAGAACACATACATATGCATGCACCTATTTTTATTTATAGCCGAGCTTCTTGCCATATTACCTTTCAATAAATTAATTAGCTATTCGTTTTGAAAAACCAAGAAACAAATCTTTAAAATAAAATGAAAACAAAATCTTTTAAATTATAAAATGATAACATAAATCTTTCTTTTCTTATGAGTAAATATTTCTTAAGCTCCCAAACAAGAGATTAAAAAAACAAATCTTTTTAAAATAAACAAAAAAAATATATTTATATATATTTGTTAAACAAGAATCTCGTTAATTTTAAATAATAATAATAATAACAATAAGAATAATCTAATTCAATCTTCTTATTTAATTTTTATTGTTATATACATATTTTCGTTTCCTAAATTTTTTTATATTTTAATTTTTTAAACATATGTGTGATGATCATCAACCACCAATCATTTGTTGTTTGGATTGAATACAAATTAAATATTTACTGTAGTTGTTGAAATTGAAATGTCTAGGTTGTTTTTTTTAAGAAAGAGAATTAATTGAAATTAACTACTTGTGTTTTTTAAATATCTTATTATAAGGAATAAGAGAATATACACACCCAATAATATGAAACTATGGAAAGTATTTTTGAGACTCTACGTCCGTACATTGCACAAATCGAGTGCCTTCAATCCACAAATATTTAAAAAAAAAACGTCCACCAACACCTCAGAGTGCATATTGTTGTGGGACCTAGATCTTAAAAAAGGTATCTTTGTGTTTTTATGACACATTTTGTAATTCCTATTACACAACACTTTTTATTAAAAAAAAGAAGGCAGTCTTGAGGAAAGCCGACGGAAGAGAAAACTTAAAACTGTGTAATAGCTGTTTTGTTATCATTTAAATACAACAAAATTTTTACTTACTTTACCACATTTCCACACTGTTATTAACTACGAAAAACATCAAATTCAATAAAAAAAACCATAATATGAATCAAGAGAACGAGACTAAAATTATTTATTATATATTATCATTAATATCAAAAATACTTAGGTTATTCGTACTATCCATTGCGTTTTCTTAAAAAGTATAAAGACAAACAAACAAATCATATATGACAAAAACAATTTTTTTTAATTTACTTAAAAATACAATAAAATCTTTACTTACTATACCACACTTACATACCACACTTAAGCCGAACAAAATTCAAATTCAATAAAAATGATAAAAAAAATTATAAATCAAGAAAATGAAAATAAGAAATAAGAAAATAACAAATGATTACAATTTATCTCACTCTCTTTTAATATTTATTTTATATTTAAATTATAATCAATTAATTAATTAATTAATTTAATTTTTATATTGAGATGTCGTGAAAATCAAACTGTGCTATAAGACAATAGCAATAACCTCAAAAAACTACATTCTCGATCAATTTAAATACCGTAAATTGTCCGCAGCCTTAAACTGTGTTTAAATTAATCTTTTGTGATGAAGAACTCATATTGAAAGAGATATACATACTCAAATAGTAGGTTTTATTTTCCTTATTTTATTTCACGGGAATAAACTTAAGGAAAATAATGATGGGAAAATCAATATTTTATTATTTTTAGCACTGCCCACCAAAAAATAATTAACTTTCTTGTTTATGTCGATATGATAATAATTTGAACGAAACGTAAAAAGACTGTAGCAATAACTTTAAACAACTGCATTATCGATCAATTTAAAATTCGTAAAAAGAAATTTTTATGATTTTTATGAATTCATGAATAAAAACCAATAATTTTAATGATAATAAAAATAAAAAAAAAAATAGAAAAATGTACCACTCCAGGAATTGAACTCTCGACTTATAGAAAATCAGTCTACCGCGTTATTCATATCGCAATTTGAAACGTTACGACCGGACAGAGGTAGTTGTCGGGTTAACGGACTATTATCCACGAAAAATAAAACAGCATTTAATTACGACCTACTCCTTTGGAAAATCTCTTATAAGTGTAACCAACAAAAAAACTACATTACCATTCTTTAAAATGTAAAAAATTCACAAATTTAAAAAAAGAAATTCAATATAGACTATTCAAATTTTAAATAAAAACGGACTGAACGGCTGTGTTTTATTTTTGTCAAGAAAAATTTAAATTTAAAATAAAATAATTAATTTTCTTTTCTATTTTTTTAGCATTTTTAATTTAGGGAAAAACAATTAATAATTAATAATTTTTGTCTTTATTTTCAGGTAATATTAAAAGAATTTTACATTATAAGAAAATTATTTTATCGCCGTTTCCAAATTCGAAGAACAATAATAATAAACACAGGTTGACATAACGCTACATAAACTAAACAGTTTCAGTTTCTGTTTTTGGATAAAGGATTTAAAGGAAAATAAAGAAGTTCCAAGATAAGTTTTTAAGTTTTATTATATTTTTCCTTAATAAGATTTTGGTTTTATTTTGGTTAATTTAGTTTGTTGACATTATTCTAATTGTGATAAAAGTATTAATGTTATAATATTTTAGTGTTGTTATTGTTTCCTTCCATTAACTAAAGTTTTTATTATTTGCGGTACATCACATTTTGATGTACTTCTCTTAAAAATTCAATTGCAATTTCACAGTTATACTTACTGTACTACTTTTAAGAGATAAGAACTTTCACGGTCTCCTTTTAATCCTTAATCGTTGTTTTTGGTTTGGTTTAATCTGTTTGCTTCAATCTCTTATGTCGAACCATTAATTAATTATCCATTGTTTGAATTGGCAATTTCGACAGTTAAACTTAGACATAGTTTCAAGTTGTCCAGCTGGTAGAATTGTCAATTTAGATATCATTTTTGATCTTTTGTTTGGTTTTAGTTGGAATTTTTTTTGAGGATTGTTTTCAGATTTATTTTTAAATTTAACTATAATTTAAAATGTCGAAATTGTCTATCAATTTTGCTAATATAAGAGGGTTGAACGTCAATCTTAATGCAGTTCACCTTTATCTTGAGAATCTTAAGCCTGATATTCTTTTTTTAACGGAAACGATTATCAGCGCGAGAGCTGTATCGTTGGACAAAACTAAATATGTTTGTCCTAACTATGAGCTTGAATCTTCTTTCTACTTTAAGCATGGTGTTTGTGCGTTTATTAGAAATTCTGTACCATATGTGAGAATAAATAATTTTGAATTAAATTCAAAATTTCACAATATGGTTTCCCTTAAGATTACCTGCTCTAATCAAACTCTTTTTGTCTTTGGATTGTATCGCTCGCCCAACTCACCGGAGAACATAAATTTATTTCATGACCTATCTGAAAAGATAGATAGGTTGACTGTATATCCTAACGCTAAAATTATAGTTCTTGGTGATTTCAATGTTCATAATAAAGAATGGCTTACACACAGCTCTAAAACTGATGAATTAGGTAAAGAAGCTGAACTTTTTGCTCTTTATCATAATTTCACTCAGATAATAGATCAGCCTACCAGAGTTCCTGACATTCTTGGCCAAAAAAGTAACTTGCTCGATTTGTTTTTGATAAATGACCCTACGTTGGTTCAATTTAAAGTATCAGAGTCTTTGGGTGGATCAGATCATAATTTGATCTCCACACATTTAAATATACAAGTACCTAAACAGTTTAAAGCTAATCCTCGTCTTGTTTGGGATTATAAAGCTGCAAATTGGCAGGGACTTAGAGATTTCTTTAAATGGTTTCCCTGGAAACGCAATTGTCTTTCCAGCCAAGATCCAAACATTGTTGCTTCTAATTTTTCAAAAATAATACTAATGGGTATGAGTAGGTTTGTTCCAAATAGTTTGATTGTTCCGAAGGTTGATCGATGGTTTTCAAGTAAATGCAAAAAAGCAATAAAAATTAAAAAAAAGGCTTTTCAAAAGTTTATTCAAAACAAGTCTGATGAAAACCTTAGATTATACCGAATAGAAAGAAATTTATGTAGAAAATTAATAGATGCAGAGAAACATCTATTTATTAGGAAAAAAGCTAATAAATTTGCTGAGCACCCTACTGGTTCACGAAATTTTTATAAAACCGCCAAGGCTGTTCAAGGAAATTTTTGTAAGTCTTCTATACCTCCTCTTATTGATAGAGATATACCTATTATTGACCCCAAAGAAAAGGCTAATTTATTAGGTAACTGTTTTTCGTTAAATTCTACATTAGTAGAACCCAATTTTCTACCTATACCAATTCCTAGAGTTTCTAACAAAATGGGGCGGATTATTTTTCGTAAAAATGTCATTCGGAAAATGCTCTTACAAATCAATACTAATAAGGCATCTGGACCTGATAGCATTTCTCCAATTATCCTTAAAACTTTTGCTAAAGAGTTAGCACCAATCCTAACTAAAATTTTCTATTTGTCATATAAGAAAGGGATTTTTCCTGATATATGGAAAATGGCTAGTGTACAACCAGTTCCAAAGAAGGGCGCTAAAACGGATCCAAGAAACTACAGACCTATATCAATTTTGTCGGTTGTTTCTAAAGTATTTGAGAAATATGTTAATTTTAATATTATGAGCTTCTTAGAGTCGTCAAAATTACTTAATGAAAGACAATACGGATTCCGTAAAGGAAGAGCGACGGGAGATTTACTCTCTTTTGTCACGCGTATCTGGAACAAGTCGTTTGAAAACCATGGTGAGACCTTTGGCGTCGCACTTGATATTGCCAAAGCGTTTGACAAAGTATGGCACAACAATCTTATTTGCAAATTGAGATGCTACGGCTTAGATGAGCAACTTATTTCTTGGTTACAAAGCTTTATTTCCGAGCGCAAATTTCAGGTCAATGTTGATGGTGTTTCATCGAATATCTTTTCAACTAACGCTGGTGTTCCTCAAGGTTCCGCTTTATCACCTACTCTTTTTCTTCTCTATGTTAATGACTTGCTAGGTTCAACAGTTAATCCCATCCATAGTTTTGCTGATGATAGCACACTTCATGCGTCACATAAAATGCCAAATTTGTATGCACCATCAAATCTTAATATCGCTAGATCAAACTTGATAGACTCATTAAATATTGATTTAAAAACCATCTTAGATTGGGGAGTTGCTAACAGTGTTGAATTCAACACAAGTAAAACTCAAGTTTGCCATTTTTCTAGGTTATCAACACCTAATCCATTTTTATTAAAGTTTGATTCAAATAATCTTGAAGAGAAAGAATCTATTAAACTTCTAGGAGTTGAGATTGAAAATAATATGAAATGGAATTCTCATATTTTTAGCCTAGCAAAGAACGCTGTTCAAAAATTAGGATTTTTGGGTCGTTGTCGTAAGGTTTTTAATAGCGAGCAGCTTCTTTTAATATATAAATCATTTATTCGTCCCTGCATGGAGTATTGTTCTCACATATGGGGAGGAGCTTACATAAGTAGTTTGAAATGTCTTGATTCTGTACAGCGGAGAGCTGTTAAATTGATCGGCAACTCGACTCTTACTAACGAGCTTGATTCCTTGCAACATAGAAGAGACGTTGCTGATTTGACGGTATTTTACAAGTATATTATGGACGAACGGACGTCTGCGGAGATCAAATCGATTTTGCCTGAACCAGCAAACTTCGCGCGTTTCACTAGAGCATCAACATCAGCCCATCCTTTTACGGTTCGAGTGACTAGGTGTAGAACTGTCGCTTTTCAACGCGATTTTTTTAACAGAGTTTCTCATCTCTGGAATGCCTTACCGGCGTGGGTCTTTCCTGATAATTTTAATCCTCAAAACTTTAAGATCAACATTAATAAATTCCTCAAAGAAAATTGAATAATACTTTCAAGCCCTAGTTCCTTAGTTAGCATGGTATCTTCGGATATTCAGAGACGTTGATCTATATTGGTTAACACTAAACATGCCTAACATAGAATAAAAAAAAAAAAAAAAAAGAGTAATAAAAGTAAACTTACAATAATAACTGAATTAATAATAATTTACAGCTGCTTGCCGTATGTCCTTCCCTATGTATTTCGCTTTCCCTTTCAATATTTGATTCTATTCCAATACACAATTCCTTCTCCAAAATGACCCTTTCAATATTTGATTCTATTTCCATACACAAATTCCTTCTCCAAAATGACCCTTTCAATATTTTATTCTATTTCCATACAAAAATTCCTTCTCTAAAATGACTCTATCAATATTTGATTCTATTTCCATACACAAATTCATTCTCCAAAATGACCCTTTCAATATTTGAATCTATTTCCGTATTACTTCTATAATATTTTACACATAAGTTATAACTCATGAAACAGTAAAACAAGTCTTATCCAAAATCATA
Source organism: Diogma glabrata (assembly GCA_963693315.1). Lineage (NCBI taxonomy): Eukaryota > Metazoa > Arthropoda > Insecta > Diptera > Cylindrotomidae > Diogma > Diogma glabrata. Next base: position 328,651,144 of record OY856186.1, on the reverse strand, counting down.
TATGACTTCAATCATTTTAAATCAGCCAAATAATTTGTTTGATTTTCACTACCTTAACTGTTTTATAGCAGTAGAACTAGATATATGAGTTGTACATAGAGGATTCAAACAGTTAAACATAAAGCAATTCTAAAAAAACTATACAATCTCCTTTTTTATTCAAATTTAAAAATTTAGTCACAACAATATTTGACAACAATATGTAACATGAGTTTTTTTTTAGCAATCAAATGTCATCTGACTTTTTTAATAGATATAACATCTAACAAATATGAATAACAAAAAAACAGTCTAATTAGTTTTAATGATAAAAACGATCTCCCCTGATTTTAAGTTAAACGTGATCTGATTATATCAAAAATATAATCGCAAACATCATATCTAAAGGAATAAAGCAGCAATTTTTTTGTTTTAATGTTGTCTTTTGTGTATCGTCCCAGCTAGGAATTAAGTTTCGTTGAATTTTATATTAACGTGTACGCAAAGACGTCACAGGGGTAAATTTTGTTTATTGCTTTGGTATAAAGAGTAGTTCTACATACATCATATGGTCAGCATAACAAATTTTATATTTAATATATTTATTTAGCGTGATGATGACTCGAATATATCAATTTTCCCAGATACAAAATCGCACAACGCGCATAAAGAAGTTTTCACTTCAAAAACTAAGCTCAAATTCTCATTAACAGTTAAAAATTAAAGCACTAAAAGTAAATAAAAAACGTTCAACGTTGTGACCCGTGCAGGTGCTTGAGAGATCACTTTGTCCAATTTTGAATTAAATCCATATCTTCCCTTTTAAATTTAACCTGGATCATATAACAAAGCATCAAGAAAATATGCATTTTTCGTCAACCGTAACCAAACACCCACCCACCCGTGGAAAAGTGGTCATCAGAGATTCGATTCGCATGTCTGAATTTTCACGATTATTTTTATGGTAAACGCTCTACAATAGAAACCGATGTTCAAACAGCAATACCACGATTGCAACGGATCATAGTCAGCATACTGAGATATGCACCAAAAATAATAAACAAAAAAACTACCCAAATTGTGATAGCAGAAGCGTTAAGCAGTGACTGCGCAATAGGTACAGAAAAGGATGTGCGAGGCATTGAAGTTCACTTGTTATTTCCAACGAATAAAAATTTCAAAGAAAATTCTGATTGAAGAAATTAGCAAAACTTGATAGAGAACTTCAAGTAGTGAAAATTTTTATCTTTGTTACGAAGCTGTTTTTCCTGTAAAAATTTATTTTCCGAAACAACTTCTTATGCCTGAGTCAGCGGGTGCAGTACAACTTATCATCTTTAATTCATATCTTTTGTTACGACGCTGTTTTTCCGTAAAAATACATATGTCTAAACAGTTTTCTATTCATGAATCAACGCGTACAATACAACTGATCGTCTTTTATTCATGTCTTTTTCCTACCTGTTTTGATTTGTTATTTTATTTTGTTATGTTGTTAGTTCATGGAATTTTTTCATATTTACTTGGGAATTTTTGAATTAAGAAGACAGATTGCAAAATGATCTCAAACGCCTGAAGTTTTTTTTTTTTTGCTAATTATTTTTAAGTTTAATACACAAAGATTGTGGAATCCATTTTGATTTTTTTTGTTATTTTTGTTTCAAGTTTCTTTTAAGGTGCGTTTAGACTAAGAAACAAGCATGAAGTTAATTAACAAATTTTTTAAACATTTAGTCATACAATACCTCCTACATTTTGTGTGAGCTCATACATTTAGAGTAAGATACAAAATAAATTAATAAATCAAAACTTTAAAATACGAAAAATTTTTCAAAATTTTTTGATTGACTTGTTTACTAATTTACCAATGTAAATGGAAACAAATTTTTCAACATGTTTAAGAAATTGTATGCTCATACAATTGCAAGTTGATTGACTTGTTGCTTAACAGAAATTGTGGTACATGTTTCCTAAATGTTTAATATTTTTGAAAAAAATCTATGGATTAAGAAAACGAGAAAAAAATTCTAACTTATAATTTGATTTTCATATTGGAAGTTGTTTGAGAAGTTGTAATGCGGTTATTAATATATTTTTGCAAATAAAAGTCATCCCGCTATAACAAATTGATATTTCTTTAAGATTCATCATACTACGTTTGATGGATTTACGAGAATCATCATCAACACGTAGGTACATTTTGCTGTTTCTTTGGCAAATCGCATAAGTATAATTCAAAGTTATCTTTGGGATTTAATTTAAAAATTTATATGACAATTGAAGTCTATGGTTTACTAAGTCCATGTCGAGTGCAGTTAATTTATTCTAAAATGCAACAATCAGTGCAACAATCACATCAATTTTTAACTATAAAATCATTTCAAGTTGTGGATGGGTTTTGATGTCCATCACTGTTAAAGCATTGACTTTATTACAAAGATTCGATTTATGATAATTTCCAACAATCATCAGTATGTTTAAGGATGCAGCTCTTAACATTGAACATTATTACATGATTTCGATTTATATTATTCAACTATCACCAGATGAGATGAAACGCTAAGGTGGCGTTAGATCTCATCTGGTGATAGTGGTGATACACAGAGGCGTAGCTAGGGGGGGCGGGGGGGGGCGGTCCGCCCCGGGTGTCACCCGTTTTGGGGTCACACCGGATCGTAAAAAACTTAAACCATCACAAAACTTAAACCAAACTTGAAACCATCACAATGTTTTCAACGATAAATCACTTCGAAACCGTTTTGGGGTGACACCCGAACGTAAACAACTTAAACAAACCATCACAATGTTTTCAATGATAAATCACTTCGAAACCGTTTTGGGGTGACACCCGAACGTAAAAAACATAAACAAACCATCACAATGTTTTCAACGATAAATCACTTCGAAACCATTTTGGGGTGACACCCGAACGTAAACAACTTAAACAAACCATCACAATGTTTTCAATGATAAATCACTTCGAAACCGTTTCGGGGTGACACCCGAACGTAAAAAACTTAAACAAACCATCACAATGTTTTCAATGATAAATCACTTCGAAACCGTTTTGGGGTGACACCCGAACGTAAACAACTTAAACAAACCATCACAATGTTTTCAATGATAAATCACTTCGAAACCGTTTTGGGGTGACACCCGAACGTAAAAAACTTAAACAAACCATCACAATGTTTTTAACGATAAATCACTTCGAAACCGTTTTGGGGCGACACCCGAACGTAAAAAACTTAAACAAACCATCACAATGTTTTCAACGATAAATCACTTCGAACCCGTTTTGGGGTGACACCCGAACGTAAACAACTTAAACAAACCATCACATGTTTTCAACGATAAATCACTTAGAAACCATTTTAACCAGGTTATCCATATAATTTTAATTTATAAATTGTGATAACTTATAAATGTGTCCTATAAATGTGTTATTGGTTCAAAAAGAATCTATTCTACTTTTTAAAATTTTTGAGTTATTACGTGAAATAAAATTTTAACAATATTAATCGAATCAACATGTTGAGCATTGAATCCCATCACCACAATTACTCAATTGCTTTGAATATTCCTATAGATAACATATTGACCGTTTTTTACGATATATTATTTAGTATGCAAGCATGATTATTTAATGACCAGGTCTGAAAACACATATGCTGAATAATGTATAGGAAAAGTGGTTTACGTCGATAATGTGGCACCCTTTGTCGATAGGGTGGCACCTTTGAGTTACAATGTCTCTATTCCAAAATTATTTCTAAAATACCCGCTTAACCTTACTACCTAATATATGTTTTACATTTCAAACAAATTAATTGCAAACACCTAAGGAAACTAACAAACAATCAAATTACCGTGTTTGTAAATGATCTCAAAATAATTTTTTTTCCTTTATCTTGGAACTCAAAGAATAAATTGAAATAGATCGTTTTTCAATGGACACAAAAATAATTACTGTGGAATAAAATGGCAGTTATGCAATTACTGCAGTTTTGCAAATTTTTGTAGGTTGATACATACTCATACTGTTTGTTTTCAGTTTTATATATTTGTATTAAATGAAAGTTTATCATTTAAAAGTACATTTTGTTGGGTTTTAAATACCTTGGAAATTTCTAACTCGAAAAATTTCAAACTCGAAATTTCAAAGTGATTCTTTTAAAGATCCTTGGCTACATAAATGTAAAGCCTTCAATTTTTTTTTAAAAGTGGTGTAGCTATTGTTATTAACTATGTAAATGGTTTGCAAAAATAAACTTTAAATTTTGTTTATTTTTCTTCTTAGGCAGGTATTCCTTAAATCAGTCTTTAAAACATTTTCCGGTTTTCCCGATGTAAAATTTTTCACAAAAATCACATTCAATTTTGTAAATTATTGAGCATGATTCTAATTGGATATTTAATTTTGGTTTCAATTCTTTATATAAAATATCTTTAAGGATTTCATACTTATATTTTTTTAAATAGTTCCTTATAATATTAGGCTATGATTTGTATATTCCATTTTATCAAATATTATTTAATATAAGTTGTTACAAGGAAATTTAAATAAATTAATTTTCTTGCGGTGTATTTAGTCGTTAACACAGTGTACTTATTATGAACTATGTACCTATTATGTATCCTACAAATATATTTAGAATTAATGCTTTGCTGATACCTATACTATAACTAAAAATATTTTTTTAGATTTCATTTAGCAAATATCCCAAAAAATAAATATGCCATGAGGAGTTCATAATTTTTAAAGAAAAAGTTGGTTCCAGCAGAGAAAGACCAAATCTATAAATATGTTACAAAACCCGATGATATCCAAGGTTCATCAAAAGAAACTGATTATCACGTTGATGCAACGAATGTTTCAGAGAATATTGGCTCATCTTCGGAAAGTAACACCAACAATACAGAATTAATAATGATAACCTATGATGACGAATTAGAAAGGAATAATGAAAATGACAGTGATAATGCCGCTAATGCTTCTACTATCGAAGACAGTATTTGCATGGGTGAATCACTTCAGGACTTAAGAGATGTATCACATTGGAATATACTCGTCTTTGGTAATGTTCGCATTGAAATCATAAAAAAAGAAAGTGAACATTTTAAAATAGAGAAGGGTCGTTTGTTACTGTATCTAGACACGGGTTAGACATAAAAGGTGATGTTCGCCATCTTTCTAAAGAATGGTTTTATAAAATGATAAATAATGGTGAAAAAATTCTACGGCCATGGATTGTTCATTCTCCTGTAAATAATAACTTGCGTCCTGTATTGCTTCTGTTGTCGTGTATTTGCTGTCACCAATAATAATAATACAAAATCAACATTTACTACTGGATATCAGAAGCGGTGGAAACTAAATCCCAAAGTGGCCGAGCATGAAACTTCAAATGAACATCTGGAGAATTTTGAAAAGTGGAAAACTTTGGAAATGAGGTTAAAATTCATAAAACGATAGGAGACGCAGCCTTGCAATTAATATACAATAAAAAACAGAAGTGGAAACATCTTTTATCAAGATTATGGGATAAAACTTTGTTTTTATCTAAACAAAACCCAGCATTTCATGGACATGATGAAGGACAAAGTTCTTCAAATAAAGGCAATTTCTTAGAACTAACCAAACTATTGTCAAAGTATGATGTAGTGTTAAAAGAACATATTTTGAATTTGGAGCATGGTAAATCACCAAAAGTATCATATTTGTCACCAGGTATACAAAATGAGTTCATAAATGTTTTAGCGATCCACGTAAAGTTTAAGCTTGTCAACGAAATTAAATCGGTTAAATATTTTGGAATTATGTTTGATAGCACACCTGACATTTCACATATTGATCAAATGTCAGAAGTGATTCGTTATGTGAAAATTGATGGTAGTAAAGTGGAAATCAAGGAAGTATTCCTTGGATTTTTTCCTTTACGTGGAAAAAAGCCGCTGATTTAAGCGATGAAATTCTTACACTGAAAAAAAAATTGAAGTAATGATAACCTCATCTCGAAGATGGCAGTTTATTATTCATGCAAAGAAAAGATATTTACAAACAATTTCACCGTGATTGGGACAACTACTCAGTACTCAGTAACATTTTCCTGATAACAGAATGAGGTGTAATTAAAATATAAAGTGCTATCCAATATAACAGTAGTTGAATAAAGTTAATAACTATTTCCATGAAAACATATTTCTTTGGCCTTATATCAAGAATTTTTCATTTTAAAATTTAAATATTTGAGATTAATTGAACTATGTATATTTTATTTTCACATAAATATTTCATGTGATTGTCTCAACTGCATCGGCTTATCATTGTACGGTTGTTGAATCAATCTCGTATTTCGATTCGCCATATCTGCCCGCACGGTGAGGTTGAGACAACTGCATTTCGATTGGAAATAGGACATGTTTTTTTCAGTGTAAAAATCTTGAAAATGATGGTATAGATGTTATGAATTGTCGCTCCCAAAGGTTATGATAATGCAGCTGTTATGAGTAGTATACATGGAGAAGTGCAAGCTATTATTAAAGCAAAAAATAACAAAGCAATTTTTGTGGGCTGCAAAGATCATTCAATTAATTTATACGGCCAACACTCGTCAGTGGAAGCCATTTTTACATGTTTTTCTGCTTCGACTAGCCGCTGGGAAGTACTTGCTAAACACAACAAAGCAACTGTTAAAATACTCTTAACAGCGCATTGGAGTGCTCATTATGCTGCAGTAAAAGTATTGGCCGAAAACTTTGATGGGAAAATGTAGACACTAGAGGCGCTGCACAGAACCTTAACAATGCAGCATGTGATTTTTCGTTTCTTTGCTATCTTTTGTTTTGGAATGATATTCTAAGAGAAATAATATCTGTGCTCAGATTGGATTGCAAAGCACGGGCTTGAATATTGATCAATTAGCTACAAAAATAGAGTCAATTCATAACGAAGTCTCATTGTAGAAGAGGCAATAGATCTTGCTGCGAAAAAATCGGAGGACTATGACATTCCAATGGAAAGCCGAATTCGTCATAAAAACGCAAAAAACGAACGGGTGGTGAGTTTGCACCTGATGTTGGACTGACACTGAGAGCTCAACTTAAAAAGGACATGTTGGAATGTCTTGACCGATTCAGTGTTGAACTCCGAACTAGACTGAAGTCAGTTCAAGATTTAGCTTCATTGTTCGAGGTTGTGCAGACAAACACTTAGTCACTTAGCTTTTGGCGAACAGTGAAGAGTTAAAATTATCGGTATCAAAATTTACTGGTTTTTATGATGCGGTATTGGCAACAGAACTCCTCATAGAGATACAAAGGGTGAGGAGGCATTTAAAAGCGGCCAATGTTATAGTTTCTAACTGGGTGTACCTAGACTTTTTGAAATTCATCGTAGAATGGGATTTTTTAGAGTTTCTTCCGAATCTTACGGTCGCACTAAAGTTATTTATGACTATTTGCGTATTAGTGGCTTCGTGTGAGAGGAGTTTCAGCAAATTAAAATTAGTTAAAAATTACTTGCGGGCTTATATTAATAATGCTCATTTGTATTAATTAAAAAAAATTATAAATTACGTTTATCGGCTTTTTATTATTATTGACAGTTTTTATTTTTGGAGTGACACCACAATATCCGCCCCGGGTGCCACCCATGCTAGCTACGCCACTGGTGATACACAATTTGTGATACACAATTGGTGATACACAATTTGTTTTTGTTTGTTTTTCATAGGAGTAAATTTTACCAATGTTTGGCTAAGGTTCTAGAAATTTGGAGGATGGGATCCTGAATAAATCATGGGGTGAGCGAAATATTTCTTTAAACGTTCCGTTTACGCAATCTCATTTGCGTGCATGTCGGACTATTTGTACTGAACTGGGGAAAATAACTTCTTGAACTCACATGACTGACGCTAGTCTGAGTATAACCTCGCTTGACCCGCAAACTCCCGATTGCTTCCTGTTAGTGACCTCACTAGCAGGTTTAGTGTTCATTGCATCTTACATGGCCTTAAAAAAATAAGAATGAGGTTCCAGTAGAAATACGATATTATCTCACGTGAACCCCAAGATGAACTAACATTTTTTGACAGACTTTGGTTTAAAGGTAATAAAATAATAATTCCAAAAACTAAAGTTAATCATATTTTAAAAGTATTAAACGAAGGTCACAGTGGAATTCGTGATATAATGTATTGGAAAACTATGGCCTAGCCTGGAAAAATATTATAATAACCGATAACTATTCAGAATGGTATGACTTTAAACAAATGGAGCAAGAAATGTCAAAATGCACCCTTGCTTTAGCTCTATAGAGTTTAAGCAATTTTACGAAACGTGGAACATAAAACACAAAACTTTCAACAAAAGATGGAAAAATTGATTTCGATTCTACTCGAGAATCAACTTTTTTGGTAAAATAATTAATTATAAAGAATCAACTTTTAATTTTCAATGTCGACCAAGAATCGATTCTTATAGTATTCGATTTTTTTGACGTAAGTGCGCGGAAATCAAACAAACGCTGTCGAACATAGAAGCCGTAAAGTTATATTCAATTGCTAAACTGTTCAATACCCGATATAAAAAACTACGATTTCAAATTATTTCAACTCTGCGCGCGCTGTGACTTTTGTCGTTATGTGTTCATTCAGCTCACACTATCGTATAAGTAACTGGTTAGCAGAGTGATTCATACAATCAGCAAAAAATCTTCTAAGAAAATGTATGAAAAATTACTTCAACGTATATTTGTAAGTCCCCTATAGAGACAGGTATCCGCAAAAGTAATAACAAATCCAGAAACACAAAACTCAATGTTAATTCAAACTGATGACGGAGAAATTTTTATACATAATAGAATTGTCCATGTTACAAAATTCCCGTGCACAAAATTGTACAAAATATATGTCATGCACATGATGTGCACCATCCCATGTACATGTCGTTAAACGCCTTAGCACATATGAGCACACAACCGTTAGCCGCTTGTTTTACGAATAATAAAAAACAAAGTCTAAAATGGCTTCTTTAATTTAACTTTTATGAGATAATATGACTTTTGTAATATTAAGTTGATTAATTTTATTTTGTTTTCATCTAAAATTATGCGCAAAAGAATTTGTTTTTGTGAATGTTAATGTTAATGAAAATATTCAAAAAAATAAACGGGTCCTTTAAATAATTAACTTTAGTGATTTCAAAAAGTTATTATATTTATTTAGTATTTTTTTGTGATTTTACATGATTGATTTGCTAATATTTAAATTTATTTTTTTATAATATTAGGAAAATAGTGAACAATTAATATTACTTTTTACATGTAAGCCAAATATTTCAATTTTTTGAATTATGATTTTTTTCATTTAAATTGTTTCATTCAAAAATTGAAATGAGGAGTTAGATTTAACTATGTATGAAGAGTGTGATCAGGACAAAACATGGGGTAAATAAAATTTCATTATTAAAAATTTCAAATAATAATATTTGATGTGGAGGTGGTGGTCACGGTTCCTCTGAATGTTTGGGGTTGTCAGAAAACCTTTTCTTTGTACCTTTGATTCAGTCATCTCATAAAACATATCGCATGCATTTCAGCATTTGTAGCAAACTGAAGATACAATTTACTGAACCTACAAACTGAGACTGGTTGAAACCAACTAAAGGCGCGCGTATGCCTAGAGCGTTAGGATTGCTTTTGGTAATCCTTACCTCTTCCAATTGGTGATCGTCCTAGATTACCTAGTTTGAATTATGTTCATTTAACATGGCGACCGTTATCCGAGCTTAATCTTTTATTTCAATATTATTTTTTGGAGTGCTCGATTGTAAGAACAGGTAAAAATGCAAGCCCTCAGTAGAATTTTTACTGAACGTTCGGGACGGTTCGATTCAGGGACGGTTCGATTGACATTCTTGTCGATCACACCTACTGCAACACTATGGCACCCAATATGAATTTCCAGAGTGTGAATTTCCTCAAAGCATTGAAAATTGAACACCGTGGTTCTACGACTAAATTTCTTTTTAATATTACGATTGTTGGCTTCTATTTGTGTCATGCTTCCAGCAATGCCTATCCAAATATATGAAAAACTTACTATAGAGAAAATTACATTGTTTAAACCATTTTTGTGGGGAGAGCTTTATTATACAAAAAACTCAGTGTGTGAATAAAACAAACATTACATAGTCAACAAATTCATAATTTTTTCGTTTCTAATTGAAAAACAAAAATTATATCTTATTTCTAATTCTGATTAATGATTTTCTGTTTCGAATAAAAACATTAATGATTTTCTGTTTCGAATAAAAACAGAAATTAGGTTTTGTCTACTTTTATGTAGAAGATTATTCCTAAGATGAATAAAGTTTATTGTAAGTTTAATGTGTTATTTCTCTAATTTGATCGCTATGATTTTGAAAAATTACCTTCGTACAAGTAAATCGATTATGAGTTTAGTTGGAAATGATTATAAAGATGAGTTTGTTAAAAAAAAGTCATGGATTAAGCTTGAGGTTATAGTAAGAGTTGGTTTGAAAGACAGAAATAGTGGTTTATAATGATACGAAAAGGATGTTGTTCTTAAGAACATTGCCCAACAAACATCATGCGCATGGTGCACGAGTAGGTGCACATTTCGTGCACATTTTACTTTGACTAATTTTGTACTTTTTTGGAAATATTCTAGTGCATATTTAAAATTTAGTTGAAGTATAAATGTATTTGAGTACTAACGTCATACAACCTTATTTTAATTTACCATTTTTAAATCCTGTAAACATGTATATAAAATTTGCATAGTACTGTATATAAACATGTATACAAAATTTGCATAGAACATTTTGTATACATGTTTGCATACATGTTTATTTTAAACAAATGTTCACCGTGTAATTTTATATTTGAGCATTTGTTTTTAAAATTCGCGTGAAACATGTTTACGAAATGACCTATATACATGTAGACCAAATGCGCATATATTTGTGTACGAAATATATAAATTTCAGTTGGTTAAAATTCACTAGAGTTCTATCCATTCAAGATATACATAGTTTACAAAATTATATACTTTAGTTATTGCTTCTCGGCTTAAAGACTATGATAACAGCGGCTATGTTGTGACTACACATTGGTTAGTATAAGGTTATGATGTTTCTGTCAACGAATTTATTTGATATTTTGTAATATGTCATAAACATGTTTCTAGGAACTATACAGAAAATGTATGTAACTTTTGTAAACTCATCGTGAACATGTAAATGCACAAGTGGTGCATTTGTGTCTAAAATGAACCTGAAAAATTCCTGAACAAAATATGATTTTTCTGTAGATCTGGTGAGCATATGCCGTCAACATGTCTCTATAAAATGTACACATTGCTGCATACCTGTGAATGAACATATTGTGAACATTTTAGTGCACATGAGTCTGAAATGTCTGTGCATATATGTGCTAAGGCGTTTTACGTCATGTGCATGGTATGGTGCACATCATGTGCATGACATGTGTCATAAACAATTTTGTGCACGAACATATTGTGTTATGCATAATTAGTGCACATTTCATGCATTTTTTCCAAAATTGTTTTACGGGTTGTGAGTTGTCTCTCAAGTGATATCAAGTTATGTGGCTCTTCATAGATTTTAAGGTTCTTCGTATAGAATCAAGCTATTTAAAATTACGTTTATGCATGTTTACTACCTGGTCAAGTTGTTTAACAGTTTGATTTTGCTTTGGTTTGCCTCTAAGATGCAGATGAAATTTTGTTTTTGTTGTATGAATAGTATATACTTATACAGCAACAAAATTATCTAGGTGTAAGGTGAGTTTTGCAAAGGTGTATAGGGCCAACTCGGTTGAAGACCCAAACAAGTAACTCAATTCACAATTATAGAGTTATATAGAAACTTTTTTGTCACAACAACATGTAGATACACTTTGAGACCTAGGTCTCATGGTAATATGAAAATTTTTTTTATAGTTTTTTGTCGTAATAAAATATAACATGAAGCAAATAAAAATAAAATGATAAATGAACACAATCATTTGTAAAATAAGCTGAAAAAACAAGGCCATTAGGGATAAAACATTGTTTTAATAGTTCAGTGCTTGGATTAATGCCACAGGTCTAACGCAGTCTTACATAATCCAAGTTAATTTAGTTGTTCACCCAAAAATGCAAAAATATCGTAAAGCAGAATATGAAAACATTAAGGCTACTAACAGGTGTACTTGCAGGTCACTTTAATTTTATTTTTAATTCAAAGTGTTGGGCAATGGATATTATATTATATCTCATAAAACACATGTGGATCCTTTTAGGACTAACCCTCACAACAACATGGATTCTGAGATGTTGCAATACGCAATATTGTTTTGCTTTTCTTTTAAATGAATACTTAATCAATAAATCCAATTGCCCGAGCAGGCATTACCCTATTACCTATTATTATTATTAGTATTACCCTATTAAGGCAATCTCTATTAAGGCAATCTCACGTCGGCCTGTTCCGGGTGAATTTAGAATAGCCTTATGGCTATTGGTGTGGATAACATTATATGAATATATCTGGTTTTGATTTTGTTTTACATATTTGACCTTTTGTTGGGCAATCTGATCAGCCTGATATGCAATGCATAACTTGAAAAAAAAGTCATAGAGGAAACAGAAAAGAGGATTTTACAGTCCCTTGTAGTAAAAAGGTATAGTAACTAGAGAAAACATTAATATCAAATCAATAACAACAACACCCCCAGCAAGAAAAACATAATACGGGTCAATCTACTTCACACAGAGTTGAAAAAATCTATTAACTCTCTTCTGCAGACTGGTTGGGAGAAATTAAACCTTTAGAAACAAAGGCAAATCATTAACATAATCATTGATGACCCTCACAGTAAATGATTTCACCCAAGAATCAAAGTTAACCTGAGAAAAGAGGTACAAAATTTAAGTTGCCTCCTAGAATGCTCGACCGAGAATCATCTGAGAAAAAAAGTAGGTAAACTGAAAATTGTTAACTTGCTCCACCCACTGATAAAGAAGAAGCACCTTGATATGATCAATAAAAGAAGTCCTCAGGAGATTGAGACATGGTCACGAGGTTTTAAATTATACACGAATTCGACTGCATATCGTCGCACAGAGCATTTACGTGTAACTACAATTTAGAAAGAAAAACGAAGCTCACAAAACGATTTATTGCGACTCTAAACAAGCTTTTAACTAAAAATTACTATCAATAATTTAAAAAAAGGTTTTTTTTATTTATTGATACAGAAATTTTATTTTCAAGCTTGTGTGGAAGCGCAATAAATCGTTTTGTGAACTTCCTTCCCATTTTTCTAAAATGTAGATACACGTAAATGCTTTGTAGCTGACGATTTGTTAAATGTTGTCTTGAGGATAGTAAAAGTCTCATCAGTACAATCAAATACAATCTCTATACCATAGTCAATGGGAGATGCGAGAGAGACGAGAACAAGAACTGAGTTTTGAGTTAAGACACTAAAAGAGAATGGTCGACTGAATTGAATGCTTTGCATAAGCCTCTCAAAAACCTTAGACAGAACTGGTGGAATGCTAGAAAACACACCACCACGATGGAGTAATTCATCAAATGTAAAATATGAGGAATTAAGGATGGGAAAATTAGCTTTAAGAACTTTAGAGGTATACTATCAAGACTTACGGAATTAGAAATAATTGTTTGAAATAAAACTTGAAACTCGCTATGTGTTACAGAGCTCATGCTATTTTACCAGCTTTTCTGTGATATCTCCTAAGGTTCTGAAACCTCCTGAATTATGGTACGTGAATATTTTTTAACTCGTTTGTTAATAGACAGGACTAAAGTTGGATTTGCATGGTTGTCCACCCGCAGATCAAAAATTTACAAAACAACCAAAATTGATTCTTCCATGTATACTAATTAAAAAAAAGGAAATGAATAAACAAATATAATTCTGTCAATTAGAGAAAAAACGGCGGCACCCTTCTCAAACACTACATATTCGAACTCCGTACATTATTCTTGCACTCGTCTCGTGCTCAGTTCAATATCTCAATCACTATTTAAAATTTTAATAAACTTTTTTATGATTTTATTCAACTATTTGATATTACTTCTCATATGTCAGCATTACAGACACTCTCTCTCTAAAATACCCACAACTTATAGTTTTTTTGGAAGTAGATCGGAATAGTAGAAAGTAGATAAAAATCTAAATATATTTGCGCCAGACTAGGTCAAAGCAATTGGAGAGCCTGCATATATCAGAAGCAGCAAGGCCCATTTGATTTAGATGCTGATTTTTCACACCAAACTGTGCAGTTAAAAAGTAAGTAATCGGTATGTTGCATGCTTGCTAAATTTGTAACTCATAAAAAATCGGGAAAACGTTCGTTGTTGTCGGTGATTCATTTGATCAACACGATCTACTTGGGAGCCGTACAACATGTTTCTCATCATCGAAAAACATCAAACGAAAGTTCATTTTGTTGAATTTGATTACAACCAAATTTTAATCAATTTAATATTTGAAACGTGTCATCCATAATTTCGATATTAATTGAATCGTATAGGTATCGGTTTAGTTGAAAACCCAAAACACAGATAAACAAATAAAAATCTAATTTGATTCCCATCATTAACAAAACAAATATTTGGATGTAAAAAAATTTCTCTTCAAATATATTGTTTATACCTTTCACTCTTTTACAGACTAAAACAATAGACGTGCTAACGATGAGATTTTTATTACATTTATTTGATGTTGATTAAAGTGTCTTTAATACTATTAACGTCGTAGAAAAGCAAATAAAATTTAACGTAATAAACGGTTTTAATATTAGTAATTTGAATTCCATTCTTTTAATTAAAAATGATCGGATTGATGATCACTTTAACAAAATTCAAGAATGATTGGAGATTGATCATCACCAGGTTGTTTTGTAGTTTAAGTAATAAATAGAAAAATGGTATATATGAAATTTTTTTTCCATTACACAATCTGGCATGGGTTTTATGAATATCGTCACCAACATGTCAAGGAGGTCTGCGTTTAATTGGGAAATTGGGCACCCGCCCAATTTCCCAATTGAGTAGTATCAAGTTCAAATGTCCAAACTTAAAGTGAAAAATAAGTCCTGACAAACTTATTTTTCACTTTAAGTTTGGACATTTGAACTTGATACAACCTGGCACATAATTTCTTAACCTGGTTTTCAACAGCTACAGCATCACAACTTATAGATTGTCTCTATCGTGTATTCATCGGTTTCATCACACTATATTTTCAATATACATTATATTATGTTGAGATCCGCCTTGGTATACTTTGGTATACTTTTTACATGTATTTGATATCTAAAAAATTCCTCATTAAGATTTAATGGTGCACAGAGTAAATTGTTTTAATGGCATTTAAAAAAAACTAAAAATTTCACATATATTGGCGCCAGTTTTATGTTTCTAATTGGTTAACATCATAATTGGAGCATAACTTGAAAAATTGAAATTAATAACTAAGCCATAATTCCTACAACCAAGGATTTTTTTTTAAATTCAACAATATCAATCACAACATAGCATCACTAATAAGAGTTGTTTTTAACATCTTTTATAATAAAGACATAAAAATTCTTTAACTTAAGTAAATAAAATGTAACCTTTTATGACACAAAAAAAAATATTTCAGAAAACAATAAAAGACAAAACCGTCCATCATTAAAATTTGAAATTCCTAATTCATGTATGTTGTTTTCATATAATATAATGATAATAAATTTAGAAAAAATATCAGATTTAATTTAAGGACTTGTTTTTATAACAGAACGTTATAAGAAGTTTAAGAGTTTAAGTTTAACCGAAAAGATTAAAAAAGTATTAACGGAGTCAAGTTTTTTGAAGGTAGCAACCAAAATAATAAACAAGTCACACAATTTGATTTTTACTGGTTTGAAAGACAAAATTTCTAAGTGGAAAAAATCAAATTTAGTGTACAAAATCCCGTGTGAGTGTGAAAAAATATATATTGGCCAAACTAGTCAACGTCTTGAGGACAGGATGTATAGCCATAAGAGTAATATAAAATTAAGACAACTCAACACAGCTCTATCCCAACATGCCATTGAAAACAACCATTGTTGGAATTTTCAAGATACTGAGATCATTGACATGGAAAAATATAAAAATAATAGAGAAATAATGGAATCTGCTCACATATATTTAAAAAAGCAAACAACAGTTAATTTTAAAACAGATACGTATAACTTAAAAAAACCTTATATACATCTATTAAATACATTTAAATTTAAAAGGCAAAAGAGATCGCCGTAAGGTTTTATGGAAAGTTTTTTCTCCTTCAAGAATATTTCTCTATATTTCTCTATAAAAATGTTTTTACAATTAAAGTAATCATTCTGTGTGTGTTGTTTTAGAAAATAATGTTAATGTTAATTTAATTTATTTGTTTCGTCTTAAACAAAATTTTTTTAAAAGAAATAATAATGTTTGAATTAATCTGTGATATAAATGTTAAGTGTTTTTAACTAATTTTTTTAAATTGTTCACAATGTAAGTTTTTTACTGATACTTGTATGTGTTTTTTAGATTATAATTTTTTCTTTTTCATTCATTCCAAATCCTTTTTGTTATATTTATATAATTTTAAAATAACATGATAAAATTAATAATATAAACTAAATAATATAAAATAACATGATAAAATTAATAATTTTTTAGATTAACTTGATAATGCCTATGTGGCGAAATATTGTTATATTACAACTTTTAAAAGAAAAATTAAAAAGATTTTAAGATTTTAAAATAATTTTTTAACTAAAACTGGCTGAAAAAAGGTGCAATCAATAATTCAACTTCACTCATAAATTAAATACAGCCAAAGAAAATACTTTTATAAATATTTTATAACAGAACATCAGAAAGCTTTAGATTTGATTAGAAAATAAAATTGTATAAAACGAAATTGAATTTAAAAAAAATTGGTTAGTAGAACATGTTTATTGAGATTAAGACCTTCTGCAGTACTAAAAATTCGGGTACAATTTCATTTTCTAAATGCTATATGTAAGATGTTTAAACATAAAATTATCAAATAAAAAGTTAACATTAAATTAAAAAAAAATATATAATAAATTACATGTTCTTCTGAATACATTACTTAAAAAGACATATAATTAGTTCTATCTAACACATTCATATTGTTCAATTTTATTGCAGCGTTGATTAAATGAATTTTTAATTTAATCTGTTTGCTAGCATCTTAATAGCAGTTTCTATTTAAAAAAAACTGTAATATTAATGTCGAAATGCACCCAAAAATAAAATTTCCCATGGTATAATTTTGTTTGTTGGAGAGATTGAGTTTAATGTTAGCTTTTGGTTAAAACTAAAAGCAAGAAATAGATTTCTACAACACACAATCGTTAAATACCGGAATAAGAAATCTCTGGTAGTTTTTGTTAAAACGATTAGCAAATTCTTCCAATCTACGATTATTCATTCGATAGTTTCTCTCGTCTGTATATATATATATATATATTTCCAACATCGCTAGCTTTTAAAAAATATCTACTACATTCGAACCTTAACATGTGCTCTATGTACATATTTTAACCAAGCTGCTCTTTCACAATCTAAGGCATATCCAAACGATTTCTTCCTTGTAAGGTGAATATACCAACTAATGAGTACCACTGCAACATGTAGCTTACACTATCACCTGTCCATCGTTTTTTGTAAACTTTCTTGTTTCATTCTAACGATCTAGTCGAAAATGTCCTGGCGCCAAAATATATGAAAGTTGCGCTGTTGATATATCCTTAAAAGACGAAAAACAGTTCTCACAATAACTTTGAATTGCCTTTAATATGGTTTTTGGCATTTATGCTATATATTATAATGGAGACTGGACAGATTGTTAAGGATAATAGGCAGCAAGCGATGGACAAGCGTGCCGACTACCTTAAGTCACATGAGTTTGAAATAGAGTGTCCATATTTGTAACGACGGACTATTTTCAATATTTACTCTAAAATAATATACATAGAAATTCGCTAATAATTTGTTAATTTATTCTATTCAATTGTAATAAGCGTAGGGAGATTTGTTTGTACTACTGTGTTTTTTGACGGTTTAGTTACGTCACGCAATTTCAATTAATAATACATTGCAAAACATGTTTGCATAAATTATCAATTTGAAAGATTACGAGAAAATGAAGATCTACTTGATATAACCTTTGTGTGTGAATCGGAGCTCATAAATTAATTTTATTTGCTTGCAGTCCTTATTTCAAAGAACTATTAATGGCAAATGGTTCACATTCAGTATTTTTTATGTATGGTGTTCGATATGAAATATTAAAAACCATAATTCAATATATGTATTTAGGAGAAGTGCACATAAGCAACGAAAATTTGATAGATTTTATTAAAACAGCGGAATCATTACAAATAAGAGATATTACATATGAAGAAGCAAAACTAGATGAAGATGCTAACCATCTTAATGGATTTCTAGCCTGATCAACATTTAACTTATATAATGTAAGCCTTTTTGT
The DNA here is from genome assembly GCA_963693315.1 of Diogma glabrata. Lineage (NCBI taxonomy): Eukaryota > Metazoa > Arthropoda > Insecta > Diptera > Cylindrotomidae > Diogma > Diogma glabrata. Next base: position 328,632,573 of record OY856186.1, on the reverse strand, counting down.
ATTTTGTTTGATATAATTTTGTTTGTTTATTTCCGTACTACTAAATTATTATCTCTGTTAGCTAATTAATAGTTTCTTTAATTATTCTGTTATCCGGTGATAAGAGATTTGCAAGTGTAAATTTGTTTGTCTTAGATTCAGTTTTCCGGTGTAATCTATAATTTTTGCGTTATAATTTTTGGCGCGTGAATGTCGGTAAAACCGGTTTTTTGTTTTGATTCGTTTTGGTTAAACCAGTTGGGTTTTTTTTATATGGATTTGATGAATTTGGTATGAATTGGGTTTGGATTGGGTTTGTATTGAGTATGGTTATTGGATATAGGTTGGATATAGGTTTCATGGTTATTGAATATGATGGATGTGGATTGGATAAGGATTGCATGTGGTTTGGATAGGATGTAGATTGTTTGTTTGTACGATCTTTCTGTTATATATCGCGGCAAAACAAAAACAACCCGTAATGTGTTACAGTTTGTTAGAAATATTTTTTAGGTTTTGTGTTTTTGAGAAAATTAAATTCATTTCATTATTTTGAATCCTTTTTGTTGATTGGTGATGTAATTTTTAGGTTTTGTTGATATATACCAAGTGTTTTGATGAAATCTAAAAATTTCGTTTTGTTTAAAAGTAAAAATTATCTTGAAATGGTAGGCCTAAAAACCCATCCATGGGGCTTCACCCCTTAACATTGATGATGTTCCTAGGTCGCTTTTATCCATTATGGACATGCGATCAAAGTTCATTGGTTCTCCTCCTCATTTCGAAGAAGATTTCTGGGGTCAAGGAATGACTACTGCTGTGTTTGTACTTAGGTACAAACCAGTAGTACCATTCTCTACTCAGAAACTTCTTCAATGGAATAAAGAGGGAAACCATTCATATTTTTCTGGATTAGGGGCTTCACCTCATACAATTTCAATACATTTTCTTTCTGAATAATCATTAGTTTATTAAATAGAACAATGTCCATTGAAGCTTAAGGCTTAGAGTATGGCGCTCTGCAGCGTTCTCCAGAAATGGCATTAGCTCTAGTAATTTATTTTTAGTTTAGGTTTTAGGTAGCGCAACCATGTCTGGGTCAGTAGAGTTTTGACATATTTGCCATATCGTGACAGTCATGGTTGTTACTTTTTAATTGTGAGAGAAACTGTTCTATAGATCGTTAAGGGCTTATCTAGTCAGTTCTCACGTGCCATTTTTGGGAAGGGTGTAACGCGACAAGAATTATTTTGTTATTGGCATTTGCCAAGTCCACTCAATATGTGTTAATTGTGTTTGTTTTAAATCTTTTTTTTTATCTAATATTTTTATCTATTAAATTCTCTTTATTGTTCAATCGATCTATTTATTTTCAAAAATCAAATGTAGTTTTTTTCCCCAGTAATAAAACTAACGATTTTTTCTGTTGACCATAATAAAACTTATCTTAATTTATATTTTTTCAAGTAAATCAAAATTCTGTTTATTTATTAAATTTAATTAAAAAACAAGAAGAAAAAAAAATTCTAAATAAAACAGTTGTATATTTTTTTTATAGAAATATGAAATATTTGGAATGTTAAAATATTTTATTTTTTTTTTCGTTTTTCGTATGAGACGGTCGAGTTTCTGTGCTTCTATAAATTTATTTTCTAATTTTTAATAATTATTGATATTTAATGTTGATATTTTTGATCCAAAAAGTGTTCATTTTGCTGATCAATAGTAAATTTTGGTTTCTGAATCTTGAACCATTTGTATTAAAATTATAAATTGCATGAGTTTTAATTGGTTACATATATTTTTTGGTTGTTAAAAACTCATTGTGAATACCGGTTGTATTTAAACAGTTGACATTTTTTTGCTTAAATCAATTCAGTGGGTGTTTCTTATACCAAGTCAGTGTAGTCTTTTTGCGTAAATAATTACTAAAATATTAAGTCAATATGTGTGATAAAAAAATGGATTTGAGATCCACAACAATAAAAAATAATTTATCACCATCAACAGCGTCATCATTAACTAATAATAGCAGTACTAATATGGAGTTAAAAATTGATCAACTTATTTTAAAAATTAATGAACAAGAAAAAAAAATTAATCAAGTTTTGCAAAATACTGTTAAGCTTGAAGAATTGACAAATAATATTACGTCACTCCACATTGATGTTAATTTAATGAAAAGCGAACATGATAAATTGAAAGCCGATGTTATTGATTGTAAATCAGCTGTTGATAAAATGTTTGAAATTGAACAAGAAAATTTGAATTTAAGAAATGATAATACTGCTTTTTCTATTGAGCTGACTAATCTTAAAAGTAAACTCAGTGATTGTTCACAACATTTTAATTCAATTGAGGATCTTAAATTCAAAGTTCGAAGGATTGAACGGGAAAGAAAGTTTAACCAATTGATCATTTCTGGTATACCCAAAATAGATAATCGGAATGACATTGATATTGTTCTGGATATAGCAAATAAACTTCAAGTCGGCATAACATCATCTAGTATACTTGCCATTTTTCGCTTAAAATCTCGTAGTCAAGTGAACCGTATTCAACATGATAATATCATTGTAACGTTTGACAATATCCGAACACGAAACCGGTTGCTTGCTGAATACTATAAACATATTAATTTGAATCTTTTGGATTTCGGTTTATCCCAAATAAGCTCCAGAATATACATATTTGAAAATCTAACTAGTGATGACTATATAATATATAGGAAATCGCTCACCATCAAGAAAAAAGCTAGTAGTAATATAACGCGTGTGTATACTCATAGGGGCGGAGTTTTTATTGATGTTACTGGACATGAACAGCCAATTGGAGTTAATTCATTAGTCGACTTATGCTCGCTTTTTCCTGAAGCCGAAGTCTCTAAGCATAAAACTTCAAGTGTCAACCAAACCTCTTAAGATGGAAAAGCCCAACAATCATCACCTACTGTTACCTATATTGATAAAAAGCTTAATGTTGAAATATTTTTATTTTTACTTTTTTAATTATTTGAAATTAATTTTGATATCTTATTATATTATTAATGTTTACTTTTGTTTGGTTTTAGATGGTAATAATGAGATGAATAAGAATGTGATTGAACTTAAGGAGGGTGAATCTGATCAATGGTTTGATATAATTGATTGTCTATCTCTAAATGTTTTTATTAATGATGGTTTTTATTTTATAGTCATTTTTAATTCTGTTTATCGTGATGTTAAGAGTATTTGCATTCAAAGTGGAAGACTTTGATTTGGATCTTGCCATGAACGATGTGAGTGTGAATATTGCCGAGGATTCGAATCTCGAACGATTATCGTTCTCTAAATTTTCATTTAATTTTGCACACATTAATGCACGTAGTATTACTGCCCATATTGATGAAATTAGATTGTTACTCAATAAGCCACACTTACACATACTTGGTATATCTGAAAGTTTTCTAAGTAATTCATCTCCTAAATTATTGTATGATGTGCCGGGTTTTAGTTTGTTTAGACATGATCGTATTGGTAAGGCATGTGGTGGGGTGGCTTTCTATATTCGTCAAGGTTTGAAAGTTAAAGTTGTAAGTAAATCTTCTAAGTCTACTACTGCTAAACTTGAGTATCTATTTATTGAAATATCGGTTGTAGGATCCAAGATAGTGGTTGGTATTTTTTACAATCCACCCCCAGTTTGCGTTGGTGATGTGGAGGATATCGCATCTGCTATTGAGCCTATGTTATCACAATACAGCCATACCATTCTTATGGGTGATTTTAATTTTGATATGTGTTCTTCAAATCCCTCACTACCAATAAGAAATTTTAAAAATCTATTAATTTCTTCTGCTCTCTATTCTATTCCTTATAATCCAACTCGATTAGCAGCTCTTCTTGATCTTATTATTATACCTGAGGTTAATAGATCAAGGATAATGATGTTCGGTCAATCTGCACTGCCTGGTATTGCTGATCATGATCTTGTGTATATGTCATATAATTACAGACTACCAAAGCCACCAAATAATTTTCACTTGGTTCGAGATATGTCAGTACTGAATTTTGAATTACTCCACCAGACCATCTTACAACTACCGTGGGATCAAATCTATCATATTCTTGATTGTGATTCCCAAGTTAAATTCATCTCTGAATTAGTTTTACATCTTTATGATATGTGTGTACCGCTGAAATGTAAATTGATTTCTAAAGACACTTCTACCCCTTGGATGAATCAACAAATTTTGTATTGGATTTCTATTCGTGATAAGGCCTATAGAATCTGGATACTCAGCCGTAATAACAGAGACTTAATTATATTTCGTAAATTTCGTAATAAAGTTACTGATCTCATTCGCAAAGCCAAAGAAAATTATTTCTCGAATTGTCTCAATAAGAGTAATCAAAATGTGTGGAAAACTCTACGTTCACTGAATCTCTATGAGTCTACGTCAGTTAGTTCAGATTCCAAATATTCTGCTGATGATTTCAACGAATATTTTACAACTTTAAAAACGTCTCCCGTTGTTCTTCCCCTACCATATGGTAATATTGATAATCCCAGCGCTTTTAATTTTATTCATGTTACGGAGTCTGATGTGTATCATGCAGCATGCTCCATTTCGAGTAATGCGATCGGTTCTGATAATATAAGCCTTAAATTTTTGTTGATCATCCTTCCATATATATTGCCCTATATTACTTATGTTTATAACTCGTGTATTACTAAATGTGTTTTTCCATATGAGTGGAAACATTCGACTGTGTTACCAATACCGAAAACTAAAGAACCTTCTTCGATTGGTAATTATCGTCCAATAAGCATTTCACCAGTTTTATCGAAAGTTTTTGAAGTACTGCTTAAGAAGCAAATGGAAAGTTACATCGAGGATAATAATTTATTATATGATTTTCAATCAGGATTTCGTAAAAACTATAGTACTTCTACTGCGCTTTCTAAAATAGTATTTGACATTAGTAGTAAACTCAATGAATCTAAATTTTCTATATTAATCCTACTAGATTTTACGCATGCTTTTGATTCAATTGATCATGAGTGCCTGGTGCAAAAATTATGGCTTTACTTTGGATTTTCACCATTTGCTGTCCGATTCCTAGTTTCTTATTTGGCTGATCGACGTCAAAGTGTACGTATTGGAGATAACATTTCGTTTCCTCTTCCGCTATCTTCTGGTGTACCTCAGGGGTCAATCTTGGGGCCATTGTTATTTGCTTTGTATATTAATGATTTACCTGATCACATTAACTTTTGCTCACTTCATTTATATGCTGATGACGGTCAAATGTACCATTCTGCACAACTTAAGGCTATTAATGGTGCATTTGATCAAATCAATGAAGATTTGGCCTCTGTTGCTAGGTGGTCTAGCTCAAATGGACTCTCACTTAATGCTATTAAAACACAGTGTATTTTTATATACAAGCGTCGCCTTGACATTGTGTTACCTCCATTGTTCTTAAACGGTGTCCAACTTCAATTTACTGACACTGTGAAGAATCTTGGTGTAACTTTTAATAATACTCTCACATGGTCTGATCACATAAATCAAGTTTGTCGTAAAGTAAACTTTTCTCTACATTGCTTGCGTCAATTTCAACACTTTGTTCCTTTAAATATACGCTTGCTGTTTATCAAAGCTCTAATTGTACCACTCTTTACATATTGTGATGTTCTGTTTTACAATTCCGACTTTGATTCTAAAAGATCGCTGCAAGTCGCATTTAACAATTGTACACGTTATGTCCATAAACTTAAGCGGTATGATCATGTCTCAAATTATGCTACGCAAATACTCGGTTGCAAGTTCTTTTCTTATTTACAGTACCGTATGTGTTGCTTTTTATTTAAGATCTTGCATGTCCATCATCCGTCTTATTTATCTTCTTTGTTACAGTTTGGTTCTTCCTTGCGCACACGTAGACTTCAGTCTCTTAGTAGCAGATACTCGTGTAAACAATTTTCAGACTCTATTTTTGTTCATGGTATTAACATCTACAATAATCTTCCTGAACATATAAAATGCTCAAATACTCTTGGCATATTTAAAAGAAACTGCTTAAGCCATTTTGTCAAATCAAGCCATTGAATTATTGAATAATTAAATTTTTTATTTCAATCATACATTTTTGTACATTTTTTTTTTTTCTTTTTTTTTTTCATTTTTTATCATTTTCAAACCACTATCCATCTTTATTATTAAGTACATACATTGTTGTTTGTAGAATTTACTGAATATTTCAATTTATAAATATATAAGTATTATTATTGTTGTGAATATCAGCATTTTATGTCAGTATTAAGTAATTATTATGTCTCATTTCAATAATTGTATTGTCCTGTTAATTACTTGTTAATTACTTTTAAATGTATATCACTCGGTACAGACTTTGAGAAGGCTTGCCTTAACTGTATCGTTTTATAATGATAATAATAATAAATAATAAATAATAAATAATAAATAAAACTAGCCTTTAAGAAAATAAATTATGTTAAGTAAAATCATGTTAAATATATATATAACTACAGGATAAAGAAAAATTAACAAGGGAAAATGATAAAATGAACTGAACTCAAAACGATTGTACGTTAAAAATTGAATGAAGCTATAATACAAGTCACAGGACAAAAGAAGAAGAATATGACGGATTCTAAGGAATTTCGGGCCTCTCAAATACCATAAGTTTGAACATCTTGATCCATCATCAAACATTAAAATAAAATTATCAATTTAAAATTATGATGGATAAAACATATGCCGTAATCTAAAAGATTTAAGGCAGTGCAATCAATCAGACCATATATAATTGGACAATTTTTCTGGAGAATAAAAATTTAATAATTTGTGAAGGATGGAAATTAAATGATATTAGAGGAGTCTATTCAGTTTTGGTGGTCAAGAGCAGCATACCTAGAAGAAAATAATTAATTTTGAAAAGCTTTGCTGCAGCTTAGATGTTGATGTTCAACCAATTTAGAAGTTTGGATTTTTATTGAAGAGTTTGGAAACACAACAAAATATCTGAGTATTCACGTTATTATTATATTATCATTTTATTACTTTGTTTTTGTTTAAATTAAAAAATAATTTTATTAAAATTTCTTTGCATTACTGTAAGTTGTTGAAATTGAAGAAAAAAAGTTTATAAAAAAATAAATATGTATTATAATGTTTAATGTTTGTGTTTTTGATCTATGATTTAATAGTTTTTTTTTGTGTGAAATAGTGTATTTCGATTAAATAGGGGTTGTGTATTTTTGTGTGTTGTGATTTTTTGAAAAGACAAGGAATTGAGCTGTTTTACGGAGACCATATGAGGCAAGGGCCCGTCCCACACATATATAAATAAAATTTTTAGCGCTGCGCCGTACAGAAAGGCTTTATAAGGGCTAGCGAATGCAATATTCTGGCTTGGGTGACATTGGTCATATGTACCATATTCGGTTTTTTTGTCAACAAACAAATCTTAGACTTGGAAATCTCTTATCACTTTGAATATAAAGTAAATAAATAAATAAATTAAATAAATAAATAGATTTTATTTCAAAATAAATAAATAAATTCATTAAATAGAATAAGTAAATAAATATTTTTTTACTTTAATAAATAAAATAAATATTTTTTTTTTTCAAATAAATAAATAAATAAAAATACTTTTTCTTCATTTTAAGTAATACAAAAATAAAATTTTTTAAGTAAATAAAATAAATACAAAATAAATAATAACTATTGAATAAATTTAAAAAGAATAAAAAATTAACAAAAATTTTTAATAATGTTTGTACATATATAGTTATGTTTTTTATGTACAGCCAGGTTTTCTGTTTCTTTTTTATGTAAATTCGGTTTGTTTTTCTCTCGTATCGTCATACAATAACAAATATTTTATATAATCAAAGCAATTATTGTAGAAAGTCATGATTGGCGATTATCATAGTCCTTTCTTCTAGAATAAACAGCAGATAGTGCTGCTAGTTCTATCACCACTACTTTCGTTTATCCTAGTTTTGTAACGACGGACTATTTTCAATATTTACTCTAAAATAATAAACAAAGAAATTCGCTAATAATTTGTTAATTTATTATATGCAATTGTAATAAGCGTAGGGACATTTGTTTGTAATACTGTGTTTTTGACAGTTTAGTTACGTCACGTAATTTCAATCAATAATACATTGCAAAACATGTTTGCATAAATGATTGTTTGTATTAGTGAAAATTGCTTGATACAATAAATGAGAAGTTAAACAGAGAATTTATGATAAGTGTATATAAACGATCCAATTGTTTAGATCGATAGATAGTATTTAATTAAATTTAAAACAGATTGATCATTTTAATCACTGTCAAGATTTTTTTCTTCTCTAAAATTTTTCGTTTTTGTTTACAATAATTTCAATTGAGTATTTGAGCATTTAGTACAAGCATTGAGTATTTAGTTCTTAAGTTTTCAAAATCAGATTTAGTTGAAGTAATAAAACATAATTCAATTTTTAGTTTATGATGTTATGTTAAATTTTAATATTTATTTATTACAAATTTAAACACAAAAATATGCCTTTATTCATTTAGTAATCATAAAATAAATTAACGCCATTTATGTAATTTTGTTGAATTTTTTGAATTTAATTATACCGCGCTATAACTCAATGTAGTTCGAGCGGCTAGTGTTTTTGTTAAAGTTGACAATAAATAAATAAAGAAAAAAAAAACAAAATAAAGAAAAATCATTTAAAATTGTAATCATTTATTTAAATAACAATTTTATAACATTATAATCGTGCCTTATTGTGAAATATTGTTAAGTTAAGCACAGTGAATAAAAAAAGTTCTACATTAATTTTGGATTTTTTAGATCAATTAAACTCAAGTAAGTAAAGAAGTAATTGGAATATTTTCAATTCAAAGGTATGGTTTGAAGTTTCTCAGAAAAAAACTACAATACACATTTTACGTGTTTCGGATCGGATTCGAACCTACCCTCGTCAGTGCCCGGCTCGAATCCTTGGGCAGACACGCTATCGATTACGCCGTTGAGGCGATGACAATTTCAAAGTTGAAACTTCTTCATCACTTAATTATTTTTTACTTAAGTTGAATTTTTCCACTGTCATTAGACTCCATATTATGGAAATGCTTTTACATTAATCTACATTAATGTTTTCTTCTCAATTCTGACATTGATTAACTACTTTACAAAAATAATAAATATAAACAACAAATCAAACCATGGTGGACGACGACAATTTTTACCTTTATTTTTTATTTAGCGTATGGTTTTTATGACACATTAAAAAATGAAACTTAAAAAAGGTAGATTTTTCTATAAAATCTACCTAAAACAAAACATGAATACACATTAAATGAGCTTACAATCAATTTGATTGCGCGTCTTTAGTTAAAAAGTAAAAATATTTGAATATTGGGCAGTACATTTGAACATTAAATGTTTACATCGAACGAGTCTATCCATGTTAATACATCGGGCGTTGCCAAATGGATGTCTGCGATGTTGCCATTGTATCGTCAAATTGGACACACAGTTGCAATGTGTTTTATGGTTTGTTGTGGAGCTTCACACTCACATTGAGGGGACTTTGAAATGCCCCACTTGTAGAAAGAATCAGCACAACGTCCATGATTCGTTCTTATTCGGTTTAATATAAGATAAAGAAATAATTCGTGGCAGAATTCGATGCAAGGTATATGAAAAATAAGTTCACAATGCTAGATAAAGCATGCGGAAATAAAAACGGAGAAAGAAATCGGTGTCAAATATGCCGTAATGTGTAACATAATAACAAGGGCATGCTAAAGAGGAACTCTGAGGAGCATCAACTCAGGTAAAATAAAATTAGTCACACTAAAGAGCTATTAGCTGATTCCCACCATTATTTGTCCCGTAAGCTTCAGCAATTTTTTAAAACTAAAATGAGGTGATACCATTTTTACTAATTGGGCTAAAATTGATTGCAAAAGTTGTGTCGTTACATTGGATGCGCGAGTAATTGGTACAGAAATCGACACTAATGTAGAGACAGGTATTCATAAAGAAGAAACAAAACACAAATATCAACTGTAACCAGGCCTCCGCGGCAGCCAACAAAGAAGGTCTGGCTAAACCAAGTCGTGGGTTGTAGAGGTAATCTGTATTTTGTAGTAAACATAAGGCAGAATCATATATGGTCAAACGTGACCGTTGTTACCATTGCCTAACTGCAATTACCTTTGTTTAAACGCAGGAAGTTAATATAATTTTTAGCGATTTGAGCTAAGGATTGGTGACATTCAGGTCAGGATATATCGATTTTTTTTATTTAATTTTCAGGAATAACTGCCACAACTGCAAATTTGGGCAAAAGCCGCTTTAAGTAACGTAAACAAACCATGGACATTTTAATATAATGGCATTTTGATAAGTGGGTATGTCTGTTAGTTTGAAGATATTCATAGATTGATTGCAAAAATGTTTATATTGTATACCTTTCATAAGATGGCAGATATTGACGACAGCACCGTCACTAGCAATAACTTTGACAATCATTTAAAAAACTTTTGAAAAAAAATCAGTGATTGTAGTGGAACACACACGAAGACAAAACCAAGCGAAACATGCCACATAGAACAGTGCAAAAGTAAGCAGATTTTTCTACGATTTTTTGCCAAAGAGGAATCCTTTTCTTCAAGTAGGATGTCGTAAAAATTCAATAGCGGGGCACAGTACGAATGACATACGCACAGCACACCATTTAATACCATTGCAGAAAACGAAGAACTCGAAGATATTAAAAAAACCATACCCAACCACAAAAATTCATGGTTGAAGTTTTTCCTTCCTGTCAGAATACTCTATAAATGATCTATTAGTTTTAGAATTCACGCCATTTTGTGTGGTAGTTTCTGTTTCGGCGCTAGTTCTGTTACGCACGCCACGTGCTTTATGCATCTAGCTATTATAAACGTATTGCTTCGGTTGTGTCAGGGTGTTTTAACTTCCTTTAGCCCGGATGTAACAGAACATACTTGAGATGGATGTTACGAAGCAGTTGTCTTTGAAATAATTAATTTGCATTGAATTATCATTTTACCGGTCCGATACTGTCGATATAATTTTATTGTTCGTCCTCTCCACACAGAATAATTAGTTCAATGGTTTTTCTGACCTCATTTTTTTGTAACGCTTTCATTAAATGAAATTTAATATATATACATACGTACGAGTGTACATTTTCAGATAATTCATGAAAAAAGTCTAAACGCTTAAAGAGTTTTAAAAAAGAAATTGTTCTGGCTTAATTTTTATTTCAATAAAACTCAAACAGAGTTGGGATTTTTTTTATATAAAAACTTTATTTAAACTTTTTCAAATATATTTTTGATAGCTAAATTTTTTTTATTTAGCTTAGTTTTTTAATAAAATTTATTTAGTGTAGTTTATCGTGAGAAAAAAAGAGAAACATATTTGTAAAATTATTTGTTTGTAGTTCAATTTATAGTTTAGATAGTTAAATTTGTTTGATAAACAATTAGAAAATTTTTGTTTAGTCGAATTAAATTTAAACTGATAGTTAATAAAAAAATAGTTGAATATTATTATAAAATTCTACTAAGTGGATATATAAATTGTTTATGGTTATTTGTTTGTTTTCGTTAATGACGGTCTGGATGGTCCGTGGAGGTAATGGCTGGTAATGGAGGTAATGGCTGGTCCGTCAATTGGCTGACTGAAAAAAATTTAAATAGTCGGGACCTTTCAATAAAATATTAGTATATTTTCCTACAAGAGATGAAAACATTTAATTCAGTAAATTATTTGTGATATAACATCACTCCGATGGAAAATCTCCCATCAAGAATAATATAAGAACTGAATCTAAAAAATTGTGGTGCAAATTATGAAACTTCCTGCAATCCATACAATTTTAGAGCGATCTAGTTTCGAACCAATGAGAAAATTTTAAACTTTAAAAAAGTTTATCACTCTCATCAGGGCTAGCCGACTAGATAAACTCTACCAAAAAATGTCAACGCTAATGAATACAAACCAAAAATTAGGTTACAACTCCAGCGGAGTGTAAAAACAAAAAAATTACATAAACATACATTTAATGAATTCAGGTTTAGTCAATTAATTTCTCTGGTGATCACTGTTTTGTTATACTCTAGACATTCTAGTATTGAATAACAAACTTGTATCTGTGAGAAGAAGATGACTAGTCTTCACTTGTGTCTATTGACACATGATCAACAATTAATTCAGTAAATTATTTGTAATATAACATCACCCCGATGGAAAATCTCCCATCAAGAATAATATAAGAACTGAATCTAAAAAATTATGGTGCAAATTATGAAACTTTTTGCAATCCATACAATTTTAGAGCGATCTAGCTTCGAACCAATAAGAAAATTTTAAACTTTAAAAAAGTTTATCATTCTCATCAGGGCTAGCCGACTAGATAAACTCTACCAAAAAATGTCAACGCTAATGAATATAAACCAAAAATTAGGTTACAACTCTAGCGTAGTGTAAAAACAAAAAATTTACATAAACATCCATTTCATAAATTCAGGTATAGTCAATTAATTAATTTCTCTGGTGATCACTGTTTTGTTTTACTCTAGACATTCTAGTATTGAATAACAAACTTGTATCTGTGAGAAGAAGATGACTAGTCTTCACTTGTGTCTATCGACACATGATCAACAATTAATTCAGTAAATTATTTGTGATATAACATCACCCCGATGGAAAATCTCCCATCAAGAATAATATAAGAACTGAATCTAAAAAATTGTGGTGCAAGTTATGAAACTTTTTGCAATCCATACAATTTTAGAGCGATCTAGTTTCGAACCAATGAGAAAATTTTAAACTTTAAAAAAGTTTATCATTCTCATCAGGGCTAGCCGACTAGATAAACTCTACCAAAAAATGTCAACGCTAATGAATATAAACCAAAAATTAGGTTACAACTCTAGCGAAGTGTAAAAACAAAAAATTTACATAAACATACATTTAATAAATTCAGGTTTAGTCAATTAATTTCTCTGGTGATCACTGTTTTGTTATACTCTAGACATTCTAGTATTGAATAACAAACTTGTATCTGTGAGAAGAAGATAACTAGTCTTCACTTGTATCCATTGACACATGATCAACAATTAATTCAGTAAATTATTTGTGATATAACATCACCCCGATGGAAAATCTCCCATCAAGAATAATATAAAAACTGAATCTAAAAAATTGTGGTGCAAATTATGAAACTTTTTGCAATCCATACAATTTTAGAGCGATCTAGTTTCGAACCAATGAGAAAATTTTAAGCTTTAAAAAAGTTTATCACTCTCATCAGGGCTAGCCGACTAGATAAACTCTACCAAAAAATGTCAACGCTAATGAATATAAACCAAAAATTAGGTTACAACTGTAGCGAAGTGTAAAAACAAAAAATTTACATAAACATACATTTAATAAATTCAGGTTTAGTGAATTAATTTCTCTGGTGATCACTGTTTTGTTATACTCTAGACATTCTAGTATTGAATAACAAACTTGTATCTGTGAGAAGAAGATGACTAGTCTTCACTTGTGTCTATCGACACATGATCAACAATTAATTCAGTAAATTATTTGTGATATAACATCACCCCGATGGAAAATCTCCCATCAAGAATAATATAAGAACTGAATCTAAAAAATTATGGTGCAAATTATGAAACTTAAGGGAATCAAGACCAAAACTAATAAAAAATAGATAATTCTACAAAAAAAAGGTGTTAATAATTAATTGTTTTAAAATTAACTGCAACAAAAGCTATTTCAACAATTTTGGATTAATTTACTTCAACCGCTCGGTTGAACATTTCACATTGTTACAACAATTCGAGTTACAACAATATTTAAAAATCATCTCGATTAGGTATTATATTGTGCTATTATTCTTGTCCAACAATCGCCGTTACCATTGGCGCAACGATTTTGTTTTTAATAAAAAGTTTAGTGTTGTAGGAATTACAACATGTGTCACAACAACACATAAAAACCTTTTAAGACCAAGGTCCCACAGCAACATACGTTCAAAGATGTTGATGGACGTAAATCTTTCTTTTTTTGTTTTTTATATTTTTGGTTAAAAAATAGATCACTAAACAAAAAATCCGATCACTGACAAAATATGACATAGGCCAATATTTTATGATAGAATAGAGAAAATAAAAGTAAATTAAAAAGTAAGCATATTCCTTGATCCTGTGACACTCCGTCTTTCTTGAAAATTAAAGCCCACACATAGTTATATGAAGGCTCGTTTCTTCAAGGAAGCAACAACGTCGCATCATCAAGGATTATTTCACAACTAAGATTGCGGGAGCTACCGTTGACTGAATCCAGTTCATCCACCACCACCCCTAAGATGTCACCTTGGCTGGTGACATCTCACTGCTATTGCCAGTGGTATGTGATATCTCACGTTAGCTCGTATGTCAATAGCAGGGACTGGAGTACGCGTGGTTGTCACAACCGTAGGTCAAAAATAAAAATGTTTGAAAACAATAAAAACTGATCTCTCCATGCGGGAAATTGATTGGCTATTATATTGATTTATTGTTCTTATTCAACAATCGCCGGCACCATTGGTGCAGCGATTGACTGTTGTATTAATTTATTATTTGCAATCAACTATTGGTGGTACCATTGGTGCAACGGCTGGCTGTTTTATTGTATTGATTTTTAATTAAGAAGAAGCATTAATTGAATCAATTACAAATGATACGGTGTAAGAAACATTTAAATTTTTAAATGTAATAATTATGTTTAATGGGGTCTGGATGCTTTTGGTTCCGCCGACTTTTGGGGTCGTCAGAGTATTTTTTGCTCATTTGAACCCGTTTTGTTGTGCAAATTTTGCATGCAATTCATCCTCTGTGATCGGCTGACTAGAGGCATAATCGAACTCACAGACTGCAACAAGTCAGCAATTAAATCTCCAGGCACGCAACTTCTAAAATGTTCCTGATAATGATTCCATTATCATTACAGCGTTCATTACAGGGATTACAAAAGAAAATTGTAACCACGTAAGAAATTTTCAAGATAATGGAAATTTGCCATGTGGAGTAGTTACATTCTAGGAACTTTGCATTCAAGATACGCACCCTGAAAAAAAGAAAACCAGTGGAAATATCGAGTTTCCATTCGATTTAACAGTGAAGAATTGGCGGTACATAATTAGCAAAAGTTACAAATCAACTAAAAGTGAAAATGATTCTTTACCCTCTCAAAGAAAACAACTTGTAAGCAATATCGGTAAATAAAACTCAAGAATAATCTCTTTTCTCCAAATTTTTTCTAATTTCTATTGTATAAGTATTATTCAAAATTAATTAATAGCAATTCCACCCTTCACTGATAAAACAATTTATGCTAATAACCCATTTGCCTATCTTAGGATCAGATTTTTATTTAATATTCCACAAAAAATTTGAAAAAAAACTTAAAATTACAAAACTGTTAACTAGTAATTTACATTAATTGCTCTCTTACCAATTTTAATTTTTATATTATTTACATTTTGTTAGTAAAAAAATAAATGTTTGATTGATATGTGAAGACAAACATGTGAATAGTGCTGCAACACACTACAGTAGCGTGGTATTCTTGAATGCATAAGAGTAAAAGAACTGTTACAACTTACTGCTCCATGTCCGTGAATAGATTGAAATTATGTTTAGTAGATATAGACATTTTTTTTAAATAAATTAAATTAAAAAAGCACTTTACACGTAAAACGTCATATTATTGATCAACTGTAAGACACCTTAATATTCTCGTTAAATTTTTATGTTGAAAATTTTAATAAATGCGTACGTCACTGTCAAGTAAGTGTACATATAGTCATATAATTATTTAATAATGTTTTGATGTTATTGTTGTTTTATCTTTTGTAGAAATCAAACATTAAATAAATAAACAAAAACAAAACTTCGTAATTATATTAAGAAAAGTTATAATAAAAACAAACTGAATCAAAAGAATAAGACAAAAAAATTATATATAACAAAACCCACCTATTAAAATCCAATTTTTGATTACTTCTTTTGTGTTGAAGGCTTTATTTTCTGTCATAATTAGAGATATTTATATTAACATTTAAGGTTTTGAAAGGTTTTTAGGATTTTAGTGTATTTGCTTTAATTTTGTTTGGTAAATGTTCTGAAAACTGTTGAGATCAGTGGTAGTCATTTTATAACTAGAATTGAATTTTAGTATTTGATTGTAATAATTATAAGTTCGATTAGCCGCTTTGTTTATGATAAGTGAACAAAAACAGAAACAAATAAAACCAAAAGTGATCTGTTCCTTTACTCGTTGTCTTATCCAAGCTCACAGCTGACGAAATCACACACAATACACTTTACTCCCCAACATTCATGAAAACGTGAGGCATCACATACAGCAGTGAGATATCACTATCCAAGGTGATAGTTTTGGGATGGTGGCAAATGAGCTCTGTTATGTCAACGGTAGCACCCTCAATCATAGCTGTGGAATATGTAATGATGATGTACGTTATTGCTTGCTTAAAAAAATCGAACCTATGTCTGTGTGTGAACTTTTATCATTGAGGAAGACAGTGCGTCACTGGAGATTAAGGAATATTTCTTCGTCATTAAGGAATATTTCTAGCTGGATTAGTGACAACTATCTATCTTATCAATAAATATTAATATATGCCGTAGGATTTGTTTTTTAGTTATCCCTTGTTTAAAAAAATCTAAAAAAAACAACAACAAAAAACAAAGATTTGCGTCCATTAACACCTTAGAACGCATGTAGTTCTGGGGCCTAGGTCTTAAAAGCATTTTAGGTATTGTTGTGACTTGTGACACATATTGTAATTCCGACTCCACAACACATTTTATTAAAAAAAAACTCCCTCATAGAATAACCTTTTTCTATTTAAAACTTGAACAAACTATGAACAACTTGCCATGTATTTTTATAAGTAAAATTGTTTTCTTAATTTCCATTCGCAAAACAGAAAGCCATTATATAAACCAGTCTAACAGTTTTTGTAAAACTAGACAAATTAAAACATAATGGAGCTAAATATTTTTCAAAATGTTAACTTTCCCTGAATTATTCCTAGATCAAAATGTTAACTTTCCCTGAATTATTCCTACATTTGGTCCAACCAGTTATACATGAACTTGTTGGACACCACGGCGTCAAGTGCCTTGTTGGAAGCGTTAACCATCACGTCAAGGTTGGATAGAGTGCAAGGAATGGGCAAGAGCTGCCGTCTCACTGAGTTGCCGCATGCAAAGATCGAAGGCTTGAATGGCGTCTTCGGACTATTAAGGCTGGCGCCATTTCGGGCCATTCATAGCGACTTTTAGTTTCATCGCGTTCCAGTGCTGGCTTGATACCATTTGCATCAATATGATGTCCAAGGAAGTCAACGTTAGTATTAGCAAATTTGTATTTATCAACGTTGATAATGAGACCGGCATAGGAAATGGTTGAAAGGGTGCTCCTCAAGTGTTTCAGAAGCAATGAGAAGGTCATCTATATATATGTAAACAAATTTAAAGTCTTGGTGAAGGGAATTCATGAATTGTTGGAAAGATTGGGTAGCAATCCAGGAGACCATATTTGTTCAGAAAATCAACTCCTAGGATAAGGATGGTAGAATCGGCAATAACAAAGATCTGACAGAATACGAGACCAATGTTAAACGTTAGAGCTCTTGTACCATAAGTGCCAATGACAGTAGTGTTAGTAGCATTAAAAGTGAAAGCTAATTTTCGGAAGAGTTTTTTCTTCGTTGTTGCGGTTAAAACGAAAATTTCTGCGCCTGTGTCAGCCAAGAGTTGTTAATAGGAGTTGATATCAAATATCAGGCGATGGAGTTTGGGGAAGCTATCTTCACAAGGCACCTCGTGTGTTGAGTTTAAGACTTTTTGGACTTTGAGCATTTGGACGATGGAATTTACATTCGGGGTCGCATTT
Organism: Diogma glabrata; assembly: GCA_963693315.1. Classification (NCBI taxonomy): domain Eukaryota; kingdom Metazoa; phylum Arthropoda; class Insecta; order Diptera; family Cylindrotomidae; genus Diogma; species Diogma glabrata. The sequence goes on along the minus strand of OY856186.1, from coordinate 328,614,571 downwards.
GAGTTCGTCATCTTCTAGGCAGTGATGGTAATAGCATTTACCATCGAACATTTTGATGCGCGACTTAGACCGGGGTCACGTGGGAGTTATACTAAAGTGATTGGGGCTATTACGCCAAAAATTGTTAATATCGTTTCGATCCCTTGATTTACTCCAAATTCAGAAACTGTGCTTGTTGGATTTGCAATTCTTGATATCGCAGAGTCCAATCCTTGTTTTCGCTGGAGAAGGAAGAAGGAGCGGCAGACCACTCTCCCGCACTTAAATGGTAACCTCAGCAGTCTTCGGCAAGTCCGTCTCAACTACCGCGATAGCAGTAGGCGCAGCTTGTAAGAATGTTTCGTCCTAAATAATTTCTAAAGTCTTTCCTGAAACGAAACCGTTCAGTAGTTGAATCCCAGAGAAATTATGAGGTTTTTTATTCCGCAAGTCTATAGCCAGGAGCACATTGCACAATCGGTCTAAAGAGATGCCTGATAGGAGAGGTAGAAGAGCATATTTTAGCCTATCATATGGTTCAGCCGTGCCTGGTTGGAGAAGAATGTCTCCAATCAGTGAAGCAAGAATTGGCGTTATGAAGTCAGGTGCATAATTGTATTGCTTGCTTGGACTAAATGTTGCCTAGTGAAAATTGATCCTCAAGTATGGATAAACCAAATTTCTGGTTTATCGGACCAAAAGGGAAAGATTTTGGTGTAATGGCGTTAATCTAGGAGGCCGCTGCTGAAGGAGGTGTATCAACTGAACTTGCAGGTAGCAGTTTTGAGATAGAGGGTGTAGATGGAGTACCAGATGTTTGAAGGAGTTACATTCTGGCAAATTTTGCTTCCATCCAGACGTCAAACATCTTTTCAAGCTGCTCGTGCGCTACCGTTAATGTATTAGCAGCTTGATCCGGACCATGATCAGTTGCTTGAAGAACGGGTGGGTCGCTCGCAGATAACACCGCCAATTTCCATGACGCAATTTTCCTATCGGGTAGATTCCCAACAACGTTAAAACAGGAAATGCACGAATTCGATAACATCGACATGTGCCAAAATGTAGGCTTAGAATACAACCTGCAGAAACGACACTGGTTATTTTCACCAGAAAGTATAAAATTATATGGATCAATTGAAGGTAATGGATCTAGTATACTAAAGTAGAAGTTAAACAAGTAAAATAGGTAGCTACCGTTATGGATGGGAAACTAGACTGGAAACCAAGATGCTTCGATGCGTTAAGTCAACTAGATCAAGATAGCATCCAATTCAACCCTTTGACTTAGCGTTAGATTAGATTAGCTTATAAAGGGTTGGACAGGTTGCATGAGGCAAACTTGTCCTGGGACGCAGACTCTACGGTCCATAGCGCCGTCTCCGAGTTTGGTCTCATAACTACTATTCCACAAACCTTTCTGTAAGTTTAATGAAATCTAAAACCAACTGTATTGGCAACAGTTTGATAATGCCAGCCCCTACAGTTTCAGAGCCAAAAATCCTAGCTCTGACACTAGAAAAGGCTGGACATAGACTCAGAAAGTGCTCCGAGCCTTCCTCCTCTTCAAGACAAGACTCACACATAGGACTTTCACTAAGTCCCATAGTAAAAAGGTGTTTATTTAGATGTCCATGTCCAGTAAAGACACCGACCACAGTGCTGAGAGTTTTCCTCTTCAGACTTAAAAGAAAATTAACATTTTTTTCTGAAATGCTAAAAATATTTTACTTTGTTTGCCTGTTGATGACGCATTCCACAAGGTAACATAGCGTTACGTGTTAGAGTAGATGCGTTGAAATCCGTTTCAGTACTCGCACGCCTTATGCAGCAGCTTTTAACGAGTGAAGGCTGCCGGAGAATGATGTGGTTTATATAACGACATATAATTCATTCTAAACAAACCATACTCAGACTTATGAAGAATTTGGTAATTCTTTTACCGCTTAGAATTTGTTCAAGGAAATTATAAAGGTTTTTGGAGAGGAATGCAGAGTTGTGGAATTGGAGAGGAATGCATTGTTGTGGTAGAATCACAATTTTATATCAACTATAAATAGCCACATCGATGTATGTAGGGTAGCTATATAAACATATAGTTTATTGGGTACCTGGTCACCTGGGTGACGTCGGGGAAAACTGGATAGAGGATTTGCTTTCTAAACAAAGTACTGAACTAAAGTTTCTACAAGAAAAAGAAGCTTTAGGCTGGTCGCTAGCCTCTCTCAAACATCTAGCTTATAACAGGTCTACCTGCATATGAGCAGCAGGCAACCCAGACCCAGGTTAGTTCTGTAACGCACCAAACAACTGATATCCATACGGGGGTGGGAAATTAGTTGATTGGTGGAAGTTAGCACTGGTTATTTGATCCTTGGAGAGCATTCAACTTTAAACTTGATCCACGACACGAAACAATGACGTTAGCAGAAGCTGTTATGATGACACTGAATAGGAAACTGTGCTCCATTTACTCTGTGCGTCCATTAAAGTCAGCTTTAAATCGTTTGTGTACGGGAAGGGGAGCTTTAGTATCATAACGGAGTTATTTCGTAACGTAGCTAAACCTACACCAGATGAAGAAATGAAGAGACTTTCTAAAAACATTTTTCAGATCACCTGTTATAAATACAATTTTTAGATTTGTAAAATAAAATTGAAAATCAAACGATGGCAATACCCTACAGATGTTAATAATAGAGAAAAAATTGATCGTAAATCACAGAATAAAACGGCGGTCATATATTTCTCGAAGAGAACAACTAAAACTTGAGTTATAACTACATAATTGCAGAACTCAATACAAACTTGATTGTTATATAACTAATAGATACATCATAAAACGAACAAAATAAATGAAACATTAATGAATAAAAATAGTGAACCTTTTATATAGCCTTCTTTGCAGTTTTTCAAGAGACAACAAGCCAGAAGACTATATTTGTATAAATGAACCTTAGATTTTTAAGCCTGTATACTGAGATCGCTTTCCGTTCTTTGTATTAAAACCTACCATTTACTTCAGCTAATTTCCTAGGAATATCACATAGTTCCAGACAAAAATTAGACTGTAATGTAGGGTATCCAGCCGGAATCGCATTCAAAATGGTTTTCTACATTCCTGGTCACTTTAATAAGCTTTTGGTGTCTATCAGGTTTAATATTAATTGCCTTTGGGTCTTTGTGGACTTCACTGAAAGAACTTGAGAGCGAATATCAATTTTTCCAAGTCTTACGTAAATATAAAAGTACCCACGACCACTACGGAGCAAGAGTCACCAAGAACTGCTATTGACTCCTTATTCCAGCATTTTTTTCTTTTGGTGTTGTTTTAACTAGATATTTTAGACGACCTGTTAGTGATCAGAAGATACAATCGTCAGATTGGAGTGTCATTTGAGATATGACACAGCTTAGTGCTCTGTTTGATATAAAATATGAGTTCAGGAATTTGATATTTAGATCTAATATTTGAAGCTACTTGTGTGATTATATTTAGATCGATTGGTTTAATACTCAGAATGCAAACCTCTTTCCGTAAAAACTTAAACACATAGCTGCTAGAATTCTTGGAAAAAAAATTTGAAAACATAAATAAATATATAAATAAGTGAATAAAGGAACAATTTAACTATAAACGTAGAAATCAAAATGATTAAACAAATAAATAGAGGAATAAATAAATAAGTTCATATAATATATAAAATCAAAATTTAATAAATAAAAAACTACACTACTAAATAAATAAATGAATTAACTTGTGAAAAAAGGAAGAAAAGTAAAATAAACGAGTACTTACATACTTTTCACAATAATAAGAACAAAAGTATAAAAAATAATGTAAAAAAAACATATATTAAAATCTAAATATTTTAAAATACAAGCAACTGAGATCAAACAGATTAATAAACTCAATGCACCAGTTTAATATAATTAAATAGTTAGGTAATAAAAAAACAAATATCTAAAGAAAATAAATATTTAAACAAAATTAAGAAATGCATCTTCGAGGCTTATGAATCGAGTCATTGATAAAAAATAAGCTAAAATATTTTGAGCAAACGATAAGAATTAAAGAACGATAAAAACAAAATAAAATTTTAATCTTTGCATTCTGTCAAAGAATAACATTTTGTTGATCAAAAAGGGATTTCATCAATTTTGCATTAGTTCTATACTAATCGTGGACTACATTGGCGAATTAGATTTATTTAGAATAATTAAGAAAAACTATTAGTATTATTAACTATACAGATATGTTTTCATATTGTGCTCGCAATAATATAGACAAATATCTATATTGACTATATGGACACTTTTTCTTAGAAACAAAGTTTTGCCTTAGATGATAGCACAACGTTTTCAAAAAAAAGAGCGGTTGCCCGAAATTAATAAAATAACGTAATCCGATTAATAATATAAACACAAAATTCGACATATATAACTTGTTTTTAATGAAACTAATATATCTTTTAAAAGCACACACAAACAACAAACACACAACTTGTATTATAATATATCTATATCAAATTATTACTTCTTAATTCTGACAATTCCATTCACCTGTTTAGTATAATTCCTTTCAAGTCAAACTTTAAGAAATAAAGAAATTTAAATAAAAATAAATAAATAAACAACACCAAAAAAAAAGTTAAGAAGTAAAACAGATTATTATCAATTTGTAATTTTTATTTATAATTTTAATTTTTCAATGTGAATTTAAAATTAAACAAATAAATATTTGATTATTTTTGTTTGTCTGTCCAAAGAACATCATAATTTGGAATAAATTACTTAAGAAAATACGAATACACTAATTAAAATCTGAAATGGATTAGCAGTTATAATATATTTTTCGTGGATTTTGAATTTTAATGGCTTTTACCAGTATTTCGGTTAAATACAGCAACTAAAATGTTTGTTGTGTTGTTTTTTATACAGCATAAACGTTAATATAATGAAGTAATTATGCATTTAATTGCTATGAACCGGAGAGATTACATTACCATTTTTCAGTGAAAGTTTTTCAATTTTATTTTTTAAATCAATTGAAGTTTTGTTCTTACAGATTTGGGTGTAGTGGTTTATTGGTTTCTACCGATAATTTGAATTGAGACATCAAATTACCAAAACTTTTTATCGAAATATTAAGTACCGAGTAAATATTAAGTTATGAGTAATTTAATTCATCACGGCACTGGTTTTTTAATTGATCGATACTTAAATCGTATATAGTAAAAGAAAACGAGCAACTTGGTTTCTAGGGATCTTCAAAGCTAGAGATTTAAGTGGTGGGACTCAGTGCTAAACAAGTTGATTGATTCATAAAAAGTGGATATAAGACTCAACCAAAATATTCAATCGAATCGAATTTAAATAAAAATTGTCGTGTAATAATAATTAGAACTCCAATCGCCCAGGGGCCGAAATTTGGCCATTGTAAATAGAAATTGTAAATAAACTCCTAACAAAATAAGTGCAGCCCAAATAGAAGCTCCAATATTAAACAACGAACCGAACTTGGGCTCGTTTTGGTGAGCCAAGCCTTGGTACAGTCTGAAGTTGTTGTAATGTCTAGACTGAACCAAGATTAATTTTATTATTTTATTATACGCATATTACGTTTTAATCACCAGGCTAACGCATTGCAAGCCTATATTATGTTTATCTTTATTTTTATATATGTTACTCTTTGCACAACCTCTTGCCACACATTTAAAGGAGTTCTGGAAAAATTGGTTTAGTATAGGCCTGGTCAAGTCTTATTTGTTTGACTTGGGCCAAGTCTTATTTGCCAGACTTGGCTCCAAGACATTAGTCCAAACTTAGGCCGTTTGAAAATGATAAGCCTGGCCCAACCCCCAAAAGCTGTGGTGCGGGCTTGGCCCAGGTTTGGTTCCTTAGCTTTTTCTTACCCGGGAACAAACAAAATAATCGATAAAAACCGGCGTTTGCTGTTGTGAGACGTATTATAATTCCTACTACACAACACACTAAACTCATATCAATGACCGGAGTACGCGAGACTGTCACACTCGAATATCCAAAATGTGCATCTCGCTATTCGTTTATGTATATTGACATTAACATATAATGTTATTCTTCTTATTTTCATGTGGCTAAGAATATCATTTGGATTTGCTAAAACAGAAGAATTTGAAGAAATGCAGGCCGTGAACAAGTGAAGTTTCCTAGTTATTTTATTTAGCGTATAGTTTTTGTTGTGACACATTAAAAACAAAATTAAATCAAAAATAAAACTTAAAATAGATAGATTTTCATATGAAATCTACATAAAACAAAACATGAATACACATTAAATGAGCTTACAATCAATACGATTGCGCGTCTTTTAGTTAAAAATTAAAAGCAAAATATTAAAATATTTGAACATTGGGCAGTATATTTTAACATTAGATGTTTACATCGAGTGAGTCTATTCATGCTACTAAATTGGGAGTGGCCAATGTTTCCTAATCTCCTCGTCAAACCGCATGAAGACCTCCTATAAAACCGAACCAGAAAATTGATAGAATTATAAATCTCATACAGGTTTGTGACACATGTTGCAATTCTTGCTCCTTAATTAAGTATTGTTTTTTTCTGTTTTTCCAAACTGCAATACAAAAGTTTTTTAAGTTGATGTGCAACGCCTGCGTTAAGAAGATTCTAAATTATGTAACCTAATTAAGAATTATGTAACCTACGTATGAAGAATATTGTTGAAATCTATCTGTAGCACACTTTCTTCTTCTTTAGTTACGAAAGATTCAAGCTTGCAGTTTTTGCTTCAAGATTTTAATTAAGTTGAAAGAACATAGTATTATTGATATTTTTTGTTTAGGATGTTAATTTCCAACCATAATCTACTCCACCCTTTGCTTGTGTATTAAATTTCTATACAAAATTTCATACAGCATCTTGGTTGCTATCTAATACCTGGTATCTTGTATCTGGTATCTGGTATCTGGTATCTGGTATCTGGTATCTGGTATCTGGTATCTGGTATCTGGTATCTGGTATCTGGTATCTGGTATCTGGTATCTGGTATCTGGTATCTGGTATCTGGTATCTGGAATCTAGTATCTGATATCTGGTATCTGGTATTTGGTATCTGGTATCTGGTATCTGGTACCTGTGATCTGGGATCTGGGATCTGGTATCTGGTATCTGGTATCTGGTATCTGGTATCTGGTTTCTGGTATCTGGCATCTGGTATCTGGTATCTGATATCTGCTGTCCGGTATCTGGGATCTGGGATCTGTATCTGGTATCTGGTATCTGGTATCTGGTATCTGGTATCTGGTATCTGGTATCTGGTATCTGGTATCTGGTATCTGGTATCTGGTATCTGGTATCTGGTATCTGGTATCTGGTATCTGGTATCTGGTATCTGGTATCTGGTATCTGGTATCTGGTATCTGGTATCTGGTATCTGGTATCTGGTATCTGGTATCTGGTATCTGGTATCTGGTATCTGGTATCTGGTATCTGGTATCTGGTATCTGGTATCTGGTATCTGGTATCTGGTATCTGGTATCTGGTATCTGGTATCTGGTATCTAGTATCTGGTACCTGGTATCTGGTATCTGGTATCTGGTATCTAATATCTGGTATCTGGTATATGGTACCTGTTATCTGGTATCTGGTAGCTGGTATCTGGTATCTGATAGCTGGTATCTGTTATCTGGTATCTGATATCTGGTATCTGGTATCTGGTATCTGGTATCTGGTATCTTGTATCTCGTATCTGGTATCTGGTTTCTGGTATCTGGTATCTGGTATCTGGTATCTGGTATCTGGTATTCTGTATCTGGTATCTGGTATCTGGTATCTGATATCTGGTATCTGGTATCTGGTATCTGGTATCTGGTATCTGGTATCTGGTATCTGGTACCTGGTGTCTGGAATCTGGTATCTGGTATCTGGTATCTGGTATCTGGTATCTGGTAACTGGTATCTTTTATCTGGTATCTGGTATCTGGGATCTGGTATCTGGTATCTGGTATCTGGTATCTGGTATCTGGTATCTGTTTTTTGATATCTGGTATCTGGTATCTGGTATCTGGTATATGGTATATGGTATCTGGTTTCTGGTTTCTGGTATCTGGTATCTAGTATCTGGTATCTGGTATCTGGTATCTGGTATCTGGTATCTGGTATCTGGTATCTGGTATCTGGTATCTGGTATCTGGTATCTGGTATCTGGTATCTGGTATCTGGTATCTGGTATCTGGTATCTGGTATCTGGTATATGGTATCTGGTATCTGGTATCAGGTATCTGGTATCTGGTATCATGTGTCTGGTATCTGGTATCTGGTATCTGCTATATGGTATCTGGTATCTAGTATCTAGTATTTGGTATCTGGTATCTGGTATCTAGTATCTGGTACCTGGTATCTGGTATCTGGTATCTGATATCTGGTATCTGGTATATGGTACCTGTTATCTGGTATCTGGTAGCTGGTATCTGGTATCTGATAGCTGGTATCTGTTATCTGGTATCTGATATCTGGTATCTGGTGTCTGGTATCTGATATCTGGTATCTGGTATCTGGTATCTGGTATCTGGTTTCTGGTATCTGGTATCTGGTATCTGGTATGTGGTATCTGGTATCTGGTATCTGATATCTGGTATCTGGTATCTGGTATCTTGTATCTTGTATCAGGTATCTGGCATCTGGTATCTGGTATCTGCAGGTATCTGGTATCTGGTATCTGGTATCTGGTATCTGGTATCTGGTATCTGGTATCTGGGATCTGGTATCTGGTATCTGGTATCTGATATCTGCTGTCTAGTATCTGTTATCTGGTATCTGTATCTAGTATCTGGTATCTGGTATCTGGTATCTGGTATCTGGTATCTGGTATCTGGTATCTGGTATCTGGTATCTGGTATCTGGTGTCTGGTATCTGGTTTCTGGTATCTGGTATCTGGTATCTGGTATCTGGTATCTGTTATCTGGAATCTGGTATCTGGTATCTTGTATCTGGTACCTGGTATCTGGTATCTGGTAGCTGATATCTGGTATCTGATAGCTGGAATCTGTTATCTGGCATCTGCTATCTGATATCTGGTATCTGGTTTCTGCTATCTATTATCTGGTATCTGGAATCTGGTATCTGGTATCTGTAATCTGGTATCTAGTATCTGGTATCTGGTTTTTGGTATCTGGTATCTCGTATCTGGTATCTGGAATCTGGTATCTGGTATCTGTATCTTTTGTCTGGTATCTGGTATCTGTATCTTTTGTCTGGTATCTGGTATGTTGTATCTAATTTTCTGTTTTTGGTATCTGGTATGTAATGTTGTTTTTGTTTCTTTTATTATATCGTTCGACCTTTCTTTTAATTTACGAGGTTAATTTTAACTGAAACACGTTGAATTTGATTTGAAACACTGACCGAAATATATAAAGAATACAGTAAACGTCACCAAAAAATTCAACGTGTTTCAGTTAAAATTAACCCCGTAAATTAAAAGAAAGGTCGAACGGTATCTGGTATTTGAAAAGAAAAATAATTCTTTCCGACTTTTGAGTTAAAAATTTATTTCACATGGTGCAGGAACATTTTTCACTTTTTCCATTTTCCTGGTATTGGTTTATGGTATTTGATCTACAAAATCAACAATTAGTTTAACCGTTTTGTTCAATACCAAAAAATACTTGGTTCTCGCCCGAAGTGAAGCGATTGTCGATTTTCCAATATCCTAAATAGATAACATCATTGTGAAGCATATGAGACATCGCGATTTATTTTATTTGGCTTTTCACTAATAAATATTTTGCAAACCTTTGTGTTCTATCTAAATCTTGATGAAACTGAGCATAATATCAATATTGGTTCTATTTTATATAGCACGATAGCCATATTTATAATAGACTTCAATTTTTATAAAATCAACTTAAAACTGAGCATTAAAATGACGAAGAAAAATCATCAATATTAAAATTTTTTAAAGATTTTAACAATGTTTTTCACTTTGAGGGTGATAAGTTTTCTTCTCCTCCAGTAACGACTCACGAAATTCCTCTACTACCTGCCATTTAACACCAAACAGTATCTCCTTCCAGAATCCCTAAGACCGAAGTGAATAAATAGGAATAAGTAGAGCAGCATATTATTCAATAAAGCAAAAGTCCGTGGAGCTCCCTAGTTTTATTGGTTCCAAAAAAGCTGACTACTATATTGAAAAGAGATGGCGAATGGTAGTGGATTTTAGAAAATTAAATAATATTACTATCGGAGAAGTATTTCCAATATCAAATGTAACAGAGATCCTTGCTCAGCTGAGAAATTCGAAATATTTTTCGATTCTTGACTTAGCCTCCGGTTACCTTAAAAAAATTTCGACCCTATCGATCGATGCAAAACGGCTTTTAGTACAAATTCCTTCGAATCTCTTTTGGCTTTAAAAAAGAGCCAGCCAGTTTTCAAGGGCTTATGAATGCAATTTTAACTAATTTTAAAGGTCTAAGATCTTTCGCGTACCTTGACGATATAGTATTCTTTAGCCACAATTATAAAAAATATAACCATAAGATAAAAGAAGTCCTATCAGTTCATCGACAGCATAATCTTAAGTTCCAAGTTTCTAAGTGTGAAATCCTTTGTGAAGATAAGAAATTCTATACTGTGTAATAAATTAATCACTAATAAAGGTTTAAAACCAGACACCTCCAAAATTTCTTTAATAATGAACTATCCAATACCACAAACTGCCAAAGAGATCGAGTTCTTTATTGGTCTTGCAGGATACTACAGAAAATTTATTAAAGATTGATCAATAATATCTCAAGCCTTAACTTGATTACTAAAAAAGCAGGTCAAATTCAATTGGGAAGCCTTTTGTGATGATGCTTTGGTAGACTGAAAGGTTGTCTATCTACTCCAACTATTTTAGCATATCCAAACGTTAACAAAAGTTTCCACGTTACAACCAATGCTACCTAGCGACGTCACTCTCGGCGCAGTTCTGTCACACCTATCTGATAATGATGATGATTGATAATCTACTAATTGCTTTCGCAAGTAGAAATTGAATAAGTCAGAGTAGAAATACTCCTTGGTTGAGAAATGTATGCTGGCGATCGTCTACGCGATTAAATATATTAACTTTTAAGCCATACGTTTGTGGTCGTTGATTTGTACTAATAACTGACCAAAAGCCACTAGTGTGGTTTCATAACATAAAAAATCTAACGATCAAATTGTTCCAAAAGCGAACTGGATTGCAGGAATATACTTATGAAGTTATAAACCAGGTGAATACAATAGCAATGCCGATGCTATGAGTAGAATAAAAATTCCAATCAAGTCGCATAATGTTGATGAGAATCCACTAGTTTGTATTAGTTACAAGATCTAAATCAAAACAAAATCGTTTACCTAAAAGTCTTTGTGTTCTAAGACCATGTCTTCTAATTCTTTAAATTGCAATATTCAAAACCTATCGCATCCTATTTCCAATAATTCAAACGATACATCAACTTCAAACAAAATTCAAATTAAAATAATTGATTTTAAACATGAGAACCCAATCAAAAATATTATAAACGAATCTCATCAAAGTAGTTTAGGACGGAATTGGGGAATAACACGTACGTATAAAAGAATCAAGTTCTATTATAATTTTCCGCATATGATTTCTTCCATTCGACAATTTATTTCAAAGTGCAAAATATAGTGGTTTTGAAAGCACGATGTTATGACCTTAAACAATAGTATCTCTACATGGGGCATTTTTGCATTGTAAGACCCTTGTTAGAAGATTAGGATTAGGGACTTTAAGAGACAAAGAAACTTGCCTAGTCAAATTATTTTTATTTAAAAAAGGAACGAAAGTTCCCTCTCTTCCATACTCATACTATTTCCTATCGTTTGTCGATCAATAAAGTCTAAAAGGAAGCTTAACGTTTTGTCGGTTGCCGTAACAGTTAAATTCGTCACAAAAGTTCAAATTATGCATTCTTTGATTTTTATCAGTTTAGTGGTTCTAGTGATTCAATCTATTGTTACTGACACAGAAAAACTCAAGCACAAATGGTCGCCGTAGATAAATTATTTTTCTTTTTCTGTATATTTTGTAGTTTATATAAGTAGTTTATTTGTTGAACAAATAAAAAACAATTTGATGTTCACTATTAAATTGTTTTATTAAAAAAACGTTTAGTCAATTCTTACACCTGCCTAATGCAAAAATCATGTTTTTCTTTAACATTTATGATCAACTCGTTTACTAAAACAACAAAACCAACCATCAAAACACCAAAGATATAAAAAAAAAAATTGTGCAATTTATTGAACAAATATTCGCAATCATTTTATTTAATGTCAACATATTATGTGATCGGAATTTTATCAACAATACAAATGTTTTGATCAAAAAATGTTTATTTAGATTTACCAACATAGATAAAATAACGAGATTTTTCTTAGAAATCTTTCTAAAAACAAAACAGAAAAAATTATTGAAATAATCGATTGATTTTTTTTTGTTAATTTAATTTTTATGAAACTAAATTCTAATTTTGTGTCTCATAATTGAATTTGTGTTTTATTTATTATTCAAGTCACTTGGAAGTTGTTCTTCAGTCGTTTTTTTATGTTTATTAAAATTGAACTTAGAAGTTGAACAATAAAACTGAAACCGAACAAGACAAATTTCATGACAAAGTAATTTGATCGTAATAACAACTACACGATCTTGCAACAAAATATTAATTTAAATTTGTTTTCAAGTTTTGTTTTGTTTTTAAGGAACGTTAGTTACTGTAAGGGTTATATATAGTAAATTGATGGAGCTGGTGCGTTGAATGTCAAAATCGGTGATTGAACTTTTAAAAGGGAATTTTGTTGCGATGTTGCTGAACTCATTGTTTTTTATAAATATTGTCACCAGCAGTGATCGTATGAAATCAGATCCATCATGCCTCATCCATATTCTGTTCACCAGTTCACGCCATTGTTTGATTTTAGCCAAATTAGGCCAAATTGAGTTTAAATGAAAAAAAACAACAATATTCGCTAAAAAAATACTCGTCTGAAGATATCATTTCGGAGATTCATTAACTTACCTCAACAATTCCACATTTTTTCTCGTTTACAAATTTTGTCTAAACTCATATAAATTCTATACGTGAATCTGATAAACAATTCAAACTGCAACATAATAATTGATTAATCATAATTTAATAAAAATTCAATTAATTTTCGGTTTTGTTGAAAAGTAACAAAGCAAAATTCCTGAACAACTTTAAAAAATTATTAGTAATGATCATCATCAACATCAACAAATAAATTAATGTTATGTTTGACAAAAGCCAAACAAAAAACCGAATAAATGTCTCCTAAAACTAATATTGATGAAATTGATTTATTGATCGCGTTTCAATAGTTTTGCATTTTTGTAAAATAAGTTAGTTGCGTATGAAATGTATCTAAGCCATTTCTTTTTGAGTTTTGTAACGAATGAATATGTAAATATCAACTTTGGTTCTTGTTTATTAAAGTACCAACCTTCGAATCAGACACTAATTTATTTTATGGATTTCAAAAAATAGAATGATGTTCATACGATCTTACATTTGAACAACAAAACAACTTAATGAAATGCCATTCTTATAAATATAACTTCAGGAAAACAAGAAAACTTTAAGAAGATATTAATAAAACTTCGAGATTTATTGTTTGTCAAATTTACCAAAAAATTATGAATTTTAAAAGTTTTGTTTTATAGTTTTTGGTTTATTCCATATTAACGAAAACAGATCATGCCGCGGACAAACTGGAACAAATAAACAGACAGACTGAATATTAATACAGTCGGATTGACTCTTTTAGAAATATGTAAGTAAAAAATAAAAACACAAAGTTATACATTTTTTATATATATTATGTTGAGTTGCCGAAGAAAAGACATTTGTTATATCAAAAACGATTTTGTTACATTTATTTTGCATAATATAAAATAAATTTCGCTCGGCAAGAGCTTCGCAGATATAAGGTAACATTATTTAAATAATGGTTTAGTTATGAAAAACTGTTCTAATAATTTTGAGTGACTCAGTTTGATTCGTCTTATAATAAGTCAAAATAGATCGAAAAGTGAATGAAAAATTGTTGATCATTGTGACCCTTTAGCTATCCAAAAATATTTCTAGAAGCATTATTTTAAATTACTTTAATAAGTTTAGTGTAACTTTAATGTGAAAGCTTTAAAGACAACAGACATGTTTTTGATAAAATTTTAAAAATCGCGATGTAAATTTAAATTCTAGCCTGCAATGTTTTACACTTAAGCAATTTTTCAAATAACAATCACTTGAATAGATAATTATTATTTTTGCTCCTTTTTACTCGGGCAGTGACCTACGACCAAAAAAAAAATTACCAAACTTTTATGGCATTGGTGATTCTTCGAGTCGAAGACCTTCGTCATAAAATAAGCGCGTTGAAAGGACATTGAGTAATATTCTGTCATTTCAATTATTTTTTTTTTTTAATAAAATGTGTTGTGTAGTAGGCATACAATATGTGTCACAACAACACATAAAAACCTTGTAAGACCAAAGTCCCACAACAACATACGTTCTAAGGATGGTAATGAACGAAAATCTTTTTTTTTTTAATTTTTTATATTTTTTTGTTAAATAATGGATAACTAAACAACAAATCCTATCACATATAAAATATGACATAAGCCAATATTTCGTGATATGATATTTCAACCATGATCCAAACGATCCAATCAAGCACTTTTTCAACTGTGTATTTTGACTTTATGCTAATGAAAAAAAAAATGTAACTCAATAAAATCAATCCAATTACATTTTATGTTCACAGAAGCCTGGGTGAGCATACTAGACCTTTATAAAACCAATATATTTTCGATTTTTACCAGATTATCATCGGTTATCTGATTGCACAGATCTCTGGGGTCTCCGACAATTATTTCTTTCCTCTACTGCCATTTTCATCAGCCCACATCCACCGCCTAAGTTATCTTGATGCTGTCAATCATGTTCCTCTTTTGCCTCCCCATCCTCAGTTTCTCATACTTTAACTCCACCAAAACGCCTCATAACAAACATGATTTTCTCAGTACATGACCAGTTCAATTCCCTTTCCTTTTCTCAATTGTTTTTACCACACATCGTTCTCTCTTACTCTTCTCAAAACTTTATTAACCCCTTACTTTGTCAATCCATCTGATTTTAAGTATTCTTTTCCAGATTCACATTTCGAAACATTTTATTTTCTTAGTTTCTTACTTTGACAGTATCCACGTTTCACAACCGTACAAGAAAACACTCCACGCAATATAATCATTTCATTCTTTAAAGTCATATCTAATTTACTTATCAGCAACATCCTCTTCGCAATAATGGCTTCCTTCACCATAGTAATCCATTCTTGAAGCTCTAATTCTATAAAATTATATAAATAATTTGTTTTAGTTGAAAAATTGTATTATATTTTTTTTAATAAAACGTGTTGTGTAGTAGGATAATGGGATCATAATCAGGAACATCCGATGAATTGCGTACTTTGAGAATAAAATTCCAACTCGCCTCACTCGGTGAGTTCGAATATCTCTCCTCAGCCCATCACAAATGCAAAATTGCTCGCAAAAATGTCAAAAGAAAATGAAGTCAAATGAACAAAGCACAGGGCGATCGAACTTTGCCGACTTCAAAAGACAGATAAACCAACATCTCCACCACCACTACGCCATATAAAACTTTTACATAAAAAATATGTTTCAGTTACTCCATTATTTGTAATTGGTTCAAACCTCCTTACTTTTTCAATCATAGTGACTAAAATCTAAATTAAGGAAATATAAAAATGGTTGCACCCGAAGCGTTGCACCTAAACAGGCGATTGTTGAATAAAAACAATAATAATATAGTAAAGCAGTCGTTGCGCCAAAGTTACAGGCGATTTTTGAACAATGATAATAAAACAATAACATACATCAGTCGTTGCGCCAAAGGTACAGGCAATTGTTGAACAGTAATAATAAAATAAATTAATCGTTGCGCCAAAGTTACAGGCAATTATTGAACAATAATAATAATATAACTCAATCGTTGTTCCAAAGGTACTGGTTATTGTCAAACAATGATAAACGCCATAGTACAGTTCAAACTGAATAAACTGAGTGCGGTTAATAACTTCTATTGCTGTTAATCGCTTGAAATTATTCAAGAAGAGGTCAACAATTGAAGTTTCTTTTTTGCTTTTAATTTAAAAATTTTTTAAACATCATTTTTTATTAACTAAATTAATTTTGTATTATTTTGTTTTCTAATATTTTTCTTATATTATTAATAATTCCAACAATAAACTAAGTATGTACAACTAAAACAAGCTCACTTAACTAACCGTTTTTTTTTTGTTTTCTCAACCCAATAATTTGAATAATGCCGACGGTATAAGTTAAATCCGTTTCCACAAATATAAAAACAATTTATTTTTTTTTTGTACTGGACTAAATTACAAAAATTCAATAAATTAAATTATTGTAATAATACTTGATATCGAAAAAAAATTTGACTAACACCAATATTGTTACTTTTCTACTTGGATAAGAATTGATATTCAATCACAAATCAAAAATATGGAGGGAGCTGAAATCTCAAGCACTTAGATATCAAGACTTCGGTCTTGGTTAATGATTTTGATATAGTTTTTAGCATAAAACTTTTATGAGGACATTGTTTTTAGTTTAGTTCAAACATAACTCTTTGTTAAAGTACAAGTATTTTTTTTATCTCTGCTTAGTAATTTATTACAAAACTAACACGAAACATCAATACGTTGCCGGAAAATCATAACAGATCATAAATTAACATATCTTCTGAAAAGATTATACAATCAGCAAACTACTCAAAAACCCCTCAATTTAGCGTTTCTAGAAAATATTACAAAATCACAAATTCATATATCTTTCAAAATTTCAAAAATATTGTAAAAATTAAATAAAATCAAACTTTTTTCAAAATTCCAAAAATATTCCAAAAATCAAAATCAATCAATCAAAATCAAAAATTTAAATTTTTCAAAATTCTAAAAATATTCCAAATATTCTTACAAAATTAAAAATACAAATTTTTTTCAAAATTCAAAAATATTTCAAAAACAATAACAAATTCAAAAATTTCCATGTCACATTTACGTCATACAAACAGCTAATTTTTTTTTCCAAAAAAATGTTTTAAAAAATAAATCAGGGTTGCTAATATACACGTATAAAACGTTTTATACGTTACACGTATAAAACGTTTTATACGTTACACGTATAATACGTTACGTATAAAACGAATAAAACGTATATAACGTATAAAACGTATATTATGATTTTGTTTTTGAAATTCATTCATAAAAAATTAAAAATACTTCTTACTTCAGATATTAATTATATTTTTAGTAAAAATATAATATTTTAGTAAAAATATAATTACGTAGTTATAAATTATTTATATATTTTATAATTTATAACAAAAACTATTTAAATTCTAGATGTTATTTGAATGTATATTTTTATACTTTATACGAAAGACTATGTTACTGTACATTAAACTGGTTAATAATTTTTAATTCACTAGATTTGAATATTGAAAATTTTGAATTATATATAAGAGATTTTTTTGAGCACTTAAACTTAAGCAATTAAATTATTTTTGAATTTTCCAATACGTATACTATATGATTTTCTTCCATTTTGATTCCAACATTTACTTAATGGGAAACATTTTGGATTAGAAACATTTGGCTCATGAACTTAATTATTTGGCATCATGAAATGTTATTGAATATATAAAATATTGTTTTATCGTCCTCGATTTTATTTCATAAAATATGGTTCAATCCAACTTCAGCACCTCCCATCTAATAAGAATAGCTGGGAAATATTATGTTGTTGCAGAATAAATGTCGTTTTTTCATAGCAGTTAGGGAAATTATTAGAAATTATTAGAGAGATGTTTTTAAAAAAATTTTGTTGTGTGAATCCGGGTTGCACCACTTCCAATTAATAGACACAGTTTGAAAATAACAGGTTCCTGCAGATCCAATCTTTTTTTATACAAAAGTTGTAATAGTTAAAATATCTATTTACGTCAAACGAAAAGGTTTATTGAGAAGTTTATTGAGTAAATTCAATTTTGGTCATTGATGAATAATAGGGATGGTTGGAAATGTCAAATTATTGCAGACTAAATATGTTTTGAAAATAAATAATTATATTTTGAAAAGAAGCATTTACGTTAAATGTGGAAGTTTTCTGAACTCCTATTAGTTCAGTGTAAGAAATTACCGTTTATAGTTGGGTTAGAAATTATCATGACGACGCTATATTTTCTAAAGCAACTGTTCCTATTAGTCCCGAAATCTAGGATTTATAAATATTAAATATCACGAGTACGATGAATAATACGCCCGCGATAATGTTATATAAATGTATTTTTATTTATTAAGGATTTTACTTTTATACGGTATAAAACGTAAATAATTGTGTGTTTTATACTGTACGTTTGATACTTTTTATACGTTTTATACGTACGTATAATACGTGTTTTATACGTTACCGTATTATACGTTACAACCCTGAAATAAATGAAATCATATTTTTGACATACTTGACAATATTTTTTTCACAAACTTATAATGTAAGAAAATTCTCAATAATAATAATATCATGATCATTACCATTACATTTCATTTCATCCAAATAAATAATTTTATTATTCTCCAAAACAATAAATGAATTGTCCACTTGACAACATTTTTTTGACAAACTTATAATGCCATAATTCTCTATAATAATAATAAAATCTCATGTCATACAAATAATTAATTTTATTTTTTCCAAAAAATTGGTTAAAAAAATAAATCAAAATCTTTCTTTTAACAAACTTATGCTTTTCTAGATTTCCTAGGTTGTGACAGCATACAGACAGACATACATTTTTTGCTTTTTTAGAATCAGTAGGTCCTATTACGTCGAGAAATGCCAAAAAAGTGGGGGTAAGAATTTCATTTTTGCCTCATGAATGAGGTTTAGGTTTTCTCAGAACCAAAGTAATTAATCTTTCTTTCAATTTAATTTAACTAAAACAAAAGGTTTTATATTTTAACCAAATCGAATTAAATAAACATTTTTTTCTTTCAATTGGATTAAAGGATCAACTAGCAGCAAATTATATTTTCAGTAGTAATTTCCAAAATTTCGAAAGCAAGTTGATTAGTATCATCGCAGGGCCGTAGACGATGGCGATGATTATCAATGCCACTTTCATGAGGAATTTTTTCAAAAAATTATGAGAAGGTAACAAATTCTCGAGGTCGAGGGGAATTCGTTTAGAACTTTTTTTGCCATTTTTGATATTTTTATATTGTTTTTTATATTTTATTTATTCTGGCCTACTACTAATCCATCGAGGCGGCAAACAAAATTAATATTAACGAAAATTGAAAATAAAGAAACTACCAACAAAATATTATAAATGCCAGATACAATCTTCACTTTGCAAATTGTTTTGCAGGAAAAAAAATTGGATTAGTCAAGAAATATTATTTTAAAACTTTTATTAATTTATAATTCTATTAATTCATATCTCTGCAAAGCAACATAAAATATTCGTGAAAATTTTTTATTTGAATTTAACCCAATGAAATTCTCTAAAATGTAATGAACTCATTCAATTTAACCAATCATATTGACCGGTAATAATAATGAGATTATCAAATAATCAAACCATATCTCAGTTGATTATCACGAATTTTTTTTTTTTTACAGAAATATGAATTAATATAGAATTATAAGTTAATAAGAGTTCTCAAATAATATTTCTTGACTAATAGTCCAGTAAATAAAGGTCGAAAAAGATCAAAAGCTCGCAAAAATCCTGTCACGGACGGGACCTGGCGGAAATTGTTGGTCTTACCGAGTACTTTGACGTGAGAAAAATTACCTTGGAATTCCGACCCTGTGAGCCTGGAAAATGGCCCTCAAAGTGTCAGAAGTAGTTTCCGGGCCTTTTTCAAACTTCAACTTGCACTCATTTATGATAAAGTTGTTCCAGCATTGTAATGCTCAACAAATTTACCTCTGGGACAATCAAAGAGATTAACTGTTCCTTACCCTTGCTCCAAAAATTGAAACAGCAACACTAACTTTTAAACAGCACCAAATAATTTCCAAATAGCACCAAAAGTCCACTTTTTGTCCAGATTTTTTTTTTATAAATATTGATTTCCAACAAAACAGAAAATTTTCAGCAATCAAATGGTCTACAAAATGTTTTTTTATTCGCCTACATATTAAAGTGTTACTTTATTACTGTGATTTGTGGCTTTAAAGTATCACTTTTCAACTATTTATTTTGTTGTCATAGCTACGTCCAAAAAAGTAAAAAGCATTTGCATTTGTTTAAATTCTATGAAAAATAAAATTTTTTATCAAAGCAACCCTTAAATTCAAAATTTCATTATCCAATTAAAATAGTTGTTATCATTTGTTGTCATAGCTACAGAATAATTTGAAAAAAATAATAAATATTTTGTCAAAGGTTACTTGTTCCACATATTTTTATTTTAAAATTTATGAAAATTTATAATTTTAATTTAGAATAAACAAATTTTCTTAAAATATTTTGCTTGCGGCGAATAACAAATAGTATATGATGCACGGACGTAAGCTATTTTGGACTTAATGTGGGTGCAAATCTCGGCTAGCGCCTCGATTTGCAAACTCCACATCCGTCCAAAATCTTTAGCTTTACGTCCTAGCATCATAATGTACTATTGTTGACGATAAACAATAACAATATAAGTCCACGAGGGACGCGTGAAGCCAGTGTGTGTGTGCCATGTGTGCGCGCCTGCGTGGACCGATATTATGCACGTAATATACGCGCCACCACGTGAAGCAGAAAAAAAGAGGAAATTATCATAAATAATTTCAGAGAAACTTTTTCTATTATTTTTTTGTGGATTAAAAATAACGACATTATTTATATCATTGGCAAGCTGAGAACCTCAGCTTTACTTTTATATAAGTAACAATACCCAAAACATTCCTCGGAAAGAAAAAAAAAGTGTCTGAAAAATTTGGCCAGTTTTTTTCCCGTGTGGGCGTAAAATCAACTTTTAAGGAGCCCTGGAAATTTCTAAACAATTTGGAAAATACGATCGGAAACTAGACATTCTAAGCTACAAATTGGTGTAACTTATGAAGGCACTTCAATAGACAATAAATCTTTTATTAATGATTTTCCGCGGGCTTTCCGAAACTCCATGAAAGTCGTCAAAATGGAAATTAATAAATTCCCTTTTGTTTAAAAGTGCGAGATAGCCACTGTGGCAAACTTTCTGAGATGTTTCAAGACTCCCTCAGGTACAATAATCAAGAAAGAAACAAATAAAAACACAATTTTTAAAAAAAATATGAATAAATTTAAAACAGCGTCAGAAAACCGGATAAAAAGAAACTTTGACCGCCGTTTGCACACGCTTACAAACATGATAACAGGAATTTTATCACAGGATGTGACAGGTACGGGTTTTCTCTTTCACATGAATTTTAAATCATCGAAAACTATTGAATTTTGACCGAGTTATCCGCTAATTTGTCCGCCGCTCCTTAGTAAATACGTGTAAAGCGGCGTTCTGGCTCCATGATGAAGAGAAAAATGCAGGACAAGGTTCGAGTCCGTTATCTCGGAAACTATCGGGTTTACGATAAAAATGAAAAGGACAATTTCTGTAGATAATTAGCTCACCTTCATTTTTGGCTAAACAGGAATACCCTAACTGCCATATTTCCGATGATATGGCCCGGAAACTACTTCTGACACTTTGAGGGCCATTTTCCAGGCTCACAGAGTCGGAACCCCAAGGTAATTTTGCTCACGTCAAAGTACTCGGTAAGACCAACAATTTCCGCCAGGTCCCGTCCGCGACAGGATTTTTGCGACCTTTTAACCTTTATTTACTGGACTATAATCCAATTTTTTCAAGCAAAATAATCTTCATAGTGAAGATATTGTAAGCTTTGTAAGCTTTCAAAATTGGCATACGAGTTTCTTTTTGAAAGACGAATTAGTGCATGCGCAGTAAATGTAAGGAATAAAATAAGTTAAAGGTTAAGACCAGAGGGTTGTAGGGTGTCTACCACACTTTTTACGGAGGACAGATTAAACGGGATACAAACAGATTACAAAAAGTTATTAACAGGCATATAGTAACTTCTTAAGATCGCCTTTGAAAGATAGTTAACACACGTACATAACGAACAGTTAAAAAAAACTGTGTTGTTCCAATTGACAAGAGAATTAGAATCCACCACCTCCGACAACAAGAAAGTTTCTGTTTGTGTATTTTTCGACTTTGGAGGAGTCATCGACAACACCTCCAATGGAGCTGTCGGAAAGGCTCTAAATTAGCAAAACCATTACAGCACCACAGATATTATAAAGATAGACTTAATGTAGCTATGGAATACTTGGTACCCAGTCCATTTTTGGGAAACTTAAAACTCAACCTGTTGGTGAACACAGCCAAAAAAGCCATAATGGTAGGTAAAACCTTGCGTGTAAAACATTGGGATGCAACCCAGTTATCCTCATGTACATGTATATAGAGCTGAGTATTTTCCAAGAAAATCTTGATTTCGACGTTCGGGATTTCCCGAGATTCTGTAAATTTCAATTCACGAGATTCGGGTTTGCCCGAAACATTAAGTCCTAAGATCTGTGTAAAAGCAAAGAAATGCCAAAAATTATATATTATTAAAATATAATTTTAAAAAACACATACTGTCTCGTTGCCCGATTCGGTGTAATGATTCTCAAGTTTTGTGAACAAAAATTTAAGAATGGTAACTAGTAAGTTTATATTTTGCCAATTAGGAGCTTCGACAGCAATATCGTATAACTTTTAGAAAATTAATGATATCCTCGCAATGCCTTACTTATGTGTCAGTAGTGCTTATAAAATTTAAATTGATCGTGTTCAAGTGACTTACGAACGTGTTTGCTGATGCATAAAATTATTTACTTATTTTGCATGAAATTTTTTAATTTTAATTTTTCAAATATGCCGTATCCCAAAAGTATATTTTCTCAGTTTTTTTTAAAAATTTAGTCTTTTACTCAAAACGAGTTCCAGACAGGTGATTTGTTTTGTTGACGAAAAAACCCCATCGCCATTCTTAAAAACAAAAAGTGCCAGGAGTGGAAATTACATATATTACACCCAACTTAAATTTTGTTCATGTAATGCAATTTATACTAATTTTTTTCAAAAAATTATTAATTAATTTTTAAAACTCAAAATATTTTTATTAAATTAATTTATTTTTAAATAATCTTTACAATATGTTTCAAAATTCAAAATTTCATGGACGGTTTGAATGGTTTGGAATGATTATCATGGTTTTGGTCATCAAAAGTTATCGCTGGTTGTCCAAATGGTCATAACTTTTGATAGTTTTGGATTTCAAACAATAGGAATATTACTAAAATTAATTATTAAGATACACCGGACCTGTTTCTGGCTATATCAAACTCAAATTTAAGAAAAACGGGATCCAGACCGAGTTGTGAATACTTGACCATTTTTGATTTTCCTGAAACTTGGCATATAAGTAGTATGGACAAAATAAAAAAGAAGACTGATTTTACAATTTCTTTAAAGTGCATAGTTTGAGCATTGACCCCAACATGCATAAAAAATGAAAATTCTGCCAATCCGATGTATCTTTGAAATTAAATTGCTCAAGAACGGCTATACCGATTTCATCATTTTTTTTTTATTTGATAGATCATTAATTAATCATTTCAAAAAAATTAATTTACTGTTTTGGTAATTCATTAAAGTATTAAAAACACATTTTTAAAGATGGCGCTTGGGACGAAGATCAATTGGAATTTAATAATTTTTTTTTTAAATAGTTCTATTCTTATTCTAAATTATTTCAAATTTAGAAAGAGGCATTAATTCGTG
The DNA here is from genome assembly GCA_963693315.1 of Diogma glabrata. Classification (NCBI taxonomy): domain Eukaryota; kingdom Metazoa; phylum Arthropoda; class Insecta; order Diptera; family Cylindrotomidae; genus Diogma; species Diogma glabrata. Next base: position 328,590,576 of record OY856186.1, on the reverse strand, counting down.
TTTTTGGGATATTTAACAAAACATGAAACTCAAATTTCTAATCACTGATGTTCGAAAAAAATGATTAAAATTAAATATCTCAAGAACACGAATTATCAACTAACGCCTCTTTGTAAATCTGATATTTGGAAGTTGTTTGAAAAAATTATGTAAAATTAGAATTTTTAGTCGGACTAAAATTTTTAATATTAAATATCTCAAGAACACGAATTAACGCCTCTTTGAAAATTTGAAATATTTTAGAGTTAGAAAACTATTTTTAAAAAAAATTGATTAAATTCAAATTGATCTTCGATCCTTTAAAAAAGTTTTTTTAATATTTTTATTTAAAAATTAATTACAAAAACAATAAATTAATTTTTTTCAAATAACAAATCGATTATCTATCAAACAAAAAAGGTTTGCTGAAATCGGTATAGCCGTTCTTGAACAATTTAATTTCAAAGTTAAATCGAAGTGGCAGAATTTGCATTTTTCATGCATGTTGGGGTGCCTCCTATGCTCAAAATATGCACTTTAAATAAATTGTAAAATAAGTTGTATTTTTATTTTGTCCATACTACTTATATGCCAAGTTTCAGCAAAATCAAAAATGATCAAGTTCAAATTTCGATGTTTATTATGTTAAAAAGTTAAGAATATTGCCCATCAATAGAGTAGACTATATTCTTGCTCTGATTTTTGGTGTATTGAGTTCAACACGATCTACTTATTATGTCACTTTCAATTTTACTTCTTTGTGTTAACTGCAAAATACCATATTCACATGTTCCCTATATATTTTATATTTAAAGAAGTTGGTTATGGGTTTTCATTTTGAGCTTATATAATATTATCTTTACGTCTATATCATTTTTTAAGGAATTGATACGAGTTGGTACGAGTGGTTGACTGGTAGTTCATTGTTGCTTTAAATGAAGCCAAATCAGTGACAATGGCCATATTCAACCCGAGCAAATACAATTTTTAATTATTTCTAAAGCAAACCCGAAAGCTTAACTATTATTCATACATTTTAAGTTTTATTCGGTTTCATTATATAAAAATATTCAATAAAATCTCTAATATGCTGACTGATTATAATAAACACAACTTCATCTGTCGAAATATGACTCTATATATGTACTATATGATAATATAATACTATATTATTCTAGCCAACACATTTGTAGACCTAAATAGTTTTTGAAATTAATTCCAATTTTAAACAAATAAATGTTAATGTAATACATTAATTTATTTTACATTTATGTTAAATGATTTTCGTTTCCATTTCAACCAAAATATATTCATGTAACGATAGTGGTGTAGATTGTACGTGATTTGATGTTAATTGATTTTTCTGTCAAACTGACATCGAAAATTTCATTTTCATTTTGTGGGAAATATTTGATGATTGCTTTACCACCCGATAATTTTAAACATATTATTTAAATTTAATATGTTTTGATATGAACATCTCCGAATTACTAAATACACTAGACTGTTTTAATAGTTATTGTTTGATATTCCGAGCTCAAATATAAAAAGAACTATGTTTCATTAAGTCTCATTTGAATAATTTTGGGTTATTAATAAAAAGTTTTTTAAAATTGAAAGAAGATTTTGTTCGTATATATATTGTTTGATCCAGTGTGTATCGTCCTTTGTTATTACTACCGTACCGGCAAAAACTTTCAACTTGGAATGACTACTCAGTTATCAAGAATTAAATATTGTTGTCAATGTGCATTACTATAGAAAATATTTATTATATAAGTGAATGACTTTAGCTGTATAAAAAAGGACGAAGAAGTAGCATTGTTTTGAAATATAATAATTAGTAAAGAAATTTGAACTGATTAAATAAACATACACCATATGAGAATTGAATTGCTGAATTGATAAAGCCTCTGAAACTTTCAATAATTATGCTATAAATTTTTGAAGTTCTGTAAAATCCTTTTGTTTGTTTTGATTATTTTTATCTTGGCACAGTTTTTCATTTGTTTCCTTTCTTATACCCATCCTATTTTTGTTGGATGCGGCCCAATTTTGTTACTTTTCCTCTGATTGGTTGTGGTAATTTTTATTTCAACCACATTTTAATTTTTCATTTTTGGGATAACTCTTGATAGTGTGACAACCCATGTACTGCAATTGAAATATAAGTTCAGGTAATATATCATACACCACTGGTAATAGTAGTAAGATAGCACTATCCAAGGCAATATTTTAAAAGGTATATGGTGAATGAATTTCATTCAGTCAACGATATCACTCCCAATCTTAGTTATGGAATATTACTTTAATACAGTGAGTGCGTCGTTATATAATCAAGAAATATGCAAGGTTAAAAAAGTTTGGTTTCTTAAAATCTCTAATTTAATTTCTGAAATTTCATCGGGAAATATTGGTTTATGCCAAATTTTAATACATATATGATGGGATTTATAATTTAGGTTTTAGTTACACATTCATGAAAAGTTCATAAACACCTCAGAACGTTAGTTGTTGTAAGATTTAGGTCTGAAAAGATATTTATGTTTAGTACCACATATTGTGCTATTCCTATTACATAACACTTTTTATAAAAAATATTGCAGCACAAATTCATAGACTAACTTCATCATGCAACGAACGGCTGATTAAATATCAGGATGAGCACCATAAACACGTCTTGTTCTGACTAGCCAGTACGTTGATTTCATAATTTTAGCCTCGGCTCTTTAGAAATTCTGGATACATGCAAGAGGTTTTGAATCAAAAACAAAGGTTGGAAGTAAACTAGTAGTTATGTCTGACGATCCAAAAACTATTGACGGTCAAAGATCATCACCACAACAATTTTGGCTATCAAATGTTCCTAAAAGAAAATTAACTCACTCCATAATTTGTTCCGGATCATACCTGCCATACTAATTAATTTAACCACTCGAATTAATGACTAAATTATAATTACTAAATTTTGCATCGAATGCTACACCAGGGTGGTTATTTTGTAGCGTTATCTCACTAGGTGAGATAAATAGCGAGATAAAAAAATTATGTTTAAATGATTTCTTTTATCTAATACAATCGATCAAAGACAAATATTTTATCTCACTTTTTATCTCACCTAGTGAGATAACGCTACAAAATAACCACCCAGGCGTTGAAGAAGTTGTATAAGACCTCGATTAAAATTTACTAGATTTTGTTGTAGAATTGCCTCTTTAGCAGAAATCGTCAAAAAACTAAATAGGTGATTGTAAGAAAATATCATTCCAAGATTAATGCACCAAAAGAAATAGGTGACTCTTAAATAATACCATACAAAATTATCGTTGCGTCAAAATAAATACGGGTTTGTTTAATAATACGATAAAGAAATTATTGCACCAAAATAAATGGATAATTGATGAAAATTAGCATAACAAAAAACCGTTGCACCAAAAAACTAGGTGGTTTTCAAATAATATCATACAAAAATTGTAGCACCAAAAAATATTGTGTAAACTAACATTGTTGTTAACTCAGATGTCTAAGATGAAATTGATCCGTAATATCACCTTCAAACGATGATGACGACGATTTATTTTATGTTGTTGATTTGAATTAATTAATTGGCGTTCAATATTCAATAAATCATAAAAAAAAAATTTTTAAACTTTTCGTGAAAATTTTCTTCTATTTTATTTTCACCATATTCAAATAACACAAAAATGTTACTAGTTTTATAAAATTTAAAATAAAAAATTATTCTGTATGCATTTCAAGAGATGCTATCTCCCATCTTCAGCATTGCAAAACAAAGTAAAGTTAAAAGAAAACGAAAAATGAAAAAAAAAATTCAAAGGAAAACTAAACAAAACTAGTAATTAAAAATTTAAAAGAAGACCAAACTTTGAAATTATACAATTGAAAATAAATTAGAAGTTTTATTTCCTCGATCAAAATTTTTATAAATAAAAAAGCTTTCAAAAGCCTCCAAATTGGAAACTATGTTAACTTGTTTAATTAGTTTAACATTTGCCATTGAAACTCCCAAATGCCATTCTATCAAACCATGTTGCGCAATATATGATTTATCTGGTCTGTTAAATCTAATATGGCTTTTATGTTCCTTAAACCTTGTTTTTACACTTCTTTTTGTTTGACCAATATAAAACTTAGAGCAATCACTACATTTGCATTCATATATTCCCTATTTTTAACACTTCAATTTTGTCTTTGGTGCTTCGAAAAATATTTTTTAATTTCTTATGATTGCCAAAAACTGATTAAAATACAATTAATTAGCTCATTTAGGTACAATTTTTGTGGTGAAAATAAAAAAAGGGAAAAATTTGTTTGTTTAATTTATTGTAATATTCAATATTTGCTAATCTAGATAAAATTGCACCACAAAAATGGATTATTAATCATCTAAATGAAACTAGAACTAAAAAAATTTTTGCACCAAAAGAAATAGGTAATTTATGAATAATACTATGCAAAATTATCGTTGCACCAAAATAAATAGGGGTTTGTTGTATAATTCGATAAAGAAATTATACCACCAAAATAAACCAGTGATTGTTGAATACCATCATAAATAACTTGTTGCACCAAAATAAATGGATAATTGATGAAAATTAGCATAACAAAAATCGTTGCACCAAAAAAATAGGTGACTAAATATTGCTAATGTTGCTGTTAACTCAAAAATCTAAGATGACTCTGATCTGTTATATCACCTTCAAACGATGATGAGGACGACTTATATTATTTTTTTTTATTTGAATTCAACATTTGCTAATCCAGATAAAATTGAACCACAAAAATGGTTTATTATTCAACTTATTAACGTTATTTAATTTATCAATCTATATAGTAACAGTTATCATAATAGAAGATGGGAAACACAGTAATAGATCAAACGCAACAAAAAACTCCAATTTGTCTTCGTAAAATAAAATGAAGGCAAAACGTAAGAAAATTACAGAGATAATCATTGAGCTTATTTTCATAATTTGAAATAGAACAAATACGCTGAGATTACATCGACAGCATAGAATCGGTAAAACAATTTTAACCCATTTACTTCAACGAATAGATTGATAATTATTTTAGAGCCAACCGCTTCGTAATAACCACCAGTTCAGCTTACATCCTTTAAATGCTCCAACTGATGACTAAAAGTTACCAAAGATTTTTCATGGTTATAATTTTAGAAAAATTCACCAAAAGAAGAAAGCCAAAAGTCGAGATTTATTGTTAGAGTTGGCAAACCCTTAAACGGTCCCAAAACCATAAATTGTGTTGAGTTGAAAATAAAACTAAAAATTGTGTTTAACTGGCAGTGAAAATGAGCTGAAAATTAGAAACAAAGTCTATGTACCAAGTTTTAACTAAATCAAAAATTGATGTGTTCAACTAAACAGATCGGTAGGCTCCACTTCTCTGACCAACATCACCCAAAAACCAATCAAATTTTTTTGAATATTCAAATCAACCTCCATCTATTGTCAAAGTGACATCAAAATTAATTCATTAGCGAAGGCAGTAGTCTCCCAACAGAGCTAATAATCAAGTTGAGAAAGCTCAATGTTTATTACTTGTATGGTAGACGTCTCGCCGTTTGTTTATGTTCCCTAACTACTAAACAGTGTTTTTTCACACTAGTCATAGAAAAGATGTTATAAAATATTCTAGTAAAAAGGTACTATGAGGCCATCCGTAACTAATCAGTGACATGGCATACATAAATTTATATTTTGTCGAAATGTCATCAAAATTGAATAACGAATGAACTTCTAGTGTCCCAATAAACATAAAAACCACTATGGAAAATTCTGCAGTAGTAGTTGGTAGACCACACCACTTTGGTTATGTACCCCAAAAGGTAGTCAAATTTTTCTCATTATGGCTGAACCTTTTGTCAAAATTTCAATGAAAAGCCACACACAATGTATCAAGCTCAAGCTCAGTGGTTGTTTCTTCCGATTTGGTTTTTGAAGCAAATATAGCCGAATTTGAGGTTATTGTGGCAGAAAACATTTGGTTGGCACAAAAGTGGTTGTAGTGACCGAATTTTTTCTTTCAGTGTACAAACTGGTAAAAATAAAAAATTATTGATACTACATATACACAAAATACAGTATATATTTTTCAAGCTCTTGATAATGGTGTAACAACCGAAATTAATCGAGCAAAAATATATATATACATATATATTTTGTTTAAATAAAAATAAAAATAAAACAATAATTATAATTTGTATTTATTGCGAAACTTATAACAAGTAAAATAAAATATTTAAAATAATATTAAAATGTTTCGCCAAGTGCCTACAGCGTTTTCAATTATGTATACAAAATACATCAATACTCCATTGCGTTTGAATCACCTACCAACCAAACCACTCACTTGTTTTAGAGGCTTCAAACAAACATTTGTTCGGAAGACAAACACCACTAGCTGGGCAGCAGAACTATTCCAACCAATTGTTTTTGAAATATCCAACTGCAGAATGGTGCCTAGTACAGTTATTTAGAGTGATCAAATTAGACCTTTAAGTTTTTTTGAACAAGTTTGTCTCACCAAAATTTAAAGAAAATTTGGATTCTTTAAGGAACAGCCAGTTTTTTTTTAGATGTGATCAGCCCATATGTTGTTCACATTTGTTAAAAATGAAAATAAACTCAAAAAGTACATGAAGTACATAAAGTACAGTACATAAAGTACATAAAGTACATGTATTTTTTATCTCTGTTTGGATATGTATTACAAAACTAACACCTAAAAATATTTCAAAAATTATTACAAAATCGAAGATTAAAACTTTTCTCAAAAACTCTAAAAATATTGCATAAATTTTAACAAAATCAAAAATTGTAACTTTTTCCAAAATTATAATAAAATCAAAAATTTAAAATTATTCAAAATTCTAAAAATATTCCAAAAATTCTTACAAAATCAAAAATTAAAACTTTTTTCAAAATTCTAAATATATATATAAAATTCAAACTATTCCAAAAATTAGAATAAAATCAAAAATTTAAACTTTTTCTTAATTCTAATAGTATTCCAAAAACTCTTAAATGTTTAACGTTTTTCCAAAATTCTAAAAATATTGCAAAAATTATAACAATATCAAAAATTGAAACTTTTTTAAATATTATAAAAATTTTGAATTTTTCGAAATTCTAAAAATATTCCAAAAATTCTTACAAAATCAAAAATTGAAAGTTTTTTCAAAATTCTAAATATATATATAAAATTCAAAACTTCTATTTTTTTTTCAAAATTCTAAAAATATTCCAAAAATTAGAATATAATCAAATATTTAAACTTTTTCTAAATTCTAACAATATTCCAAAAATTCTTAAAAATTCAAAAATTCAAACTTTTTCCGAAATTCTAAAAATATTGCAAAAATTATAACAATATCAAAAATTGAAACTTTTTCCAAAATTATAAAAATTATAATAAAATCAATAATTTAAAATTTTTCAAAATTCTAAAAATATTCCAAAAATTCTTACAAAATCAAAAATTGAAACTTTTTTCAAAATTCCAAAAATATTTCAAGAACTATAACAATTCAAAACTTCTATTTTTTTCAAAATTTTAAAAATATTCCAAAAATTAGAAAAAAATCAAATATTTAAACTTCAAAATTCAAAATACTAAAAATTTCAAAATTCTAAAAATTCAAAAATTCAAACTTTTTTCAAAACTCTAAAAATATTGCAAAAATTATAACAATATCAAATATTGTATTATAAAAGTTATAATAAAATCAAAAATTTTATTTCAAAATTCTAAAAATATTCAAAAAGTTCTTACAAAATCAAAAATTGAAACTTTTTCAAAATTCCAAAAATATTTCAAGAACTATAACAATTCAAAAATTTGCGTAAACAAACAGCTAAATTTTTTTTTAAAAAAATTATCTAAAAACATAAATGAAATCATTTTTTTGAAACACTTGACGATATTTTTTTGATAAACTGATGTAATAAAATTCTCAATAATAATAATTTCATGTTCATTATGCATTTCATTTTATACAAATATCTAATTTTATTTTTTTCTAAAAAAATAAATGAAAATCATTCTTTTGACACACTTGACATTATATTTTTGATTAACTTATAATACTCAACAATAATAATAAAATTTCATGTCGTACAAATAATTTATTTTATTTTTCCAAAAACTTGGGTAAAAAATAAATAAAAATCTTTCTCTTGACACACTTGACAACACTTTTTGACAAACTTATAATGCCATAATTCTCAATAATAATAATAAAATTTCATGTCAAACAAATAATTAATTTTATTTTTTTCCAAAAAATTGGGTAAAAAAATAAATAAAAATCTTTTTTTTGACACACTTGACAACATTTTTTTGACAAACTTATAATGCAGTAATCTAGTTCTCACATACCAATCCCGACCATCCAGATTTCTCCACATTCTTTGCTCCTACTCATTATCATTTAAAATGAACGTTTTTTAAGCAAAAAATATGCATATTTCCTTGTTTTGACACACTTGACGATTTTTTGACACACTTCCGGAACAGTTATCGAACACAACGTCCTTTCGGCTCTTACCATTGTGTGTACCTAACCCTATTTTTAGAATCCAAAATTTTTAAAATCCCTTCAGCCGTTTTCTAGATTTCGTCGGTTGAGACGGCCGGACGGACAGACTTTTTTTTCCTTTTTTAGAATATGTAGGTCCTAAAACTTCGAGAAATTTCAAAAAGTTTTTAGCTCATGAATGTAATAATTAGGTCTTTCAGACTAGAGTAATTATAACAAAATCAAAAATTGAAACTTTTTTCAAAATTCTGAAAATATTGCAAAAATTATTACAAAATCAAAAATACAAACTTTTTCCAAAAATATTTCAAAAACTATAAAAAATTCAAAAATTTTCATGTCCAATTACATGTTTAATTACATTTATGTCATAAAAACAGCTGAATTTTTTTTCCCCAAAAATTGGCTAAAAAAATAAATGAAATCATATTTGACACACTTAACATTATTTTTTTGACCATTTTATAATGCCATGATATGATTCTCTATAGCCCATAACAATAATAAAATTTCATGTCATACAAACAATTAATTTTATTTTTTCCCAAAAATGGGGTAAAAAAATAAATAAAAATCTTTCTTTTGACACACTTGACCACATTTTTTTGACAAACTTATACTGCAATAATCTAGATTTTGGTCTCACATACCAATCCCGACCATCAAGATTTCTCCAAATTCAAAGTTCCTCCTCGTAATCACTTAAAATGAAAGTTTTATAAGCAAAAAATGTGCAAATTTCCTTGTTTTGACACACTTCCGGTACAGTTATCGAACACGTCATCCTATCGGCTCTTTCCATTGAGTAAACCTAATTAGTCCAGTGGTTTTCTAGATTTCGTAGGTTGTGACGGCTGGACGGCCGCCCGACAGACAGACATACATTTTATTTTTTTTTTTGATTTTTTAGAGTCAGTAGGTCCTAAAACGTCGAGAAATGCCAAAAAAGTGGGGAGTAAGAATTTCACTTTTAGCTCATGCATGTAATACTTAGGTTTTTCAGACCGAAGTAACTATTGCTATGCGAACAATTTGCATTAATATACAAATCAAATTATTAAAAAAAAAGTCAGACAATGGCGAATAAAATTCGCTCGCCAAGGCTTCCGTGAATGTAAAAGAGCACTATATCAAAAATTGTAAAGTCTTTATATTGTAAAGTCTTTATGTTGTAAAGTTTTAATTTAATATTGCCAGACCATAGAAGATTAACAAAAAAAAGTTTAATCGTAAATGTCAATAATATAATTTATTGACAATCACATCTACATGGATCAAAAATGACACAAAAATGTTACTTCAGGTTAAATCTTATCCAAAGCTGTTTATGGTAACTCAAGAAAGATTCAATTACGCCAGCTTATAAATGGATTAATTTGGATTTTTTTTCGGTCAATCAATGTCGAAATTTAGGGGGGTTATACATACTAAAAATATTTTTTTTACAATAGCTCAAAAACTGTGCATTGCAAAATTCTAAAAAAAATTGTAATGTTTCTAAAATTGAGTGCTCTTTCATATGACACCCTACTCATTCGGGTTAAAAACAGTTTTTTATCCTCTCCACCCACGTCCCCTAAACACCCAGAAATATAATTATTTGAGACTTCTCTATGATTTTCATTCAAAATTTACCACACTTCCTAATTCTGCGAATTTTTACAAATTTGTCTGTCAACCAGCGTCGAAACTGTCGGAAAGTCGCACTTTTTGACAATAACTCAAAAACTGTACACCACAAAATTTAAAACAAAACTCCAATGTTTTCTAAATACGGTGCTCTTTCAAATGACTACCTGATTACCACCTCACGTGGGTCAAAAAATATTTGTTTACCCTCTCCAACCCCGTCCCCTAAACACCCGGAAATATAATTATTTGGCTATAATTTTCATTCAAAATTTACCAAACTTGTTGATTTTGTGAATTTTTATAAATTTTTCTGACAATCAGTGTCGTAACGTAGGGCGGGATATGGTCTGAAAGCCGGACTTTTTTGACAATATCTCAAAAACTGTGCACCGCAAAATTCTAGAAAAACTGCAATGTGTGCTAAATTAGGTGCTCTTTCAAATGACAACCCACTTGACCACGTTTTAAATAATGTGTTTACCCTTTTTCATTCCCACCTTCTTAATAAATATAATTATGAGTATGATACTAATTTTTCTATCATTCCAACCAAATATATTTGAAGATTTTCGATCAGCTAGGTTCGGAGTTAATCGAGGCAAGAAAACGTCATTATTCAAAATTATACAAAAATGAAAAGGTTTAAAATTCCAAAATAAATTTTTAAGGAATACTGAAATGAAGCCCTTTCATATGATACCCTACTTGAATCTATAAAAAAAAGTATTTTCTCAAAGGTCTAACATACCCCTGCAGTAAACCAAACGAAAACAATTTTAGTTTTATTTGTGGCCGTCATCTTATGTGGACAGGTTAGTTTTATACGCACCTTAAATTTCAAGTCCATTGCTTCTATAGTTTACGTGATAATCGATATAATGTGGGAAATTCGTTTTACTCTCCCCATAATAGGATTCGTTATAAAAACCGGAACCCTAAAGAACAGAGCTTTCAAAGCTTAGAGATTGAAAGTCCATTTTTGGTGATAGTTTCTGTTTTATCCAAACCATGTAGAGTCAAATTAAAATCCATAAACCTAAGACATTTATCTACACAGAAATCTCATGACGTACGATTTTAATAACTTAACCAACAATTTCCTTCTATTCAAAATTACTTTTAAGTTTGAAATCACATAAAAATAAGATGAAAAGATCATAGTCATAAATCAATCAAATCATCTTCTTGTTTATTTAATTTCATTTCTCAAAAGAGAAACAAAACTGTAATAATCACTTCTGTTTTCATAAAATGTACGAACCGAATCAGAATTTCTGTGTGTTTTGTCAAACCAAAAATAAACATCATTTCTTTGATAGTTAGTTTCTTATTTTATTTTTTTTTTCTCTAATTTTATTTCTTAAATTAAAACGTAATTAAAATTATATTTGAAGACAAAATTAAAAAAAAAATAAAAAATGATTTCTTCTTGGGAAATTAGTTTAAATTTTCCGTAAAGTATATTAAAAAAAAGAGTAAGGCGATATGTGGATATAAAAGGTGACAGTTATGTGTTTTTATTAGACAAATTAATTAAATTTGATGGATGGAAATAGAATTCAACAACAAAAATTTTGTTCGTTTTATTTACTTTTAAGTGGATCTCAATTTTAATGCTGGGAATAGTTTGAAGAAACAGTAAAAATAGTACATAGTTGTTAGAGTGCATAAATTAAATGTATGGGGAAGATTCAAAAGCTGTCATAACAAAGGTAAATAAATTAAATTCTCAAACCTTTCTACAGAGTGACTGATATTTGTTATATAATGTTCGAAGTTCGTCGTTGGAATGTATACTGCAAATTTTTCAGAAGCGATTTGTGATCAGAAAAAACGTTAACTTATCAAAATTGTCATGTTTGCCTCCCAATAAACAAAGTTAATGCTTAGCATAGATTTAGTAATTTTTTTTTGGATTATCGTCATTAAGAACACAAAAAAAACAATAAACCAATAAACCTTAAAGAGATCGTGCAAAAAAATTAAGTCACGATTGATATTGTTAATAATAAAAATGTTTTCTTTGTTTTAGTTTTTTTTTATTATATGTTGTGTTTTTTGGGATTGTTTTATTTCCATACTGTTGTTAATGCTACCAATATTTAAAAAAAAAGTAATAATTGTAATTGTTTTAATAGCTATACTTTAATAATAAAATAGAGAAGGAATAAGAACAGTAACATCAACAATCAAACAAACAATAAAACAATAGAAATAATATATGCAAATACTTTTGAGTTGTCATTCCAACTTTTTAATTTGTGTCTTTTTTAATTCGTGTTTAGTTTGTATGTTTTGTCTTTGATGAGGAATGAAATGCAGTTGTGACTGACAGTGGAGGTAAAAAAAAACGAGACGAAGTATCAAGCGAAAAAGTTATTAAAAAAAATTATATGTTATAGTATTTTGCTAAACGTACTTTAAGAATAAAACTAGAAAAATTTATTTTGGATTTTTCCTAACATAATTAATACTAAAGTATAAAAAGTGTGCATTAAGAATCAACTATTTCTTATAAAGTAGTGTTTGAATCTGGAACGGTCTTCCCCGAAGGTTTCCTAGTGTCAGATGTACTTGTAAGAAATATTTTAAATAATTATGTTTTTGCAATCAAGTGGACTGAGAAGTTGTTGCAGATATAATACGTTCATTTCCGAATAACGCTATAGTATATTACTATAGATAAATAGAACAGGAAATGGAAGTACGATTGACACAGAATATCTTTGCCATTACAGGACAGGACAAAGGGAGAAAATATGTCTGACTGCAGTCGTCCTGGGAAAGAGTAAAATGCAAGCCGGGCTCGAAACCACTACCCTGAGATTAAACCGACTGAGCTAGCTGGGCCAGACAAAAACATTTACTAAAAGCAAATATAAAACATAAAGAGAAAAAAAAAATAAGGTCAAACACAAAAAATATAGAGAGCCAAAAATATATACCCAAAAAGAAATCCAAGAAAAGACTTGTTTAGGAAACGAGAAAACCATTAGGATAGGTGGCTGGAAAACAATCAACTAATTCCTAACAAAAATAAAATCAAAAGCAAAAAAAAACAATTTTTATACAACATATATAAACAAAACTGCTTTTGTGAAGTCGACGGATGATCAGAAAACCGAGGTGGTCTAGCTATGGCTCCGAAAGCCATGAGCTAGCATTTTAATGCTCACCATTCCTGGCAAGTCAAAGAAACTGCCGGAACACCTTATCTCAGTAATTGTCCACTGGTCTTCGCTCTTCAGACCCTCCAACAGGTTACACTGTAACGAATAGAATTTTCGAAGACAATGGCAGTTTGATTACTTGAGCGTAATACTTGGTGGTCCTGGCCCAATTGAGAACCCATGAACGTGGTCAAACAACCACGACGGGATGACCAAGATGGAAAGACATCAGCGACCAACAAGATCCGGGTCATGTCACTTCACCACGCACGATCATTCCGCAGCAGTCAAGTATTTTCACCAACTAATGAACTCGGGATCGTAAGCCCCGTTAGTAATACGTCAGCAGCACCTTCCCTACCTTTTCGGTTAAATGTTTAAAGAGTTATGTTTTTGCAAACTAGTGAGCTGAAAAGTTGTTAAAAATATTATATATATATTTTCAAATAACGCTATAGTATATTACCATAGGTAAAGAAAACGGGAAATGAAAGCATGATTGACACAAAATATCTTGTCCATTTTAAGTCTCACATTACTTTTCAAGCATGCACAACAAATACAAATTTATAATAATTTGTCACTTGAATTGAACTTAATTTTACGAGGTAGGTCAGAGTTGCCTTAAGATTTTTAAACTGCAGAAAATATTTTCAACAGAAAACTGCGACCACTGTAAGACGGTGTTCATTGAAGGAAATATCTATAAATTTAAATTTTGTATTTTACAAAATTCACAAAACGTTTTCATTGTGTGACAAATGATTTGTCAAACATTAAAAACTTTTTGTCAACTGAACTTTATTTTAGTTGCTGATATGTAGCGTATATGATCTTGATAATAATATTGTAGAAAACATCAATATTTTTTTTTACCATATAGATCAGAAAACTCTAACCAAATTTTCAAGTAAATATTTTAAAGAAAAAATTATTTGCTGAACCATTAATATTTTAAGTGACAAAAACATAGCCATCAGCACCATGTATAAAAAATTCGATGAACATTATTCGGCCAAATAAAAAAAACAAAGAGCTAGCTAACAAAATTGAGTCAATGAAAATCCCAGCAAAATGCCAAACCGACATCCTTTGATATAACAATTATGCAAACAAGAATACCAATTATCGGAACAATAGCTTTACATAAAAACATGAAGCGAACGAAATTTATTTAATAATAATATTAATAATTAACAAAAGAATATAGAATAAAAGAATGTAAATATTGAAAAAGTTCTTTAACATTTTCTAAAATGGCTTGATTCTGATGGCTTTTTATGATATAATACTTTCGTTCGGAAATTGATGAATTTTATCTAATTTTCATCAAAAGTTTTGAGCGAAAAAAATCTGTTTGTGAAACTAATGAAAACATACACAAAAAGCAAACGGGCACTTTGAATAATTAGATAATTAATTATTTAACTATTATTAATTAATTTAAATAATTAATTATATTTATTTTATGAACAAGACAAGCAGTTTCATGTCGGTTTATTGATATTTAATTTAATTTTATTTTTATTATTAAGAAAATTATGGAAAATTAATATTATTTTTATGTGTAAGTCAAATATTAAAACTTTTTATTTTTGATTTTTTTTTTCATTAAAATTGTATCATTAAAAATGGACGCATCATTAACAAATGCAACCACATACATATATTTCAATTTTAATTTACAATTACAATTACAATTAAAAATATTTGTCTAGGAAAGCACAACGTGTCACTTAAACAACATGAAGTCATCAAAAAATTTGCTTTGATAATCAGATAAAAATTTTTTTGCAATAAAATTTTAGCAATGAAAAACTACAACCCGAAACATGCATATAAAATTTTTGTAAGCTTTCACACAAACCGATCAAACAATAGGCATCATTCAGATCATCTATATCAACAGAAAATATTGGCATATATAATCACATGATCAACAGGCATAATACAATACGAATCATTATCACAAGGAACTAATTAACATTAAATATAAAGCACGCAATAATGGATAAAAACCAATTGAATTGAAATATGAACAAAACAACAAAATCTAACAGTCCTAATGGTTGACAAGTTTTAAGAACATAAAAAGTATATGATTAGTAATTATAACAAAACAACAAACAAAATCATACAAAACATTTAGAAAGGTTTAAAACGTTGATGCATATGAAAATAATATAAAATTAGAAAATATAAAAAGTAATAAAAAACGCAAGATTTTGCAACGGATATTTACAAATTAACATGTTCTGATTGATATAAATTCTATATTTGCCAAACGGGGCGTTCGTTTAAAAAAAGGTTAACTGAGCACATAAATGACATTAAAAAAGAAAATCCAAAATCAAACTGTGCCAATCACTTAAAAAATAAAATGCATCAGTTTACCGACATAGTTAACATCTTAAAAATAATTCATCAAACCAAAACTGGGCGTAACCTAGGTTACGTAGAATAGGTTACAAGAATTGAAAAGCTGCAATCTAAAAACACAAAAATAGTGAAAAGTTCAACACAAAAACCAACAAAATATACGATTTAATAATAAAAAATAGCATACAATAAATAAAAAATAAAAACTATGTGTAAAGAATATTATATATGAAAGTAGTTTTAGGAACATTGTTAAAGCTTAGTAAAAGCTTGTTATGAATCTGCTGTCCCCGAAAAAAAGAGAAAAACAAAGAAAAAAAAATCATCTCTCCGGAAAACTGTCTGTTGCATGAATCAAGGCGATCAATACAACTTAAGCATCGTTTTTCTATTTCACCTTTCTCTATCCTGTTAGCAATGATTTTGTTTTCATAATTACTGTCTCATTTTTGATATGTTGTTGATTCATAAATTTGTTTGAAATATGTATATGGACATTTGGTAATCTTAAAGGTAGTCGATGAGAATTATTGATTGGGTACAGTTTACGTGAATATTCAAAAAAAAACTGCAATTGTTAGTGTAGTTAGCTAAAAACTAAAAACAGCAAAAATTGATAATTCTTTGTAGAAAAAAGAAAAATTTCCTTAGAAAAAAAACTTATTTGTTTGGATTTGTCAGTTCGTGAATATCGTAAAACGCGATTTTTTTTGCTTTGCAAAATTGAATTGTTGTGAGATAAGTTTATAGTATAAATTTAGGGATAGATCTTTGGCTTAATTAAAGAAAATGTTTTTTTGCACGCTCAGGCGATTTTGCATGTCTACTGATTCGTAAATAAACATAGTAAGTTTTGTTTACAAATCACAGGTCGGTGAGTAATTACTTGCCGATCATGCAAGCGGTAAGTAATTACTTACCGGTAACGGAGACCTCAGGGTGTAAATAAGAACGATTTTTAGTTAAATAATTGTGTACGTCTATAAATTTGAAGCTAGTAATCAAATTTAAATAATATTCTTTTTAAAATATTGCAATTAATTGTATATTACATATCTACAGTTGTAAATAGCATTTTACATGCGAGGGAAAATTTTGCGCACGAGACGCGTAGCGTCGAGTGCAGTATCTTCACGAGAATGGAAAATGAATTACAACTCGAGATTTGTTATATACTTTTTCTACGACTTTGTATTAATGCCCAAACGCATATAATTACTTGAAAAAATGAACTACTAATTATAAATTAAATGCAAATAGTTTACAAATTGTGGTAGGCTCTGCATTATTCTGTGTCAAAACTAATTGAAATATTTAATTTTTAAAAATCAAATTTTTCTTTAAATAAAAATTTTTCTTTTTATTAAAAGCGTGCGGTAATATATATATGAAAATCCACTACCGCACGCTTTTTTTTACTTACCGCACGCTATTTGAAATAATCAATTTCATGTCATGGATAGTGTGATGTAATTTATAATATACTGTGATAGGAGTAGAAACATAATTATTGTGAGTTTTATCTTATATATTAATACGCTAACTTTGTACTTTGTACAGCCTAAGGCTTTTTTATTCGAAGTTTCACTCATTCCAAATTTGCACTGCTTACTGATATTACTATAAACTAGATTTGAGAGATTTTTGGGATTTTGCGGATCATAAATAAAAAAGCTATAGACGAATTTAAATGTATTTTTGAATTCAACTGCCTCCCCTCAAATCAAATCAAATGGGATCGCCCAAGTCTTTCTTTGTTTATAGTATTTTATATTTTTTTTTCACATTACAGGGACTCAACGCTACGGTGCTGGCAGCGTGAAAATAAAAATTATAATCTTGTTTAAATATAATAATATCTCTTTTAGAATATATCTGTTTATATATTCGTAGTTATAATTTTATAGTATTTATTAGGCTTAATTCTAGTCTTAAGTTTTCAATTACATAATTTTAACTATAAATATGAATTATAAAATGAAAAATTGCACCAATAAATGAAATGAATGATGAATGATATTTTTTTTTCAGTATATGCAATGATTTGGTAGAGTATAGACGTTATTTTTCTTTGTTTTTTTCGACAATTTTGTAATGTGTGTGTTTGGTATGATAGTTTGAGAGATTGTTAGAATTTTTATTATAGTATTTTATCTTTTCTTTTCAGTGTTTTTAAATTTCATTTCTTAAAGTTTATCGTATTCAAAGAGTTGGAGTTGTTTGTTTTTTTTATGATAGATGAAATGAATGGTAATGTTGTGAATGAATGTTGTGAATGAAGAAATGAATGATGATTTAGAATTGAATGTGGTGAATGATGAAATAGAAATTCCCTTAGTTGTTTTAATGTATTTACATTGTTGTGCGTGTGTTTAAAGTGAAACTTAAAGAGCTCATAGATTGTTTAATGAAAAAAAAGATTTTCGGTTCTGTCAAAGCACTTATATATAACATTGAATTTCAAAAACGTGGTCTTCTGCATGCTCATATTTTGTTAAATATATCAGATGAAGATAGAATTGATGGAAATGAAATGATTAATAAATTTGTATGTACTGAAATCCCTGATCCCATTCTTTTTCCTAAACTACATGAATATGTGAAACGTCATACGATGTATGGACCATGTGGTGCTCTAAATCCCAATTCTGTTTGTATGCGAGATGTTAAATGTAGTAAGAATTTTCCATAACCTTTTTCTGAAAATACTAAAGAATCTGTGAATGGTTATCCTTTGTACCGTCAACGTGATAATGGTAAGAGTGTTGATGTGCGTGGTGCATCTCTTGATAATAGATACTAGGAGGGCCTGGCGTGCTTCGCTACGCTTATAAATAAAGTTTTTGCGTAGACATTTTGTTGACGTAGAAGCAATGATTTCAAAAAGTGGTAATGAGAAATGCTAACATATAATTTTTAATTTTTTTATTTAAATATATGAATGAAAAATAATCAGAACTCTAGCTGATCAGTTCGGATATATGAAAAATTAGCGATCAAATAAGTTTTCAAGTAAGCTTATTTGATCTCTAACTTATTTGATCGCTAGTTTGTCATATATCCGAACTGAGCGGCTAGAGTTCTGATTATTTTTCATTCATATATTTCAAAAGAAAAGTTAAAAATTATTTGCTAGCATTTCTCATTACCACTTTTTGAAATCACTGCTTCTACGTCAACAAAATGTCTACGCAAAACCTTTATTTATAAGCGTAGCGAAGCACGCCGGGCCCTCTTAGTTTTAATAAATCGTGTTGTTAGGAAAATGATAAAATTGTAAAAACGACTTGTGGTTCAGAGTCCCTGCTCTTTGTTTTCGCTTATTTAATTCCGTTTACACAGTTGAATTTGCGTGCATATCAGATTATTTGTACTGAACTGGTGGAAATCGCTTCTCATCAACACACATGGCTGAAATTTGCTGAAACAAAACCTCGCTTGGCACGCAGTCTTCCGAATGCTTCCTGTTAGTGACCTCAATAGCAAGTCCAGTGATTCTTATAAACGTAAGAAGGTGTAAGTCGAACCTAAGAAGAAGTAACCCCATCATTCAACCCCATACACCTCCTCGACTGTATAAAACCATCCAAGATTAAATTTCTTACTACCAATGACATTTTTTGATTCCAAGTAAACGCCTGCTCCTGCACAATTCTATTCAACAGTGCATTCAACAACCACTTGTCGAAAGATATCGCTTAAGGAATAGCCGATCCAAGATCCATGAGCGAGATCGACTGTTCGTTCAGATCTATTCCTCAGTTGAATAGATGATCAGTTCAGCCGGCTTTCCAAAGTTATACTCTTTGGCCATATGTTGGTATGATTATTGATTGGTGGGTAGACTCATGCGATATTTTAGGGCTAGTACTCCAACAACGTTCAAAAGATCGACGGCGTTGCCAAAAATAAACGACAGCCACCTTCAATTTTATTGATAAATGAGCACTCTAATTTATTTCAAAAATTGTACGTTTACGACGAATGTCCTTTTCTTGTTTAATTCAACAGAAAAAACGTGATGTCATAATGATATTTTAATTCAGTTCCTATATTGTTTCACTGAACTGTATGACGATTATATAACTTTTAAGAATAATGGAAG
This sequence comes from Diogma glabrata, assembly GCA_963693315.1. Lineage (NCBI taxonomy): Eukaryota > Metazoa > Arthropoda > Insecta > Diptera > Cylindrotomidae > Diogma > Diogma glabrata. Next base: position 328,570,733 of record OY856186.1, on the reverse strand, counting down.
ACAATTCATAATTCGCTTACTTTTATTAGTGGTATTGTACTAGTTTACATTACGAAATAATAAAAAATAAGTCAAAACACTTTCAACAATTTACGAGACAGAAATTAAGTTCTATTTAAAAAAACTTAAATATTTATTAAGTGCATGAAGTAGTTATACTTCTCTTCCTTCGTTACAGACAATCAAAATCGTCATAAATATTTAAATGCTAGTCTCGAATTCATGATCATAATCGTTTCAGATCAAATTACAGTTTAAAAAAATAGATTATATTATAATGAAAATTGTATCATTTGAAAATTATGTGCAACATATTTCAATGTGATTTGGATACATTAAATTAGAAATTTTACTTCTTATTTTATGGTTAACTTGTGTGAGAATGATTTTATAGCTTTCGATATACCACACAAGGGGATTGTACCAAAAAGTAGTTTTTGAAAATAAATTTATTTTAAATTAGTGTTTTGATCTGTTTTCTATTAAGGAAGTAGATTTACTTTTAATATAGTTATTTGTTTCACTAGAACAAAAATATATGGATTTTGGGACATGTAAGAATGCTAAGTTTCCAATTCTTATTTAATCTATATTATTTAATGAACAGCCCATATACTAGAAAGCTAGTGAATGGAGACCTTACTAAGTTTGAGTCTGAATATATACAATCTAGAGCGAATTTTGTATAGACCAGCAAAGTTTTTATAAAATAAAATTTCCAATTTTTATATCATTGACAGTGATAATGAATTATGATACCACACCAGTGGCAATCTATGACCCAAACATGTCTGGCAGAACAATTTCTATTTTATCTATTTTCTTCATTCCATTTCTTTTTATCTATTAGCTTTTCCCTAATGTAGGCAAGCATTGATTTTAACATTCAGAAATTAATTCGGATTGTTTGTAAATAACAAGACACGGTATATAGACTTAATATTTTGTCTGGATGAATGTTCAGATCAGTCCGTAGAAAGTTTTTCGATTTTGTCGTTATACTAACAACACTACCATACCATCCGTTGTTGCCCTAGTAATCTGCTTATTTGGACCCCTTATTTTTGCAGCTCGCTCGCTAATCGGTATTTAAATTGCTAAATTCCATGACGCCAAAACAGGACCCAAGAGCAAACCACTAATTTCTGATTGAGATGGTCTGCTAGTTCGTTATCCAAAAAATATACATCAAAGTGCTTCAATAGGTGGGCTAGTGGTAAACCTTTCTTAATCAACTAAAATATGACTACTGTCATAACCAATTCATGATAGTCAAACGATATCAGGTTTCGAGCAAACCTGACCTTAACTAGATCTAAAACCCCTCAAAAATGTGTTTTCGTTGTGTAGGTAGGATGTTAGATGTTAGATATGTAGAAATCATCTCTGGTGACCAGAAGTTATCAAGATGAGGAAGTGCAAGATACAGTGTGCCCCATACGCTGTGTGTAGCCGTACTCCAACTATCTTCATTAACAATTGCAACTCTCACAAAAAGTAGAAGATGTGAGTTGTGAAACTAATAGGCCCATAGAATTATGTATTGTACGTGTTGTTGTCGGTTACAGGTCGGAATTTTTTTAATCTCTGGGGGAGGGTACTCACATAATGGACATACCAAGTCTACTCGCTCGGAACCTGGGGACTGGAATTATTCAACAAATTCGGCTGGAAATGTTTTTTTAAATCTTCGTTTTTCTAGCCACTATGCAAATTTTAAAACCGCATTTCGTTAAGTTGAAAATTCGTTGAGAAATTTAATTTTGCAGCTAAGGAGCTTTCGCCGTTTTTTGAACCGCTGTAATTGTTATTAATATTGAATATGGGTATAAGAAACACAGTTGTTAATTAAAGCTGACATTTAACCCTTTTGACTGTCCTCAAGCAGATTGCGATTAGATAAAAGCTCAGACCTTGCGGCCTGCCCAAAGTTATAACAACTTTTTTTCAGACATTAAGTGCAAAATGGAATTGTGCAAAAACTATTAAGCCGAATGAAACGTTCCAAAACTTATATTTTTTGTTAAGGTTTCAGCTACAAGATGAAGGGGTCAACCATATTATAAACAATTATTTGAAATAACTAAATTCAATTGAAAAATATCGTTTGTTAGACATTTTTTCGCAGTTTTTTGCAAAAATTTGCAACAAAGAAAATTTTTTTTATTTTAAGTTATAGAAAAACATTTAAGGAACGAGAACGTTCCATGGCCTCAATATCCTAAAGTGCACCATTTACGCGATAATTACCATTTATGTTTGAAAGTTTAGTTGCCGGATAAACCGTTAGATTTTTGTAATATGGTGCTGGATTGAATGTTTAATGCTCTATTTGAAAGTTCATTACAGTATAGATGCCGTCTACGAATTATGTATATAGAGAAATCAACCTAATTGATTTCACCCTGAAGCTAAGGAAAAGTTATTAATCCTTCGAAAATTGTTATATTTTATAGAAAACAGGTTGATATAGTAATGTTACAAAGAACTAAGAACTTAAAACTATTTTTAAAGCATTTTCACAATCAAACAATAGCTACAATTATATAAATTTTTAAAATGTAATTAAATATAAACTACCACATACTCATAAGTCATAGTTCGTTGATCTTAAAACATATTACAACAAAATAAAATTAATTTTTCTTACATCATCGTTACAAAAAATAAAATAATATCATTTTCCGGTTAAGTTTTTTTCATTTTCAATTTTCACACAATATCCAAGCCATGTTTTACAATGTTAGACATACAAAATTACAACATGATTTGTACATCAAAGACATGAACTGTTCTAACAAATTCAGCATAATTTTATGCAAAATTTTTTACTTACGATTATATCAATGTAATTTTAATAATAAAGAAACTAATAAATTTTGTTGAATGAAAAATTGTAGAAAGTCAGCGAATTAATAATTAAGGTTATGATTAAATTTCAAACTTAAGAATTATGCGTACGAATTCGTGAATCATATTACTTTTTTTTTATTTTTTTCAAATATCTTTTAACAAATATACGTTGTTAGTGCTTTATCTATTCTTAGTTCTTATATTAAGTCAGTGCAGTGCACTCTTTTCGGAAATAATATATAGTGTGTCAAAAAATTCTCATACACCTAATTTAAAATTCTGACACATTCTTCAATGCTGGATTTAATCAAGCTACTCAGTTACTTTGGAATTATCTATCAAACTATATGGCCTTTCTTTGTTCAATACATTTTATTTTTGGGTTATAAGAACCTCTCCAAACATTACAACAGTGTTCTGAATATGGGCGAATAAATGATTTATATATCAACAAAATTTATTTGCTATTGAAAAAAGTACCAACAAGAATTCTAATTTCTGTATTGCAATTTTGCAAGACTAAACACATGTTTGTTCCATTTCAGATCAAATAATAGGTTAAACTAGTGAGAATGTGTAAATATTGATAGATAAGGGTATCTAGAAGCGTTGCGTCCCAAAACTTGACTCCTTTTTTGGTTCAACTGGGGAATGAGAGTTAGAAAATGGAGAGGTTCAACTTGGTTTAGCTTTTTTTCAAGAATCTTGTTGACGTTAAAAATCTTTTATTTTGAAGGTCGGTCAAGAATATTTTTTGGATTAAACGATCGAATAGAATATCTAATGAAATTGCTCTGGGATGCAAAACCCTGAAAGATGATACGAGAACCAGGTGAGAGTTTGTCGAATTTTGTTGTTCTATTTGGATAAATCCTTTATTATCAAAATCTATTTTATATTTTCTTAAACAGTTTTCTTATAAATACCAAGGATTTTCTTTTGTTTGAAGCTTTAGCATGTAACGGTGGCCCTAGTGGTAAATATACCACTTTGTTGTTTCTTTATGGCTCCATTTGTCCACGCAGAATACTAGCTACTAGCCTTGATACTTGTTTGTTGAACTTGTAAACTTTTACCACTAATAAAGAAAGCTTCCGAAAATGAATGCCAGATATTATCTTAGAACTACTAAGGTTTGGCGCGCGTCTATAACTGCCCGTTCAATTTGACTGAAGTAGCTGAACCGTTTGCAAAATTGTATGCAATTTTTGTTATTTTTTTTTAGTTTATTTAGTTATTTCAGTCAAATCGAACACACATAATATTGTATTTAATAAGTTTAAGTATAGATAATGGATAACTGTATATCTGTAGTAGGTGATCTTTGCCCAAATGAAAAGTGTCGGGGGGGCTTCAATCCACAAAAGTTTAAAATAAGCGTTCACCAATACCTTAGAGCACATGTTGCTGTGGGACCTATGTCTAAAAGGGTTTCTATATGAATTGTTATGACACATATTGTAATTACTGTAACACAAATTTTTTATTAACAAAAAAATACAATCCGTCTATTGGTACACTACTGCCTCTTTGTTTTAGAATGTTCATATTAAATTCGTAGATTTGGAGATCATGGTTGCTTTGATTAATTTTACCTATGAAGTTAATTTCACGCTACACTCAGAGAATTCTGTTATTAAAAACTATCAAAATAGCCATTAGATTAATAATTTGGTGATTATTATACAGCTAATCACAACATGTGATTATTTTCACTAATTTCGTAATTACAGGCATTATTAAACTAATATTATTTGTTCGTAATATTTACTAACAAATAAAAATTTTAATTTTAAATCTAAAAACGATCGCTTTTATATTTATAAAAATTCTTATTGAATTATTAACGTAATGGATTACATTCATATTAGGTATCCATTGGATAAATGACATATATTATTAGAATAATAAAGTTGTTTTTAAAATAATATTATATTATCAGATTAATAATACAATCTAATTAGATTAATAAAAGGTTCTTATTAAATTAATAATAAGATGCCTTAAAATTAATAATAGAACTTATTAAATTAATAATAAGATGTTATTAAATTAATAATGGAACTTATTAAATTAATAATGGAAATTATATTTTACACTTTTAAATAATGGAGAACATAAATTTTTTATTAACAATTTTATTTATTTCAATTATTTTCATTTAATTTTAAAGTATTTATATTTCACAGTTTTAATTTTAAAATAATTCATAATTTTGTTTTAAAGTATTTTTAAATTTATATGTGACAAAAATTAAAAGAAAAAAAGGTCTATGTTCGTATATAAAATGAAAAATATAGTAAAATATATTATATTTTACTATATTTTTTATTGATTATTAATTAAAAAATAAATTTACATAGTTAAACTAATAATAATATATATTATTGATTTTAATTTAACCAATCAATCAACAAATTGATCGAATAATGTGCTATTTCTTTTTCGCCTTTCAATGTATAAAAATACTTTTGGATAAAATTTCAAAATTGGTTGCTGATATTTTAAGTTGAATAAATGAAATATTTTGAAGCACACATCAACTGCTTTCCATGATGTATAAACTTCATACCGTATATTATCAAAACATACTAGTATTGGCTTAGTTCTAGATCCAGTAATTAACAAAAGAGACTGAATTGGTAGTTTTTGATCCAAATACTTTTGTAACATCTATTCAACATTTTGAAAAGTTTCACTTCATCTCAAGTTTTGTTGGTTGGACGGAGAATTCTGTGCAGTAAATACATAGTTGATAGCAGAATACCATCTAAATAATATAAAACAGAAAAATAATTGTATTATAACAGACTCTAACATTGAATAGGTTTAATTGTTTTAGGTTAGGTTACCTATTGAATAGGTTTAATTGACGTAGACGTCAATAGTAAATGTCAATCACATCTATAGTAGAATTTTTTTGCCAGCGAAATTTTGACAGATACGACGCAGCAAGAGATAAAAGATGAGACAAAAAGTAAAACAGAGATGTATTATTTATTTTGGGATAAATTTGTTTTCAAAACAATTATATTAGTTAAATTTCTACTTCTAGTTCGTACCATTTGTTTGTTGTGATATTTGTTTCCATAGGCGTCGTTATTTTTATTATAATTATTTTTAATTATCAAAATTTTGTTACATTGCCTACAAAATCATTAATATTTTTACTAGTTTTTGGTTTTCTATTATAATTGGTTGAATTTTCAATATTTATTAATTTTATGTGTTTTTTTTGTCCATTTCAATGGGACACCAATACTTTTTTTTTAATATTTAAATCGAGACACTGAATGTGCACACAATATGCGCATGTGCAAACAATATGCGCATAACAAACAAATTTCGTGTTCGCTGTCAAAAAAATTCTACATACATTGATCAAAAATGACACAAAAATTGTTACTTATACCGCATTTACAGTGACATAGCAGACTAGTAGATAGTATATTAATTTGCATCTTGTCATATTTAATATGAGTTTACAGCCTAGATTGCAAAATAAACCTTTTAATCTCATAAACATATTTTAATTTAGTTTAAATTGCTATCTGTCAAACTTTTAAAAAAGCAATAAAAATATCATAACTAAACCATTCCTCAAGTTCTTTCTCTGATTGTTGAAAAATATTTGACGGAGAAAAGAAATTTGATAATTTAAAATTTTTAGGGAAAAGGAAACGGTTTAGAAATCAAAATTTTTTATTTGCAATGGTGTTTACAACGTCAATATTAATTTGAAAATAATTTACTAGATAGTAAAACTAGATCTCAAATTAGTTGCAAGTTCTTAAAATAAAAAATGTTTATAGCACTGATTTAAATTACATCTACTAATTTGCTATGTCGCTGTAAATGCGGTATTAAGGTTAAATCTTATCCATAGCTGTTTATGTTAACTAAAGAAAGATTTAGCCAGTTTTTTAATGGTTTAAATTGAGAATATTTTTTCTATAAATCAGAGTCAAAACTAAGGGTAGTGGTGGTATACATATACTTAAAATAAAACTTTTTTAACAATAACTAAAATACTGTGCATCGCAAAATTCTAAAAAAGATTACAATGTTTCTTAAATTTGGTGCTCTTTCAAATGACATCCCACTCGCTTGGGTCAAAAAAGTTTTTTTTACCCCCTTTACACCCATCCCTTAAACACACAGAAATATAATTATTTGAGAGTTCGCTATAATTTTTGTTCAAAATATAGCAAACTTCCTGTCTTTGTGAATTTTTTCAATTTTTTCTGTCTATCAGTGTCGAAACATATGGGGGAGAACGGTCTGAAATTTAGAATAACTCAAAAAATGTGCACCGCAAAATTCTAAAAAAAATTGCAATTGTTCTTAAGTTCGGTGCTTTTTTAAATGACACCCCACTCGCTTGGGTAGAAAAAGTTTTTTTCCCCCCTTCCCCACCCCAATCCCTTAAAAGTTCAAAAAAATAATTATTTGAGACTTCGCTATAATTTTCGTTCAGAGTTTATCAAACTTCCTGTCTCTGTGAATTTTTTCAAATTTTTGTGTTAATTAAGCTCGAAATGCAAGGGGGGGACCAACTTTTTGTGTCACTTTTTTGACAATAATTCAAAAACTGTGCATTGCAAAATTCTAAAAAAAATGTCAATGTTTCTAAAATCAAGTGCTCTTTCAAATGATACCCCACTTGACCTGGTTCTAAATGATCTTTTTAACCCTTATCATTCCCACCCCTTTAATAAATATAGTTATGAGTATCTGCCACTTTTCTATATTTTTCATTAAAAACCTACTCATTTTTCTATCATTCCAAATATATTTCAAGATTTTCGATGAAGTAGGGTCGGAGTTAATCGGGGCAATAAAACATAGAGAAATCGTCATTTTTCAGAATTATACGAAAAATGGTGAGGTGCAAAATTCCAAAATACACTTTTAAGGAAAGCTGAATCGAAGTCCTTTCATATGATACCCTACTCGTCTCGATAAAAAAATGTATGTTTTCAAAGGCTTTACATCGTACCTCTGTAAAACAAACGAACACCACTTTATTCATTTTTAACCCGTCATCTTGTGTGGATAGGTTAGTTTTATAAGCACCTCAAATCTTAAGTTCATCGGATTAATGGTTCACGAGATAATCGACATAATGTGAAAAACACATTGCACTCTCACCAAGTGTTCCGTATAAAAAACGGAACCCTAAAAATTACAAATGATATGTCCAAAAACAACTTTTTAACTTACAGTTGGATATTCGAATACATCAGAAACAGAAACAGAATTTCATACAAATTTGACAGCAAAAAATTCTGTTGCTGTAAAATTTGAATGGAATTCTGTTTCTGTTGTATGTGATTTTCAAGTTTTTGGAGCCAAAAAAAAACAAATTTAAAAAACTTACTTTCTGTCATATATTCTCTGTATTGCGAAGCTTTTCAACAATCTCTCTTAACTTTTCATCTTAAATTTGTTCTTAATTTGTTCTGGGCTGAGTTTTCTAAATAAATGTTGGTAATTTACAACCAAAATCGCTGGCTTTCAATGTTTCTGCTTTGAAATAAATCTCTATCTGAAAATTTTAAAAGGAATATTATTATAATTTAAATGTTATTGAAATATACTAATATTGGATTATTAATTACCAGTTTAATTTAAATTGCTTCCATTAGGTTAAAATTTCCGAAGTTGATTTTAATTTTTAAATGTCGCTGAGTCTCAGTTGTTTAGTTCTGTCCCATGCAGACTCAATTTCAGCCCAACTACTCTGTTCATCGAACAAAATTTCTACATGTTCTGATGAATCTGCTTCAGGAACTGAAAAACCAATTTTTTTTAACACGGAATATACAGCACAAAAATTTACAAAGTTTCACATACCAAACGTATAAATTCGTTTACTTGCCAACTATTTGTTTTTGTTTTAAATCAAATTTCTTATCGTTTAATAAAAGAATCTTACTTTTCAATTTTCTTAACAACACTTTTAACTTTTCACAAAACTTTTAAATATTTTTTAAAGTTGTTTATTTAGCGTCTGTAAATAAACTGTGATTCTTACCAAGATTTTATTAATCGTTATTAAAAATAATAACCTAAAGTTAGATTAATGTATACTATTATTAATTTAATAACCTACGTTTTGAAAGTAAAAACGTCGATGATTAATCTAATAAAACGGTTATTAAAATTAACTACAAAAATAATAATTTATGTTTTTATTTTAATTGATCTACGTTAATCACATATGATTTTTTTTTTGACTGTCCGAATTCATTATTTTAATAAAAATTGGTTATTAGTTTAATCAACCGTTGTGATTGTTTTAATAATATTGACCGTATTTTTATTTTAATAAACATTTTTATGAAAATAATAACAAAAAGTTTTAATCGAACGAATGTGGCAATTACTTTAATAAAAATTGTTATCAGATTGATAAAATAACTTATTACACATTTTTAAAACGGGCGGTTATTAAATTTACTAACAAAATTCTCTGAGTGTACTTTTCGGCATCTAGCTTCAGATGAGGGCAAATTAAATTGGTGACCAGATTGTGGTGAACGGCTTTGTGTTCAAAAATATTATTGTTTGTAATTGATAGAAAAATATAGAATATTTACTCTTTTTTGAAATTTTCAGACGAAAGGGGAACTTTTACCAGAACTTTTATCGGTTTCAACAATACCGTTAGATGCAGAATGTTTATTGTAACTAAGTGGTTAGAAGTAACGTGTATTATTGGGTTGGCTTTGCATATTGGCTTGCGGTATATATGGAACTCAAACTCGAAACTAGTGTGGTTTAATCGATTAAAACAAATTGAGAGCCCATAAACACAATATATCATCTAGGTACCTATAGCAGAACTCAACGTGTTGAGAAAGTGGTTGTGAAGATGATAGGATGTGGTTTTCAAATCAATTCATGAAAATTTATGCCAGAAATGGGGACAAAGGAGATCCATCAATACAAGCTTGTAAAATTTGTTTCTTTTAGGTATTAAATACAAGTTTTGGACAAATTTGTTCCAATTTCCAAATTATTCTTACGTATGTAACAGCAACAGTTATTGAAAGTAAAATCGCTTTGTGCGACACAGGTTTTGTACATTTGGATCACTTCGGTTTTAAGAGTTGCTGATTGATACTGTACAGAGTTGATTATTGACGAAATTATGTAAAATCACTACATCAAATGATACAACTTTAGCATTAGAAGGATATCTTTGATCTTAGTGATTAAATTTTTTCGAGTTCTTCACACAATGACCAGAAAACAACTTGGTCTCTTCGACAAAAGTTTTGTTGAATTTTTGGGAATGTTGGTTTTACGGAGTTTGAGTAGTCCGTACAGAATAGGAGCTGGTGGGCCTATTTAATTATTCAGACATTATGTCTGTTATGGAATAAGGGAGCTACATGACTATAGTTACAATAAAGTAATTATTTTAATTTGATCGAAAGAAGAAATAGAGTTTCTTTTAAATACAAACCAAGTTGTTGTGCCATTTTAGGATGGGATAAAATTAGTTGTCAAACGGATGAGTTAGTTTAATAACTTAATCAATTAAGCCGTCTTCTTTTTTTAGGAAGGTTTCGACTAAATACAGGTAAACGTTGCATCGAGGAGACATTGTAAGAAGTAACTAGAAAACAAAATTGACTGTATATAAGACAGACAAAGGGGTCTGTTGGTCCGTACAGCGTTAAACGATTGTTCTGCAGCTGCACAGGAAGCATTTGTACGGAAAAACTTTTGAGCAATTCATATCAGTTTTAAGCAGTTAATAGCAGTAACCATATCTCATTGTCGTAATATTCGAATGACAGAAGTGGTAGATGAAGAAAAAAGCGACAACACGGTACCTAAACAAAAATAGTTTAGACGACGTTTCCATACACTCGGTGAGGGGTAAGACTGCTAGAAGGTGACAGTTCACCGGCGGTTGTAAAGGAAATTTCGGTAAGCAATTTAACTATTGATCCATGGTAAAACTCTGTTCATTCAGGCTTAAAGGGCTAAGTCTGACTCCGTCAACACTAACATACACCCGTGAAGCCATCACCAATTCGTTACAGAAATTCTTTTGCGGATAATGATGATTGAAGAAGCACAGTAAGCGAGCCAACGAAGGAGATTTGTTCTTGATAATGAAACTTCAAGTTCAATTATCATTAGAATAGTCTGGTAGAGTACGAAACTACCGATACTACTAATGAGGAGTTACGTGGTAGTGTGGTACTAAAAACCGCTTTGGAAGACCAGAAGTCAACTGTTATAGGATGCCAGAAGTTAAGTTTCCAAATTGGTGATATTACGGAAGATCAACCCATACTGGTAGCGGATATGGTCAACGAGGGTCTCCTACACCCAGAGAAATTTCTCATCATAATTTATGCAAAGGGATTGTATAATAACATTTTTGTAATTACCATTCTATATTATAAATAATCCGTATAAATCATGCATAATTTCGGGTGAATTATACATAAATGGAATGATTTATGATATTTCATCGATTAATATTTTACTCATAGTAAATATGATTCCTGATTTCTTTTAAACGTTAAATTACTATCAATGCCTTACGTTTTGTAGACAAATACCGATAAATCATACGGTTGCCGAATAATTCAATCTTATTTGCTCTTATTTACTTTTCTTATGCTTCTTATCACCGGAATATACAACGAACAGAATTTATTTTATTCTGTATCTAATTTTTTTTCGTTCTAGAAGATAGTTTAGAATAGTAACGCGATTTAAAATTATAATTGAATTAAAATGAAGAATAAATATTAGCACTCTTAAAAATGACAAGTGGAATTTGTGTTTAGTTAAATTATATATTTTGATCGAACTATTTTAAATTTATTTTAAATATTTAAATTAAATATTTTACAAATATAATAATAGTTCTAGTGATTAAAATTTTTTAGATTTTTAAGATTCTGACATTCTATTAAAATATACGTTCAAACATTTTTTAAAATTATTAAAAGGTGAGTAAATAATTATTCCAATAGTGTTATTTTCTCTAATAGTGTTATAACCGTTTTTTTTAATTTTATCCTGTGTTTCTATTTTTATGCAGACAAATTGATACCAAACCAAAAAGAAGTTTTGGAAAAAACCTGAAAAACATTTAAATGGAGTTGCTGCGCTTGAAAGGTAGTATTTTATGCTTAACTTCATATTTCATTAAGGTAACAATATGAGTAATTTAATATGTGCTTTTGTTTTAGCAATAAACCTAGATTTTTAAGCGATATGTATTCAAGATTATATGAACATGAAGATTATACTATGTAAGAAATTTAGATAATGTAAGAATCCTAATCTACGAAGCCTCTTTGGCAGTTCCAGTTTAGTTTTTGTTAGATTCTTAATCTGATGCTTCACGGGCGTTTATACATCTGGAGAAAAATTTTATCTAATAAGTCTGCAAGACGGTTAGTTTTAAATAAACGACAAGGCAAATACTTTTAAACTAATTAGTTTTCTTCTCTATTCTTTTCAGATTTCAATTTGCATACAGGCCGGTCTTTCAGTTATTCAACTAAATTGAAATATGCCCAAAAACAATTTTGAAAAACACTTATGTTCGATTTCAACCATTTTTAGTTAGAACAAAACCAACTAAATCAAAAATTTGAGTTTTGATAAGAATTTTCTAAATAATTATTAGTCATTTTTAATTTTTGTAAATGTTTAAATTTTTTTCTTAAATAAATAAATGTACATATAGTTAATTATGTTTATAGTTGCTTGAAAGAAAACAGTCAAAAGTAAAATGTATTTGAAATAATTTTTTTGTTTAAACCTAAACTTTTAAATCATTTACATCAAGAGTTAAAATTAGTAATAAGTTCTTAAAATAAACAATGTACCTAAATTTTTTTTAAATAAATAAAGCTCAGCTTAGTAAAAATAAATGTATTTATTTTTTATTAATTTTTTTTAAAACAAATTTACTATGAATAGCAAACACAATCAACATATGTAAGTATGGTTCATGCATATTGATGCGTTAATTATAAATAACGACTATTAAATCATACAAAATAATGTTTGATTTATTTTTAAAGATTATGTTTATAATGTATAATTTGTACATTAGTCCGTATAATTGCTTAAATGCCTTGCATAAATTCATCCCATAATAGTTTATGATTTATGCGGAAGAAGTATAAATATTATTTGTCAGATTTATAAAAACTTATTAAACGAAAATGCATGATTTATGAAATTCGCCTCTTAGTTCTTTTTTACGCGGTCTTATGCATAATTTATACGGTCATATGCATAATATAAGCAATCATTTCTCTGGGTGTAGGTGCAGATTTTTTGCTGAAATATTGCGTTTTGATTGATTTTAAAATACCGGCTTTGTTAATGGCTGGAAAATGTACCACCAAAAATAGTTTAAACCACTAGTATTCAGTCAAATGAAGAAGCAATTGTGTTAATGGATTGTAAGCCATGGTTGACTGGAGAGTGTTTTGTGACTTATGTCACTTAAGTAAAAAGATTAAGTGTTGCAACCCATGACAGCTATTTAAGTGATGGCCTAGTCCTGAAGTCGTAGATCATCCGATCACTTTCTCTCGTAGTGACAGCATAGCAGACATTTTAAAGATTAAATTGGTAAGTACGTAATAAAACAATTCAGGAAGATGCTACAGAAGCAGAAAAGACACCTGAGCATCTGACTGGGCTACTGGACGAGGGTGGACATCACTTAAATCAAGTACAAAAGAAAATTCTTTCTAACATTTTGATAGAATTTGCAGATATATTTTCCAAAGGTCTTTATAATAGAGGACGAACATCGTTTGCAAAGCAAAGATAAACGTGTTGGTAATGCTCAGTCTATTGAGCAACCACATCAACGTTTCCCATTAAGCAAACAAGAAGATATGGATCGGTTTACTCAGGCGATGCTTGTGCAAAGATTTATTGAGCCTTCAAAGAGTTCATTGGCTTTTCCGATCGTACCTATCAAGAAAAAAGATGTCAGCACTAGATTATGCGGGGAATATCGCCGGTTTAATGAAATTACAAAAAAGTTCATTTCCGATACACAGGATTGATGTTTTGCTAGATTCTGAGGCTGGATCCCAATGTTTTTTTACTATGAACCTTCAAAATGGTTATTAGCAGGTGGAAATGGAGGAATGGGGCTGCCACGAGAATGAGGCTATGGCAGTTTAACGTAATGCCTTTTCACCATTGTAATGCGCCCGCTACTTTCGTATTGAAAAGCTTGTCGTGTTTAGCCTTCGCGTGAAAGGATATTTTTAGCAACTGATATGAACAATATCTACCCTGGTAGATATTACATAAATCATAATATCAACAAACGTAACTGTGTATTTATTTTACTTTTGTATAAGCATACAATAAAAGCATATATTTAAAAATAAAGTTTCATATTTTTCACATTGACCCGTAAAAATTTTCATATAAGACCAAAGGAAAAAAAAATATCTACCCGGGTGGATATTGTTTTCTTGCGTAAAAAAAACCATAAAAATCCAAAATAAGTGTTAAAAGGAAATCCAAAATACTTTTTCTCAGATTTTGCGAAATCAATTTAAAAATAAGTCACATAGCTGAACAGGCATGATGATTGGTTAAAAGCTCATAAAGTTATTGAATTACAAAAACCGTGATATCTACCCGGGTAGATACTGTTCACGTGAAGGTTAATCTGCGTCGTTTATCTGGACAATCTTCTGTCGCATGCCAAAACTTTTAAAGAATGATTCAAATATTGGCACAGTGACACAACGCCTTGGTACTGACAATTTAAAACTCAACCTAAAGAAATTTCGATTATTTCAAATTCAAGTGCAATATTTAGGTCACGTGATTTCAAGGAATCAAAACACGATATAAGAAGTTTGATTGGTCTCTGCACATATTACCGTAGGTTTTCACAAGGATTTTCTAATATTGCTAGGTCACTACATCCTCTTACCGAAGATAACGTAAAATTTGGGTGGACTAACGAGGAGTGTTAAGAGGCATTTAATCAACTTAAAACATCACTGACAAGACTACCACTATTAGAATTTCTGGTTCCAGAGCAGGATTGTTATGTCGTAGCCTGGTGATCGATGAAGCCGTTGTGTATTATTACCGTGGACTTTCAAAGACACTAAAATTATTAAAAATATTATTATAAAAATTCCAGATGTGTACCTAACAGTTATTGAAAGAATTTGTTGATTGTTGATTTATCTTTGAATTCAGAGAGCTGCTCGATGGTTTTGATCAACATTGTCAGCTGGGTGGACAGCACAAACAAATCATTCAAGGTATTACCCCGTATTTCGTAACAATATAGCCTTAAACTTTAATCTAATCACTATCGTTTTAATCCCACAATTTAACTAATGTCTTAATGGCCAAAATTGGTTCATGATTTAATGAAATTTTTGTTTTTTATTTACATAAACTCTATCTTTTGAGAGCAATCTACTTTCTCTGAAAGCTAAACTAAATCCCGGATTTAGACAAGCACTATTATCGCATACGCCTCGGATTTGCGCTCGCGTAAATTTTCAAAGTCGTTTTTCATTATACTCAATCCATGGTTATCATTGGTTATAGTTTCCGCCACAAAAATTTATTATTAGAAAAATAGTTGTGTAATATTTCTCAAATGTGAATTCCTTTTTTTTTCAAATTGTATTCATAGTTTTGCTATAACTAAATAGTTTTCCTACCATCGTTTTTCCATTAGTAATAGTTTCTCATGTTTTTTAAATTAAACATGAGAAACTATTACTACTACTAGAAACTATTACTTACTACTTATTAACTCATTAATCGCAATAAAACTATCAGAAAAACGGTTGTGTAATATCGTTGATCCCTGATCGCGATATTTGCAGGTATAATTTGTAAAATTGTTTCGTAAACGATGTTTCAATTTAAAAAAAAAAAATCTTTTTAAATTTCTAGTACAAAGTAACGGCCCATTTTCTTTGGTGAGTGTGACTAACGATAAAACAAAAATAGAATTGCCCAAGAAACTACTTTATCGATTCGTTATTGGGGAATAAACAAAGAAACGGCTTTGACTGATTATAAATAGAACGCGATAGCTAGCTTTGGTCTCTTTTTGTATTTTGAAAATTGTCTAGTGAACATAAAAATTGGTGGACTTGCTTTTGAATTCACGTTTTTCTTTGTTAACTTCAGTAATGAAAGTTTTTTAATTGGCTTGAATTCGTAAAGTACTTAGTTCAATTAGTGCAATGTCTTTTATTAACGTAATTAAATTAGAAAAATTTACAAAAATTTACAAAAATTTTATATGTTTGTTCCACCAATTTAAATTAAAAGAAAAAAAAATCCTATATGTTTGTGCCGTGCAAGTTAATCTAAAAACAAATCTAATTGTACTACGCATGTAAACTCTCTTATATTTTGATTATTCTATTGTGACTCGGAGTCGATTATGTTGTGTCATTTTTTAAACAACAGCTGTTCAGTTGTTTTATGACATCTCCATCGTGGCACAAAATTAAAAATGTTAAAAAAGTCACAAACTTATTGGTTTAGCTTAATTAAATTGTTTATTTGAGAGTAATGTTAATTTATTTGATGATTAGTGTTAATTTAACGTGTGATAAATGTTAAATTATCTTGTGATACCAAGCCAAAGTGTTATCAATCAATTGTGTTATTACAATAAGTCTTCCATGGTGCAATTTTGTTTGCTGCGTTAATTGTTAAAGAAATTTCAATTAGAATCCACCGAAAAACTTTTCTCGGTATATATTGAGTGATAACTAGTCAAATTTGCATGCTTAAAATCGGTTCTACTAGAAATCTCTGATCGTAACTTTACTTCTAACGTTGATTACGGAGAACACCTTGGTGGATTTAGGTCAAGGTTAATTAGCTCGATTAACAAACAAGGAAGCAAATTCAATTGGTAGTAAAATTGATATAAACTTTTTTCTTGTAACTCAATTGGATATTGGCTTGATTTTTTTTAGTTAGCTTTTTAGTGTTAATTATTAGCGTATGCTAATAGAAGTAAATTCGCTACCTTCAAATTGTGGGTGATATATAAAACAAGAAACATAATAATTAAGAAGAGATAACCTTTGTGGAAGTAGGACTATGATAAGTAGCTCGATTATTAAATAAGAAAGCAAATTTAATTGATAGTTAAATTAATATAAACTGAAAGTGTAACTAAAGGGGTTATTTGCTAGAGTTATTATATTTTTTTTTTTAAATTACCTGTTACGTGTTAATTATCAATAAATTCAAAATAAATAAAATAAAATTTTATGAATTTAAATTGGAGTGCAATTTCTTACAACATATCAACCCAACAGAAACGCCGCTTGAGGCTGAGTGGAAAATTGTTATATAGTGGTTGGGATATCAAAAAGAGAAAAGGGAAACTAGGGGCTTGTTGATTTGGTCGAAATCGAACCAAAAATAAAGGGGGGCCCTCCGGCAAATTTGGAAAGTGAACGAGAAAAAAGGAAAGACAACCGAATCATACACCATCTTCTGTGTTATGTGTTCTGTGTTATGTGTTATGAAAATTGAATTGGTATCAGTACACTAAATTATTCAGGACTAAGAATGGAGGCAGGAATAGGGGGACCGGTTATCAGACATGCGGTGAGTCATTTTTGAGTATTTTTTTATTATTTACCTATACCTGAGTATGGATGTGCATGCGGGTGTATGAGTGCGAGTGTGTATATGTGTAAACGGGGAAGTG
This sequence comes from Diogma glabrata, assembly GCA_963693315.1. NCBI lineage: Eukaryota > Metazoa > Arthropoda > Insecta > Diptera > Cylindrotomidae > Diogma > Diogma glabrata. Next base: position 328,553,137 of record OY856186.1, on the reverse strand, counting down.
CCTGTGTGAGAACATGTGGTAAATGCGCGTGTGAGTCGGAGGAGAATGTGCTAGATTAAATGAGTTTCATTCCATGCAACAATGATGTTTACGGTAATCATATAGGTAGCAAAGACTACCTCCATTTTATTTTATTTTAGAAGTCAAATTTTTATTTCGATTATTTCCATCACATTAAATCAAGATCTGCCGCTATTTGTAGATTCTGATATTATCATTGAATTTAATTTTAAAAAAAAGGTGGTTACTCATAAGCGATGTTGAGATTCGACTTTGCGTAAATGGTGGATTGATGGTGGAAGTAGTGGGTAATGGATTACAAACTCATCAATTAAAGAATATCTTCTTAAATCTAAAACCAACCTACGTAGTGTTAAAGGAAATAACTTGAATTAAGACTGAAACTTCCTCATCTTCTACATTAATAGTATAGCAAATAATTGTAGCGGTAGTAGCTGTGGTAGTAATTGCAATAATACAACTAATTTAAATCATTTGAGAAATTCATCCGACAATAATTCACATATAAAAGCAATGCAATTTTCAAATTTGTTTGCTTATAATGACCCATTCCTTCTAGCTATTACCGATAATTATATAATAAGGTTCAATTCGACTACATCATTGATAGTTTTATGGACTAATCAATTTAAAGATATTCCAATTATGTTTATTGTAAATAATAACATATTAATCATATCAACAGCAATTATATATTATATTTAATGAAACTGATTCAGTTGAATGGATTAGTATACGTTTATTTTTATAATGATAATAATTATAATGAATCACATAATTTAACAAATAGATTAACGCAGAATATTTTTTTCCCATAAAATTAAAGTACAAACCTATGATAAAAATAAATTAAAAGAAATTTTAACAAAATTAAATTATAACGAAGATTATGATACAAATTTATTGTTAGCTGAAATTGTTTTAAATAATAAAATTGAAAATATCAGTGTAGTAAGGAAAGAAAATGAAATGAACGATGGTGGAATACATGTTGTGAACAATTTACAGCATCAACTTGAAATGATATTGTAGTTAAAACAACCAATTTATCCCTGAAATATACTAATAAAATGTTATTTTTTCTAAATACCGATGACGTAAATAATCATTACATAATAATTAATACCAAAAAAAGAAAAACAAATATTTTTTTGGAATTTATAGGCGGTTTATAAATCATCAAAAATAAGTAATATCGTTGAACGTCATTCATTGATATTGGATTGTTGTGTGTATGAATGTGAGCATGGATGTGGATAGGAGTGATAGTGTGCCTGAGAGTGTGAGAGTATGTTAGTAGATGTGGGGTTGGACGGGCTGATCGCGGTTCTTTCGCCTAGGGGGTCGCCAGAGTCTCATTCTTTCACTTGCTTTTTTTTGTCATATCCGTATATATCATGTATTTCGCGTACATTACGATTATTTGTGCTGAAGTAGCAGGATTTCTTACTCGATCCCAATGATTGAAGCTAGTCTAGGGGCTATAAAAAAACCTCGCTAGGTACGCGACCTGCTATGCAACTTCGTTGATATCCAGTGAAGCAGCGCTTCATTACAGGATTTGATACTTGACACGGACGCCAGTAATTTTGAAATTGGGGCCGTGTTATCACAGAAACGTGGCGACAAAGACGTAGTAATTGCTTATTTTAGCAAAACTTTGGGACAAGCGGAAAGGAAATATTGTACGACAAGGAAAAAATTATTGGCTGTCCTTAGAGCGAGCTATAATTACTGATCACGTAGTATTAACCTGGCTTGTATCTTTCGGAAATTCTGAAGGATAGTTAGTAAGGGGGCTGGAACGACTCCAGCAAAACGATTATACCAAGTAAAACATAGACTTGGTAGAATTCATGCCCATGATGACAGCTTATCCAAACGTCCTCGTTACTGCTGCGAAAAATATCGCCAAGACATTGAGGCATGATATAAATTGTGATACTTGTGACGCAAGAAAGGGTCAAACAGTAAATGGCGAGGGAAGCTTAAAAAATACGTGAATGCTGTTCCATTTGAAAGATTGGCAATAGACATCTTGGAACTACTTTCAGCAATGGAACGCAACAATAAAAACGTGCTCCTTGTTATGGATTATTTTTTTCTTTTTTAGTAAAATGTGTTGTGCACTAGGAAATAAAGAATTGCCATATGTGTCACAACAAGACATAAAAACCTTTTAAGACCAAGGCTCCACAACGTCATACGTTCAAAGATGTTGATGGACGTAAATCTTTCTTTTTGTTTTTTTTATATTTTTTGTTAAAGAATGGATAACTAACAATAAATCCTATCACTGACAAAATATGACATAGGCCAATATTTTATGATAGAATAGAGAAAATAAAAGTAAATAGCAAATTTTTACAAAAAATTGTTGAAACAAAACAAAAATGTAGTTGCCAATAATCCAGCCAGTGGCATATTCCTTGATTCTATAACGCACCCTTTTTCTTAATGAAATAAGGCCGTACAAAGTTATATCACGGCTCGTTTGTCCGTTGACTTAATACAGTTCAATCACCACCACCCCTAAGATGTCAACTTGGCTATGTGAAATCTCACTGCTATTGCCAGTGGTATGTAGCAGGGACTGGAGTACAGGGGGTGTCACACCCGTAGATCAAAAATAAAAATTAAAAAACAACAAAAACTGATCCCTCCATGCAGAGAAGTGGATTGAGTGTATTCCTATGGCCGATCTAATAACCAATATGGTAGCTTAAACTTTAGTCGACAATGTATTCTACACGTAACGACAAGATAACTCATATGCCAATAGCAGGGACTAAAGTACCCATAGATCAACAAGTTTAAATTTTACAAATCTTTCTGCGGAAAGCTAAGCAAATTCATTGGTATTAATGCGCATTGTTGCCGTTTGCAAATCAATATCGGCTAAGTGCCACCATTTTTAATTATTTTATTTATCATGATTGCCATCCATGTTTAATCATACATAAGCTATGCTTCTTTGTATAGAATTTATTCAATTTCCGTCTCGTAATTGTGAGCTTAAAATCGATATAATCGATGTTATCAAGTATCAAGTTACAAGTATTAAGTCTTCACCCAATTTTAGAAACATGTATTACATACAATTCCAAATTGACAACATATTTGGTGAAGATGATAAAATTTGTAACATCATGTTAAATTCCAACACATATAATTTTGATATACAAATGTTATTGTTTCAGGTTATATTATCTTTCTTACGTTATTTTTAATTTCATAAAAATTATGTTCAACAAAACAAACATTGATCAAAGCAAACTACCGTTTAAAACGACAGTTAAATAAAAAGCAAATTATGTGTACATAACAACTTCCCAAATTTTCATTAAGGAAATTACTGTATTAATGCATAAAAGACAAACAAACATACTTTCAATTTTATATTTATTCAATATTTATTTAGCATGATGACTCGAATGCAAATTGCAAAAGACAGTAGCAATATAACTTTAAAAAACTGCGTTATAGATCAATTTTTAAAATTCGTATCAAGAAATTTTTATTATTTTTATGAAATCATAAATAAAAAAAATAATTTTAATGGTATTTAATAAAAATTAAAAAAAAACCGATAAAAAAATATTCACCACACCTGGAATTGAAGTCACTACCTACAAAACATCAGTCGAGCACGATATCCACAATGCAATTTGAAACGTTAAGAAATGATAGATAGATTTAATTTAAAAAATATAGACAGATAGAAATGATTTAAAAAATATATTTTTGTTCTTCAAAAATGCATATAAAACTTGATGACGCGAATATACAAATTTTACTCCATACCAAATTTCATAACGCGGCCAAAGAAGTTTTCACTTAAAAAAAACGTAAACGAATTTTATCTGTGGTGTTGTTAGCGAAGGACTTGTGGAGTGGAAAAGTTGAAAACCGCGGTCGCAGCGGATGGGCTGTACTGAGTTGACTACGTTTGAGTTTCGGGTGACAATAATTATTTTTCCTACCAGTTATTACTAATTGCTGAAAAAAAAAATCATATCAATAATAAAAGAAAGAGCCAAAAAAATAAGAAGATATTTCATAGAACGTGCATCAAGGCAACACTCAACTCACTAAGATAAGTCTTTTTTTTATTTTGTATTTTTTGTATATTGAACTTAAATGCAAATTCTATCATTTTTTTTCTTTGTGAATTTTTAAACTTTTTTGAAATGATTCGTTAGTTAGTTGGAATTAGAGATCTTCTCCTAGGGTGAAGGCCGCGCGTGCCGTTTATTTTTATATATATAGAATGGGTATAAAGAAAATGTCAATATTTCGGATCATAACTGTATTCCATTCCTACGGAACAGTTATACAAAGTAGGATGAGTGTCACTGCAGGCAGTTTCTGTTTTGTTGTTTTTTTCTCACTGAAAACCATCAATGACCTGAGTCGAGAATGTCGTAGTGGATCTACAGCATCGGATCATGTTTGAACGCTTACAAACTGTTAACCTGTTTGAATTTGGCAATTCTGTACCAACCAGATTAGGAACTGGGCTATCTAAGTAGGTCTAGGGACCAATACATTAATCCTCAAAACAACCGCAAAATACAACTGGTCCAAAATATTTGCTAGTCTAAACGTGATTTACTGTAGATCGTGAATTGTTATTTACACGTAGCGTCCAATCCAGTAGAGACAACCTTTATAAACCAACTGTGCAGGTTTAAGCTCAGGACAATTTTTTAAAAGTTAGAAAAATTTATTACAGTTTTAAAATAATACTGATGCTGTTAAAATTAGAAGAGTGCGAAGTTGTGCTAAATTGCTAAGACGAAAATAATATCACACGAAAACGAAATCACCAAGAATCCAAGAATTAGAAGTTTCAACAAATTAAAACTAAAGACAAGTGCTACTTACAATACAATGCGACTTGCATCTACGCACACGCAATATAAATTAATCATAACACAGGAAAAAAATGTAAATGGAATTCCATTATTAATATTACAATCTTAATATAATAGATTTTAATACTAATATTAATATTATTTTATTATTTTTTTTATTTATTTATTTTTTTAGATTCAACAAAATATTGTGTTACAATGTAAAAAGATTCTTTAATTTATTCTTTGTCTGATTCAATTGTTGCTTGTTCTTATTGTTTATTTATTTATTTTTTGTTTTGTTTTGTGCGAAATATAAACACAACAATAATAATAATAATCATAATATTAAATATTACAACTATGCACCCGCGCATTTAATCATATCAATTTTTTTGCTGTTTGTATTATTTAAAAAAAAAATGTTTATATTGTTTTGAATTTTTTTCGGGGACAAAATACCAAGAGTGTCACATAACAGAAAAAACTTCGATGTAGGTATGAGAGTATATTGAAGAAATATTTTAACTTAATTGTTATCTTGTCTTTTATTGCAATTTATTTAATTTTTTTTTCTGATTTAATTGATTATTTTATTTAGTTGCAATTATGTAGGTGGCATTTCTTTCTCGTTGTTTTTTGTTTAGGTATTTATTTTGTTATCTTTGAATTGTTATGATTTCGATACCACATATCCGTTGTTGACATATAATTAATTGATTCAGTTAAATATGAGCGAATGGTTTTAAAAATTTAATTTGAGTTTGGAACAAATAATGGTTTTAATTATTTTTTTTATCAGAATGAAGGTTTGCTTTTTATATGTGGTGCAATACAATCTTTCGATTGATAAATTATGCTAATATTTATTTTTATTAATTTCGTTTACAAAACGGATATGATTATTTGAGTTTGAAAAAGTGATATCGATTTGTCGGTCATGGCGGTTTATTTGAGGACGATTCGAATGTTTAGTCATTTTGTTGCTGATTATATACAGACAAGTCTTGCGATTGTTTTTTTTTTCAAAAACATTTATTTGCAAAAATGTTTCATATAATTGAGTTATTTGGTAAATAATTTCTTACACGAATTTTAGTTAACAATTGAATATACACGAAATCTCAAATCAATATGAGTTTGTCTGAAATTGTCATAGTTTAATCATTTGCATCCCTTCATAATAAGAATATTTCAATAACAAAAAACTTTTTCTTTAGGATTTTATTGTGTGTGTAAGTTTTATATTTAAAAATTTATTTTAATTAAAATATCTAAAAACTTGCGAATCACTTTATATAATTGCTTAACCCGCAAAATAAAAACAAGTATATAAAAGAATAAAATGTGTCACACTTTGTTCAAAAATAGACTTCACAAAGGAACAAAGCTTGTATATATTCATCAATTTAAGTACAGTAAGAAAAGTTTAAGAATGAAATTGGAATCTTATAAGCTATTTTGTAATCAATATTTTCTTTAATTATTATTTGTGTCTTACAATTTTGGGTTATAGTTTAGCAAAATATATTGAGTTGAAGACCGAAGAGCGATATTATTGTAAGCAATAGTGGAAAAAACTCTTTTGTGTATTGCATTGTATCTCTTGATTTAGAAGCCTGAACTATTCTGAGGTTACAAGTTAAAAAGCTATCTAAAAGTATGACGGTTACTACAACAACCATGAATTATATATAACCAGTTTACCCATTTATGACCACTGGCTCATTTGGGTAACAGTAGATTATTGTTTTAGTTATTATTGTCTTTCTATTTATGTTTTATTAGTGTACCACCCGTCAAACAATTTTAACATTTGGGCTTGTAAAATGTATGTTTTGCGTCCTTGTGTATGAGACAAGCGCAGTACGACACAAGTCATTAAGAAGTACATACACAATGCATTAAACCCCTTAGCGCAAGCGCTTGTACCGACGGTGTACAATCTCTTACGTATGAGCACCGAACAGGCGCAAAGGATTGATTATAGACAGCCTCAAAAGTGTGTTTAATATCTATTCTGTTTAGCACTGACGGTGTACAGTATCTTGCGCATGAGCACAGCACAAGCTCAAAGGAATGTTTATGGTCAGTCTCAAAAGTATGTTAAATGTCCATGTCACTTGCACTGATGGCGTACAAACTCTTGCGTATGAGCACAGAACAGGCGCAAATGATTGATTATAGACAGCCTCAAAAGTGTGTTTAATATCTGTGCCATTTACCATTGACGGTGTACAGTATCTTGCGCTTGAGCACAGAACAAGCTCAAAGGGATGTTTATGGTCAGTCTCAAAAGTATGTTTAATGTCCATGTCACTTGCACTGACAGCGTACAAACTCTTGCGCATGATCACAGAACAGGCGCAAATGATTGATTATAGACAGCCTCAAAAGTGTGTTTAATATCCATCCCTTTAAGCACTGACGGTGTACAGTATCTTGCGCTTGAGCACAGAACAAGCTCATAGCAATGCTTATAGGCAGCCTCAAAAGTATGTTGCATATCCATTTCACTTGCACCGATGGTTTAAAACCCTTTGCGTATGGGCACAGAACAAGCTTAAAGTAGTGCTTATAGGCAGCCTCAAATGTGTGTTAACAAGCACATCTGTACTTGTTGTGCAATAAAAATAACAATATTGCATATACATGTTATAAAGTGAATGAAAAAACTAGGCAAGAAGATGTAACACATATTTAAAATATCCTCCCCATTTGAGTATGAGTTATGTAAACATTTATTTGAAAAAAAAACGCAATTGTTTATTTATAGTTTTATTTAAATTAGTTCAAATAATATTTCAATCAAATAATATATAATATACAAATACTATACTATAATATAATTTTATATAATATAATATAATTTTTCAGTTTATTTTTAAAATGCACAGAATAAATCACTTCAAAATCTATATTCAAACTGCCAAAACAAAGTTGGTAATCGTACGAGTCGAATTGTAAATAACGACATGTGTATGTTAACCCAAACTAACTTATTTTTTTATTATATGATGAGTGCGAGCGCGGTTCATGCACCGAAAATCTTGTATAGCTCATTACTCTTACATGAACAACTTGTAATACCTAATCATTAATTTTTTTTAGTATAACGGCGAACGCGGACCATGCTCAAAACATACATAGTTACATATGTTTTGTGTGTACAATGCTAATTTATATCATGCTTTTCGGTAAGGAAGAACGCGGCTCATCCGCAGTACATGCACCAAATAATTCATGCTGTTGTTACATTAATTTATGTTAGGTAGGGACGAGCGCCAGCCGTGCCCAGAACATACACACAAACTTGTATCATTATTTTTAACTGAAAAATTTGTTATTCTTGTATAAATTTTCTGTATTATATAGCGACGAACGCGGTTCATGCTCAAAACACCCACAATAACACATGTTATGTGTTAACAATAATAATTTATTTATATTTAGATTTTAGTAATTTATGTATTTCCTTTCTTTTGGTAAGGGAGAACACCGACCATGCCCAGAACAGGCAAACAGAAATGTATTTTTGTATGTTTATAATCCAAAAAATTGTTTTTATAACCAAAAATTGCAGGTTTGCCACACGACATGCACAAGGCATACAGAAAAGATCAAACTTCTGTGGTTGCTAAGTACTTGTACTGTGTTTGAGAACAACCGACAAGAAAAGGACATGCAAAAGCGCTTGTAGAAAATTTGAAAAGTTATATTTTTTGTGTACGTAAAACAGGCGCAAGATAAAATATTGGGCATATTTGCGCTTGTTGTACAGACGCACAGACGCGGTTTGTTTGACGGGCCATGTGTTCTGCAATGTACCATGTGTTCTTGATTTATTTATGGTCGCTTTAACAATGAAATAACGTATGCCATTTATAATATATTCCCCATATCCGCCATTTATATTATATTCCCCATAAGGGTGTCTATAGAGTGGTGTTTTAACAATTTCCAATTATTTTATAACTGGGGGTGCAAATTAATATATTGTTAATTAACGTACATGCAAATTTGAATTTGGTTAAATATTAAAACAGCGTAAATGCATGTACGATATTCCAATTCCTACAGAATAATAACTTGCGTAAAATCAGTGTCATATATATTACATATGTACATTACTACCGCCACACGAGAAGCTAAATATAAAATATCGTATAGACATCATTCATGACTACATGATATGCCGGTTCATATAAATAAAAAATTGTAAAAATATCATGGGTTATTTCAATAATAATTAGTTTTGAAATGAAATATGAAATAACGTTTAAGGTACCTGATTGACTTTTCACTTCTTTTTAGGTAGAAAAACCAGCAGGTACCAATGTGAAATTTGAATAGGCTGTGGGAAAATTAGTCAAGAGTAATTGGTAGAAATTTTCTTTCCGATATCTTTATTCATTCAATAGTGCTGCCCAGTTTACGAAAATCAGAAAATCGAAAAATCTTTAAACCCAATTATCTCGAAACTACACTTTTGCGAATACGTTGTTTCAATATTAAAGCGACGTTATATGAGAAAAGAGTGAAACTTTATGTTCCTTGAATCTAGTACCAAACTCCCTTGCTGTTTGATAATTAAATGTTTCGAGGCAAGGTCGTATTAATATTTTCTTCCGGTATGGGAAGTTATTGTTTTTGGAACAATTTTCAAAATTGGAATTTCTAAGATATCTTTACGTTTCAAGACGTTCTGAAGGTATTTAGACTACTTTAAGCTGGCGTGTGTATCGTCGTATGTAGGCAAAAATTGGTCCAACGTTTTCTCCACAACAAATGACTTGATTTCTATGAATATGGTCATAATGGATGTGTCTTGGCTTAACTTAGAGCACAGTCCTTTTCTATCGAAATCGGCTCATTTTTTTTAGTTGTTTCCGAAAAACTGAAAACTGTTTCTTGCGAATATCATGATAATGAAAAATTCTATCAAGGTCATTGACCAACCATTTTGTTTGTCATGATGTCAGCTATTTATAATGAGAACAAATACAAGTTTGTCACTTCCAGTTAGACAGCTCTTTTATTCTTTTGAGGATATCACACCATCTGCAGCTTACAGTTATAATGTGTTTTTGATGAATCTTTGGTAAAATGTGTCGGTTAACATAAGAAAACGAATTAGCTTTTGGGCTGTCTTGTTGATATCGACATTTTAATGATATTTTCACGTTTCAAGACCTTTGGAAGCTGTCAAGACTACTAATTTTAGTTTGCAGTCTGGATGAGTGGTGTGTGTAGTGTGAATGTTTGTGAGTCTTGTGTATGTGTGTCATCTTCTTTAACTGTTTTTTGTGGCGTTCATTTCATGCTCCATGTATAACTGTTGCCAAGCTAATCAGCTTCGAATATTCGAATATTCACCACGGTTATTCGCAAGTCAACGTAAGTCTCCCAATGCAGTCGTGGCCTATCTCACGTTCACTCACTCCCTTGGGTACTAACGTACATTTTTCTAATCATCCCAGACTGTGAATCGGTTTGTAGAACATGCCCAAACCAAGCAATCCTGTTGGAACGGATACGACCTATAATATCTGGACCCTCAAGAAGGTCTCTGGTCACAAAGTTATATCACGTTCATGTACTCTCCATCGTCTGTCTTAAGTAGACCCAAAATGTAGCGAAGGATCTTACGCTCAAATACAGATAAATGCGATTTGTTATTTTGTGTAAGGGTTTGTGACCCATACATAACTTGAGTTTGGTGTTAGTTGATACATATACGGTGATCCAGGGATAGGTTTAATTGAGTAGAAAGATCGATTACGTGCACTAATTCGAGCTTTTATATCTGTAAGTATGCTGTTGTTTGAGTCAAGCATGGATTACAAATATTTAAAAGATTCAACTCCCTCAATTCGTCTTTCACCGCACATCAAATTTTCTCAGCCTCTCTTGAAACATTCGTATGTTTGGTTTTATTGTAGTTAATTTCCAGACCAATTTTTATAGCACTATTTTCAAGCGACTCGAAAGTCTCACTTATGACAGCGATCACCCCGCGATCACCTGTGCTGAGTTTATTGACAAGAAATTGATGTTAGTCGGTAGTTTCTAAGAGTAAAGGAGAGATAGCATCACATTGTCTTAACCCGACCTTAAGTCGACCTTAAAAACTTTTATATTTCGTTCTGTACTCGTACTCGTACACATTGAGAGTTCTGTACTGTCATAGTGATACCAGTTTATCAGGGATTTTCATTGACACCAGAGCAGAACATAGAGTCTCTCGTTCGAGAGAGTCGTAGGCCTGCCTGAAATCAATGAAAAGTTGGTGCACAGGTATGTTGAACTCTCGACACTTTTCCATAATCATACTTATCGAGGAAAGTGCATCGGTGGTACCTCGGCTTTGCCAGAAGTTGATATTCTCCAAATATTTGTTCAGCAAAATGATTGATTTTGACTAGCAAAACGTATAAAAGGATATTATATGCTGTGCAGAGGAGAGCGATTCCTCTGTAGTTTGCACATTGTAGGTGATTATATTTTTAAGGATTGGTATCAGCATAGCTGAGTTCCAGTCCTGTGGTATGGTTTTAGTCTTCCAGATCATTTGAACAAGTTCAAACAATCTTAAAGATAGAGTTTCACCACCATGTACAATCATTTTGGATGTTATATCGTCAATACCAGGTGCTTTATTGCGTTTTAATTCTGACTGCGCCGCTTTGAATTCTTTGGCTGGTTCGTCGTCTACATATACCTTTGACGCATGAACAAGTTTTGCCCATCGTCCGACTTGTTGCTGGACACTTAAATTGAGAAAATTCTCAAAATAGGCGGCCCAAGTATCTAAAATATTTTTAAGGTCTACTTGTAGCTCCCCATCTTCGTTTTGATTAAAAGTCGATCTAGTTCGAGGTTTCCTCTTTAATGCCTTAACCTGTTGAAAGTAGTTACGCGATTGATGTTCTTTGTTGAAGCTTTCAATCTCCTCACACTGTCTCTTCCTCCTTTCTCTCTTCGTTCATCTACATAGCTTTGTAACGGTTTTGTCTTGCCAGTTTTTAGTTCTCCTTCGTGGACCTTGTGCTGCGTCCTTGTAGACACTTCAGATTGCAATCTCTTTTGTATTAAAAAGCGTCAAGACATGATTGATCTATCCATGGCTTCTGGGAGTGGTTCTGTGGTCGTCCAAGTATTCCCTCAGCAGCGCTTAAAACAGCATCTTTGAGCAAATACCATGACTTATCAACGTCTCAATTAATGGTTTCTGATTTCTCAAATGTTTCAGCAATATGGTTTTGATATCTCCCTTCTGTTTCAGCATTCTTTAGTGATGAGATTTTAAAACATTTCCGTTGATTGAATTTTGGAATGCCTGAATTTATAAAGTGGAACCTTATTTTAACACATACAAGAAAGTAGTCACTTCCAATGTATGCACCTCTAAAGGATCGCACATCCAGAACACTCGAAAAGAAACGTGCTGTAACTAGCACGTGATCAATTTGATTTCGAGTGCGGAAAGAAAGTGCTGGCAGTTTTCAAATTATTTGATAATGCAAACACCGTCATTCTTTCACCATTATCATTCGAATTCAAATGCAGGCTGTCGGGGCCCACCACTTTTCTATAAGAGATATCTCTTCCAACCTGGTCTTTAAAGTCACCAAAAACCATAATGAAGTCGCGTGTTGGTGTTTGTTTTATAGCCTCTTCCAGTGCTATGTAGAGAGTATCCTTCTCGTCGACGGTTTTAACTACAGTACTTGCATGTCAACATACTGGAACTTTTCTTTCTGAAATCTAGAAACTGGCAGCTTTGAAGTATGGAAAACCTCAATTATCTCGATCTCGAGTCTCAACGATATGCAGGTAGATGTCAAAGACCCTGTTGTTGTTTCAAAAATTCTGTAGAAAACTTCTTTTCCGGTCACTTAAACTCACACTTTACAAAACATTAATACCATCTGTGGGAACCTATTGAAGTCAAAGCTGGACAAGTTGACTACAACAATTGAAAACTGGTACCAACATTCAATGAAAACTTGCCGAAGATTGGTATAGAATCTCAAAGAATTCTGAAATCAGAAATCACACAATTCCTTGAAAACTACATAATCGGATTGAATAACTCTAAAAGAATTAAACAGTTTGGACATACTAATAGGTTCTAATCAGATAGAACAGATAGAATGATAAAAAGTGTCCACTCAAAAAAACAGCTGTTGTTTGATGCAAAGTAGACAACGCTAATATTAATTTTTCAAAATCGCCATGTTTGAAAAATTAAAATTAAAAAAAATCGTATAAAAATAATAATGTTTTTGCTACTTTAATATTTTTCTAAAGTCTTACTTGATACCTTTCAAACAAACAAAAATTATTAAAATCGATTAACCGGTTCGAGCATAATTCAGTTTTAAACTTTTCATATCTCTAAAAAAATAAAACACACGTACTAATTTTTTTTACTATACGATTACCGAACGATAGCCGAAATTGCAAGAAAATCGAAAATGGTTGGGTTCCCTCCAAAAAAAACTCTTTTTTGACCCGAATGAGGAGGGACAATTTGACAGAGCACCTAATTTAAGCAGCATTGCAATTTGTTATAATTTTGCTTTGCACAGCTTTCGAATTATAGTCAGAACAGCGCAATTGTATATACTTCACACTCTCTAAGTTCCGAGCTTGATGCACAGAAAAAATTGAAAAAAATTCACAAAGACAGGATAGGAGACGCAAAGAGTCCGTTGAATAGCAAAAAGTGAAATAATTGTACAGAGTATTTAATTTGAAATATTGTAAATTTTTTCATAATTGAAATTGCATATGTGGAATGTGCAACAGTTTTGACCAAAATGAATGACTGAAGAGGAAGTTAAAGTCATTGGATATGTAGTGCTATTAATATTGCAACACTACTATATTAAGATGTAGAGCCAATTATTCAACTAGCTGTACCAAGTTATGATGTGAACCCGGTTTTACTTCAATTGTAATGCGATTTGATTCACTATGTGAGCACCACTCTTAATTTTAATATTAAAAGTCTTGAACACTTGTTAATAGTTTGTTTTATTTATTTGTTCACCAGATTTACACAGATGTTCGTATTTACATATATAGTTTTAGGCACTTAGGTAACTAAATTAAACTGGCCAAACTGGTTGTTGATTAATTGCAACAACTGATTGTTTCGTTAACTGAATAATTTGACTAACTGTTATAATTCTTAACTGAATAGCGTTTTAATCGATTATCTGTTATAACTTATAGATTAGTTAATTTACGAACTTATTGATTGAATAACCTGTAATTTCTAACTGAATAACTTTGTAATTTATTGTTTGCTATAAATTATAGATTAATTAATTTGAAACTTATTGATTGAGTAACTTATAATTTTTAACTGAATAACTTTGTAACTTATTGTTTGCTATAAATTATAGATTAATTAATTTGAAACTTATTGATTGAATAACTTAATAATTTTTAACTGAATAACTTTGTAACTTATTGTTTGCTATAAATTATAGATTAATTAATTTGAGACTTATTGATTGAATAACTTAATAATTTTTAACTGAATAACTTTGTAATTTAATAAAGATTTATCAATTCAAGAACTTATTGACCGCCCGATTGTTACTTGTTGTCTCGACTCGACTCTTGTAATTTTTACCCACGACTGACTTTTTTTAAAAGAAACCACTTGCCATCAAATCAATGAAAATATTCTTTTTTGTAATTGACCCAGTTTTCGTAAAAACCAAAAATTGATTACCAATTTAAATTTTATAAAATATTATTATTTGTTGATGTATGTCGCGTATTACTTAATCCTAATTTGTCAATTTTGTGTTTTAATTTAATTTAATTTAAAAAAGTGTTTCGCAATATTTAATTTGACGATTGTTAATTTTGTATTTTAATTTTATTTAATTTAAAAGAAAGTGTTTTGTAATAATTGATTTTAAGATTGTTGATTTTGCACAAATAATATTTATTGAATTTACATTGGTAATAATTGGTTATAATATTATTTGGTAATGTTTATTTGGATGTTAATTTGGGGATACTACAGATAATCAATTTCTTTAAGATCTCCTTCAAACACCATGTTGTATATTGGATTGTGCAAAGCAAAGGCGTCCTATTTGGTAGTCTTCTAAGCAAAGTAGCCAACAACTGTCCGTACAACGCAGCAGCATCTTGTAAACGTCTTGCTTGTTGACCTTGCGATTTGTTGGTAAGATGGCTAGTCAAACCCCCACTTACTTAAAATGTTTTGTAACATTTGCTATACGGCTGGACTAGGTCTCCTCTTCCTTTTTTATAGGGGATTGTTACAAAACGCCAGTTGTAGAGCCAAGATTTTTATTCCCATTTGCCGTATACGAAACGGACCATTAAGGTTTTGAAATATTTCATCCTTTAGCGTACCATTTACATATTCCTGTTTTTAGCTGCCACAATCAAAGGGAAGATGGAGAAAAATAAAAAATGATTTAATCAGCGATGGAACTTTACTCATTGTGTGGATGCAATAGATGGCAAACATGTTTCTCTTCAAGCGTTTAAAAGTGAATCTCCGTTTTATAATTATACAAAAAGTCATTCAGCATAATGCTTTTCCCAGCTAGCACAGATTTCGATTTGTAACATAAATATGTTACAATTCGGATGTAATTCAGTTTTTTAAAACAAATTTAGTCACATATGGGTTATATTACAGTTTTGACTTAGCGATTGGCAACAAATCATTCGGCTCAGTTACAATACTGTTTTAATTTTGTTACAGAAAAATACACTTGTTGTTAAAATGTTCCATGAAAGTTACACAAAAAAAAGTTATGTTTAAGTTAAATTAACGTCAGTAAAACATTTCGTTTTGTAGCAAGTCTTAAAAATGTTATTTTATTGTAGTTGCCACAAATCCAGTAACGAGCTAGCAACATTGATGTGACTAACAAATTTTCCTCAAGTTACTGTTACAAGGACGCTGCAGTGAGGTTTTTATTTAGTTGCAATGACAGAAAAAACAAGGTTCGAGCATTGTAGTTGAAGAAATTTAGTTAGTTACAAGGACGATGCAATTAGGTTGTTATACAGTTGCAATGACAGAAGAAGAAAACGGGTCGAGCGCAATAATTTTAGACAGCAAATTAGTTACAAGAACGCTGCAATAAGGTTTTTATTCAGTTTCAAAAACTGTGGAAGAAATCAGTCTTGAAGTTCTATGTTCGCCATATTTTTCGTTGTTTTATGTATTTCCTACACCATGCGGTTTTATTTGAATAAATTCGAATGTGATTTAATATAGTATTATTTATTTCCTATAACAATTTATGGTGCAATACGACACTAGGAGCATTGAAAACTGTATTTAGATATATAGATGTGAGTGAATTTTATGGTGATAATGAAAATTCGAAAATTTTCTAATTTTCTGCTTTTTTCCAAATTTTCATTTTGTGGGGGGCGCGTTAATTTTCCAGAGGTAAAACACCCACACTCATCGACAAAATGGCATCCGTTATAAAATTTTGATCTAAAAATCATGAAATTTTTCAATTACAAAGTATATATTGAGTAGTGTCTGATTTTTAAAACTTATAAATTATTTCAATAAAAATCATGTAAAGAATAAATTATTAAAAACATTTTAAAAATATCACAATATGCAACTGAAATAAAAAAAAAATTGGTTGTTATATCTTGTTGCGTGCAACTTCAGTTTGTTACATCAACACATTTTAAACATAGCTATAACCCATTTGTCGCCTTATTGCGACCAAATTTGTTACAAAATATACCGTAAATTCTGCTTTTTCTGTCGCAATAGAGCTACAGTTGTGTTACATATCTAATCTTGCGACTATTTTATTTGTTACATTAGCTCTCTTGCTACAAATTTGTGCTAGCTGGGTTGGCACTGGTTGATGGTGATTAATGGTTTACATTTGTAAATGAACGTCGCTTTAATTTTGCTAGCACTTCCATCAAACGAACCACTGCAAGAACACCAAAAGAGCGTTCGATATGTTATGGTTGGTGATAATGCATTCTGCCTTATTACCTCAATTTGAAGTCATATCCTGGAAATCTATTGAAATCATATTTCAATAAACCACATATCGTTATATTATATATGATTTCCAGACACGCAGAATTATAATTTTGGGATTAATTTGTTGAAATTGTTTGTAGTTTATATTTCGACTGTTGCTGTAGCACATTAGCAATAATAAATATTTTCG
Source organism: Diogma glabrata (assembly GCA_963693315.1). Lineage (NCBI taxonomy): Eukaryota > Metazoa > Arthropoda > Insecta > Diptera > Cylindrotomidae > Diogma > Diogma glabrata. The sequence continues at coordinate 328,536,033 of OY856186.1, read as the reverse complement.
AAAAACAATTTTGTTGTACAAATTTAATAGAAATTAATAACAACTACAAACAAAAAATCTTTATCACAATCACCTGATTCGTCGACTGAAGTTCCTGAGACCAGAAGAATATTTCATTTCTGCGTTCAAGTACACATTTTAAATTTTTTGGTTACAAAAAAGAATTTCCCGAAATGTTTATCATTACTATAAAAAAATCTCCGATTTCGAACAAAACTTGCCCTACGTTAAAAACATACCCTATCAAAATTATCACTGTATTCAAATACAATAATTATTTGAGACATATTTAGTACAAACACAAAAAAGGTTTACTATGATTATCTAGGTTGTTTATAGTTCCTGATATCGGAAGAATATTTTAACTTTTCGTTCAACTTTACTTATACTATTTCAAGCTTTTTTTGGCTACAAACAAAATTTCCAAAAAAAATCATTGCAACAAACACCTACAAACAATTTTCCAGTGACACCTTACCAAAAATTCAATTCAGCATTTTCATTTCAAAGCACCAAAAAATTTTCAGAATCAAAAATCAAATAAACCCAACAAAAATTTACATATTCAAAATAATAATTCAAAAATATATTACAAAACATATACCTATTATCAACACACAATTTAATAAAATACTGAACCTTTAAATTAATTAATACAAAAATCTTCATAACTTAATATTTTAAACGTTGGACGAATCCTGTAGCAATGCTACAAATTTTACAACAAAAGCAATTTGCATCAAAAAATCCTTTGACTTGTGTTAAAAAACCGACAATGTTCCGAACATATCCAAACGCCAACACTAGATGCATATCTTTGAGCGCTTGTAATTCGAGCATCGGCGACACGATGTGTGCAACCATCATGCGTTGAACGTTTGAAGCTGTTCGTTGCATCATAAAGAAGCGGCATAAGTTTTATCCAAAACACACGTATGTAAATTACAACACACCACCAATACAAACGTGTCTGAAAAAGCACCTATTTGTATGCAATTTTGAGAGCTTTGAAAATCCCTTTTTCTAATTTTAATGTTGTCACTATATTATCAGATCCAAAACAAAAGAATCAAATAAATTATCTAATTACAACCGATTTTAAAGTTCTTTTCTTTTTCTTGACTTTTCGTTATTATTGTAATTTGTGCTCTTAACTTTCACATATATAAAAGAAAACTAAAACTATATACGAGTAAGAATATAAATCTTTTACAATTAAAACCATCCTTTTCCCACATTACATCCTTTTTCTTTTTAAAGTCGTTATACTTCACTATCGTCTATCATGATTGTTTTGTGTGACACAAAGTTTTTACAACAACGGAATATGTTAAAATGTTAAATGAATTGATGATGTTTGGGAATGATAAGAACATGGAAGTTATACAACATATGAGGTGTCTTTAAAATAGTTTAAAAATTTGTTTGTTGTTCAAACGTGGTTATAATTAAAATTAGTCAAGATTGATCTATCTGACCTAATTTTAAAAGCATGAAACTATAAAAACCAGAAAAATTGTACGAAGGATAATACGAGGATATGAAGACGATTGAGCCTGACGTTACCACCCTCAACTCGGCAAAACAGAATTCAGAAATGAAAGGAGTAACAGACCCAAAAATAAAATAAAATTTACTTGAACGTAAAACAGGATCAGACTGCCGAATCGGAAAGTGGAACATGAGCACCAAGAGCGCCTCTGATGCAATTGTCACTCTGTATGCTGTAGTGGTCACATTTCTCGATGAGAATTTAGCACTGGCTTCCTTATGGGCGAACGCATACTATAAGTCGTGATGTAATTTATTTCGATCAATAAGAGGACCTGCGCAGCCTATACATGGGTACGCAGGACACACAACAATATTTCTATCATTGTCGTGCATTCAACTAATGAATCCAAGACCGTCAACGAGAAAGATACTTTCTACATAGTACTGAAAGGGGTTATGGAGCGAACGCACCAACACGCGACTTCATTATGGTTCTTGGTGACTTTGATAGGCAAGTTGGTTGGATTTTCAATAGTGATTGTCTGAGTTTGCATTATCAAATAATTTAAGAATTGTCAGCTCTTATTTGGAAACAGCTAGTAAAAGCATGCTTCTTCTCGAACGTTCCAGATGTGCTGTCTCTTATAGGTACATACATTGGGAGTAACTGGTATGTGCCAGTATGTAAGGGTCTGGTAAAATGTATGTAAAATAACGTTTAACTTTTCAAACCCAGACATTCCTAAATTCAATCAGCGAAAACTTTTAGGCATATGTTATAACAAGATGGCTGATAAAAAGATGGCTGAAAGTGAATAAAGCAATTTTTTGTGCTCTGTAATTTTTATTAAAAATAAAATAAAAATCATTAGTTCTGTAATTAAATCATAAATGCAAATTTCAGTTTTGTGTATTGATTAAGTTTATTAATTTTTTTAAATAAACTGTTTTGTTTTGTATAAGTTTTTTGTTATAATTTTTATCGGTGAAAAGTGAGTTTATGTTCTGAAATATACATGATGATAACACCTAAACAAAATTTAAATGACCTTGTTCAAAGTCTAACTAACAAAATTGAAGCGCTTGAACAAAATCTAAATGTTATAAAAAAGGATCTAGAAACGTGTATTAACACAACTAAAAAAGCAATTCCCGATGACATAAAAAACTTAAACACTCATATAGGTGATTTCTTAAAGTTAATGGAAAAATTAGAAGACAAAATTGAGATCAGACTTGATAACATGGAACGTCAACAACGATCCTGTGATTTTATTATTAGCGGTATACCTTTTATTAAAGAAAAAAATGTGTTTGAAGTGTTCAAAGAGGTATCAAAAGCAATCGGTTTCCAATCAGATTTTAATGTTGTAAATAATATATTTTTGATGAAATCTACATCTGCTCGAAATTTGGAATTATCTAAAACGCCAATTCCAATTATGGTTCAATTTTGCAATCAACGTTTGAAATCAATGTTTTTTTCTAAATATCTAAAGAAAAGAAATTTAAATCTTAAGGACATCGGTCTACCATTACAAACGAGGATATATTGCAATGATAGTTTAACACGCAGAAATTATACTATTTTACAAGATGCATTAAAATTAAAAAAATCCGGAGATCGAGATGACATTGAAAAGATATACACAAAATATGGACTTGTATATGCCAAAATTAGAAACACAACAGTTGATGCCGTAATACGATATGTTGGACAGTTAAATATAAAAAAAGTCGAAAATCCAGAAAGTATAATTGTTGTATGTGACGACATATCAATTGAATCACGTGCAAATGAAATCATTAATCAACATACTACAATTGAGGAAAGACGACCGTTAATGCAAACGCACTATGTACCGGACGATAATACACCAATCTCATCACGAGTAAATACTCGTTCTGGTAGTAAAAAATAACAATTTTTTATTTTTATTTTTTAATTTTTTTGCTAGCACAAGTAAAGGAGAATTTATAATTTGTTATGATGAGAGTTAAAAATCAGATGTCATTCAATAATATTTTTTTATTTATTAATAGTTTAATTATTAGATTAAATTTAGTTTTTTATGTTTTTCAAAGCCAATTTCCATGTGCAATATGTTATAAATTTTTCATTTTTTATTTTAGATACGACATTCTGTATAGTTTTCGAATGTGGAATTTTTCGATGTTTTTGATAGATTCAATCAATGATCATGGCTAAGAACCACCAACAACAACAAAATACACCCTCGTTAAATAATGATACTAAACTCAATTTAAATACAATATCAAATGTTGTTCTGGAAGCTTCACTTAATCGCTATAATGGATTGAATATATGTCAAATTAACATAAATGGGATTAAAAACAAAATTGATCAGTTGAAAAGTTTGATTAGTGGTGTTAGGGTTGATATTATATGTGTTGTTGAAACTCGAATTAGGGATCATATATCCGATGCAGTGATTCAAATACCTGGTTTTAAATTGTTTAGGAATGATCGGCATCGTGATAAAGGAGGTGGAATATGTATATATGTAAAGTCGTCAATTGCTTTTACTACAACTTTGGTGGAATGTAAACCAAACTTAGAATCTAAAACTAAAATATCAAAAAATATTATTCGGTTTAGTTTACAAACCTCCTGGTATAGATTGTATAAGTGATCTAGATTCAATACTGTCTAATTATTCTACAATGTTCACTGATATTATTATATGTGGTGATTTTAATTACAATCTTCTGAAGAAAAATAATCAAGTTCGAAAATATGTCAATTTATTAGACAGATTATCTCTTCAAGTTAAAAACACAGAAGAGCCAACCCACTTCCCTGTTCGCGCTGAACCGTCTCTGTTAGATCATGTCATCAGTAATACTGATAAAATACAATTTTTAAATCAAATTTCTGTGGGATTTGCGGACCATGACTTCATATACTTTTCATACAAAACAATTGAAAATTCAGATAATGCAAAAGTTGAATTTAGAAACTACAACAAAATTGATGGCCCGGCTATGTTTGATTACTGCAGCTCCTTACCGTGGTATCAAATTTCAAATACTACAGATGTTGAGGAACAACTCACGATTTTCAATAATTTAGTTTTGGAAGTGTACGAAAACTTTGTTCCCATTTCTCGTTTTAACAAAACCGTCGACGTCCCACCTTGGATGAATTCAGATATTTTTTACAGCTTGAATCTTCGAGATTTTGCATATAAATCCTGGAAAAGGTTACGTACTGAAGAGTCCTTTAGTAGCTATAAAAAATTAAGAAATAATGTAAATAATATGATTAAAAGGGTGAAGGAAAATTATCTTGGTACTCATTTAGATCCTAAACTCCCTCCAAAGGAGTTCTGGAAGAGAATTAATAAGCATGGCCTAGGTAAAAGTATTAAAGATGAAAATATGATTAATTGCGACTTAGATGAGCTAAATGCATATTTCTGTCAGGTTCCTATAATAGATAACGAGGTAACTGTTGAATTAAATGAAGAGTTAGGAACAGTTGACGATACGTTTGCCTTTAGAAATATTGATATTTTGGAACTGAATAATACACTTGTGTCAATTAAATCTGATGCTATAGGATTAGATCTTATACCACTTAAATTTATTGAAATCATATTACCAATAATAGATAAATACTTGCTTTATATTTTTAATCAAGTATTAACATCTAGTGTTTTTCCAAATTGTTGGAAATCTGCTAAAATTGTTCCATTAGAAAAAACAAAAAATCCTAAATCTTTGGCGGATTACCGTCCGATAAGTATACTTCCTGCACTTTCAAAAGTTTGTGAAAGAGTAATTTTAAACCAAATAATTTTTTTTCTAAATAATAATAGTATGCTAAATAAATTTCAATCTGCATACAGACCACACTTTAGCACGGCAACAGCTGTCTTAAACGTTGTAGATGATATAAGGAGGGAGTTAAATGAAGGAAATGCTACAATATTGACATTATTTGACTTCAGCAAGGCATTTGATTGTATCAATCATACACTACTTATTAAAAAGCTTAAAAGATTATTTCGTTTTCATCGTTCAGCTTGCGCTCTTATCATGTGCTATTTATCTAATCGATCACAAATTGTCTACAACGGAACTAAAGTCTCAAATTTGCTATTTAAAGATGCAGGAGTACCACAGGGTTCTGTTTTGGGACCCGTTCTTTTTGCTTTGTATATTAATGATATTTCTGATAAGTTGAAATATTGTAAATATCATCTTTATGCAGATGATTTGCAGATATACTTATCTTGTAAATTCGATGAAATTAGTTTGTGTGCTCAGAAATTAAATGAAGAAATTGATAGAATTTTAGAATGGTCAAGGGAAAATTGCTTAAAATTAAACGGGACTAAAACTCAATGTATGCTTATAACTAATAAACATGTTGATTCATCCTTAGCACCAACAATCAAACTAAATGCTAAAGTCATACCTTTTGTTGAAAAGTAAAAAATCTTGGCGTTATTATAAATAATCGTCTTGAATGGGAAGATCATATAAGTTTGGTTAGTCAAAAAATAAATTTTATGCTTCGTAAATTATGGTCTACCACTAAATTTGCGAAAACAGAACTAAGACTAAAGTTTTTTGATACTTATATAAAACCACATTTTATTTATTGTCTAACTACTCTATATGGTATGCAAGAAAAATGTTTTGAAAAATTACAACTGCTTTTTAACACTTGCATAAGGTATGTTTTCGGTTTGCGTAAATTTGATCATGTATCAATATATTCGAGAGCATTATTGGGATGTACTTTGCGAGAATTTTTTGATTTTCAGGCGTGTCTTTTTATTCAGAATATATTAAACAACAATGAGCCTCAATATCTTGCAAATAAATTGATTAAATTAAGGTCAAGTCGATTAAATAATTTGATGCTACCAAAAAATAAAACAAAAATTTTAAATAAATCAATATTTAACAGAGGAGTATCACTGTGGAATTCTTTGCCGTCTCATGTTAAATTGTCGGGAACATCGGGAAATTTCAAAAAACAATATGAAAGTCATTTTCGGCTTCCCTTTGGGAAGAGAAATTTATATTAAAATTTTGAATGATTTGTAGTGAGTATAAGGAAATTGGTTAATTAATTTTTTATTTATTTCAAATTATATTAAATTTTTATTTTGTTTGAATTATATAATTATTTGTTTTGAATTTATAATTACTCTGTTTCTTAAATCATAATTAAAAGCTTTGATTCTTACTTTTCGTTTATTATAGATGTTAATAGTTAATAGATCTAAGCCACAATTAAAATTTTCATTTGAACTGAGTTAAATATCTCAATAAAATCTAGGATGGAAATACCAATAGACATATGTAAATAAGTTGTACACTTAAATATGTTAATAAAGAATGTTATTATTATTATTATTATTTATTATTATTATTATAACTGGCTGAAACTGAAATAAGATATCAGGAGTCAGGATCATATGCCTCAACATCACACATATCAAAAACATTTTATGAAGAAACAAACTAAGAAACTAACCAACGTCTATTCTACTATTGTGCTCTTCTGCTATTTTGCTATTCTGCTAAATCCTCCTATTCTGAACTTCTGCTATTCTATTATTCTACTATTCCGCTATTCGGCCATTCCCCTTTTCTGCTATTTTGCTACTTTAAAATTTTGCTGTTCTGTTATTCTGCTATTCTGCAATTCTGAAATTCTACAGTTCTGCAATTCTGATATTCTGTTATTCTGCTATTCTACTTTTCTGCTATTATGCTTTTCTGCTATTTTTGTATTTTGTTATTCAGCTATCTTGCTATTCTGCAATTCCGCTAGTTTTGCTTTTTTCCTTTTTTGCTATTCTACTTTTCTTCTATTCTGCTATGCCGCTGTTATGCTAATCTGCTCCTTTGCTATTCTGCTAAAGTGCTATTCTATTAATCTGCTCTTTTGCTATTCTGTGTTTTCGTTATTCTGCTATGCAGCTATTCTGCTATCCTGCTATGGAGCTATTCTACTATTCTACAAATCTGCTATTCTTCTATGCTTCTATTCTGTCATTCTCCTATTTGCAATTCTGACGAGGAATAACAGAATAGCAGAAACGCGGAACAACAGAATAGCAGAATAGAAGAATAACATAATTGCAGATAAGCAGAATACCAGATTATCAAAATACCATAATAACAGAAAAAAACAGAATTGTAGAATAAGATCCGCTATTGAAATTGGTGTGTGATTTTTCACGTTAATTCTATGTCAATAGCAGGCAGGAACAAAGTAGCAACTTCTAATATTTTCACTTTGTTTTTTATGTTTGTTGAGACTCTACAGCAGCGGTCGCAAGTGAAGAGTGCCGAAAGAATTATTTAGGTATTAATCGCTCTTTTTGAATGCCAAATGAACAATGTCTAAATGTTGTGACTAAGTATTTGCATATGCTACGAATAAAGTGCTGGATTCTAGGTGAATGCATTGTGTCAGAATATTTAAACGAAAAAGAATATTGAAAACTCAGTCAATCATATTTGAAAAATGATTTCCTTCATTTACCACCCAAATGAAAAAGTTTTTTATTGGTTTGAAAAATTTGCATCTACTATACTTCTAATCCTTAATTATTATCTTAATAATTGTTTAACTGTAATAAATGTTCCAAAACAGTTATAAATTGATTTGTTAAAAGGCATTGATTATAAGACTGTTAATGCCAAGAGCTGAAACTGTGAATAAATGCCTACACCAGTGTTAATCAACCGTTGGTCCACAGAAAAGCTTAGTGGTCCTCGAGTTATTTTATATTTATTACAATTTTATTTTATTTGAGCGCTTTTTTCACTCCTCAAATGTGAATACTACTTCACAAATTAAAACTGTTCTACGACAGGAAATAAAAATTCTATTTTCATGCAGACTTAATCCTTTGTGAAAATTTTTTTTTCACTAGTGTAAAATTTATTTTATAAAGTTTTTAAATCAAAACGATGAAAAAATAGAATAAGAGTTTTGAATCCAATGTTGTCGATTTCTAATTTAATAATTCATAATAAATATCGTTTATTTATTTACTATCGTTGAAAAAATTGCATTTCCTGCGTGAGATGAGAACATCTTACAACAAATTTTCACTTACGAAAAAACAGCATAATGTACTATATAATTTTAACATCGTTCTTACTCGAAAGAGAGATTTATTTTTTTATTTCACTCCTTTGGAGTCGATTTTATTAATTTCTTTCATTCCATTTGCAGAAAAAGAAAATTAGTACTTTTTCGTCATCCTTTTTATTTATTTTAATAACAATACTTGCAAATTTGGACAAACCATTCAGAAAAATAATCTATTTTTTTTTTAAATTAAATGTGAAGCAGAAGTTTATTGTGCGAGTACATATTTGAAAAAAGAAATTATCTTCCTTCCGGCATGTTCTGCTCACACAATTGTTGTATCACACCCAAGAATATTTATAACACACAACAGGTTTAATATTTTATTTACTTAGTATAATTAATAAATTAATAAATGTTCGTATAAATAAATGTTGTATAAATAAATTAATAAATGTTCACAATATTTATTTTATTTTATTTATTAGATTGAAACATTATCTTTCACATTCGGAACAGGACTGACTTAACTCAATTTCTGCGTATTTAAATATACATAATGACTATTTGTAATTGTATATAATAAGAGTATAATATAATTGTACATGTATAGTATATGAAAGTATGTATATAATATAAATGAATTAACGATGAGTTTATCTTGCTTATTTATGTTGCATGTTGCATGGATATCCAAACTATGTATAGTTTGGGCCATCACAACAGGCAACTACAAATATTTGTTAATGGTTGTTTTTATAACCATAATTGTGTGCGTTATTAGTCTTAATAAAATAAAATAAACAGCTTTTAATTTTATTCTCTTGCGCGATTGCTGCGGAACACAATATTAGTCGATAGCGTGTATTAATCGATAGCGTGTCTGCCTAAGGATTCGAGCCGGGCACTGACGAGGGTAGGTTCGAATCCGATCCGAAACACGAAAAATCTGAATTGGAGTTTTTTTCTGAAAAACTTCAAACCATACCTTTGAATTGAAAAAATTCCAATTACTTCTTTACTTACTTGAGTTTAATTGATCTCAAAAATCTAAAATAAAAAAATTTAAATTCCCTTAATGTAGTCTAATGTTAATACATATAGAAGTACAAATTGACCAAGTGTCAGCCATTGATTTCACATTGATTGGAAACAATCAATAATGACTATACAAACGTGATTTAGGATGTTAATTAGAATAGAAATGTTCCCCATTCTATGAATTCACACAAAGTATTGTCTAGAAATTTAATGCAAAAATCCCATATAATGTAAAAACATTTTCCATAATATGGAGTCTAATGACAGTGGAAAAATTCAACTTAAGTAAAATAAATAAGTGATGAAGAAGTTTCAACTTTGAAATTGTCATCGCCTCAACGGCGTAATCGATAGCGTGTCTGCCTAAGGATTCGAGCCGGGCACTGACGAGGGTAGGTTCGAATCCGATCCGAAACACGAAAAATCTGAATTGGAGTTTTTTTCTGAAAAACTTCAAACCATACCTTTGAATTGAAAAAATTCCAATTACTTCTTTACTTACTTGAGTTTAATTGATCTCAAAAATCTAAAATAAAAACAATATTAGTATTTTATTGGGTCAGTGTGTAATTATGTATTTTATTTTTCGAGCAAAAGTTTACAAATTTGCGAGAGAATAAAATTCATTAAACACGAACCTAATACAAAGTTTCATCCTTCCAACAGAGGAGGATGCATTAATTTAAAATAAATTATTTTAAAACTCATTGGTCCAACAAGTAAAACGAACCAAAATGTATTTTATTTTAATTTTTTTGTTCCCTCAATTCCAAACAATTAAATATATGTTAATTAATTTCGATAGCTATTTAATTGTTTTGTATTATGAAAATGAAATAACCTACAATGAAAGACATCAAATTTTATACTAATAAGAATTGAGAAACCTAAAAATCATAAAAAATCTGCACTTTTTCACAATGAAAATTCAATTCAATTTAACCGTAGTAGCCTTACCCTTTTTCAATATTCGAGAAAGGGACATGCGCATTAGCTTGAACTAATTTATTTTATATAATCAGAGCTTTTGTTGTTGTAAATTATTGATAAAATACAACCAAAAAATTTATTTCAGAGTTCAATACAATTACATAAATTGTTTAATAGCGTTCCACAGCTTTAACGCAACAAAATAAAATAAAATTAACAACTGTTTATTGTATTCTATTAAAACTTATAACGCAGACAATAATGATTCTAAAAAACACAAAACAAGACCTATATATATAGTTGCCGGAAGGATAAAACAATTTATTTGATTGTGAAATCAGAAATTAATTTTTTTGATTGTATTCTATAAATAATTTCAATGCATTTTATAAAAAAATCAATAAAATTACATTTTCACTCTGATTATCTAAACAACAATCAAATCATACTAATGCGCATGTCCCTCTCTCGAACATTTAAAAAGGTAAAGGCTATGATTAAATTGAATTACATTTCCATTGTGGAAAAATACCATTTACTATGCACAGTTAAAAATAAGCTGAATATGTAATGCAAATTGCTAAACATATAGCACCTACTGAAGTATCAATTATAAAAAAATGCAAAGCATGCTTTAAAGTTATATTTAATGCTCTTTGCATTAACAAGTTGTTTTCAAACTTCTAGCGTAGTAATTTGTTTTCAAACTTCTACCATTTCGAAACTTCTACCATTTCATTCACGAAAAGTGCCGATTGCCCTCGATCTTGTAAATTTGCTACCATATTTTTTTTTTAACTGTGGGGATTGGAAATTTGTTTTAGAACAGAAGGGTAAGCTTGTCTGACCAAATGTGTCTGCTATTGTCGAGTCTAACTGACCGTTTGGTATGTTTGGGTTGTCGGACTAGACAATAGCAGAAAATTTTTTGTCGGACTAGGTTACCCTCGTGTTATGAAACAAATTTCCAACACCCATAGTTTCTTTCGGAGCTTGTCGAACGAAAAAGCGGTTGAATAGAGAAAAATGATAGAACAAAAGTTTTCGGACTCGTCAAGGACAGGCGCCTCACGAAGTATAAAATATGTGGCAATCATCACATGAAATTGGCGATGGCCCAAGGACTTTTAGAGCTGTACTAAAATTTGTAGTTTTGCATTAGAACTATTTTTTTGCAGCTTTGCAATTTAATTCTGACTCGCCTTACATAACCCATATAGCAAAGCTTGTATTTAAAATTGTAGTAACTTTTTCAACTGTGTTTTTTGGTTTCTAGTCTAGTAAAATATATTTAATTGTTTGGAATTAAAGGTCCATATAAGACATTCAACTTTCTATTTATGATAACTTTGCAAAATAGTTTTCAACGATCACAGTTTACAATATCATTGCTTAATAATTTACATTTTGTTTAAACTTTTTTACTTGCAATTATTTATCTTCAGTATAAAGCAGTGTACTAATATTTAAAAACACCTGTCTCTGCTTATAAAATATCCAGTCTGCTCTGAAACTTTCCAATGCTTTCCATTGATGAGCCTTCTAATAACCGTATATCTGAGATTTAATCATTGAAGTAGACCGTGCGACACAAGAAAAAGAAATGTGCCACTAACTGGATTATTGGCAACCCAATTTTAGTTTTGTCCTTGCCAAATTGCGTTTCACGATTTCATTTTATTTTTGTCTCTTTTATCCTATCATGAAATATTGGCCTATGTCATATTTTAATATTTAACAGTATGTATTGTTTAGTTATCTATCCTCTAAAAAAAACATAAAAAATGTGTGTTCATCGACGCCTCAGAACGCATGCTGTAGTAAGACTTTGCTTTAAATGGTTTTTATGTGTTGTGAAGCAGTGGCAAATCGTGTTTCTGAAGCTAGGGTAGACATATTCAAAAGTTTTAATAATATAGCAGTAGAAACCAATTGTAGTACATTATGATGAAAGGACGTAAAGCTAAGGTTTTCGGACGTATGTAGAGTTTGCAAATTGAGACGCCAGCTGAGATTTGCACCCACATTATGTCCAAAATGGCTAGAGTCCGTGCATCATATACTATTTTTTACTCGCCGCAAACAAAATATTTAAAAAAAATTGTTTAATCTAAATCAAAATTAAAAATTCATAAATTTTGATATGAAAATATTTTGAACAAGAGTAACCTTTGAACAAAATATTTGTTATTTTTTCAAACAAATCATATTACTATGACAACAAAAAATAATGGAAAATAAATAATTGAAAAGTTGGGTTCATCATTTATTTATTTATTTTTATAATTTTATATTGTTAAATATTTTTCTTAATTCCCCATAAGCAAAAAGTAACAACTATTATATTGATGAAAACTAAAAAAAACTGAAATACATATTATATTTTTTGTAGATCAATTCAAATGATCAATCAAATTCCTATGATTTTTATAGCTGCAAAATTATCAATAACTTTTTCTTTAAAAAACGGCAAAATTATTAATAACCTTTTCTTTAAAAGTTATCAATAACTTTTTCTTTAAAATAGTTAATTTTTGTAGAAAATCTTTCTCAATCGATAATAGTGACAACGCCTCCAGCCTTGTACTTTTCATAGAACTTCTTAGCTCATTTTTAATACGTTTCAAAGTACTGTTAAATCTCTCATACAAGAAACTGTGGCCATTGGAATTTCCAATTCGACCGTAAAAATTATAACCAAAATCAAAAATCCAAACTTTTTCAAATATTCCAAAAATATTGCAATAATTATAACGAAATCAAAAATTCAAACTTTTTCCTTAATATCAAAAACATTACAAAAATTATAACAAAATCAAAGATTGAAACTTTTTTCAAAATTCTAAAAATGTTTCGAAAATTAATCCAAAATCAACGATTAAAATTTTAAAATTTCCAAAATATTTGCAAAAATTATAACATAATCAAAAATTAAAACTTATTTTCCAATTACGTCGGTTATTCATAAGTCATGGAATCTGGAATCGCACAAAAAATTACTCAAGAAAAATTTCCCTAATAATTACAATTTTTGTTACAAAAGTTTTGTTGCCAAATGTTCCTATAAGTTGGGAGGAGTTGAAACTGGAAAGAATCATATTTCATGTCCAATTTCATGTTCAATTACATTTTATGTCATAAAATTAATTTTGTTTTACAAAAAAATTGGTTAAAAAATAAACGAAAATAATTTTTTTGACACACTTAACGCTTTTTAAATCGGTCCAGTGGTTTTCTAGATTTTGTCGACTGTGACCGCCGACCGGAAGACAAACCGACATTTTGCTTTTTTCTTTTTATAGAATGGTTATGACCAGTGTGGGTTAGATTTCCCCTTTTGGCTCGAGATTGTAATGCTTAAATCTTTCAAACCGAAGTAAAAAGGCAAAAAATTCTAGTAGTAATTTCCAAAGGACGGTGATAATTTGAAACTATCGTTCCCGAAAATTTCAAAAGCAACTAAATTGGTAAAAGCCCGCAACTCCAGGCTGAGAGCAACTAGCAACGCCACTTGCTTGGGGAATTTTCAATTGTAATACACAATTGTAATACTCTACATTACACGTCCTCCACAATATCATACAACATAAGGCGATTCACATTGCCTTTTTCCTCTGGTAAAACTCTTATTTTCTTTAATTTACGTGTTAGACTATTGGAAGACAAAATTTTCCTTTTTTTGGTACGTCACAACTTATATAAATGCAAACATAATTTATTTTCTCTTATAATGAACCTCAAGTGTAATTGATCACAATACATTCTGCAGCAGATTAGATTAATACAAATTCTTGCACAGTTTCCATTATCACACATAAATAAAAAGATTCTTCTGTACAACACAATTCTTTTATTTTTTAATATCACTGATTGAATTTATTGTTAGACATTTACAATATCATCTGACAAGGATTTCATTTGAAATCATAATTTACAATTCTTTTACAAAATTTTATTTAAAGATATAAAACAGATACGACCATATAATTCATTTTTTTTTTCTTTGGTTTCTTTTTAATTTTTTTTTTTTTTCATTATTATTAATAGCACAAGAACCAATATTTTACATTTTAATCTTAATTACATTTAATTATTTTACATTTTAATCTTAACATAACTTTTGGTTTCAACATTTCAATTTAAATTTTAAATTGCTACTCAACTGAATACCAAAATATTTTTAGTATTTATAATATTTAAAACAAAGCAAGAAAAGGAGAGTGAATGATCGCATGACTCTTCCGTTTCGTTTTATTTAGCAAAGAGATAAAATAAAACAATTATAATTCGAAATATTTTAGAGAGAATTCAAACATATAAAAAAACTATTATGCCTTTGATGTCTTTTTACAGGAAGTCCGAAGATTATGTATACTGATTGTTTGGTAATTATTACACATGTGAATGGAAATATATAGTTAGTTTCTACTATTAGTTTGTTGTTCTAGAGTTGGTGTAGATTTTCTTATAAAATGCTACCTGTTAAATATCATGTAGTTTGGCGGGCATACCAAAACTTCAGACTTCAGTTTCCGCATTCAGAACAACTTCTATTTCTTGGACTTGGTTTTTACCGAAAGTCTTGGTCCAAAAACTTATGCTTCACGTACCGTTTTGCTAAACCATTCCGTTTTTTGATCCTTCAAGCCAGTGATTTTCACTGCAAAGTTGTGTCGATAATCACATCCTTGCCATGGCTTTTAAGATAAATTTATGGCTTACTTCTCTAGTTAGTTTCTTGATCTGGGAGTGCAGTGATATCAGTTTTAATAGCATCTCAAATATCAGAGAAGGTCAGTTTGTGGACATAGAGTTAAGTTGATGATTTAACAAAATTGACAACAATATTATATGTTTAAAATATATATTTTCCATTTTGATTTTAAAAAGACAAATTTTGGGTGAAATTTAGACGAAAATCCCCACAAAACCTAAAAGATTTGCTTTGCCAAGCGAAATTATTAAGCGTGCTAAGTCTGGAATGTGTGTTACATATTAGAGATCACTAGTCAACAGTCTATGTTCAGTATTCAATTTTAATGAAACCTTGACGAGCGGTGTATGTTTGTATGTTATAGTTCCTTAATTAATTTTTAGCAGAACTGTAGAAGAATAACAAAACAGCAGATAGCTGAATAGAAGAATAGCAGAATAACAGAAAAGTAGAATTGCAGATTATCAGGATAGCAGCATATCAGTATAGCGGCATAACAGAACATCAGAATAGCACAATAGTGGAATAACAGCAAGAATAGCCGAATAATAGAAAAGCAAAATACCGGAAAAGCAGCATAGCAGAAAATCATAATAGCAAAATAGCGGAATAGCAGAATAGTAGAATAGCAGAATAACAGCATAGCAGAATAACAGCATAGCAGAATAGCAGAATATTGTATACATTTTTTTTGTTTATCTATTATGCTCCATATAGGAGCGTTAGCGGGCTAACCAGCTCCAAATATTCACAAGAGTCGTTTGTAAAAGCGGTAAAATTACCTTGGCAGCGAATTATTTTAATGTCGTTCATTACTTCTATATCCCATGGTAGTTGTCGTTTACCTCAACGTCCTTCATAACGTCATAACTTAAGTGTTGTGTTAGTTAATACATATACGGTGATCCAAGGAGAGTATATGTTTATAAAGTATGTCCCAAAGTTTTTACATTTCAACATAACGGCCAGTTCTTGTCGTGACTCTCAACTTACTGGCTTTCTTTTACAACAAAAACTGTTAACAAAGTGAGCATTAATAAAAAAAACCAATTAGACAAAAATCCATAAAAATCAAACTATTAACTTTTATGAAGTCAATAGTTCACTTCAATAGTTCACTTCAGTTCACTTCATATTTTATTTACGCTAAAACATAATCACTAAATCTACGAAATATATCACACGAATACTCACATTTTTATTTACAATTTTTTATACAATCATAAAAATCACTTATCACCGTCAACAATCCCAACAGCCGCTAGTAAAACAAAATTATTTTTCATTGAATAGATTTTTTATTAAATTTTTTTTTAATTTTCATAATTTTTTGCTTCTTTTTCATTGAATTTTTATTGCAACTAAGAATTTTTTTATTTTACGTTTTTTTCTCTTATTTTTATATATTTAAATATTTATTATTTAACATTATGAAATAATTAATTATTCATTTTATAATTAGGTATAATAATAATAGTAATAATATAATAATAATAACTATATATTTGTTTTTATTATTTTAATTTTTTTTGTTTTTAATTTACTATATCTAATTATAATAGTTATTATTTTATGTTTTTAGTTTTATATATTAGATAATATATTTACAGAATGAAATTAATTTATATTAAAATAAGTGTTTTTCTCTTCGATTCATATTATTTTCTCAAAAAAAATAATATTTTTCGTATGATATGTTCACAACAAAAATAATAAATAATTTATAATTCGTTTTTAACTTAGTATTAAATTGTTATTTGACGTGTTCGATTAACTTGTTATTTTATGCAAATGTAAATAAATCAAACAAAACTTTTCGAAACGATCATGCCCTTAAAATTCAATTAACTCTTTTGGTGAATTAATAAAATTAAAGAATATTATTTTTTTAAGTAACGTCATAAATTCATAATATTTATTAAATTAAAATAAGTTTATTAAATTAAAAAAATTATAAAGGAACTGATTAAATAAAACTCTTTAAATGACTCAAAATAATATTTTAAAATTGATTAAAATAATTATTGATTACATTAGATAATTAAAAATTAAAAAACAAAAATGAGACCAAGTAACTAATTTTTTTTTAAATATAGAAATATCACAATTATAAACTATTCGTTTCTTTCTTCATTTATCTATTATTTTTTTTTTTTGTTAAAAGCTAATAATTAAAATAATAAATTTTTTAAATAATGTTATTTACACTTTTACATATAACAACAACAATAATAATAATCAGAATAAAAATTTCTTTAAAAATTAAGAAAAATAATTATTTATATATATGAATTAAGTAAATAAGATCGTCATTATAGGAGATGAAATTGAAAAAGTTAGAGAAAAACAAGATGAAAATTTTATTGTTTTGTTTTCAGTACACTATTTTTTTTACAATAAAATTTAAGATTATTTATTTACACAACTATTAAATATTAGTTAATCAATCACTTTAATATTCACAAAACAAAAAATAATTTATTTATTTATTGATTAAATAATTCCGTTTTATTTTGTAATTTTCACTTAAAAAAGTTGAATTATGATTATTATTATGTTTTTTTTATTTAATTCATACCCTGATTTTCGCTTACAATTTATTTTTTTTTATTTTAAATTAAGAAAAAAAATCACATACAATTTATTGTCCAAAAAGTGTTATTTTAATTTAATTAAAACAGAAATTAAACAAAAACTTTTCCACTTTCATCTTATTTTTTTTTTCGTTTAACTCAAACGCATCAGATGATGAATGTGACATCACGATAAAGATGATGAATGTGACGAAATCGATGAATTTATAGAAATTTGTCATGGACGAGTAACGGAGATTGGGGAAGAGTTTTTATCGTTGTTATGATGATTATGGGAGGGGGATGTTATTTCTGGTCCAGAAGATGCGGTGCTTGAAGCTGATGGTGATATACCAGATGGTGGGGTTGTTGAAGATGAATGTGGTGGTAATGATAACGGTGCTAGTGGATGCGTTAAGGGGTTGCTACCGTGTGGTGGTTTTGTTTTCATTGTAAGAGGATTCATAGCTGCTAATCGATTATGTGCTAGACTTGAACCGAAAAATTGATATGATTCAAGTAAGGCCTGATGATCATGTGGATTTCCTGTTAAATGTGCTGGATTTGGACTATACAAACTTCGATAAAATTCAGGTTTAACGTATGGTGATGGATGAATTGGATATCGTCCAGCTAATGGTGAGATAATTTTACCTGGACCTGAATTATACATCCCACTTTGAGACGGCTGTGTGTCACCTTCTTTGTTTTCTTTCTTTGCCATATCTGCCAATGACCATATTCTAGGTTTATTTACATCATTTGAATTAGTACTAGCACCAGCGGTGTGTTTTGTATCCGGCGATAATCCTGTCATTGGTCTTAAATGGTGCAGGGCAGCGGGATGAAGTAGAGGATGTGGAGGTCGTGGTCGATCACAAATATCAGGTGAGTTCGGTCGAACTTCATGCCAATCATTTTTCAAGTCAAGACTAGAAGGTGGGAGGTGGTGATGATGATGATGATCTAATATATCTAATCGATGATGTGATGGTCGGTCTCCATCCTCACTTGATCCTGTTCCAGAATCTTTAGAATCTGCAAATAAAAAAATTTTGAAAATTATTAAAGTTCAACGGGTTTTCAAAGCTGAAGAGTATACAGAGGGAGGTTCAATAAGCTTCGTAAAATCTATGTTTTGTATTTCTACTGACAAAAAAAAGTCATGAATATCAATTGTTTTAATTAATTTCTGTGACTAAGCTTCATTAAGCCTGTGTTGGAAATTTAAAAAAAATTAAAATTTGTTGTAGATACTTTGCTCGGTAATTAAATTTCGTGAAAAGGAAAATAATACTTTTAAAAATATCGAATTTCCAACGCATCTCACAGACACTAAGTGTTTGCTTGTCGAACAGTGTACTACTGTGGGTTAATCTAAATTATCTTCTAATCCAACTTTTTGAAGGAGAATATGGAGTAATCTATGTAGATGTAACGGAAAAATGCTTGAACGGAACGATATATCCAGCTCCAGTGCTGAGAACGCAGTGTTTTGGCAACCTCTTTGTAGTTTGTTTCTCAGAAAGGTCTACTATATGTCTGCAAGTCAGTAGGTAGCAGTGGAAAATAATAAACTTTCACTTCCACATGCATTAACACAATTTATCAGGCATTTTAGCTTAAAGCGCAAGTATATACTTAAGTACCACTACTACATTTACTATGAATTCTCTCCAAATCAAATAACACAACACTTTGAACTGACCGAGATGTCAATGCCCACCATTTCAACTTGGATGTTGAAATTGTGAGGTTAACAACGAAGTAGAAACTACTCAAGATACACAAAAGATATTCTGTTTTTTAAGACATCTCTCACAGGAAATCATAAGAATGATCTTCACATAGAGCGGGAACGAAGCTCTAATATAACAGCAACTGACCAACTGACAAAATGTTGTAACCCAACTAAACTTTGTTTTATTTAAATTAAAGGTTTATTAATGTTTATTTGTTTAATTCGGACCAAATTATAGCGTGTTTAGTGTAGATATTGTTGGATATTAATATAGTCTGAAAAATTTACTCTAAAATTTTGACAACTTGGCACTTAAGATCTAACTTAGTTTTGAATATTTCAGTACCCGTAAAAATTTTATACCAAGCAACAAAAACTAAACTCTCCGTGCGTTCAATTAAGAACACTAAGACTCCAGAGTATCTCGGTTAATAAAACTAGTCAAGAGAAAAATGCTGACGCTGGCTGACAAGTAGATTTGTATGATTTACAATAATCACTCTTCTTGCAAGATGTGTAGGTTGGATACTATCAACCGTGGTAACAAATGACGAAAACATGTATTTCATCATGGCAAGTAATTTTCTCGAAATAATTTTAGACCGTAAAAAGGATCACAGAGATCATCTAAAATCTAAATCTCAATTTGGAAGTTTTTGCTCACCGGTAGTATGTTTTAAAATTTCAACAAACAAAAATAATGAAAAATATGCATTTAGTTCAATCAAAGACTCAAGAAGTCGGTAAACTAAGGCGCTTCTTAAATGCTAAATGTTTAAAATCCAAACTTAGTTTTTAATTTAGACAAATGTTGATACATCTGTGGTTTTCTTTACTAACTTTACAAGTTTTCAAAAAAATGTAAGACTTTCGCTGCTGCCGATACGCTTATATATAAACTCAACGATGTACTATTGATTAGCATCGACATAAGTTGCTGTCATAATTTCAACGAAGTTTGGATTTGTGGTTGAATTGGCAAAAAACTGACTTTGAGAGCCAAATACGCTTGAATGCTAAAATCCAGTACAAACAGAGCGTTTATTTATGGCCATTCGACGATTCGCTTCGTTCATTTTCCATTCACTTTCGCATTACTCATATAAAAACTATCATGCTGTTAATATCCTACTTCCGTAGCTGAAGATAATATTTATAAGACTGCAGTAACCAGGGCTCGTATACTCGGGTATCGAATACTCGAAGAAGATGAAGATGAAGACGCTGAAGAAGGAGAAGATAACAACAACTTTTACGATAACGGAAACATATTATTTGAAAAGATGCAATAGCAGAATCTTGAGTTATTTTTTCGTGTACTAAAGCATTAAACCAGCATTCGATGAGACAAATTTGAAATTACTAAGTTTATTTTTAAAAAATCGCCAGTTAGAACGAACATTTTATCAAAACATGTAAAGGTCTAAAGTCTAAAATGAGTTACAGCATAGTCTTGCGTCATATATACGTAAAACTAAAGAACAAAAGAAATTTTAAACGTTGAGCTTCGATTTATGAATTAAGGAGACAAATGGTAAGCGAAACCAGATGTTGGATAATTTGTACGATTTACTGTTCGCTATAAATCCGAACGGGTGTTTTCAGTAGTCGACCATATTAGCAATTATTTAACTCCTTCCATACCTAATGGATTAATATTTTGAAAATAATATTTTCTAAAGACAAAGTTATATTGAATGTTATATTATTATAAAAATTCTTTTATATTTGAAATTGAATTAATTTATTTTTGTTTAACTTATTTTATTAAGGTAAGTTGATTAAATATGTACAAATGCCCTGTTAAAAATTTGTTTGGTTTTAATTACTCATATACCTGGGTAAACTGTGGTTTTTATTAAAATAACTACTCTATACCCGGGTACTTAAAGTTCAAATATTATACGAGCCCTAACAGAAACCACTCCAGCTGGAATTTTTGGATCATGACAACGCCATACAGTTTACGAAACGCATCTTTTAGCGTTTTCTATGCGAAATGGTTAACAAATGTTTTTAGATTTCATTTTCGAATCTTTGACGATAGCAAATTGATCGAAATTCTCAGAATAAATCCAATACCCTAGTGTGTCATTAAGTCAACCTCATTCAATTTTCTTAGGTGCTTATGCTTAAAGGATGTCATTTGGTTACCTAAAAGCAAGTAACAATTATTACTAAGTTTTCCCATTTTCCACTTCTCAAGATGATCTACGCCCCAGAAGTAGAAAAATGCAATCTCCGTTATCTTTTTAATAAAATAACAGCTGTCGCCGGCTTCACTGCTTCAGGTTTTCTCATAATAATCGGTATCGAAACAAGCCCAAAGCCAACATAAAAAACATGGCACTGTGCAATATCCGTCCTAAAATTAGTGATAATATTAGTGATTATATATAAGACTGGATAGAGACAAGCACATAGGTGATGGCCTTGCCTTTATCATGAATAAAAGTGTTATCTACTGAACAACCACTCTACGAGTAGCAACGTATAAACATCTGGAACAACATCATACGGAGATAACACTATAGTCAATATATATTCATACCACCAGTAAGCTGTAATACAAGTTACGAACCATGGTTGCAAATTTTTGCAAATATTGACTTTTTATTTAATAATGATGGCTGTTTTATACTCGGATATGTGAACGCGAGGCGAAAATACTACTGATCAAATTGATGACTCAAACTGTGGAGTCCTCAATGAACCGCTACCGACTAGGGTATTCATCCTCAGATGTTTCCCTTGTCAGCCATGCCGATAACAGAACGGAGTACTGAACATGCACTATAGGATCAGATCAAGTGCCGAGCATCAAATCATGTCAGATCATGTGCCGATCGAGAAGAAAACACACATTATTTTAAAAAAGCTGAATGGGTTTATTGTAGCAAATTTACTGAAAATGAATTCAGAAATCTTTTTTTGCCGCTTGACGCTCTCTCCCTCTCTCTTGGGAGAAAAAGTTCGGAGATATTTTTAAGAAAGCGCGTTACATCTCTGCTGATAGAATACATTATATTAAACCAAGTTTTCCACCAGCGGCATCTGCTATTACCAACTTAGAGATAACATCTGTAAAACAGATCCAGCTGACTGCAGAAGCCTGGACCTAAACCAGCAAATAAAGAAGTTCGTCATAGAACATAAGAGGAACAAGTGGAGAGAACTAGTGAGTAAATCAAGCTTCGAATAAAGTAAAAGCCTAGGGAAAGGCATAAAGGGATTAACCCATCCTCAAAAACCTGAAAATAGCTGCATGATCTCCTTCAATTATATTCCTATAGAAAATTCTAGGAAGTGCGCCTCAAAATTTGATACACAGTTGACAGAAAATCTAGGTAAGCACGAGAATCTGTCTATATCAGTTTTAGGACACTTCCGAAAACCTAAAATGATAGCACTGAGAATATTATTTTTACAAATGTTGAAGCTAAGACAATTAGAAAAATCAAGCCACCAAAAGCAATTGGACCTGATGGCATATCAGCTATCATGTTTAAACACATTGGAGTGTAGTTCACTCCAAGGGAGTGAACTACCTTACAACAACACTCAATACATCGCTAAATACTCTCCAGATACCGAATGTTTAGAAAACAGCTAAAAGTAGTCCCATTCTAAAACCCGGAAAACCCGAGAAAGAAGGAAAGTCAAACAGGTCGATCTCCATCCTCTCATTTATCGCAAAACTGATTAAAGTCCTTCTGCTAACCTGCACTGAAACAGAAAGTTCATACATCACCACCACTTTTGTACCAACCGAATGTTTTTTGTCACAATAACCTCAAATTTGGTTGTTATTTTTTCAAATTTGGTTTTTGAAGACAAGACAACCGAAGTTTAGGTTATTGTGATGGAAAATCTTCGGTTGGCACAAAAGAGGTTGTATGGCGACCGATTTTTTTCTTTCAGTGTGGATATCAAGCTCCTGCATCCAAGCTCCACACCAACATGGCTTCCGAAAAGCACTAAAAGCACAACTAAAGTCCTCCACAAAATTCAAAATCAAATCACCGCTGGTCTGAACCAAAAAAAAATGTGCAAGAACAATATTAAACGCATTTGATTTATCAGAAGCGCTTGACACAGAATCGCATGCCGCACTACTAAACGTCATCCTTAAAATCAAAAATGAAAGTATGTGCTAAGAAAACGTGTACACAAGGTTGAGTTCTCTCACCTTCACTTTTTAACAACCTAGCAGTCTACCTACTCCACCAGAAGGTGAAACCATCATATCATATGTAGACGATTGAACGGTCCTTGCTACAGGAAGCTATAAAGAACAACTCACCAACAAGCTGAACTCCCTTAATAAATGTTTTTGAAGTTAAAAGCTAATAATATCGTCAGAAAAATAAACTACTACACTTTACATTACTGGGACGAAGGAGGTGAATACAAAAAAAGTTGGACAAGTGCGAATATAACTCGCTCGCCGAGGGTTCCGTGTATATAAAATTTGGACTTTAAAAATATTCTCCGTATGAAGATCAAAAATAATTTTTTTTCGAAATTTCTTCTCCTCTCTTATAAAGAACATTTTTTAAGCAAAATTCCTACAATCAGTAATTTTTTTAAATGCTTCCTTCTGTATTGTTCGTAGATAAGGAGGGAGGGGGGGGGGGGGGGGGGGGGGGAACAAAATAAAATTTCACGTTTTTGCAAATTGACTAATGGCGTTCTTTTTTACACTTATCTGGGACTAATTGACTTTTTTTCCCTGACTTCTCTGAAGAAAGACTTATCTGGGAATAATTGCAGAGATTTCAAAATGCTTATTTGTTTGAAAAGAAAATGATTAAAAAATAATTTTTACCTAATAAATCTTTGCCATCATTACTTTTTTGGTCATCATCATCTATTGTAGCATCATCATCATCAACCCGATTTCTTGGTTCCCATGTCATTTTATTTTCTTTTTTCAGTCTTCTACGTGCATTTGCAAACCATGTTGATACCTGTGTTAATGTCATTTTTGTAATTACAGCTAACATAATTTTCTCCCCTTTCGTTGGATATGGATTCTTTTTATGTTCATTCAACCACGCTTTTAACATACTAGTCGTTTCTCGCGTTGCATTTTTCCTTCTAGCTCCATTCAATTCCATTCCATAACTGTAAATAAAATAAAAGGGAAGAATATTAACTAAAACAATATTTTTTATCTTCATTCAAACAATATCAATTAGTGGTTTGGCAAAAAATCCACAAACCGTTGGTCAAGTTTTTAGAATATTAAACTGTAAATTTCTTTCTAACAAAAAAAATATTATTTTTTACAAAACAACTTGGTTAAGGGTTTTTGTGGATAAAATCCAATGAACTTAATAAATGGGCAATATAAAACACCGGGTGAACAGTAAATGAAAAAAAAAATCTTGTTTTGGTTTGCCACTAGAACAGGTTATTCATTTTATTGTATGAAAAATGATATTTATTTTATGATATGAAAAGACAAATAATTTAATGTAGGAAAATAAATTATTGTCGTAATGGTATACGAACATGTTGACATATTTCGTAATTGACAACCAAAAATGTTTCAATTTCAATTAGAAGTTGAAACTAATATTCTAATATATAGTGATTGAAGTATGTACATATATGTATATAATTGAATAGCCAACAACAAACGTTGTCTATTTTACGTGTCAAAAATTTTAAAATAATGGAAATTAACGCGAATTTTCGTCACAAGTCCAGATTAGATGTGCAATTATAATGAAAATTGACGTTTAAAGCAGTTTTTTTTATTTTGTTGGACACAAATTAGAAAGTAAGAGAAGAAAATTGGGAAAGAGTTTAAGTGCTTTTGAATGCGTTTAATTTCCCTGTGCAATTATTGTTGTCATTTTATTATAAGTTTTAACCAGAATTGAAAAGTTGAATAAATAAATTTATTTTCTGAACTTGCAGAATTAAAATTAAATTTACCTATTTACAGGTGTCATATAGCATAAAATATTGTCAACACAATAAATATCTGTTACCTTTATACATACTTTTTACAGACAAAATTGCATGTTTATTTTTATGTCATTCCATTCTAATAAATCTTAAACGCAGATGCTTAACGGACTTCTTGTTAATTTGTTTTCGAATGTGTACTTTGTCACAAATATATTTCTTTTATTTCATATAATTAATTACAAATTAATTTATTTTCTGTGTTATAACGCAAAAACAAAAATAAAAAAATCGAAAAAGGTAATCGAACAAATGTTTTTATTTTTATTATAGTTTCGATTTTTTGTACACATTTTTGGGCATCAAATAACATAATAAATTTTGTTCAACCAAAATTAAAAAAACGAATTGTACAGTACTTTGATCTCAATTAAAAAAACATTGTATTCAATTAAAAAAATTAAGTTTATAAATTTTTTGGAATCATACAAATACTTAAATTATAATCAACAAAAGAATATGCGATCAAGAATTTTAATTAGATTACAAAAACTTAAATTGTTGCGTATTGTAGCTGTCCACGATCAAATTAAATTTTGAGGACAATATCATTTAGTTAGAGAGTAAATGTTATTTTCAAAAGCTGATCATCAAGAGAGAAAACATATGTCAGCACATCTAAACTTTAATAAAAAAACTATTGTTGAAATTTTTTTTATGATTTAAAAAACAACAAAATATTTTGTTTTGTTTGTTTCTTTGAAATCCATCGACTTCCGCAAAAAAAAAAATTTTTGTCGCTGAACGTAATGTTTTGAATGTTAATGATTTGTTAACTATTTCTTTTATTTATTAACTTACGATTATTTCAGTATTGTTAAAGCAATTAAATTTTAAATTAAATATTAAAATTGAATTCCGATTTACAGAGGTCATTTTATAGTGATTTTAATTGTTGTAGTTACAGGTGTTATTATTGGTGATTGTTGATTTTTAAATATATTCTAACAAGGTTATTTATGATAAGCTTAATTTGGAGTTGGAAATAAAATAAACGGTTTTGATTTTGATTCCAGACGTTAAGTTTACATATAAAATAAATTTATTTAAATCGACCTCAACCGAAATTTAAAATAAAATGCATGTCCTCCGATCGTCAAATTTAAACATCAAAAGAAATATTACTAATTTTTATCAATAAATTAAATCAATAAATGTAATTCCAATTCAGTTAACAAAAAAAAAAATAAATAATAATAAAAACAATAAAAAGTGTAATATACGCTTATTATTTTATGTAGTTCTTGGAATAACGAACGATAGCGAACCATCAAAAACAATATTGTCGGCAACATTTTCTTTTGAATTTGAAATGAAACATGACAATACACAGCAGAACAAACAATTACGTTTTTTTGCTTTGCTTCCATAAAAAATTAAAATGTAAACCTTCCATTTTTTTAAAGACGTTCATGAATTACATATTGAAGTTTTTTTGCACTCGTGGTGTATTGTAATAAATTAATTGACAGACCCAAATAAAAAATTGAAAAAAAATTCAATTTTAATTAAACAAAGGAGCATTACGGCTACAACTAATTGAAAATCGAAACGATCGTACTTATAAATAATAATGAATATTAATTCATAAAAAATGAATGAACAACCATAAATTGGAAAAATACCAACACTTGTAGACCGAAGTTCTATACCCAAACTTACACTCAAATGATGTTTTGTTCGAAAATATCAGAGTTTTTAATATTTTTAATATAGTTCTTACTCGTAAAAGTAAAATTTTAATTTTTTTGATTTCACTCCTTTGGAGTCAATTTCATTTTTATTTTCTTTCACTTAATTTTTACTTGCAGAAGTATAACATTAGTACTTTTTCGTCATCCTTTTTATTTATTTGTTTTAACAATACTTGCATCAACCGATCACCATGACTAATTTTTAACGTGCATACACATCTGTCAAATCTGTCAATTCCCATAGTCGTGCGTAACTTTTTCATTTAATTCAAAATTGTACAATTATTGAAAGTTTTAATAAATTTACAAGAAAAAAAACCTACCACAAAAATATAGTAGTTTCAGGAGGGGTATTGCGTTTTCGTTCATAAAATTTACAGAAAAGTAACATTATGGATGATTTTATAACCCAACACAGCTCTTTGAAAATTTTCATAAATACATAACTTAAATATTTTTTCATGCCGTTAGAAAATTTAGCTTTTCCGTTATAAAATATTTGAATTAAATAATCACTCAATAAATTACTTTCGTAGTTATTGTCACTCATTTTATAAAAATTAGAACAACTATGAAGAAAACATTTAATAATTTTTGGCATTTTAAATTTGAAATTATTTTGAATTTAATGTGATAAACATTGAAAAACCAATTAAAATAAAGGATTTGCTATCTAGATTATTTTCGTCACTCTTCATACGTAGATACGTATTTGTATTTACGTTCTCTCTATATACATATACTATAATTGCATAGTTGAACCAAACATTCAGAAAAATAATTTATTTTTTACGTAGGAAAGGATCAAATTTGAAGCAAAAATTAAATGTGTGAGTATTTGAAAGAAAATATTTATTGCGTATCGGAAGTATAAGAACGATAATTTTTATTAAAAGTTACTTGTGCACTGCAAAATATTATAATATTATGATGACTTAATCTTGACCAACATATTATATATTATTTCTTTGTTCAATTAAATAATTTAAAAAAAACTAATCCGCCGCTTATTATTACCGCAATTATGATTATGATTAACATATGTAGTATTTCTTTGTTTTAGTAATCAACAATTTTTGCAAAGCCAAACCGCGGCTAATCAATACATTATTTCTTATATGGGCTTACAAAAGAAACGCGTTATGTAAATGCGGTTTAACAAAGAGACCCTCGAATTCGGTATGTCTGCTTGGTTGAGTATATCAATTTTAAATTACAATTTTAAGAAAAAAACTCCTTTTAAATAATCTAATATTGTTTCCAATAACAAAATATAAGTTTATTTTATTCAGGCTTGCATTTTGGTGCTTTTCAATTAATGACCGTCAAACAAACTATATTCGTTTATATATTCATTTCCATTTTTTGGCTAACTTTCTTTTACACTTTTTATGATGTATTGTAATACACAAATATGATGAATAACTATGAGTTGTTTTTCAATTACCTAGAACCCCAAACACAAAAAAGTTCAAAATTTAATTTTTCAAGTTTTAATTGAAATATTGACAATAGAATGTTTATTAAATTCATCCTTTGAGTGTGTAGAAACCCTCTAACTCACATCATTAATTCTTCGAATTGAGCCTAAAATTTAAATTTTGAAGGATAAAAATCAAAAGGGATGGGCTAAGAATGGCCTCGGATTAGGCTTAAGAATTATGAAATCAATCATGAAACGATTGGGTTAATATACGTATATTAAGTTAAGTGTCAAAATAACCAAATGATTTTATTGACTAATTATTTACTGTTATTATTACTTTGTTAATTAAGAATAAAGCGACATTTGTTGTCGTATGTAGTGGTGTGAACTTATTTTCTACAAACAAAATATTTTCACAACTCTGTAACATTGGTTCGATGATACACAGTTTATTTCATT
Organism: Diogma glabrata; assembly: GCA_963693315.1. Lineage (NCBI taxonomy): Eukaryota > Metazoa > Arthropoda > Insecta > Diptera > Cylindrotomidae > Diogma > Diogma glabrata. The sequence goes on along the minus strand of OY856186.1, from coordinate 328,506,895 downwards.
GTCAGCATTAATGTTTTGAAAAACCCACAATATGATTGTACTAATTTTTGAAATCATATAAGGCTCAAGAAACGAAATTACGAGGTATTAAATTCTTAATTGCGCCACAGTCGGGTTAAACTGCGAAATATCTTGAATTTGTTCAATATCAATTAATGATTAGGTATCACTCATTTTATAACAGAGTTTAGCCTGCCTTGCCTGTCCATGGCTTTCGCTTGCCGAAATTAAAAGTTTACTCGAAAATATCGATTTAAGAAAAATCAATAAAACCGATATATCGCTAAATCGATAAATATCGATAGATAAACCAATATCGATATATTGGTGGTAAATATTGACATATCGATACCTACCGGTATATTTTTCGATGCAATTGTTATTGATATTTGATAAATCAACTATATCCGTATGTTTTTGAATCGATATTTTTTTAACTTTTTTAATATCGCACAGTCCTTGTAACAGTAACAAAATACCTATAATATTTGAATAATTTTAAATTACAATTTTAAATTTTTAGGTCAGAGACTCTGCAGGCTTATATAATTCTTTTACCTGAAAAGTAGAAAATTTTCCCTTTATGGGCGAATATAAGATATTTGAAGAGAAAATTGAATCCTGTTTCTACATTTTTCAAAGCAGAAGTGTCATTTAGAAGCAGAAGAATTCACAACTCCTGAAGATTTAAAAATTGTAATTCAACATCTATCAATAATTTAGCATTTATTTTGTTCCTGCTACTATGGCTGGGCGATATTATAAAAGTTATAAAAAATGTCAAAATAAAAAAATTTGACTGATATATCTGTAATTATCGATAAATCAATAAGCATCGCGATATCAATAAGTATCGATATATCTATACTTATCGATAAATATGAATCGAGGTATGAATCGATATTTATCATTCCGATATCGTTTTTCGATAACTATCGATATTTTTTAACCCATCACTAAGCATGATTAATTACGCTACTGTCACTTAGCCTTTCTCTAACTTATAAAACTGAATTTGTTACTTGACCACAAATTGTGCAAAAAGTGTTCCACTTGTTGGTTCCTAATATTAAGAAATATTCCGTCTAATCTTATTTGTTTTTGGTCTTGCGTTGTTTTGCATTTTAATTTCTACAATTTAATCGGTACATAAAGTTCTATTTACCGTCCGAACTATCGTTTTACGATTCAAAGAAATTTGAATTTAGTTAAAATATGATTTAAGTGAATTAAGCATGAATTGGCATAGCATTATAGTGACTTCTTTTCTACCTGTTCGGTACAAGTTCCAACACAGAATTAACAAAATTTGTATTCTTTTGTAAAAAAAGCAATACAGAAAAAATAAATTCGGATAATTCGGAGTCGGAACTTGTACCGAACAAGTAGAAAAGAATTCACTATTAGTAATATATTTTAGTACAGATCTTACTATGAAGATGGCGTGCTTAGTATATAGATATAAGTTATAAATATTTCGAAGTGTAACATTTAGTTTTTTTAGTGCAACAAATATTTTTGCAGGATAAATCTAAAAAGCGAAGAATATTGCGAAGAATAAAAAATATATTTTAGACGTGTATGTATACATTTTTTAATTATTTTATTTTAGTACGAAATTAAATATTCTTTGTGCATGTGTTACAAAAAAGGAATTATTCATTAATATTAATATATAAAATTAGGTATAATTATTAATAAAAAAAATTTTTATTGCATATAAATAAAATGATGAGTTCTATTTTAATCCAAATAATAAACAAATAAAATTTGAAAAAATCAAATGAACGTATCTGGATTGATAAATAACAAAAAAGTACAAACTTAGCAATAAATTAAATGTATAACAAAAAAGTCCAAACGGCAGGTATATCCGCTAGAAATAGGTAGATTTCGGGATCAGACAGTTATGTGTGCAATTAGAATCGGATTTATCAGATTACTTTATAAAAAATACTAATTAAAAACAGAAGTATTAAACTAACTTTAAAAATAAACATTATTTTATACAGTTTTTGGGCTCTAGGCACTTAACCTGTACCCCGATATGGCCAATTGTCAAACATATTCAGGAGACTGTTTGCCGCAACATACGCAGAAAATATTTTTAGCGTAAGTGAAAAAATGCGACCGTGAAAGTGCCGCTAAATGCCGTTGTACTACACACAGTTTATTGCAGATAGCTAAAGAACCTTTTATTGCAGATGTCTGGCTTTTTAAAAAATGATAGAAATATGTTCAAATAATTGATATTTATAAATTTTGTTTACATATTTTGCCCCAAACGGCCGTAATAACGCTTTGTTTTTGACAGTTTTAAGGCTCTAGACTCTTAACCTGTACCCGGATATAGCCAGTTGTCAAACTTATCCAAGAAATTGTTTGCCGCAACCCGCTCAGAAAAAATTTTTGATCTAGGTCGAAAAATGCGACCGTGAGAGTGCCGCTAAATTCCGTTATACCTCATATCGTTATATATATATATATATATATATATATATATATATATATATATATATATATATATATATATATATATATATATATATATATATATATATATATATATATATATATATATATATATATATATATATATATATATATATATATATATATATATATATATATATATATATATATATATATATATATATATATATATATATATATATATATATATATATATATATATATATATATATATATATATATATATATATATATATATATATATATATATATATATATATATATGGGTAGTTCTACAAACATAGGAATTTTGGACGGCTCTGCTTATTTCGTATATTAATATGAAAAAAAAAAATTTGTTTTCACATGAAATTTGTAAACCTTAACTATGTCTAGCTGGTCACCCAAAATAAACCCGTTTCGAAATATACGCCTTAGAAAAAAAATTATTCAAAACGTCAAATTATCAGTCCCCTGGCGTGTCCCACCTTGAAATTCAAAGCTGGTAAACTAAATAATCAATGATTCTAAGTGTGTAGAGACAAATTTACTCTGTAGCAATAATTTTGAATAATGGTGCTTTAATAATGTGTAAATAATCATAACATAACTCTATATATTATATTAGATATATCCTATTAAAGTTTGTCCCACCAATTTGTTATTATTCTCCTGCCCAATCAAAACACATTGAAAATATTGGAAATTCATATTTCTATCAAGTTATCGCTCGTCACAGGAATTAATTAAAGTTCAATAAATATAATATTGCAAGTGTTTTACTTAGTCCGAGGTTTTATCATTCAAAACAGTCATCATTAGTAGCAAGATCGTGTGTTGTCCAGTCAAATTATCAGTCCCCTGGCAAGCATTTTCGTAAAAAGTATTTTAATTACAGGTAATTTTGTAATTTTATACGTCGTGAATATGAATTGCCTTGGTATGGAATCCGTTTATTTTTTTGTTTTAGACGTAATTTTGTCATTTTTAAGCGAAATACTGATAAATTATCAGTCCCCTGTTCTCAGTCCCCTGGAAGATTTAAATGCGGGCAGACTTAGTTAAATGTTTATTTCGTATTTTGAGATAATATTGAGACAATTTTAAGTTAATTTAGGATTAAGAAGGATATTTTTTAATTTTGACTCTTGTATTTTTGAGTTTTTTTTTTTTTTTTTGTTTTTTTTTTTATTTTTTTTTTTTTTTTTTTTTTTTTTTGACTGGCCACATTCAGAAACGTTGAAACGTTTTATTTGAGGAAAAAAATACAGCTTTAAAATTATCAAACAAAATATTGAACAAGTCTCAACATTTATTGTTCAGTAATATTAAAGATAAAATTCCTTCTTTTAAGAAATCAAATCTTATTTATAAAATTCTTTGTTCTTGTGGTAAAATTTATATTGGACAAACTAGTCAAAGACTTCAAGATAGAATTTCACAACATAAAAGCACTGTGAAATTAAAACATGGTACCACTGCACTTGCACAACATTCTATTGAACATGGTCACACTTGGGATTTGGATAAGACAACAATTTTAGATGAAGAAAATGATGTTAAAATTAGGGAGTTTATGGAATCTGTTCATATTCATCTAAACAGAAAAAATTCTGTTAACTTCAAAAAAGATACCGACAATTTAAAAAAACCTTACTTACATTTACTTAATACTATAAATTTTAAAAGAGGCTGTTTTTGATTTTATTACTTTTTCATTATATTAATATTTTCATCTAGATTGCTAAGAATCTATGTATATAATTTTTCAATCAACTTTTCTTTAATTTTTTGACTTGACATTTTTAACTTTGTTTTCCTAAAATTCTTTCTTTTTTCAATGTAAGTTTATTAAATTTATCTTGTTATTTTTTGAATATTTTATATCTGTTTTATGGCTATATTATTACTTCTTTATAGATTAACTTGAAAATGCCTTTGTGGCGAAATATTGTTAGTTAAAATAAAGAATTTAAAACAATTTTATAATTATTTCAATATTTATTATACCAAGAGTGGCTGAAAAAAGGTGCAAGTGATACATTTAAATTTATATATATATATATATATATATATATATATATATATATATATATATATATATATATATATATATATATATATATATATATATATAATTTTTTTTTTTTTGTTTTTCCGTCTCCGCTTTACATATATAGTCGTTTGGCATCAAAATTTTTCCGAAATTCCGAGATGACGGTCATTGCAATAGGTAGATTTTTATATGAAATCTACCTAAAATTTGGAAATAGAATCGTTGGTAATGTACTATAAGCGTACCCTATTTGGTTGACTATGACCATAGACCATGCAAAATATAAGAGAGAAGCTGAAAAATCAACACATTTGATCAAATTGATATTGATACGTTTAATTTATATTCAAAACCAAGCTAATAGTTCTTGGGCCCAAGCCGATTTCATGTGATGATTACCACATATTTTATACTTCGTGAGGCGCCTGTCCTTGATGAGTTCGAACACTTTTGTTCTGCTCTATTCGGCCGCTTTTTCGTTCGGCAAGCTCCAAAAAATGCCAATTTTGAAATTGGAAATTTGTTTTAGAACACGAGTGTAACCTTATCTAACAAAAATTTGTCTGTTATTGTGGAGTTCGACAGCCTAAACAAACTAAAATATGTCAACTGTCAGACTCGACAATAGCAGATACATTTTGTCGTGTTCTAAAACAAATTTCCTTAAAGTTAAAAAAAAAATTGTGGTGTCAAATTTACAAGATCACAGACAATTGGCGTTATTCGGAGCTTGCCGAACGAAATTAGCGGCTGAATCGAGAAAAATTACAGACAAAAGTTTTCGGGCTCGTCAAGGACAGGCGCCTCACGAAGTATAAAATATATGGTAATCATCACATAAAATCAGTGTAGGTCCAGGGACTATAATCAAAGAATTCTGATAAGCGGGCTCATAATTTATTCCGAAGAAATTTGAAGCTTCGTCAAGCTAGCCTTTAAGAGCCTTAAAACGCGCAGTAACGCTCACTTTGTAGCTTTTAATGACAATGACAATGCAAATACTTTTAACCACCATTACAGCTTTCTGTTTCCTTAGTAATTATAAAGCAATAAAATTCATATTTATAACACAACCTAAAGTCTACTAAGAAGCAAATCTACGTTCAAAACATATTTCTCACAGTGAAGAGCTAAGCAAATAATACTGAAATAAACTAAGAAAATAGAATTCGCGTAAGGAGGTTTATAAGCCTTTGGGACGAATCTATGACAACATAAGCAACTTCTTCAGCTCGACTTATATGATGTTTTTTGCGTTGCTCTTTAGAACATCAAATATTGACGAAGAAAATGTTGATCCATAACTTTAAACGTAACCACGAACTCTTATGACAAACAAACAAAAACAAAATAGTTTAAAATAAAAGAAATAAATAAAATAAAACATAATGTTGAATTCGAATCCAGACTCAGCAGTACCACTGATGGAAATGCATTTGAGGTATTAATATAGGCGCGTTCCATTGAAGATCAAACTTGATCAAATTTACTTTTATCCAAAAAACTCTTCCTCGAACAACTTGGGTTAATATTTAATTTTTTTAAGTTTTTGGTGTTCTATTGGTGATCTACTCAAAAGCTGGTTTAAGCATCTAATCTGTTTCAAAGGTATACGTATGTAGCATTTTTGTTACAAGCCAAATATAAACCGAAAAAATGAATCAAAATTAATACAAAAATCATTCAAATTTGTAGGCAATTGGATTTTTATGGATATAACTGCGAGTTCTGATTGGAAAATCTCTTATAAATAATGCTGCTGGAAAAAGACCGGAAGGAAGATCGATTCGACAAATCGGCTACTGAATTCTCATCCTTAAACTAACAAAAAAGTCAGAAAAGTGTGAATAAAATTCGCTCGCCAAGGGTTCCGCTATTGTTAAAGAACACAATATCAAAAATAATTGACAAAAAGTTGTGTTGTAAAGTCTTTATATTGCCAGACCATAGACGCATAACAAAATAAATGTTTAATAGTAAATGTCAATAGTAAATTACAATCACATATATACATTGATCAAAAATCACACCAAAAATGTTGCTTTAGGTTTAATCTTATGACTTATCCATAGCTGTTTATGGTAACTCAAGAAAGACTCAATTACACAAGCTTGTAAATGGTTAAAATTTGATTTTTTTATCGGTCAATCAAATGTCGAAATTAAGAGGGTGGAGATTCCACATACTAAAAATATTTTTTTTACAATAACACAATAACTGTGCATTGCATATTTCTAAAGAAAATTGTAATGTTTCTTAAATTAAATGCTCCTTCATGAGTGCGTTTGGGTCAAAAATGGTTTTGTTTACTCTCCACACACCCATCCCCTAAACACACAGATATATAATTATTAGAAACTTCGTTATGATTTTCATTCAAAATTTACCAATCTGCCTGCCTCTGTGAATTTTTTCTAATTATGCTGCCAATAATCGGCGAAGCTTAAGAGGCGGAACGGTTTGAAAGTTGCACTTTTTTGATAATATCTCAAAAACTGTGCACCACATATTTCTAAAAAAATGCAACGATTTCTTTCAAATAACACCCCAGTCGATTGGGTCAAAAAAGATTTTCTTTGCCTTCTCCACCCCCGTCCCCTAAACACCCAGAAATATGATTATTTGAGACTTCGCTATGATTTTAATTCAAAATTTACCAAACTTCCTAGCTCTGCAAATCTTTACAAATGTTTCTGTCAATCAGTGTCGAAACGTAGTGGTGGGGGCGGTCTGAAGGTTGCGAAAGTTTCGACAATTACTCAAAAACAGTGCACGGAAAAGTTCTAAAAAAAATTGCAACGAATCCTAAATTAGGTGCTCTTTCAAATGAAACCCTACTCGCTTTGGTCAAAAAATATTTTTTTACCCTCTTCAACCCCATCCCCTTAACACACACAATTATAATTATTTGAGACTTCGCTAAAATTTTCATTCAAAATTTACCAAATTTCCTAACTTTGTGAATTTCTGCAAATGTTTCTGTCAAATAGTGTCGAAACGTAGGGGGAGAACGGTCTGAAATTTGTACTTTTTAGACAATAACTCAAAAACTGTGCACCGAAAAATTCTAAAAAAAATTGCAATTATTTCTAAATTAGGTGCTCTTTCAAATGATAGTCCCCTTAACCACGTTTTAAATAGTGGTTTTACCCTTTCTCATTTCCACCCCCTTAATAAATATAATTATGAGAACGTGACACTTTTATATATTTTTTATCAAAAATTTACTAATTTTTATATCATTCCAAATACATTTGAAAATTTTCGATCAGTTAGGTTCGGAGCTAGTCATTATTCAAAATTATACAAAAAATGGTGAAGTGTAAAATTCTAAAATAAATTTTTAAGGAATACTGAAATAAAACTCTTTCATATGATACCCTACTTGAATCTATAAAAAATGTATATTCTTAAAGGCCTGACATCGTAACCCTGTAAACCAAACGAAAACAACTTCAGTTTTATTTGTATCTGTCATCTTATGTGGACAGGTTAGTTTTTAGGCATCTCAAATTTCAAGTGCATAGCATTTATAGTTTACGAGATAATCGATATAATGTGAAAAACTCGTTTTACTCTCACCAATAGGGTTTGTTATAAAAAATGGAACCCTAATAAAAAATCTAACTAAAACACAATATCGTTGCTGGAGACAGACCGCGAGCTCCAGCTCCCAGCTCTCGACCTCTTCATCAGCACTATTATTACAATTGTGATGGATTGTTTTAAAACCAATTCAAATTGATGAGGGGAGGTTGGTGTTGAGCGTTTGCTCTTCGAAGCAAGAACAATGGAAAGTTAAAGTAACATTCCGATCCTTTCTTAGAGGTTATTTTCATTAGTTTCTGCAAAAAACATTTCCACAAAAAAAAACTAACAGTTTATAAAAAGATTCTGTAACGACGGACTATTTCGCTAAAAATAAGATAATTTAAATTTTATGAAATTCGTTGATAGTTTGCTAATTTGTATCAAAGAAACATAAAAGTTTTATGTGTGCTGCAGGTCAATGATATTTTAACATTTTTTTTAGTTAATTGCACTCAATACTAATCAATAATACTTGTTAGAGTCGACATGGAGTTTTTAGTATTGTATTTGACGGGGAATATTTTCTCGTTTGAATAGGATTGTTTACAGAGATGATATGGAGATGGAGATTTAGAATTAAAAATGTTTAAATTGTGTACGATGAAAAGGATGTGAGGTTGAAAAAACGAAGCATCGAAGGATGAAAAGGATGATAATAGAGATAGAATAGAAGATAGAGAATTTGGCTAGATATATATATATACTCGTTCATTTTATCTGATCAAGACATTACGTAAATTAAATACAAATAAATAACACATTTTACTTATGATGTTTCTTAGCTCAATTTTAATTCAAAAATTGGAAAAAAACTGTTTGTGTTAAAATGTGATTAATTTAAATTTAATTATTTTATTGAAAATTGAGAATTGAGCTATGTTTTTGTTGAGCCAATAAAGCAAAGTTGATTAGTTAACAAAAAATTAGAATGGAAATATTTATTAATTCTGTTGGTTATTCCATATTTATTTTAATTGTCTCATTTTGTAAACCAACAGTGGCTGAAATAGAGGCAGCTATTAGTGAAGTTGCTGAAGTCCTTGACAATTATGAAGAAGCTGCAACAAAATTTGTTATGGATGAAAATTAAAGTGGTAATAATTTTAAATTATGTAGGGAGATGGTTCAATATTGTAATCAATCGGCAACAATAGATTATAATTTAGAACAAGTGAAATGTCAATTAGCTCTAAAATGTTTTTTATTTTATATACTTTATTTTGTTTTTAAATAGTTTTTTCCAAATTATTTTTTTGTTAGTTAAATTTTGTTTAAATTGTTTTTATGTGGTGGGGTTTTTTTAATAAAAATCTGTGACAAAATAAGAGATTTTCAAAGTCAGGATTCCCATATATTTTTGTAATAGTCCAATTCTCAACAATTCAATAAATTCACAAAAAAAATCAATAACTGTCAAAAAAAAAATACAAAATATATTCAAATATATCTAAATATATCAAATATAAGACTCAAAAATAAATATAAAATATATCGGCTTTCCGGTTTACCGTTATTTATTGTAACCAAAAATTCAGTTTTTGTTCGGCGTCATGTAAGCAATTGGCGAGCTAAAATGTCTTTGTTTTGGCGCCGTGTAAGCAATTGGACTTTTATAGAAATAACTGGGAATCCTGATTGGGAAATCTCTTATTTACAAAAAAAAATTGAAATTAAAAAAAAGGTTTACATTATAAGTATATATGATGATTATCTTCAATATCTTTTATCCCAAACATCGCACACACAAAACTATCAGTCCATGTTTCTTTGATTTTCTGTGCATCAAATTCATCACTGTTAGGTTTTACATCCTCATGCAATGAGACAACCAACATAGCCACAAATATATATCTAGTATTAAATCCATTTAAAACAAAATGTTGATTTTCATTCGAATAATGTCGATAAATTATCATAATCATCCTCATCCTCAAGATTTCTACTTTACTACTATCTTGTTCATGTAATATAAACATAGCTAAGCTTGTCTTCATTGCGAGATTATACAAAATAACGCATTTTAATTAATTGAAACAACCATTGTCGAGTAAATTTAAAATTTATTTATCAAATAATTAAGGGAAACAACATTAACAATTGTGGTACGATAAACTTAACTTTCTGATTTTAAATTACATAATCATCGCGATCAAACAGTTTTTATTAAGATTTTCCATATGTCGCTTCTCCTTTTTATTATCTTTTCATTGCACACAAATTTAAAATTTATCTCATCTCAATATAAAATGTTAGTCAGCCCATTTCCATACATCATCTCAACCATTTTTCTACAATTACAGATACTAATTCTACCTTCCATAAATTTAAACAACCGTATTATATCTACATGTAACACAGTGACTAACCTTTAAAAAAAATGTTCATATCAATTAATAATACATGTACACAGAAACCTGTATTATTAATTGATATTGTGTGACGCAACGAAGCAATAAACTAAAAAAAAAATTTTGTGTTTGTTGAAATTTAAAGGCTGGAACCGAAATAAATTAGCAAATCATTAGAGAATTTCTTTAAAAATAAATATTCTTATTTTAAGAGTAAAAACCGAAAAAGAACGTCGTTACAGATATAAGTCTAGTAAGTTATAATTCAAAGAGATTTTATTTTTTTGTATAATGCTGTTGAATTTTAATAAATAAAAACACGGATTTTTATTTTGGATTTTTATGTTTATTAAAATATGCTCCAAAAAGTATAGAGCTATTTCTCTCCAAAATGATAACTTTCGGCTCGTATTATGATATCCATCACTACGTTCTTACTGTGAATTTCATTTCATACAACATACTAACTTCAACGATAGATTTTTTATTTTATCAGATTACAAGTTTTATTTTAGGTATTTTGTTTGCATTTTGCTTTTGAAATGTTTGTAAAAACCTTGAAAAGTCAGTTTTAAAGCGTCGGTCATATATTGAGATTTACATGCGCGGTTGGTTTTTTGGAGTAGAGTCAACATTATCATCAATGTTTTTCCATGCCATGGGTTGACATTAATATATTTATATTGATAAAACATTAAAATAATTTGGCTTGAAATGAAGTCGAAATTTTCAATTGCAACAAAATAATGGCAAAATTTGGCACTAATTAATTTGATAAATTTTAGTTCCACATTCAATTTTGAAATTAAAAAAAACATCTTTATAAATAACGTTTTGTACAGTCGGTGTACTTTCACTTACGGTGAAAATCTATAATCAATTATGTAAGGATTTTTGTGAGCAATTGAACACAAGTAAATAAGGAAAAAATTTGAATTTATCCAATTCGAAGGTATGATTCGAAATTTTTTAGAGAAAAACTCTATTTCTTTTTTACGTGTTTCGGATGGATTTGAATCTTCTTCCCCAGTGCCATGTTCGAGGCGATGACTATTATGAAGTTGAAACTTCGTCATCATTTATTTTCTTAAATAAGTTGAATTCTCTACTGTGATTAGACTCCTTATTAAGGAAATGCATATAAATTATATGAGGATTTTTGTATTAAAATTCTAATAATAAATTATTTCGACATAAAATTTAACAAAATTTTTAAAAGCTACAACAATTTTCTCCGCATGGAGGGATTTCATTTATTTGTAATTTTTTTATTTTTTATCTACTCTAATTTCAACTGTGGAGTATTCCTGATAGCACACTAGTGCTTGTTCGAAGAAACTAACCGTCATATAACTCTATATCTGCGCTTTAGTCACTGAGGCAGTTAGTACGTTTTACGTTATTTTTACTTTCTCTATCCTGCCATGAAATATTGGCCATATCTTATACGTGATAGGATTTTATATTAAGCTATTCATTTTTTAACAAAAAATTATAAAAAACAAAAAGGGTTTGCATCTGTCAACAGCTTAAAACAAATGTTGTTGTGAAATATTGGTCTTGAAATGTTTTTGTGTGTTGTTGTGACACATATTGTAATGTCTACTACACAAAACATTTTTAAAACAAGTAAATATTGATTAGATTGATAAAATCAGTCAATCTCAATATTTTTTATAATATGCTTTTACCCGATGCTTTATTTATTGACAATTAATATAAAATATTGACTGGCAGCAACCATGTTTGCGTAACATGCTTTAGGATAGTTTTTGTTGCATCCCTTATATGTATTTGTTATACTCTAGTATATGGTGTGCCAGTTTGTCCTACCTGCTATTTTAGGCAAATGTTATATATATGCAGAAATCCAGAAAAAAGTTATTATCATTTATAATACTCAAAATTAGGAGAATAACATTAAAATATAATAATTGTATTGTAATAAAATATTTACTTCGTTTTAAAAAAAGGTTAAACTAATTTTCGTGAAATGGTATTGGATTGGAACTAATAAATAATCTTTATATAGCTTGAATTTGAATAAACTTCAAAACTATTCCATTTTGTAATATAAATGGATTTAGATCTTGTTTTTGAAAATTCGCTAAGCCTTTCCCATTCCATCAATACATTTTTAGTTCTCCTTATAAGTTAAGTACGTTAAATACAAAAATTGTCTGAAAAAAATGTTTCTCAGCATTATCTGAATTAACATCGGTTTCCAAGGTAGTCCTTTTGTCTACAAAAGATACAAAAATTTGCCTGTATTATTTGCACGAATTTCGTATGATTTTGCTTTCCATGTTAAATACTATTAATGTCAGATCTACTCCACGGCCTTCATAAATGTTTATTTGACTAAAATAACTAAATTTTAATGGTTATACCTCCCAAAAATTAATTCTAACATTTTTGTGTTAGTCAAAAATTGATAAAATCACAACATAATAAAACTTTTAGTAATTCTTTTAGATTGAAATACTTTATTAATATAAATTGGATGTTTATTATTACGCCTTTTCTATATATACATAGTAAGAAATAAATAAAATTAATAAAACACGACATTAAAAACTACAAAATTATCTTAACTTGTGATAATCATCATAATCATAATAAATCACCCAGAAAATACAAAATTTAAACGAAGGAAAGCAAGACACACGATCAATATTGTTACTGTTACAGAAATTATCAAATTATCTTAAATTACACTCAAATATGTAGATTTCATGTGATTTATTAGTAACGATTCAACGAATTGAATCGAGAACTGGTTTACACGATTTTTTTTTGCGGGACTGCATTCTACAGCTCACTCTATCCCTTAGTCATTAGTTTCTAGTACACATAAATATTCTAGATACCTCAGAACTGTTACCAACTAAACGAATAAATGAACATAAAGAAGGAAGAAGTCAACCCAAAAATTATACAAAACAACAACCTTAAGATAAAAATCTTAGTTTCTATTATGGTTCTTATTTATATCCAAAAATAAAAGAAATATTTTATTTGTTTTTATTTTAACTTTAAAAAATTGGAAGGCTTAAGAACTCACACCTGCATTTTTATTTTTTTAACGTTTTTCTTTTCTTAACTTCATCTACTCACACAAATTAAATTCTTGTTTAGCACTTAAAGAAAAAAAAGGTTCAAATTAATTAATTCTTGACATGTTTCGTTTTTTGTTGATTTTTTTGATAATTCTTCAGTGTTACCTTTTGCTTTCCAACTATGACTATTTTCTTGCCCATTTATTTTGACAAAATGAGTTGTTGTTCCGAAAATATAGATTATTAGTAAAGATCGATCATTCTTATTATCACTTTTTAATATAATCGGCTTTTAACCGACAATTATGGTATATTCTTCCTGTCACGTGCGAACAAGTTATAAAATCACTATAAATAATGTCTGAAACATATCATTAAAACATGGCAAAACCAAAAATCATTAATTGTAGTTTTATAATTTCAACTTGGACTTAAACACTGTGTGCGATTTGATTATTCGATCGTTTTTGTAAATTAAATAAAAATCAATTTTAGTTTTTTTAAATATATTTCATTTATTTATTCAGTGCGGACTCATAATTCCAAACATTCAAACACGCACATTAAAACTTATCGAATACCAAATTTGATGATCGATTGATCGCGTAAATTTTGAAATTTATTTTAACACTTTAAAAGGAGATCAAAAGAATGAAAATTAATACTTAAAAAAGAAATAATTTTTTTAACTTCTTTTTGTTACAATTGCATGTATGATCATTAATGAAACATGTTTATATATAATTTGATCGATCATTGTTGATCAAAATCAATCGATCGATTTGTATTGCCAATATAAAAAAAACAGAAAGTATTGAAATTGGAGAAAAGTAATTCAATATATGTATTTGTGGTTGTGAATGCAAGTTTGTATTACTATTTAATATTTCTCAACAGGGTGTAGAACAAGTTTCTGATGTTAATACTTTTTATGGAAGTCAACGGTCGGGACTGATCAAAAGAAAATTGTTTCAATGTTTATAGCAATTCATTTCGATATTGTCGCAAATATCAATAAAAGACGCTATTAATATCCCTTAATTATACAATCAATTATCACCTTCAAACAACCATTTATAATTTAAAATCCAAATACATCAAGAATTAATTTTATGCATGTTTTCAACCAAACTTGGTAATCGTATAAAAATTATATACCTATGTATAATGAACAACAAACTAATTAGTTTTCAACTTTCAAAGAAAAACATTATGATTCATTCATACACAGCGACAATTCCTTGTTAAGTTTGGGTTCATTCATAAAAGTAGAAGGAACAATCAAATAAAATTATGATCATATTCTGTTATTGTTTATTGATCGTAGAATTAATATTCGTTAGAGCTGTTAACATTTCTATGAAAAACAGAATCGAAGAATTATAATTGAAAAAAAAAATTATAATAAATAAAACAAAAAAAACATGAAACACAAATTGATTATATGTATATTTGACACTTGTCACAACATTATCAGCTTATTGAATCACTTTAAAGTTATTATAATTCTCCCACTCTTCTCATGTTTTGAGTCTTAAAACTTTTCTTGATTACGAAATTCTTTTTTTTTTTGTTTTTCCATTGTGTTGGTAGTGTACTTCAGACAATTTTAATGATTTAGGTGTTGTGAATAGTTTCAATTTACTATTGACATTAAAGTGAAAACGTGGTGTTAATCGATTTAGTTAAGTTGCTGCTTTCACTGAATACGTAATCGAAGGGTTTAACTCGTTTTTGAAATGGCATTTGGTAAACAAAGGAATATAGTTTGATTGGCTTATAATTTAATTTAAACGCTCTTCGAAGTCTATAATTCGCAGTAAAAGGATAACATTTAAATTATTAAGAAAAAACACCAGGTTTTATCGTTTGTTTCACAAAAACAGGAAAACAATTCTGCGAACAATATTCTTTAACAAGAATTTTCAACAGCTTCAAAAACTCCAACCGTTAGTTGTAGAAAATTCCAGTTCATAACGTCTAACATATTACACAAAGTTTCTCTCAATTAACAATTAAAACTTTATTCACAATTAAAAATTAACTTTATTTTTTTTTACACGGTTTTATGTTCACGATACATCGTTTCGTTTACAATTAATTTCACTAAACATAATCCTATTCGACTTAAACTGTTAACACTATCCCATTCTATTAAAGAAAATTAGTTCTCGTTATGCAAAAGAATTACTTACATACAATTTTTCTTAATTTCTCGATTATTCTATAGATCAATTTCTGTACAAAGAAAACTCGAGAAATTTTCATGAAACTCTATGTCATTATTTTAGATATATTTTATTTAATGTTTTTGTTTTTATCTTCGATCATTTTTCTTGGAAATATTTGATTTTATATTTGTTAGAGAAATAAATTATAGCGGAAGTTGATGTTTAATACAATTTTGTTTTGTATTTCATTGTGATTGTGTAGAATCATAGAAAAATATTTTGACCAAACTTCAAAGAATAAAATATACCACTGCTCGCCTATTCCGGGATATCCCTGTGAATTGGAAACTGAGAAAAAAGAGCAAACAAGGAAATAAAGAAATATTTTTATATATGAATTTGTCATTTCCCATGACACGGAATACTATTTAGGAAAAATTGCTATAATTCGATGTACCGAAATAGCTACTGCAGGAAAATAATCTTTATTTTATAACAATTACTATTTAACTATTGACCAGGTTTACGTCTTACCTTTCGCTCAGCAAAATCAGGGAGGAGTTCATAAAAGTCAATTGATATCATCAAATCAGACTCAATACAAAAAACTGTTAAGAAGTCCAGTCGATTTTGTGCTTTAACGAAAGCAAATAAATTTTGATGCGCTTGAATGCGGCAAATGATCGTTTTGCGGAGAATTTGGTGCATGGTGTACATAAAAATATGGGAAAAGCAAATTTTTACGTAAAAAAAAATATACAAACCCATCTTGTTTATCATTTTACACATTTCCATGGCAATTTGTTACGATCAGGCCCTTTCAGTCAGAGATATTAATGTTTATATGATCGATGAAATATTTTAAGTACGTCATTATCCAGATTTTAGTATTCAGGCAAGTTTTATCATTTGTTCTCGAATTATTATTTAAAACCAAAATAATAAACTTATGAACATTTTTGTTAATTAAAAATCACTCGTTTGGATATTTTGAAATCATGTGGTGGGAAACAATTTTTAAGGGTAAATAAAAACTGGCCATCGTATGCAAATTTGGTGTCGTTTTAAAAATTAAATTTTTTGTATATAAATAAAAATAAAAATGTAATTTTGGATTTCAAGAAAAAGTTCAGAGATCGGTAATTTCGGACCACACGATACAGGAAATTTATTTGAAAGCTTAAACGGAAATTTTTATTCTTAATTTAAACATGATGGACCGTTAAAATGATAAAAAAAGCATCAATAAAATATAATAAATCTGTGTTTTATTCACACAAGTTATAATTTTTTGGCAAAATTATAATTAAATATAATGTAACTGTTTTTTACTAAACTTTTAGCACACACTGACACACGTATTAAACTTTGATAATACAATATGATAATAAATAAACCTTTCTGCACTGTTTAAATACAAAAAGATATTGTTTATTGCATTTAGTCCAACCAAAAATTTAGTACAATTGAATGGGTACAAAAAAGCCTTTATTGGACTGAACTCAAATTTATTTTGCAAGATTTTCTATTTTATGCTTCACTTTGATATAAAATCTAGGATACGACAGGATAGGACATAATGAATTCCCGAACATCCGCTTATAAGATACTAAAAAAATAAAAAATATTTGTGTATTTTAAATAAATGACATACTAAACCATAAAAATACATATTTAGTGTTTAATTTTAGCTATTAACAGTTTTTAGCATTTTTTTGAAATTTTTGTGCAACATTTACCTCATTGAATTTTCGTATGATTTTCTAAAGCTAACAAATTAGTTTAATTATCATACAAGTTTTTATCATTCACACATTTTCTTCGGTAGGACAATTTATTTGCATAGGAACATTGTAACGACACTTGTTTGCAAATAATTGAATTTACTTTTTTACTGACCCTCGAAAATACATTTCATATTACCTCGACCGCATATGTATTATGTAAAATAGTAAAACAAAATAATAAATATTAATTATGAAAATTGGCTTCTGTTTTTGAACATCGAACTTGGTATAAAACAAAGATCTAATGAAAAGAAAGAGAAAAATATATATCGTAGTTGATATCCTCCATGATGTTACAAAACAAGATTTATATTAAATCTGGCGGACGATTATCAAGTGGATAGATACTTTTTGTTGTAATAAATTCATAGTTGTGAATTAAGAATATTTTCAGCCATCAAGACATTAGATTATTATTAGTGGTCAAGCTATTCTGTAATATCAAAAATCGCTTGCTGTGTTGTTATTAAAAAAAATTTAACCAAAAAAATGTAAACTACACAGATTGTAGTTGAGATTCTTTTGGATTTACTAAATTAAACGGGCTGGAATACGCCACAATAAATAAAATAAAACCCACTCGGTTCAAATATGAACAAATTTTATATTGTAAGATAAATTATGGAAAAGTTAAGAAATTGTCATTTTAAGAATTTGGAAAATTAGGAACTGAAAAAGTTCTAACAATTTATGTTGTTTTTTCTTAGATTCAAATTCAATCTCTTTGATGATGAATATAATTTGTAACATGTTAGAGGAAATACTAAATCAAAGAAAAAAAATATTATAAATATAAATTATAAATAAATTTTTTTTTTAATTTGTAAAATCAATAGTGGAAATTTTGCCTCTAAGGAAAACAACTTAAATTGTTATATAGTGATTTTACCGTACTCAAAAAAAAATTAAAATTTTTGAAAAAGTGCATATATTAAAATATCAGAAATCAACAAATGAAGGTATTGAAAAGATGAAAAATTGGAAAAATGCAAAATTGAGCAACTATAAATTGGTAATTGGATAATTTTAAAGGTAATTTTAAAATAAAAGTCATTTGAAATTTTCTAGCAAAAATAATAGTACATTATTTAATTAGGAGCTAAAGTGATACTTTTTGTGTTGAGTCTATAGTTTGACGGCCGACCGCAGGGAGGCCGACAATTATAGACGAAACACAAAAAGTCACTTTCGCTCCGAACTAAATACACTATTTTTTCGGCAAACGTTTAAATTTTTTATAAATATGAAATTAATACATCAAACTTTTTATAAATATGAATTTGTATCGTCTAATTACTTTCAAAAAAGAGAAAACAAACATTTAAATTTGTATGAATAAAATTTTTTATCAAAGCAGCCTTTTCAAAATTTCATAATATGAGAATCAAGTTATTTTTTGTTGTTATGGTTATTCAATATGTTTGAAAAAATAACAAACTAACAAATAACAAATGCTACTTTACAGCCTCCGTAATAAAAAATAAAAATGGCGTTACTTTTGCTGTCGCTAGACGTTACTTTTGCTGTCAGACTAAAAAGTAAGACTTTAGCTAACTCCCTAGCGGCAGTAAAGTTAAACTTTACAGCCGTTTGCCGAAAAAATAATTTAAAATGAAAAATGGTAATACATATATGAAAATTTATAGACTCATTTTGTTTTCTGAATCATTGTTTTTCTACTTTTTATTCTCTGAGAAATCTAATTTTCTATCCAAACTTAATTGTTGTTTTAATTGTTATATTGAATTTCGCTATTTTTTAATTACTTAGTAATCCTTATTAATCAATTTTTTATTTTCTATTTTTCTTGTTTACTGGGCTTTAATCATTGAATTTTGAATAAACAACTATTGATGCAATCTCTGCATCTATTTAGTTTTCTGAATGATTAGACTAATCGTCAAATCCTCATATTTCTTAATTTTTTTTATTTTCAAATTGCAAGTTTTTTATTTTTAAATTATTCGCTTATCTGATTTGAAAATTTTCATATTTTATTCGTTTTTAATGACATTTTTTACGAAACATAAGTTCAATGCGACTGTGATGGACCCTGTGTCTCTTTATTTTCTCAAAAAACTTATTAATATAAATTAATATTATGGCGTTTGAAAACTGATTCCAACAGTGTTAATTACACATGATTTTCGAATCGAAGAACTTTTCGATTTTATTACTGAAAACGCTAGTTTAAAATTTTTTTGGACCCCTTCGTAGCCAAAACTCTGTAAATGACCATCTTTAGGCCTCTGCTTGAATATGCTTATTATTTTTGGTCAGCAAATGAGGATATTGAGACCAACTGAACCAAACTTAAATCATTTTCTCCTTTTACCCTTTCTAAGCCGACTAATTTAATTACAATCATATAGAAGGCAATTGTGGAAAAATCATAATAGGTGGTGTTTAAAGCCAACTCTTCTCAAGATGGTTAATTTTAATTTTAATTTCTGTACCTCACGAGTAGTATCTGCATTCCAACCATGGTTCCGGGCGAAACAAATTATTACCAAAATGAAAAAGTATGCCAGTATGCGTACAATTTACATAATACAATTATCATAACATAAGTAAGTCTGATAAATATTCGTTAGGTAATTCAGTGTTCAACAAGAAAATTAGAAGTGGTACAGATATATTTTAGATAGATATATTTTAATTTCCTTGTGCTACTTATACCCAGTGTAATGACTAACAAAAATCTGATCAGTGGATATTTTCTATTAAAATCTAAAAACAAACAGTCAACACATGAATCATAATTTCATTCCGTAATATCAAACAACATAAGATCGTTTCATAAATAATATCTGACCGTACACAACGTTTCACTGGATAACTTTATTCATTTTTTAGTTTATCTTTCATTCGAACTCAATTAACAAATTTTATATTTCGCTATATGTTCAATTGTTGTTTTATTTTATTTTTTAGTGAGAAATAAATGGCTGTTTTTTGTTTAACAGAAAACGAAATATTTAAATTGATTCTGAGCAAATCTTACCATCATTAATATGGTATTTCATGTGAAATTTGAACTAAAATATGTTCGCAATATTAATAATTGATTGAATTTTGAAGGACCTTATTGCTATGATTTGATGGTGTGAGACGGTTTGTTTGAATTATTTTTGTCTGTCTGTTTCATTTGTTTTTTACGGTAGATTTTCAATGTATCAGATAAATATTGTTGTTGAATAGAATAAGAAAACCAACGCGAAAGAGATAAATAGAAAGTTTTTTTAAATAACCAAGTCGTCGTTTAAAACCACATTGATTCAAACTGTTAGTTAAGTTTTAACTTTGGTATTGTGATATCCGTTGTTTTTGTCCAATGAATACTCATGGCATAAACATAAAAAAATATAGAATGTGCAATATTTTTTAGGCGTATAATTATCAAGTTAAGATTCTTTTCTTTCGTTTTCGTTTTTATTATTATTAAACTGCTTTTATTTTAATTAATATACATATTTCTGTGGTTTTGAGTCTTAAAAGGATCAATTAAATTAAATTGAATTAGAGATTTGCCTGGGCCATGTGTTGAATATTTTTTGAATAATTGTATAAACAAAAAACTGTTCGTGATACCAGTTCACCAGCTGTTCCAAACCGCAAGCAGCATCCACTTGAAACTTAAAATACTCGTGTTATTACATGTTTTTCGTTAAGTTTTTTTTTTGATTTGACCATTTTCCAATTTTTTTTCTGATTTCTTTTACTGTAATTTCGTATTTTCAAATTTTCTATTTTTCAAACTTAGATCTTTTAAACTTTTATTTTTATTTCAGTCAGTCTTTATTTTATAAAACGTTTAAAAGCTTTCTATAATATAAATATATGTTACTATTTTTTTCCGCATGGAGAGAGATTAGCTTTTGTTGATTTGTAATTTATTTTTAGCTGTCTGATATGGGAAGTTATTGTTTTTTGGGTTGATTTTCGATTTCGGAATTTTTATTATATCTATAATATACGTTTCATGACCTTCTGAAGCTGTTTTTTTTTAATTTTTTTTTAATAAGAAGTGTTGTGTAGTAGGAATTACAAAATGTGTCACAACAACACATAGATGCCTTTTAAGACGTAGGTCCCACAACAACATGCGTCTTGAGGTATAGGTGGACGCTTTTTTAAATCTTTGTGGATTGAAGGCACTCGAGACTATTGATTCGGGCAACGCATTCCATGTGTACGATGTACGCACAAAGAAATCTCTTTGCATTCTATTACTATGACAGTGAGTAATCTCGACAGTTCGACCGCCGGCACAAACCGATTGACGAGTAAAACTCGGAAAAACATATGTCTGAGGCATTATGGACCTGATTTCATCCGAGCACTGCTGGTGACGATATTTATAAAAAACAACGAGATCTGCAACAGTGCGACGATGTTGCAGGGAATCAAGATCTAATGTTAAATCTCGATCACCAACAATTCGTATAGCTCGCTTTGGAACAGAGTCCAAAAGAGCCAGGATAGTAACAGATGCAGCGCCCCAAACTTGACAACAATACTCCATACAGGGACGAATATAGGACTTATAAATGTGGAGTAATTGATGCGAAGTAAAATATTTCTTACATCTATTGAGGAGGCCGAGTTTTCTTGACGCGCTCTTTGCCATGGCCATTATATGATCGTTCCAGAGTAAGTCATTGGAAACTGTTACTCCCAATTAACTAATGCTTTCACATGCGTCTATTTGGTCGTCACACATATTAATTGAAATATCGTTGGGAAACTCGGTCTTTGATCTGGAAACAATCAATAGCTGTGTTTTGGTGGAATTAAAATTGACCAAATTTTTGTCCCCCCAATTGGCGACTTTTTTTAGGTCCTCGTTTACATTTATGGCAGCGTCTCTCCAGACGGGATTTATTCGTTCATGCATTTTACCCTTTGAAGATAGGGGGACGAATGAATTGTGCAGTGTACTATCATCTGCAAAACTATTTATTGGGTTACTGGTGATTTGCAACAGTTCGTTGATATAAATTAAAAATAAAGTGGGAGATAAACTGAGCCTTGGGGTACACCAGCGGATATTAATTTAGACTCAGAAGAAAAGCCATCTATAGATACCGAGATGTATCGGTTAGACAGAAAATTTTGAATCAACTTCACGACTGCGGGATGAAAACCGTACGCAACGAGCTTGTTGATCAAGTTGGCATGCCAAATTCGATCAAATGCTTTTGAGATGTCTAATGCGATCACGTACGTTTCACCACCTTTCTTAAGTATGCTATTCCAAAGATGTGCCACATAGTTCAATAGATCGGTTGTTGATCTTTTGTTTCTAAAACCGTATTGGCTGTCAGATATCAAATGGTTGTCTTCCAAAAATTTGGATATGTGTGAATTAATACAGTGCTCGTATATTTTAGACATGACTGGGAGTAAGGCTATTGGTCTATAATTTGAAATATCACATTTCGTTCCTTTTTTAGGACAGGCTGGACATTGGCCAACTTCCAGCAGGATGGATAAATACCAGATTTATAGGATTTATAAAATATTTTGGTGAGGGCTGGTGCAAGTTTTTTGAAAATGTTTTTTAGAATAACAGGAGGAATGTTGTCCAGACCAGAAGCTTTGTTGTTGTTTAACCCATTTAAAAGTTTTTCGACAATTTTGGGTTTGAAATGTAATTGTTTCATATTAACTCCTGAAGACTGGATTTGGGGAATTTCTTTAGGAGTTTATAGGGTTCAACCTTTGGAGCTGCACTCTATATTACTTTTGTTTAGTGGGGGAAAGGCTTTTTATTCGGTGGCACTGAAGAACTTATAAAAAAATCACTAAATTTCAACTAAAGCACAAGCACTTGGTATTTCAACAAAACAAAAGACGATCGAGAACAAACACAACCTAAATCACAAAATACACAAACACAAAATCTAAACGTTATAAATTATTTCTTTTATTTAATTAGATTTGTTTCTTTTTGTAACTACAAACAATGGAAATATAAATTTCTTAAATTTTATAGATTTAGAAATAAAATAAAAATGACTCAATAATCACAAACAAACATGATTTTAAATAAATAAATATAATAATTATAATAATATACCGAAATGTTGTTTCTTGTACCACAAACTTGTTTGTGGTACGTCCAAATCCAAAATCCAAAATAAATTGTATTATTCTTGTTATTAATTTCTTTAATTTGTTTATGGTCAGCAAAATATATTTAACAATTTTCTTCTTATATAATTCTTCTGATGTGTGCTGCCGATGAACACCAAAAACGAATAGGAAGATTAACATTTTTCATTTTCAATCCTTCCAAATTATTAAATAGATGGTCTCCATAATATTCTCCAAAATAATTATTTATTGGGTTGGTTGTTCTGGATTGTGAATTTCGAAAATCACTTGTTTGATTAAGGCATATGTTGTTTTTCAATTTCGAAAAACGATTAATTTTAGATCTCGATTGGTTGATGGATTCATAAACTTCGTTATATTCTGCAGTACTATTATCTAGCTTTCATTATAAGTTGGTTCAAGTTTTCAATGAAATATTATAATCAGGTAAGTTTGTATTATTTCCTTTTAATTTTTTTGTATTATTATTCCTTTATTTTGCAGTACATAGAAGTTGTTTGATAAATCTTTACTTAACTTAACATAATTTATTTTCTTATAAACTAGTTACATACAAATTTTTGAAAAAATATTTGTAAGAATTACAAACGGTTTTATATTTTTTTTCTTTATATAATTTTAATAAATATACATAAATTTGATTGACTTTAAGTTTTAAAAAGATAAATTTTTATTATTTTCAAAAAAAAGAAGAGTAAATTGTTGATAAAAAATGTATTTAATTTATTATGAAAAATAAAAGGATCAATGAGTAATTAAAACAAAGTGTTATAAATCAATTTTAATTTATGAATCAATCAATTATACAAAAAAAAGGTTTAAATTTGGAATTTAGATTAAAAAGAAAATAGTTTAAAGTTAAACAAACACATTTTACATAAAGTGAGTGGATATGGCCCAAACCAATTACAAGAAATTTTTAGTAACGATTGACTCACTATCAATGATAGGAGGGATAGAAGATTTAGTACCACAATTTAAAGAATTAATGGCACTGTAAAAACTTTTGTCAGAAATTGACATACTCGAAAGTTTTGCCCCTTTCGCTCTGCTTTTTCGTTTTCAATTATCTGGTTTGATATTTTATTAGCCTTTAAATATTGGGATCGATTAACAGAGTTCTTTTTATGAATCCAAATATTAAATAGTCTACGTTTGTTTCTAAGAACCAATTTGGCTGCTTTCGAAGACAAATATTTTTGTTGGGGTTTCATTATTGAAAAGGGAACGAATTTGTTAATACCGAATTGAATGGTTTCAGTAAAGTTTTGAGCAGAAACACTTACATCGTCAGTATAAAAACAATGACGATCAAAAGGGAAACCTTGAAAAAAACTTCGGAGACCATTGGTGTCCATTTTTGAAAAGTGAGATATTTTACGGGATTTGGGAACTCTAGTTTGTAGCAAATTAGTTTTGATAACTGATGTGATTAGATAATGGTCAGAATTTCCAATATTACCCTTATCGACATCGACACTCGTTATATCTGGCATAGATGTGAGATAAAGGTCTAAGAGAAAACTTTTATCACCGCCATTACGAGGAGTGAAAGTTGGGCTTTTTACAATCTGCGTCAGGTCGTGCGATGCAGCAAATATTTCTGCCTGCCTTCCATTGTTGTCGTCGTCGGTCATTTTGGAAAATTCCAACCACGATTTGTTGTGGACGTTGAAGTCACCGGTAACGATAACCTCACAACTTTGAAATTGTGCTCTAATTTCGTCGACAACATTAGTCAAGTCATTAAAAAAATTGGGATTATGTTTGTTTGGGGACCGGTATAGAGCTATTGTGAAAAAAGAAATTTCAGGTAGACAAACCTTTAATACTACTGTACTGTAGCCATCACGATGTACTTCATAATTTGGAAAGCGTTTATATGCAACACTCTCATGAATGTATGCACATACACCTTGATGGAGTTTAAAAGCTGATTCAAGCTTATATTTGGGATTTAGTGTTACGTCATAGGGATAGTTTTCAGAAACTTGTGTTTCTGTAAGAAAAAGAATATGCGGTTGGTCGTGCTCGAGATGATGTTGCACGGTGTCCCGGTTGGCATTCAATCCACAAATATTTTGAATGTTTATTTTTAGTTTAGACTGTTTTTAGCTGGAAGTCTTTATATGTGTGTGTATGTATATGTGTATCGCTATGCGTGGACTAATTTTTGTCCAACGTTTTCTTTTATTTTCGTTACGCAAACGCATGAGATCTGGATAAAACTTTGGTATGTAAATGAGCTGCAAACGCATGCAGATTTACTTGAACATCAAAGATTGGAATTGTATTCAAAATTTGACAAAGGGGTCATGGGTTAGTGAGTGGATCGCCAGAACAACTTTATTTTAACCTTCTTCAACTTTAGACACCCAGTTCTGACATGGTTTTTGGACATGGTTTTTGTAATATTTATAATAATTTTACATCTTCCGGGTTGTTACTTCCGGTTAAATAGCTTTTCTTTTAAGAAAATCACAACATTAGCTATTAGTTATAATGAGAAAGGATTAATTAGATTTTGGGGTGTCTTGTAAAAAGTGGTCGGTGTCTATTAAACAAATGAAGATTTTTTAACAGATCGATATATGTGGTTGTTTTGTAAAATAAAAAAATTAAATGGTAATAATGCGTATTTTTTGCTAAACCTTATTTGAGCTAATGTTAACTGTTTGATGACTCTTTGTTGGTTTAGTTTGTTTTGTAATTACTTTGTTTTTATTTTATTTATTTTATTTTGATTTTGATTTTGATTTCTGTTCTAGAAAACATATTCTTGGCTGATGCAATTAAATCATATTGTTTAGCTTTACAAGCTCAAAATAGGCAGTACAGTATATTTAGTATGCCAGTTTACCTTATCCAAGCCAGCGTTCCAGTTTCAGGTATTGACATATGAGTCAACGTGAGATATCACAGACATACATACATATTACATACATACGCAGTGAGATGTTACTAGCTGAGGTGATATCTTAGGAGTACTAGCGGATGAACTCTATTCAGTCAATGGTAGCACTAATCTTGCCTATGCTGTATTCCTGGATGCTGGCACGTTAGTGCTTGTCCAAAGAATTGAGCCTTCAAACAACTGTTTGTGTGTACTTTAGTCATGCAGAATGATAGTGCCACTAGCTGGATTATTGGTAACCTCATTTTTTTTATTTTCTCTATCCTATTATTGGTCTATGTCATATGTGTAAGGTTTCATTGATTAGCTATCAATTATTTAATTGTGTCCCTTATACCTGAAAATGCATGTAGTCGGTAGGACCTATTGTAATTCCTATTACACTGCAGATTTTATATTATTTTAAGCTTATTTAACATAGTCATTTATCCAGTTATCTGCTTCAACTACCCGGGTAATTTGATCGGCTTCAAAATGTCTATATATACAGCAATCAAAAAATTCCAAAGCTAGATTTTTTACAAGAAATATTACAAATTCATGCAAAATAAGTTTCGGTGGTCGCCTGTAGGTGGTTGTTATTTAAAGGATTGAATATTTGAGATTGAATTTGATTTACTGTTTCTGTCGTTGTTTCGGTTGCTGTGTTTATTTCTATCAATAATATTCCTCCGATAATTAACTGTCAGATATAAAATATATTCTCTGAGTTCTTTCCGGCAAAAAAAAAATGAAAAAAATTTATTAAATAAATAAATAAGTTTTATTAAAAAATTTATTTTTATTTGTTTTTAATTGAAACTTTACCTACAATTTTTTAAATTTATACTTTAAACGATGGCTTCCAGTCGGTAAAAAAAATATCTGTAATATCTGTAAAAGTTTTTAAAGAAAATATATGAAATATTTTCATTATTCATATTGTCAAATTCATCTAATAAAAACTTACAAAACGACATATCTAAATTTGACTGTGTAAAAAATAAACAAGATTGTATTCATATATCGCATTTTTACCAGTGTAAAATAATGTTGTTGTGTTCGCCTGTTATTATTCCATCTGTAGGCGAACACAATAATAACATTATTTTACACTGGTACAAATGCTATTATATAAATACAATCTTGTTTATTTTTTACACAGTCAAATTTAGATATGTCGTTTTGTAAGTTTTTAGTAGATGAATTTGTAAATATTATCATATATAATATCACGAGTCGTCAAATAATAGTCGATTATTTTTCATAATCATTATTACGAATGTCATTTGACCTCAAATCGCATGAGTGGTAATGTTGAAAAATAATCGAATAATAATTTGATGACGAGTTGTATTTAGCAGACAATTTAACGAACCGAAATAGTAACATTATTTCATACAACATAATCCTTTGTTGTCAAACAAAATTAAATATTATTTCTTCTTGTAATTTATTTTTGATAAATAAACATAAACATGCAATCATTTATGAATGAAAACGGACATTTTTACTATTTGCAAATTGCATTTTCACATAATTTTGTATGTGCATATTTGTTTTAAATTAATATATTAAGTAGGCGGAAGATATTTGAAAATATTCGCTGTTCCTTCCTAACAGAAAAGAATAATCGAAACAAATCGTTTTGATTTGCTAAAAAATAGTAAATGAAGCGTTTTGATTGGACCTTATTGAAACTTTATTTTATGAGTTGAATTGTCATTTATATTTACAAGCGTAGAAAAAATAGCGTTTTCTACGCGTGGTAAAAACGTTTTTGCGTTCCTGAACTTATTCCACTCGACGCTATCGTGTCTCGTGGACAAACCGTTCAGTCACGCAAAAAGAGACGTTTTCACCACTTGTATAAAAAACTCTATTTTTCTCTGAATATGATTCAAATATTGATTAATTTTATTGCAATAGATCAAACACCCTATAGTTTTTCTATTAAAATTCAATTTTTAATTAGCATTACACAATCATAATCCAACTCAATGCTCAAATCTCTTCCAAATCCACGGAAATTGTTTCAGATCTGTTCCGAAACACCTAACTATCTTAGAAATAAATATTTCACTCTGAAATATCAAATATCAATAATTACAAAACAGTACATTCTGGTAATCAATTATCGGTTCACACTACTCTTTTGATATTAGCAGAGAATCTTACAGTTAATCATTAGAAACAAATGCATCAATCCCTAGTAACGAGTTTCTCAATTAATTCTATACACAACTTCATATCTAAAAACAATCCAAATGTCAAAACACAAATTAAAATCACACCCTTTTCGTTTAAATTCATCGTTTTTCTGTCAATTATTCTAACCATAAACAAAATCAATGTTTTCTAAATTTTCCCAGACATTTTTTTTGTTTTGTTTTTCTGTTTTCTTTGATGATCGATGTTTTGTATGATCGATGATCGTACATATATACTCAAGAGTATACAAAACAAATAAATAGAATATTTATTGTCATTAAAATGTTATATATTTCGTATTTTGACATGATCAGTTACGATGATCTTCAAAAAAAAAAAAACAAAACAGACAAAAAATAACATTAATAAAAGGAAACATTTGTAAAAATAATTTTCTAGGGAATTTAAAGAACGGATCGATCGTTGTGTTGAGTGATTTAGATAATTGTTTCGTGTTACATTGATTTTGTTGTTGTTCTTTTAGAATATTGAACAGGAAATTTGCTATGCTTCTTGTTATTTCTGTAGTTTAAAATTACTGATGATAGTCATATAAATATAGTTTTACAGCATTGAATTACTATTTAATTATGTTTAATTTCTAGAGAAACAATGTCTTAACAATCAAATCACACAATGCTAATATATCAAAAAATACAATTTATAAAATCCATTTAAAATATTTACAATAAAAATAGTTTCTATTACCAAGAATTGAAAATGAAATCAATAGTTTATTTAAATTCACGAAAATTGAATACCAAATCAAATTACTGAAATAATTGATTGTCATCAATTCATATAAGTAATTTTTTTTTGGCGAATAATAACTCATAATTCATAGACTAACGTTCTGTGAAAAATTAAAAAACTTGATAGAAAATTTTTATTAAACTGTATAGACCAATTGCCGTCGATCAATAATTTCAATTCCGTCGGATAAGTATTCAAAACAATGCAAAATTTACTTACGGATTAAATGGATAACTTCCTAAAGCTGATTCATAATACATAGGTGGGTATGGCCATGGTACTCCTCCAGCCATATTTTCTTTTAAATCTAATCCTGGTGCCTGAAAATAAAAAATAAAACAAAGTTAGAATAATTGTATAAATCCGTCGGCGACTCTTTTCTATAAACTAACTTTTTTTATTGATATTTTAGATATACATCAAACCATTTATGATAATATGAAAGATAAATTAATACTAAAAATAAACACGGATGTACTTTTGTTTTTTAAAATAGTGTCGTCGCCAAGTTTATTATTTATAGTAATTATTAATTGAAAAACCATCAAAATCTTTTATTTTTTATTTTCATTTCCCTATCATAAAAAAACACAAAATATGTACAGTAGGGGCAGAAAGTATGAGGCATGTTAAATAAATCAAAATAACTTTTGAAGTTGTATACATATCGCAACTATTTTAGATATTTAAATTTGTCTTAACAACCACAATTTGTTGAACATATAACTATTTCAGGAGTGATTTGTAAAAATTAAAAAAATATATACAGACATTTATGGAAAATGGGCAAAACATTCCTTGAAGTAAATATCTTGATTAAGTGGTTAATGTACCTGCATTTAAAATTATTGTGTTTTTTAAATAAAACTGAGGTTTCTTAGCGTTATTAGCGTTATTACATTTATATTAAGAAATAACTGTAAATCTATATTTTTTTTAAATCTTAGTCTATAAAAGATTTTTTTTTACAATGTTCAGCGATAAAATGATTAAAAGATAAGAATTATCAATAATTCATCGTGAGAGAATATTTGTTTATCACGAAGAAGAATATTCTCAAGTTTAAATTGCTTAAAAATGAATATTTCGCGTTGAGCTGTCCAACGTACGTTTGTGCGCTATTGTGCTCCAAACACTCACGACTCAAAAAAACGTTCTCGCTGCCCAAAAAATACATCAAAACGTCAAGAAATTGAAATAACGAATATCTCTCTATTAAATAGACGTCTATCCAGCGAAGTTACTCTGAAGTAAAATCAATTCCATGATCCGAAAGCTAGTGTGTCTACAATAAAAAGTAGTATTCGAGAAAAAGGTCTTAATGAACGAGTTGCCGCACGGAAATCATTACTTCAACCAGGATATAAGGAAAAACGGTTAAGATATGCACTGGCACACAAATATTGGTCACCTCGACAGTGATGGAAAGCCATGTGAACCCATGAATCGCAGTTTCTAATGTTTGGAACCAAGCGAAGAATTTCCGTACTACGCAGAGATGCAGAATGATTTAGATGACTGCACAAGATGACTTGATTCACTGTGAAACCTGGTGGAGGATCCGTTATGGTATAGAGATGCTTTGGCGGCAAGTAGCTTGCACAGAATTGTGGTGATTATGAATATTGAAATGTAAATGTATTCCTATTTCGGAATCAATAAGTCTTTATACAGGATAATTACCCCAAACATAAAAAAAAGATATGCACGCAATTTTTAAAGAATTTAAAAAGAAAGAGTGCCTACAGTATTGGAGTGGCCACCACAAACTCCTGATTGCAACCCCATCGAATTACTATGGGAAGAAATGGATCGGCAGGTTCGAAAAACAAATATTGCAACTATTATTAATCTCTGGGATAGGGGTTTGCAAATTAACCGACATTTTAATTACCGGTAATACGGTGAAAACGTTTATAAAACGGTTAACCGGTAATTTACCGAAATAATAAACTTTGATCCAACTATCTTAGATTATTAAATTAAGCAAACTATTTATAACTTAAATTGGCGTGTAATAGTATAATAATAAATAATAAATTTGAAGAAGAAAATTTAAAAATAATTTAAATCTTGAAATTTTTCAAGGTTTTTGTTATTAAAATATTGGCGTAAGAAACAGGTTGTCTCTAAAGTATTATCATTCAAGTTTGAACTGAGTTAGTGCAAATCATAGACTATTTTTTGCAATTTATTAAAAGCTTGCTCTAAAATTTGCCACGAATGTTTTGTGCTTGAAAATTCCTATTTAACTTTTATTGTTAATTCTGAGTTTTGACAATTCTAATATGTCTAATATGGACGCAGTTGGTCGATCACTGGAAGTCCTACTTCTGATTGAGCTCCGGTTCGGATCAACCATTGTAAAGTCAAAACGTTTTAAAGCAAAACAGATTAATTTAATCCAATGCTTTTTTTAGTAAATATGTATCATGGCTTTTATTAAATTCAGCGAATACGTTGCGATTTAAGATAAATCATGAAGATGTGCAAAATATTCGAAAAATATAATTTCTCTTCTTTCTTTGATCGTATAAATAACGAGAACTCCTTAAGTTCTTTACTTATGAATGCTTTTTGTCCACTAATCTTAGTCTAACATAAATGTTATTATTATATTAGAAACATATAGATTTATATCGTATCGACACTGTCTTTAAAGCAACTTATATTGGCTTCAGGGCCTTATGACTATAAGTTAAATAATTTCCCTGCCGAAAAGTTTAAATCAGATTCAATGGCGATAACTTCAACTTCTAGTATTTCAAAAAGACTGCTCGATCTTGAGTCTAGAATCAAGGATAGTTGTTTTTTCACCACCTTACCATTTTTTCTAGATTGTCTTTCTTTACTGGTAATTTGCGAAAACATCACAGTTTTTCTAATTCTTGCTATTACGAAACTCATTTCATCATGCTGAACATGAACAACCTAAGATAGTACGGCAATTTTCTTCATCTACGAAGGGTCTGTTTCTTCAAAATATCTATTTCCCCTACATGAATATTGCTGATGCTTTTGTTATAAAATATAATTATAACCGTTAGCTAAAGGAAATAAACCCAATTGAAGATAAGCATTAATCAAAGATTCTACTTTTTTCTTAACAAAAGCATTACTCAGTCGTAATTGAATCAATATTCTATTAAGTTTGAACATTTGAACATGTTGGTCAACAGCGTTAAACATTTATCAGATGGCAAGAACCAGATTCCAAAAGCAGTATTTGCCATGAACGAACCTTCAGCATGTATGTATCTGCGATTATTTACTTGGCAAACTGTTAGAATATTAAGTAGAATATTTCACCGTATCTTTTAAGGAATTTCTTCCTGTATTTTTCATGTCTTAAAATTTGTTTGGTTAGGTCCAGTTATGCTTTTTATTAAAAATTAATTAAATTTCTTCAGAATATTATAATTATTAATTTTTCAATTAAATAAGCATAAATACAAGTTTGTTTAATTTTAACCGAAACCGTAAAAATAGAAAATTAGAATTACCGGTTTTTATAATGAGTTATTTACCGGTTAACCGGCTAACCGGTATTGCAAATCCTACTCTGGAAGATACTCCAGTCAGTGTGGGATAATTTGGATGCCGAATGTCTTGACAAATTAGTCGGTAGAATGCCAAAAATTTATGCAGCAATTATTAAAAAAATGAGTGGTTATTTCAATAAGTCCAATATTGGGCTAAATAAACGTAAATATGGGCTAAATTACTTTTAGTTCGGTGTTAAAAAGTTAAAGTTTTATATTTCAATATTATTATAACACAATAAAATGAAGTGCATATTTAATTTTTGCTTTTTCACTATAAATTAAAGGGTGCCTCATACTTTCTGCCTATACTGTATTTCTATTTTCTTTTCTTAGTTAACAAAACAAAACAAACAAAAAATTAATTTATTAACACAAAAAACAAAATACAAGTCAAAAAGGTTATATCTTAATATTTAATAAATTACATACATTACAAATCTCTTATCACTTAGAGTGAAAAAAGAAACTGAAAACAAAAATTAATTAAAAAAAGACAAATAAATTATTAAAAATTAAAAAAAAATATATAATAATAACAAACCATAGACATGAAAATAAAATGACAGAATTTTTGTTTTTTAATTTATGATTTGTTGAAAATTAATATAGATATTATAGAGCACAAATTATATTCCTTTTCTGGTATGAAATACGTATATGAATGTTTGTGACAGTGCTGCAATTGGAATAGTTTTACTGACAGTATTGAGTTAAAAAAAAGCAGATGAAAAAATTTTATTGTCTTATGATGAATGTCAATATGAGGTTGTCCCAACCTCGGCGCGTGAGCAAATAAAGCAAATCGAAGCCCGAAATTCAATAGTTTTACAGGTTAAACGGTGTAGTTGAGGCAACCGCATGTTATATTTATGTGAAAATATAGTTTAACCAATTTCAAACATCTGAATTAAATGGCAGGTTTTAGTTCCATCAAAGCTCCTGAATCAAGAGTTATTTTCCAGGCGACCTTACCTTACCTAAAATTTAAAAATATTGTTCACAACTATTCGTAATGTATCGGTTGTAAAACTAATTATATATTCAAGAGAAACTTAACAGAAGAATGTGTTTGATTTTAATAATCAAAGAATGTTTGATACCGATTTATTGTTGTTAAAACATAAATTCGTGTAAAACAGTTACATCAAAACAATTTAATGTCATCAAGTAATTCATTTATTTGTGTTTGATTTTGTACTTGGTTGATCAAATTAAGTCAATGGTATAAGAATTATAATTAACACTGTTTGCCGTTGGCACTTGGCGTAAGTTTTCAAATAACATAATGTCAATCTCTTGTTACTTTACGCAAATAACTTATTTAATAAGTTTAATAAAAAATTAAAGAAAACAAAGCTTTTTTTAATTTTACTGTTACTCTATATATATTTCAGCTTGTTAGGCCATCTTCTGGAGTAATGATTTAATAGTTACAATAAAAATCTTATATATACAATTTTTTACAAAACAATACGGTAAAGAGAGAGAAAACAATAACAAAGAACATAATAAAATACATAAATTAGCAGTTATGAAAAAATCTAATATTAAAAAGAGACAAATATTTTAAGAAATAAAACTATTGTAAAACTAAAATTAAAATGAAAACAAAAGTGTTGAGTCCCATGGTCCATCCTCCAGAAAAAAATATATTTATGTTTTATGATCCCAAATTGTTGAAGTAATCTATAAAAAGTAAAAAATTTCAAATGCAGCATCTTGTTCAAAATAAAAGGATAATTAAAAGAAAAAATATTTAAACTTTATGAAAGAAAAAATTGACGTAGTAGGAGGAAACCAATTATAAAAAAAAAAGAATAAGATTACAAGATCAACCAAAATTAAAACTGTTGTTTTAAGATTATATTGATATTGTAGGAATTACCGAACATTATGATTTATGAATAAAGAAAGTAAGGGATTAAGAGGTAATAAAACTTTTGAGAAAAGATCAAAATAGAAAACAAAAAAAAAAAAACCGTTTTGAAGTTATTTATGAAATAACGCAGGATCTGTCAAAGGAGAAAATAGGATTTCTGTTTGTTCATTTAAAATATCTTTTTTGAAGTACAGTGCTTTCCTAATCTCATAAGATTCCAAAATATCTAACTTTTTCCCCTTAGGTTCAATATGTAATATTGAGAGATTATCTATAGAGACACTATGGTTAGAATCAATTACGTGGTTAGCTAAAGCAGAATCCGTCTTTCCTAACTTTACTGCAACTAGATGTTCCTTAGCTCTAATTTTGAAGTTCCTACCCGTTTGGCCTAAATATTTAAAACTACAATCATTGCACTTGATTTCATATACACCTGACTTCAACAGGGTATCCGTCTGTGGTATATTATTAAAAACAAGTTTCTTAATTGTACTTTTATTGGAAAACGCAAACCTAATATTTGAATACTTCGAAACGAAATTACCTAATCTTGAGCAACCATTACCAGTACATCCCACACGTCTCCACTTCCATGAAGGTGCGTTCTCCACTGGATAAATGCTACCCAAGAGCTTTTTTCTTTGTTTCTTCTTTAACAAACCAAACACTACTCTTTTGTCATAGCCGTTATTATAGGCAATCGTAAGAATAGTGTTTAGTTCCTTACTGAAGTTTGCATTAGACATTGGGATATTAATTAATCTCTCTATAAAAGCATGAAAAGCTGACAATTTAGTATTAATGGGGTGGTTAGAGTGCGCGGGTATAACGGAATCAGTATAGGTAGGTTTCCTATAAATACTAAAGTCGAATTTGGAATTAATTTGAGATATTGTTATATCAAGAAAATTAAGAGAGCCTAAGGTCTCAGTTTCTAAGGTGAAATCTATTGATGAAAATTGTGTATTAAGCCAAGACAAAAAACAATCCAGTAACCTATCTGTACCTTGCCAGTAACAAAGTATATCATCTACATATCTATACCAAAAGACTATATTACGGTAAAATGGGTTAGAAGGTGAGAGTATAAGTTTCTCAAAATGGTTCATAAAAATATCTGCAAATAAAGGTGAAAGAGGAGAACCCATAGGAAGACCATCAGAAAACTTATAAAATTTTGAATCATAACAAAAATAATTTTGTTCGATGCAAGTTCTATAAATTCTCTTTAGATCATCTCTAATAGAAGGATCAGAGACATCTTCATTAATAAACCTGTACACTATATCTGTTAAAATTTTAATTGGGACTGAGGTGAATAAACTAACTACATCAAAGGACACTAATTTAGCCTAGAAACACAATTGAAACTACTAATTTTTCGCGCTAGATCTACAGAGTTTTTAACTGAATATGTTGAACAGAAGCTGGTATGATGTGAAAATAGTTGGTTAAACTTCTTACATAATTTATATGCTGGAGCACTACAATAAGAAACAATAGGTCTAATAGGTGTGTTTTCCTTATGAATTTTAGGTAAACCATAAAGAATGGGGGCTAAACCATTCATCATAGTGTATTTCCATCCATCATTTGGAAACACACTTTTTGACTCCCTAATACACTGAGTACCAATTTAAATAAAAATCCCTTGAATTCCAATAGAATCATAAAATCAATTAGAGAAAAGGTTGTAGAAAATGACGCTATTGTATGTAAAGCTGATAAAGGCAATACTATAACAGTGCTTGATAGGGTTGACTACCACAACAAAGTGTTAGATTTTATAAAAGATAGTCGTGCCATAGTTTTAGCAAAAGATCCCACCCCAAGTTTTAAGTTATCCGTTAGTCAGTGTATTAGGGAGTCAAAAAGTGTGTTTCCAAATGATGGATGGAAATACACTATGATGAATGGTTTAGCCCCCATTCTTTATGGTTTACCTAAAATTCATAAGGAAAACACACCTATTAGACCTATTGTTTCTTATTGTAGTGCTCCAGCATATAAATTATGTAAAAAGTTTAACCAACTATTTTCACATCATACCAGCTTCTGTTCAACATATTCAGTTAAAAACTCTGTAGATCTAGCGCGAAAAATTAGTAGCTTCAATTGTGTTTCTAAGGCTAAATTAGTGTCCTTTGATGTAGTTAGTTTATTCACCTCAGTCCCAATTAAAATTTTAACAGATATAGTGTACAGGTTTATTAATGAAGATGTCTCTGATCCTTCTATTAGAGATGATCTAAAGAGAATTTATAGAACTTGCATCGAACAAAATTATTTTTGTTATGATTCAAAATTTTATAAGTTTTCTGATGGTCTTCCTATGGGTTCTCCTCTTTCACCTTTATTTGCAGATATTTTTATGAACCATTTTGAGAAACTTATACTCTCACCTTCTAACCCATTTTACCGTAATATAGTCTTTTGGTATAGATATGTAGATGATATACTTTGTTACTGGCAAGGTACAGATAGGTTACTGGATTGTTTTTTGTCTTGGCTTAATACACAATTTTCATCAATAGATTTCACCTTAGAAACTGAGACCTTAGGCTCTCTTAATTTTCTTGATATAACAATATCTCAAATTAATTCCAAATTCGACTTTAGTATTTATAGGAAACCTACCTATACTGATTCCGTTATACCCGCGCACTCTAACCACCCCATTAATACTAAATTGTCAGCTTTTCATGCTTTTATAGAGAGATTAATTAATATCCCAATGTCTAATGCAAACTTCAGTAAGGAACTAAACACTATTCTTACGATTGCCTATAATAACGGCTATGACAAAAGAGTAGTGTTTGGTTTGTTAAAGAAGAAACAAAGAAAAAAGCTCTTGGGTAGCATTTATCCAGTGGAGAACGCACCTTCATGGAAGTGGAGACGTGTGGGATGTACTGGTAATGGTTGCTCAAGATTAGGTAATTTCGTTTCGAAGTATTCAAATATTAGGTTTGCGTTTTCCAATAAAAGTACAATTAAGAAACTTGTTTTTAATAATATACCAAAGACGGATACCCTGTTGAAGTCAGGTGTATATGAAATCAAGTGCAATGATTGTAGTTTTAAATATTTAGGCCAAACGGGTAGGAACTTCAAAATTAGAGCTAAGGAACATCTAGCTGCAGTAAAGTTAGGAAAGACGGATTCTGCTTTAGCTAACCACGTAATTGATTCTAACCATAGTGTCTCTATAGATAATCTCTCAATATTACATATTGAACCTAAGGGGAAAAAGTTAGATATTTTGGAATCTTACGAGATTAGGAAAGCACTGTACTTCAAAAAAGATATTTTAAATGAACAAACAGAAATCCTATTTTCTCCTTTGACAGATCCTGCGTTATTTCATAAATAACTTCAAAACGGTTTTTTTTTTTTTTTTTTTTTTTTTTGTTTTCTATTTTGATCTTTTCTCAAAAGTTTTATTACCTCTTAATCCCTTACTTTCTTTATTCATAAATCATAATGTTCGGTAATTCCTACAATATCAATATAATCTTAAAACAACAGTTTTAATTTTGGTTGATCTTGTAATCTTATTCTTTTTTTTTATAATTGGTTTCCTCCTACTACGTCAATTTTTTCTTTCATAAAGTTTAAATATTTTTTCTTTTAATTATCCTTTTATTTTGAACAAGATACTGCATTTGAAATTTTTTACTTTTTATAGATTACTTCAACAATTTGGGATCATAAAACATAAATATATTTTTTTCTGGAGGATGGACCATGGGACTCAACACTTTTGTTTTCATTTTAATTTTAGTTTTACAATAGTTTTATTTCTTAAAATATTTGTCTCTTTTTAATATTAGATTTTTTCATAACTGCTAATTTATGTATTTTATTATGTTCTTTGTTATTGTTTTCTCTCTCTTTACCGTATTGTTTTGTAAAAAATTGTATATATAAGATTTTTATTGTAACTATTAAATCATTACTCCAGAAGATGGCCTAACAAGCTGAAATATATATAGAGTAACAGTAAAATTAAAAAAAGCTTTGTTTTCTTTAATTTTTTATTAAACTTATTAAATAAGTTATTTGCGTAAAGTAACAAGAGATTGACATTATGTTATGGTATAAGAATTGGTTCACTATTGTTAGTTCGAAGAAATCAGCTTAAATATAACTCTATATGGAACTTTAATCTTTGTGGAAGAAGTACATCGCATGATTTAGGAATATGCCAATAGCATTAAGATTATTGGTAGCTTTGTTTCTGCAAATTTAAAAAAAAATTCATTTTGTGCTTTTATTTTATTATCATATTATTATTATCATATATCATGAAATAATTATTGGCCTGTGTCGTATTAGGTAGATTTCATATAAAAATCTACCTATTGTAATGAGTCTCATCTCGGAGTTTCGGAAAAATGTTGGTGCCAAACGACTATATATGATAAGCGGAGACGGAAAAACAAAAAAATATTTATGTATATATATATATATATATATATATATATATATATATATATATATATATATATATATATATATATATATATATATAT
This sequence comes from Diogma glabrata, assembly GCA_963693315.1. NCBI lineage: Eukaryota > Metazoa > Arthropoda > Insecta > Diptera > Cylindrotomidae > Diogma > Diogma glabrata. The sequence continues at coordinate 328,467,472 of OY856186.1, read as the reverse complement.
ATATATATATATATATATATATATATATATATATATATATATATATAAACGATATGAGATATCACGAAAACGACTGGCACTCTCATGATCGCATTTGTTGAGGTAGATCAAAAAATTTCTGTGCATGTGTGTTCTAATAATATCTTGGACAAGTTCGTCAATCAGCAAAATCCGACACGTGGTTAAAAAACTAAAGGCTTTTTTCTACACAACATTGATTTTTTAACACCGTTATAACGGCCGTTTGGATAATAATATTTTTAAAAAAATAATAAATTTAGAACTTTTGGAATCTTTTTATCAAGCTGTTTTAAAAATAGACCTCTGCAGTTATAGGTTCTTGAGAGAGCGGCTCCAACAAAAAAGTTTGCAAAAACAATTTTTTTTTAAATAACCGGCACTCTCACGGTCGCATTTGTAGAGCCAGACCAAAATGCTTTTTTAAAATGTGTGTTTTGATAAGAAGATGAAGATAATAATCTTGGACGAGTTCGTAAATCAGCAAAATCCGACAAATGGTTAAGAAACTAGAGGCTTTATACTAGCAAAAAGGTCTGTTTTCTAGATCCGTTATAACGGCCGCTTGGATATTAATATTTTTAAAAGCTTCATAAATTTTAAATTTAGAATATTTAAAACCTTCTTAATTAATTTCTTTCAAAAAATAGACCTCTTCAGTTGAAGGTTTCTGAGTCAGCGGCTCTAACAAAAAAGCTTGTAAAACACAAAAAGCATTTGAATCAACCGGAACTCTCACGGTCGCAATTGTGGAGCCAGATTAAAAACCATTTTTTAAAAATGTTTGTTTTTTTAATATCTTAGACAAGCTCGTAAATCAGCAAAATCCAACATATGGTTAAGAAACTAGAGGCTTTATACTAGGAAAAAAATTGGTTTTTTTAAATCCGTTATAACGGCCGTTTGGATACTAATATTTTTAAAAACTTCATAAATTTAGAATCTGTGGAAATATTTAAATCCGTTTCTTATATATAAACCTCTGCAGCTAGAGGTTTTTGACTTGTCGGCTTCAACATAAAAGTTTGCAGCAATGCCCAACAACAACAATTAACAAAAACTTTATAACAGTCAATGAAAAAAAAAATAAAAAGATTTGAATAGCAGAAATTAATTTTTTTTTATTAGAAATAAACTATTTTGATATTTTGCAGTAATTACACTACATATGATATAGAGTAAGATTGCCTGTGTTTTTCATACAGTGTCATAAATTGTCACACATATGCTCTGTAGCTGATTTGATATTTCTTTGGTACAAAATTGGATGGATGTAGTTTTGCTTATATATAGCTAATTTTCTTTTTAAAATTTGTTCGATATCTGTTTGTAATTAGTTTGTATTGTTTAAACTAATATGATACATCAGATTCTACTTGTGCACAAAACTGTCTGATTTCGAAATCTACCTATTTCTAGCGGACATCTTGCCACTCGGACTTTTTATTATGCGATAGGATTTGTTGTTTAGTAATACATTTCTTTAAAAAAAAATTATAAAATACAAAAAAAAATTGCTTACATTTATACCTTAGTAGAACACTATGTTGTGAGACCTAAGTCTGTAAAGGTTTTTATGTATTGTTGCTACATATATTGTAGTAACTACTACACAAAACATTTTGATTAAAACAATATGCCAAAACTGAAGTATACGGGGTTGTCACGACCGCAGCAAAAAAATAAGTAGCAAATGCACAAATTGATAATAATTAAGTAGTTTCATCCGCACTAATAATATTAGTTTCAGCAAATATTTTCACAGTTTTCCGTGCTCTTGATAATAAAACTAGTGTAGACTCTGGTCAAAAAATGTTCCATACTCTTGGAATTGCAGCCTACATCACTCGTCTGCTCAACTAGCGCGCTTAAGGGAAACCCGTACCCACTGTTTTTATATATTTGACTTTTTTATCTTTAACGACGATTAGTCAATTTATAGTCTTTCTCCTAGTATTGAACAAAATAAAAATAAAAGCGCGTTGACCTAATGATAACCAACACAAATTCTTTATCTTTATTGTCTATATCAAGTTTTTGCAAAATTGCAATACTCACTAGAAAATAATTTGAAATGTTTAAATTATTTTTTCGTGTCAGCAGTAAATTAAAATATTTAATGTAATATTAATTGACTTGATCAAAACTTTAATTAGCACCTCTGTAGCGCATTAACAATTACAGATATGTTTTTAATTCACACTGTTCGCGTTCGGAATCGGAACCAATCTCTAAGTGCTTTTATAAAACGTTCGATGACTATATAACCTCATTTTTTGTCAATCGAATTTTCATTGTTTGTTAACTAACATCGAACTCATTTGTTATACCTTTATCTTTTGTGATTCAAATAAGGCAACCGAAATTTAAAGTTTGAGTGGCGGCTGGTTGACACGAATTTTTTTCAGTGCACTCGAGGATCATTTTGATCACTCATTCTTGCAGCACTTTCGTCTTGTAAGATTTTTTTAGTATGAATATACAAATACTATTATTATCCTTTAACTTGTAGGAACCAGATTCCTTTGTTACATTTTAATTGGAGTGTTCAAAAATATAAATCTTCAACTTGTTAAACGAAAATTTGTGTTTACATTTTAAAAAATAAATTTTTAAGGTGTTAAATAAAAAGTTGTTTTATTTTTTAAAACATAATTTTACTTGTGTAGTTTTATTAAACTAAAAAACTCTAAATGGTGACCCCGACGTGATCAGACAACACCAACGAGCAGTTTTTAATAAAATGTGAAATTTACCCTATTTAAAAAATGCAGGCCGTGTTAATGGAAATCTGGTGCATTATAGCATTGCATCAGACAACAGGTTACAATCAAAAGACAGTAAAATACCACAACAGACGTAAACAATTATTAAAAAGAGATTTCAAAAAATGGTCATACGCTCCTGCGTTTTATGGATGAAGTGCTCAAAGAATTAGACTTCATATTTGTGTATATCGACGATGTTTTGGTTGTAAGTAACTTCCCACAGGAGCACAAACATCGCTTACGCATTTTATTCAAAAGGTTACCTGAATTCGGTATTAAAATCAAAATTTCTAAATGTATATTTAGTGTTTCTTCTCTTGATTTGTTTAAATCATGAAATCGGAAAATATGGCATTCAGTCAAGATAAAAAAAGTCAGTATTTGTCTGACCCCTTCAATGCACTACAGCCATTGATAATGTCAAACTGGTGCTTGTAAGTTGTATACTCTTGGCTCATCCGTTACAAAATGCAAGCTTTTTTTTATCAAAATGGTAGCTTTAGGTATACTGCTACAGGAGCAGTATTAGAACAATTGAACAAAAACAGTTGGCAGCCATTAGGCTTTTTCTCTTCCGCCGAGAGAAACCGAATTCAACTTTTGACCCGATTTCATTACCCAGTTCACAACTTTTATTCGACACATCGCTGGAAAGAATAATGCAGTGGCAGGTACTCGTTCACGAACTGCGGAAATGGCTATCGTTTTGACTGGATTAGATGCTCACAAACTCGTCGTACTTTAAGAGATCGATAAAGAAATCCAATAGTTAATTGAAAAGCCACAGGTCGTAGGTTCTAAATGGAAGTTAGAACTCATCTCCACAAAAATGCCCATTAATCCGATTTGGTGTAAGACCTCGACTAACACATTAGGTTCATATTTACCTGAGTCTCTAAGACGATCAATATTCCATTCATTACACGGTTTTTCCCACCTTGATATTAGAGTATCCCGGAAGTTTATCTTTAATTTAGTTTTACCAATTGTGGTTTTACTGGTAAGATTAAAAAACGTGTCTATCTAAAAATATCTTAGGTTTGTTGGAACAATTCGTTTTTCAGTTGATACCTATTTTTTTAACAAGTTTACTGAATCATATTGGTGCGAATATGAACTAAAGTAATTAAAACGATGTTACAATACCACACACTTTTGGATTGCTTAACTGCCCTCTGATTCAAACTATCTATTGTAACAAATTAATCTATTTATATGCAATTTGAGGTAGACAAGTTTTTCTGTATGTTACAACTATGACAGGGTAGACCTTTGATTTTCGAAATAACGATATTTATAAAAAAAACTACAGATATGGTTGCAGGATGATGGTATTCAGGTCATAGACTAAATCGAGGAATTAATTTAATTTAATGAAGAAAGTAACCGTAGTATTTAGTGAACGATGTCTGGAGCTAATGATTTACTAGTTAGTTCTAAAAACAATAATAACAAAAGTTATTTAAAGGAATTTTGTTAACCAAATTAATGTAAAAGCCATTTTGAATTAAGGTGAATTAAGGACCATTGGTGACAGCGGTGGGAACATAAGTATTTAAAACGATATTTAATTAATTAAAATTATGATATTTGCAAGATAATAACAGTAGGTGATGAAACAGTAGCTCAATTTCTAAAAGCTTAGATTATTAAGATTTAGTTCGATAATCATTATGAATTTTACATCGTCCTATGGTAAGATGTGGCACCTACACTGAAAAAAACATGTTCAGTTTCCAATCGAAATGCAATTCTTTCAACCGCACCAGCGGGCAGATACGACGAATAGAAATTCGAAATTGCTTCAACAACTGTACTGTTATAGAACGATGTAGTTGAGACAATCACACGTAATGTTTATGTGAAAATAAAATACAGTTCAATTAATTTCAAATACATATTTCTACTTTTAAAATTAAAAATTCATGATATAAGGCCAAAGAAATGTTTGTTCATGGAAATAGTTATTAACTTTATTCAACTACTGTTATATTGGATGTAACACTTTATATTTTAAATAAAAATCATTCTATTGATTGCAAAAAGTTTTTCTTTGTTTGAATAATAAACTGCCAACTTCGAGATGAGGTTGTCATTACTTTAATTTTTTTTCATTGTATGTGTTCAAGGTGGGTTCAAGTGCAATATAACAACCTAGTGTAAATTTTATCAAAAATAAATTTACAAAACCCCGGGAAACCGGGGTAGTTAAAAACGTTGTCAACTTGCCAAAGACAGGCGCCTCACGAAATAAAAAATTTGTGGTAATCATCAAATAAAAAGGGCGACGGCCTGGTGTTGATTATGTACATGGTAAAAGGAAACCTAAAAATATAATGTGGTTTAATTAACTCAGCGGTCCCCAAGCAAGCAACTAGCAAGCAATTTCATTTTCATCTATAATATAAAAGCCGTGAGTCTATACATTATCCGGTCGTAAAGTTTCCAATTGCAATATGGATATCGCGGTCAACTGAGGTTCTATAAGTCGGGAGTTCCATTCCTGACGTACTACATTTTTTTATTATTTTTTTTTTTAATTTTTATTAAATATCATTAAAATTATTGTGTTTTTATTCATGAATGCATAAAAATCATAAAAATTTCTTTATACGAATTTCAAATTGATCGATATTGAAGTTTTTGTAATTTTATTGCTACTGTTTTTTCCCGTTTCGTTCAAATTATTATCATTTCGAAAATTAATTATTTTTTTGATACGCACTGTTAAAAACCATATAATAGTAGTTTTTCGATCATTATTTTCTATAATTTTATTCCTCTGAAATAAAATAAGGAAAAACAAAAACCACTATTTGACTATGTATTTCTCTTTCAATATGAGTTGACATCTTCATCACAAAAGACTGATTTAAACATAGTTTAAGGAAATTTATTTAAATTTATCGAGAGTGTAGTTTTTTAAGGTTATTGTTATTGTCTTTTAGCACAGTGTGACATCAATACGAAGTAAAATTTAGATGCATTTGGGGGATTTTTATGACATCTACAATATTTTCTTCAGTTTTTTAGAAGAAATATTTCCTGGCTATTCTGTTTTTTTATACTTTTTGTTATTGTTTTCTTTTTTTCTTTTTCTATTAGTTTTTCTTTTAAGTTAAAATTTTGACAGTTTCATAGAATATTCTATTTTTTTAGGAATAATTTATGTTTACAATTTACAAAGTTGGTAAATAGTATTTATAATAAGGTTATACATTACAAGATTACATATTCATTACAATTAATTGGTTGAAACGGAATAGATTTAATTTTACTCAAATCAAGTTAAATTAATCAAAAACATGCTGTGGTAGGAATCAGAACCAGAAAACTGTTCTATAGAAGAAACATAATAACATAGAAAAATATAGATATTTGACATTTTTTAAAAAGAATGTACGTAGAAAACTTTTGATATTTTAGGTGAAAAAAACAGTTTGTGTTATAAAATACATTTTTATAAATTTTCTAATTTAAGAAGATTTAATAAAAAGAAGTTCAAAATACTCAGTACAAAATTTCGTTGTCATTATCGACGTAGAGGGTTGTGAGAAAGGTCCGGTTTAACGCGGCTCTATATTTTTTGTTGTTTTTGGTTATTAATTTTTTATATAACATAAAAAATATTCCTGTTACTCATAAAAATTCCATTTAGGACTTATAGATTTTAAATTTATCGATAATGTATTTTTTTTTTAAATTATTGCTATTGTCTTTTAGCCGTTTCGTTAAAATTTATATCATTACGGAGCACATGGGATACTCCCTTGTTAAAAAGTCAGTAGAAAGCGTAGCACAAATCAAAACTCAAAAATCAACAGATATAAATATTTGACTTACATATAAAAAATAATAGTAGTTTTCCATAACTTTCTTCATATTATAAAAAACTTATGTTTTAAGCCGACATGAAACAATACATAGAAAACATACTAAGAAAATACAATAATTTTTTTAAATCACCAAAATTACTAATTCAAAGTGCCCAATTGATTTTTGTGTCTGTTTTTATTGCCTTTAATACAAACATTTTTTTCGCACATGACATTTTGTGCATGAAGATTTTGAATCGTATTACAATTAATGTACACTGCATGCATTTTTTTCAAAATTGTTGGCGTATGGCTATCCAAACAGATGCATACTTGGTAGACACAATTGAAAAGTAACCTTCGAGCATTCGTTGACAGCATAAACCTCCCCTTGGAGGACCGTACCTGGTACGAGGACATTTTACTAATTATAACGATTTCAGATTTCTTGTAGAGGTCAGCTTCTACTTTTTTATTCAACAGTGAGTCATTAGCTTACAATCTATAATTTTCGCTAGAAGATCATTGAGGTAATGCAATATTCAATATTCATACAATGTTTTAACGTTCAATTAGTCTGTTTAGAGTATTGAGAACAAAGGATTTGATATGGGGCGAAATAATTGCCAGTTGGTTGTCCTGTTGGATTTTTTCCTCAAGGAATTCTACTGCGAATTGTTTGCTCTGACTGATATTTAGCCTTGAGACCAACACGTTGGATTCAGCTTGACTAATCACTCCCATTTCTAGATTGGTTTGCAAGATTGGTTGTAAAACTGAAAATCGTGTTCTAATTTCACCACTGTTTTTTTAACATAAAATGATTATATTAGTACAATAACTACCTAGTCAAACACTAATGTTGGAAAGACTAATGTCGGAATCGGTATTGAAATTTAACTATTTAAAAAATGGATTATTCTCATGTACACACACATTTATTATAATTTAACAGTTTGATACAATTTTCTAACACAAATAAGCTCATCATCTTCAAAAAATAATTATAACGCCAGAAAAAAAAATTGTTTGTTGTTGATAAGAGTTTATCAATTTAATAATTAATTATATTTTTAATATATTTTTAAATGATTTATTACATGTTTTTATGTACTAATTACTTGCTGTATAGAAAAAGATTAGTTTGTTTTAAAATATGTTATTGGGAAATACTGTCGTCATATTGTCGTACAACAGTGATATAACGAATTGAAACTGTTGATAAAATTATGATTGTGACTTATGAGTAACGAAATGAAAAAATTTTATACTAAATAAGATCTAAGTTAATATGAAATCGTAATGACTTCAAAATTAATCTATTTTTTACACCTTTACATAATCAAATAAATAATCCCCTATATGTTGTCACTAAAAATGAAGAGGAAAAAAAACTAACAACTAGTCATTAAATCTACAACAAAATATAAATACATATATTAAAATAAAAAGGAAACAATCGAAAACGGATACATAAAATTTTACATAATAAAACAATTTTTACTTATTTTGAATAAAAAAAATTCCTTTAACAAAACAAAAAAAAGTGAAAGAAAATAAAAAATTTTATTTCTTCACGCGATTTCTTTTTGGCAATAACAGAAACTATAAATTCCATTAAACAATGTAATGTGTTCCTTTTTATAGCTACGAGATAGGATTAATAAGTAGTTGACATCGTTATCTTATAATCCAACCCTCATTGTTTTTTCGACAACTAAGCATAATACAGAAATAATTTTCTAGTCAGTCAGTGCATACATAATGCATATATTATACTCATTGTAATTTGATCATTGATCGTGGAAATTATTTATTATTTTTAATTATTATCAATATTGATAGAGATTAACTTATAACAAATAACAACACGATCAAATAACTGATAATATAATTTTTATTATTTTCAATTTAATTGATTATATTGCTCCTCTAAAACCTAATTAAATTAAATTAATTAATTTCATTTTATTCAACAAATTATATAAAATGTACGTGACATTTTAATTCATCATATCTGTCTTTGAATTAGATGTTTACAGAATTAACTCATAAGCAAAACTAATATTTATTTGTTTTTTTTTTGTACTATACCTTACACGAAATCTAAAACAATAAATATTTTGATATGAAAGAAAAAAAGTTACAAACATACACGACGACCACCCATTGTGTTAATTTGATTTCTTTATTATTATTATATTAGATCTTTGAAAAAAGGCGATTGATAGCAACTGAAATAAAAAGATGCATTGAAGAAATACGAATCTTATTTGTAAATAAATTATACTAATTATATTGGGTTACTGAAACCACCCATAGCGTCAGCGTTAAAATGAATATTTCAATTTAATTGTAATTTTATATAAGAATTTTTGAAAATGGTTTGAGAATGAAGTGAAAAGATAAGAATATAAATATAAATCAGCGATTTTAAGTTGTTTTAGAAAAATTATGCAATAATTTGGTTCATATTCGGAGGAAGGAAAATAAATAAATTCAAATTGGATTACCTCTTTAATATTTTATTTGAACAAATTCTTCGGTCACGAATTTCGAAATATATAAATATATGAGTTTTTTTTAATTCAACTTCTTTTGTTATTAACAAATTATTACGTTTTTTATTTTTGGAGAAATAAAAATTCAATAAACCTTGTTTGTTTTTTTTTTGAGTCAATAAAATAAACAAAATTATATGAAGATTTTCGTTTATCTTCTTAATATTTTTAAAATTACGACAATAATCCGTTTTCTTTATTATTATTTTTATCATAATAAATACAAGATCAATGATGATCATGTTAAAGAATTTTGTTCAAAAAAAAAGTTAAATGAAATAATTTTATATCAAAAAATAAAATACAGTCCCAAGTTGGTGATAACAGTATGTTTTTGTGACTGTTTCTTGTTGAACAAAAGACAAATTTTAAACATACCCCAACAAAACAGACGAAAAAAATAATAATAATAAAATTGTTTGTGATTCATTTCCCAATACACCAAAAACATAATCACGTAAAGATTTTCATTTGTGAACGAGTCGAAATTTACATCTATTCTGAAAATATACTCATAGTATATTTTCAATATAACGCTGGTTGGTGACAATCTCTAGAGAGTGTCTGCTTGGTTTTTCTCGACATAAAAACGTTTAGATTGTTATAGATGTTCACATGCAAGTATTTTATTGGTGTGAGTCGTTTTGTTAGTTATAGTAACGTAAACTGAATTTAACCTACATACGTGTGCCTTAAACATATTTATAACATAATCAGAAGTTTTATACAAGTTTTACTAATATCAAGGTACTAAGGAAATAAAATTGAACCACAAATAAGTAAGCTTTGATATGATATTTTTCGAAATAAGTCAAATTAAAAAACCCATGGTTTCTAAACCCAACTTAAGCAGATGTGGTTTAACACACTTTTCTGTTAATTAGATATAAAACATGTCACATTTTTTGTGTCAATATCAGTAGGCTCAAAAATAAAAAACATAGATAAAGAATCAATAATATCAAACAATATCAAAAAAAAAATCAAAGAATCAAGAATCAAAAATCAAGAATCGAGAATCAAGAATGAAAATCAAGAATCAAGGATCTAGAATCAAGCGTCAAGCATCAAACATCAAGTATTAAGAATCAAAAATGAGTATCAAGAATCAAGAATCAAGAATCACGATTGAAGATCCCAAAATCAAGAAAAAAAAATCAAGAATTAAGAACCAAGAATCAAAAATCAAGAATCAAGAATCAAGAATCAAGAATCAAGAATCAATAATAGAAAATCAAGAATCAAGAATCAAGAATCAAGAATCAATAATAGAAAATCAAGAATAAAAACTCACGAATCAAGAATCAAGAATCAACAATCAAGAATCAAGAATCAAGAATCAAGAATCAAGAATCAAGAATCAAGAATCAAGAATCAAGAATCAAGAATCAAGAATCAAGAATCAAGAATCAAGAATCAAGAATCAAGAATCAAGAATCAAGAATCAAGAATCAAGAATCAAGAATCAAGAATCAAGAATCAAGAATCAAGAATCAAGAATCAAGAATCAAGAATCAAGAATCAAGAATCAAGAATCAAGAATCAAGAATCAAGAATCAAGAATCAAGAATCAAGAATCAAGAATCAAGAATCAAGAATCAAGAATCAAGAATCAAGAATCAAGAATCAAGAATCAAGAATCAAGAATCAAGAATCAAGAATCAAGAATCAAGAATCAAGAATCAAGAATCAAGAATCAAAAATCAGGGATCAAGAATCATGAATCAAGAATCAAAATTCAAGAATCGTTTGGCATTTCTGAGTGTGAAGAAATTCAGGACGTACGTTGAGCATCACAGATTTACTTGAAAGGATGCTTGAAAGACTAGAATGGCTGACTAGCTAGGTAGAGCCTAATACTCCAACATATGGACCATACCAATATACATCAAAAGGGAACCTAAAACATAGTCCCTGATGCTCTATCTCGTCTTTAAGACAATGCACACGAAGGATTTACCGAATCATTAACACATCACACAAATGAGAAAAAGCTTGAACATGAAGGTTATAATTATCATCACACAAATTACACGGAGATGATAAGACTTTCGCTAAATGTAACTCAAAGATTGTTCTTTGGTGAAACCCTTGAATGGGAGACTGTATATCCTTGTAGAACCAAAACTCAATGCAATGCCGAATAATTTACCTCTGCTCTGGTTACCAAAACCTTTTACTTCAGAAATGATCAAGATACATTATGATGATAGTACTGCTCCTCATGTTGGTCCAAAGAAGACGTTAGGGGTGCTCTGTCTATACTATTGGTCAGGCGGCACTTAATAATACCTGCAAACAGACCTAGAACTGTGATACCTCGAACCAGATTTTGCGTCCGATTACGATATAATTCCAGTTTGTATCTCAATAGTCCCTGGGCCATCGCCGATTTCATTTAATGGTTGGCACCTTTGGTTCAACATTTTTTTTGATGGCAGTATTTACCAATAACTTGGTTGTTTTGGTGCAACGATTTTTTATGTGAATCATTCAACAATCACCAAGGTTGATTTGCTGCTCCGAGTTTTGAGTTGATACGGTTGATTCATTTCGAACAACCAGCAAGCAACTAAGCGGAAATCTTTAGCTACGGAAAGAAGAGAGGAGATTATTGATTAATATATTAATATTTCAAAAATTAATCTCTACAAACATAAACTATCACATAGTTTATTATTGATACGAACGCACTTGTCACGGTTAGAGGTCAGGATTATTAAAAGCAATCCCAACAACTTGAGGATATGCACGTCTCGAGTTTATTTCGACTAGCTTCAGTACATGGATTCGGAAATTTTATCCTCGACCTTTTTCAAATGCGAGATACACGTGAAACTTTTGAATGAACAGAAACTTATGTTAGAAGTAAATTATACTCTTTTGACCCAAAAATAATTGAATTAAAAAGGTCATCACCACCCTTACATCAAACATAACTAACAAATATTCATGGAAGAAAATTGACACACCTCATAATTTCTTCCGGATCTAACCTGCCATACTAAATGGGTTTAACCTCTTATGTTAATGACTAAATTAATATTACTAAATGTTTCGTCGAATGTTGCTGTAGCTGTGTAAATGATTTCGATTAAAAATGTTTAGTATTTGTAATAAAATTACCTCCTTTGGGATGATTGGCGGCCGGTCACCGAAGTAAATAGGCGATTGTTGAAAAATATCATCAAAAAATGTGGCACCAAAATATATAGGCGATGATTAGGGCCGGGAAAAAAATATCGATATATCGATAATATCGATATATCGATATTATCGATATGATCGATATTATGGATATATCGATACATCAATACTATCGATATATTGTTATATCGATATTATCGATAATTCGATATATCGATATATTGATATATTAATATATTGATAAATGGATATTTCAGTTTTATAAATATTTTTATATCGATATTTTTGCTATATACACTTTATATAAACTATTTTGCGTTACATAATGCCCTCCATTATTTCTTCATTAAAAATTAACAAAAATACGTAAACAGAGAAGACGCATTCGCACTAGTTTTTGTAACAAATGTACAAAATTTAAAAAGATTTTATTAATTGTAATGTAATTACATATTTATTACATCGATATTGACATGATAATATATGATATCTATATACAATATCGAAATATCGATATATCGATATTACCGACACATCAATATTATCGATGTTATCAATATATCAATATATCGATATATCGATATTATCGATATATCAATATAACGATATATCGATATTATCGATATATCGATATATCGATATTATCGATATATCGATAAATCGATTTTTTTTTTTTTTTTAATAAAATGTGTTGTGTAGTAGGAATTACAGTACGTGTCACAATAACACATAAAAACCTTTTAAGACCAAGGTCCCACAACAACATACGTTCAAAGGTGTTGATGGACGTAAATCTTTCTTTTTTTGTTTTTTTATATTTTTTGTTAAAGAATGGATAACTAAACAAAAAATCCTATCACTGACAAAATATGACGTAGGCCAATATTTTATGATAGAATAGAGAAAATAAAAGTAAATTAAAAAGTAAATAGCAAATTTTTACAAAAATTTGGTGAAACAAAACAAAACCGTAGTTGCCAATAATCCAGCCGGTTGTATATTCCTTGATCCTGTGACGCGCTGTCTTTTTTCAAGATTAAAGCCCACACATAGTTCTATGAAGGCTCGTTTCTTCAAGGAAGCAATAGTGTCTCATCATCAAGGATTATTTCACAGCTAAGATTGAGGGGTGCTACCGTTGACTGCATACAGTTCATCCGCCACCACCCCTAAGATGTCACCTTGGCTAGTGATATCTCACTGCTATTGCCAGTGGTATGTGTTATCTCACGTCAACTTGTATGCCAATAGCAGGGACTGGAGTATGCGAGGTTGTCACACCCGTAGATCAAAACTAAAAAAAAAATTTTTTAAACAATAAAACTGATCCCTCCATGCATATATTGATAAATCGATATATCAATACTATCGATATATCGATATTATCGATATTACCGATATATCGATATATCGGTTTTATCCATATTTTTTTATATCGATATTATCGATAATTTTTTAAATATCGCCCAGCCCTAGCGATGATAGAAGAAGATCACTAACAAAATTGTTGACAGAAGAAGACCACCAAACTTGAAAATTGCTGAATAATACTGTAAAAAACTATCGTTGCACCAAAACAAATAGGTGATTGTTGAACAATATCATAAAAAATTATAGTTGTACCAAAATAATAGGTGATTGTTGAATAAAATATGAAAAAATAAGGAAACTGTTGCATCTATTGCGGATAATGACGTAAACGAATTCAATATACTCCTATACATTAATATTAATATATAATTTTTTTTGATTAATTTGCTAGCCGATTTTTAAAATTATTGACTTTATTATATTTTTTATAAAACTGTTTAAAAACTGAAGTGTTATAGTCAATATATTTCAAGTTGATTTGGTTACTTTAAATACATTTTTATTATTTATTAGTATCCCATATTTTGATTGCTTATTACAATCATCCTCAGGGATTACAAAAAACAATGAATAGTTATTTTAATAACTTTTTTTTAAATAAAATTTGTTCAAAAAACTATATTTAAATTAGAAAAAATGTTTTTCTTTAATATTAATCAAAATTTATGGCACCAAAAATGGATTATTAATCAACTAATTATAAATGTACGATAAAATTATTTTTCCAGCTATAAACATTTTTTTTTCTTTTTTTTTGTAATTTAAAACAAACGGTTTTCATTTCATATATTTCTGATTTAAATTTTAATTGTATCACACATGACACAATTTATCGTAAACAAATGCCTTCATCATCTATTTCCGATCGACTGACACAAATTAAGCTTTTGCACAAGCTTATATTCGAAAAATATAATGAAGGCGAAACGAAAGAAAATCAAAAAAAAATCTTTGAACTTATTGTTTTAATTTGAAGTTATAACAAACAAGAAATAATCAGAAAGACATAAGAAAAAGAAATAATCAAATGTACCAAGTTAGCTCACATTTAAGTTGTGAAAATTTTCCAAAAAATTTTATTCTTTGTAATCAGATGACAACGACTTCGTGAGGCGCCGACGATTGACGTTTTGGCATGTTTGGGTTTTTAGGACTCGACAATAGCAGAAAAACTTTTGTCGGTCAAGGGTACTCTCGTGTTCTTAAACAAATTTTCGAAACCCCCCCCCCCCCCTTATAGTTAAAAAAATTGTGGTAGCAAATTTACAAGATTGGAGCTTGTCGGAGCTTGTCGATTGGAAACAAGAAAATGACAGAAGAAAAGTTCTCGGGATCGTCAAGGACAGGCGTCTTATGAAGTATAAAATATGTGGTATTCATCAAATGAAATCGGCGAGGGCCCAGGGATTATAACGTCCATGGCAGAGATACTTTATATATTTTTTGGATCCGTATCCTCGATCCAAACTGGGAAATACGTTGATATTGATTGCCTTCACATCCTCGATGAGACCGTTAACGAAGAGCTGGGTCGCTCGGACCATTTGGCCATACTTTGAAGTCGTGTTCAAACACACTTTAAATCTGCATATGAAAAATTGCAACATCAATATAATCTGCGCGAACTTGTATAAGGATTTTTTCGTACTGTCTTGGTTATGCTGACCCGGCTTAAAAAATTCTCCGCTAAATTGGCACCTAAATTCATGCCGGAAATATTCGAATCCAGGATTGGCAACGACTGTTCAAATGTAAAAAACTGGATAGTAAAAACATTGCGGTTCATCATACCAAGGATATTAAAGCATAATCTTTCTGTAGTGCTTCTTCCAGCTTTCTTCGTTTCTTTTTCGTCATTGGAGCTCATTTTGCATCTCTGATTTGTATCTATTTGGAGCCGACAATGCTGCTGAACATTATTCTAAAGCCCAGCGTTCCGGGATAATTTTACACAGATTTGGTGTGCGTCGAGATTTACTTTCGATCTGTTTATCAATTCCTATTTGATTCCTGGCCTCAGATAAACATGTAGTTTAAACTAATTCAGTGTGCTCATGATTCTTCTTCATGCTGCCATTCTTCCTGTGCAAAAAATGTTTTACTTTATTATGTGTATTTAACTCAGTTAGTTGTTACGACACATTTTTGCAAATATTTTAATTAACTTTTCAACATCATCAGCTACTGATAATTTATTTTGATTAAACTTTGTGAATATACTTATGATTTGGACTAGTTCTCTATTTCAAAATCCGGTTCGTCACTTCTGGCAAACACTTTTTACTTTTTTTATTCGTACAACAAACTTTCTCTCTGTTGGGATATTACAACTTTCTGTAATGAACTAAATTTCTTGAAATTGTAACAAAACATTGAGATTTATATGAGAAAGAACTGATAAGCTTTTGACCGATAATAGGTCACGTGGTTGGAGACTTCGGGGCAATTCGGATTTTTACTAATTATGAAGTATTTGATGAATATGAGCTCACTTTTTTCACATTTTTTTTTCAGAGTTGGGGTTAAATCAGCCTATGCATCACCATCGCCAATATTTTTTTACATGTTGTACCAATTAGTTTTTATTAATTTTTTAGTTCCGTAAAACACATCTAAAGTCAATTAGGTAATCCGAAGTTCAGTGAGTCCTTTTTATATTTTTTTTTAAATTCGTAACATATTTATAACCACAAACTTTGATACTATAAAACATGAATATTAGTATTGAAGTTATAATTTGGCGACGAGATTAATTATAGATAAACTTAACTCACCATATTTGGATAAAATGCTAATTGTTCTCCACCAACACCTGGAAAATATGGTATTGGTTCTCCATATGGATTATACATTGATAATGGCATACCACCCGGACCTGTTATTCCGGCCGCATTTGCTAATCTAGAATTTAATATTTCCATTTGACACGAACATATCGATTGTCCTGTTACTTGATCTGTATAAACTGGCCGTCCGGTTTCACAACATCGTTGTGACGATTGTGTTGTTTGTTGTTGTGTTGAACCGCTTATTGAACCTGACGTTGAATATGGTGATGTACTACGTGCACCTGGTAATACAGTTGTTGTTGTTGTAACAGCCATTGTTGTTGAATTTGACTGTTGAATTGATAATGGTGGTGATGATGGTGCGGATGATACAGAATTCTTAAAGTAAAAGAAATAAAAATATCAGTTTTAAGTTATTTTTTTACGTTGTTGGTTTTTGTGATAAGAAATTAATAATGTAAGTTTCTTATCAATTATCATTATCGTGTTGTTTGTTATTTAATAACAAGGAAAAAAAATTAACATTGTTCATCAATTTGTTTGGTTTCAATTTTTTATCACAAAAAAAAAAGTTGTTCTAGTCTAATCATGTCATCATGTTCAAATTGAACACAAAAATTAGAATGTACATATATTGATTGATTTGATTGTCGGAATTTTGTATTCAACTCAAAATATTTTTTTTTTATGTTTATAGGTTAAAGATCATCATTATATGATGATTCAACTGAAATAACAACAACGATCACCGAAAATATCAAAGGGAATGAATATTAAATACTTTTGCTGATTTATAATATAATTGAATTTAATTAACGGTCAATACACTATCTAATTTATTACTACTGAGGATGATAAAATGTGTTTTGAATTTTTCAAGTAAGTTCATTAATTATTATTATTGTTGTTCGAAAATTTTGATTTTTAATATAATTTTTGGTTTACAATTCGGCTTCTGAATTTCAAAGGAAAATTTTTTTTTTTGAAAACTTCAATCCGAGTGTTACAAAACAATTTATTTGTTGAACTTAAGGTAATTCAATAAAACATGTTACAATGATGATGATCGATGATCACAACACAAATTAAAAAAATAAATGATTTAGATTTGTTATTATATTTACAATGGAAACAAAAATTATTTTGATCAACCGCGCATGTAATATTGAGTTTATATTATTCTCATCGAATAACTAACTTCACAGTGGATAAAAGTATTTTAAAATTAATCAGCTTACAAAACTGAAAATAAAATAGCATCCGTCGTTTATTGTATGTATTCTGTATGCATTATCCAATTTTTTTTTTTTCAATTTTCTTTTTCTGTTTCGGTTGTATTGAAACAACCCATATGAGGTAACTATTTTAGTTTTTGCTTTTAATCGGATTATATATTTGACATGAGTTTTTTTTTAAACAAAAAGGCATTCAATAATTGTAACAAAAAAAAATTTTATAATTTGCAACAACATAATAATTTGTTTTTGTTGTGCATTTCCATGTTTTTCTATGATCCTGATTTTGTCGGATTAGCAAGAGTAAATTTATAATTTTTGACTGTCACATTTTTTTTGTTATTTTCAGTTGTCATAGTAAATGTTTTGTTCAATTGTAATCTCATTATAAGGATATTTCAATCTAAAGAGTAATATAGAAATGACCATTTCTTTTCAGTTTGAAAAAAAAATCAAACAATATTTTTCGATAATATGATTGACCCACAACTAGATGTCACTCAAAATATGTATCCTAAGCAAACAGAAGAGAGAAAATTGAAATCTGTGAAATTTCAAAGGTGTTCCTTTATGAATATTCAAAAAGGTGTTTATTAGTTACTTGAACGTTAAAACATTTAACTCAAAGTCGGTAAAATATTATTTTAGGAACAGCGGAAAATTCAATTAATGTTTAATTTAGTGTTAAGTTACGTTAAGGATGTCAACATAGATATAGGGTAAAGATATTTTGTGTTTTAATCTTGTTCGGAAAATCAGAAAAACAAACACCTATTTCGAAACGACGAACTATTTGTCAACAGAATATTATTTGATTTTTTTTTATTTTTGTTTAATCAATAATTTCTTTGCTTTTATCCAATATTTGCGATTATTTTTCGATGTCGGTACCATGTTTTTATACCTCATGGCTGTTGTTATTATTGTTTTTGTTGCTATAAAAAAATACTTTGAAATGTGATTATTTTGAAGTGCATTCATAAGAGTTATTTTTCGATTATATATTATATATTTTGTTGTTCAACATTTTGCGGTCTTGTCTGTCTGTCTATTTGTACATGTAAATATATATATTTTATTTATAAAATTTTTATTTAATTTATTTATTTTGTACTTTTTTCGAAAAAAGTGTTATTGGAGGGAAAGAAGCAATCTTCAATCCATTTTTATACAAACATAAATGTATAAATGGAACTATAATGTTCGATCCACGCACTTTAACTGATGGGTCGGTATGGTTTGTAGTATTTTTTTTATTTACTTTTTTTTAAAGTATCGAGTAATCACATTTGTAATGATAATTTAAACGTTACGGTTAATGAACGGAATGATAAAGAAATAAGTTTTGAAATTATGTCGAAGTTTTATCGATCCATGTTACTTCATTATTTTGATTGCCAAAATTGAAAAAAGCTTCACAGATTTGAAGAAAGATACATAACGGTTTGTTTTGAAAATCACGAATATTTATCATGAATTGCTTTCAAATTTATTCTTTGAACTGTTTAGCAATAATAGATTTTTGCAATTGTGATGGATTGTGTTGTTATACATATATATTGCAACTTAAAAGTAAACCAAATGTTTTTAATTGTTTGAATTTATTAAATGACCGTCTTTGTTCATACTACAGGCTTTTTATTTCTACTTTTAAGCAAGTCCTTTTTGTTAAAAAGTTTTTTGTAATAGAGAAGATATAACATATGTGTCACAACAAAAAATATATACAAGTTGATGTGGACGGGCAGTTTAGCTTCACAAAAGCCCATTTGGAAAATTTAGAAATAAAGTTTGTACTAATTTTAGCAAATAACATAATCGAGTATTAGATAATGTGATCTATGAAAACAAATCACACCCGGCTCCTCCTAGTACAGCTCAAAACATTAGTGCTAAACAAATATGTTATTCAACGAATTACGCCAAGAGCCTACGGCAAAAAGTGTAAACTATATTAACCCTGGAAGCAAATCCAATTTTTTTTATTTGAAAAATTTAAGGTCGTTTAAGTTACCGTTACTGTTCGGTCGGATGCCCCGGTGTGGTGTAAGAGGTTGGCCTTTGTAAAATCATAAGACATATTTTACTCTACATCAGTTTTGACTTATTTAAATACCAGAGAACGGATGGAGTATAAATTTTCTGAAAGATGTGAAACAATAGACATACATTCTAGTGCCAAAAAAAATTTTTTTTTGCTTCTCCTGCTTTTCCGCACACCGCATGTTCCAATAACGATTCACTCGTTTCTGTTAAATTATAAAGTGTCTTCGTCCTACTTTACCCTAAGCCTCTTTAAAAAATAAGAAACAAACCGCTCAAAAGTACTCCTTTTTCCATCCACTACACTTTTATAACTAGCGGGGAGTAGTAAAAGCAGAAAATTGAGTTGAGCTGCCAATGAGGTTAAATAGCTCTTTGCAGAATCAAGCCTTTTTAGTATATACTCGAAGAAAAAAGTTGATGACAAAGCGGAACCTTGAGGAACTAACTACTGCATTAGTTGAACAGACATTCTATGAGACACCATAAACATTGACCCTCTAAATTTACATTTTCGATCTAAAATAAAGCTCTGTGTCCAAAATATAAATTGCCCATCTCAATTAAAACAATTCAATATACATTTTAGTTTGCTATGCCATACTTTATCAAATGCTTAGTGTTCAAGATGTTTTTTTTCATAAATGACAAAACAAAGAAAATCACTTTTTGCTTTTCCTTTTCGAAATCCATATTGCCTTTATAGCTAGGTAATTTTGAAGATTGCAATTAGCTCACAATACCTTAGCAGCAACCGACAAAATTGAAATGAGTCTGCAATTTGTAGAGAAATTTTTACTAGTTACTACCCTTCTTTGAAAGTAGCTGAGCTTTATTCCATATATCAGGAAAAATCCATTTTTATTTTAAAAAGAAAACCTTGGTGAGGATTAATGATAGCTTCTTAGTAACATTATGTACGTAATAATTAGTCGAAAAATTTTCCAATTTGTGATGTGAGCTGTGTATGGGTAATATTTGAGTTTTACGGTGTTAAAAATTTTATCAGATTCAGTGGCTTAGCTGGTTCATGTCAACATACGACTAATCATTAAAGAAATTTGGCCTAGCTCACACCTTTAGATCAAAAACTTTAATTCTACAACTAAAATGTTTGACATACACATTTTTAAAAACTAATATCTTTAGAACAAAAACAAACTCTTTATATATTATATGTACTTCTATCGTGCAGAAAAAAACCCAAAAATGCTTGACCTACTTAATCAGCGACATCGTAAAATAAAAAATCATACTATCGAAAAATCAAACAACCAAAAATCATAACATCGAAAATCATAACTCCGAAAGTTCACACTGTCGAAAAGTTTTTGCATCGACAGTGCACCTAAAATTTTCGATATACATAATTTATTATATCGAAAATTTTCGATGTTATGATATTTTGATAATGCTTTTTTTTATTCTATGCTACGAAATTCGATCAAATGATTTTGCGATTTTATGAATTAAATTTTCGATTATTTGATTTTCGGTGATGTGGTGTTTCGATGCAATGATTTTTCGATGAAATGAATTTTCGATTTTATGAAATATCATATTTCGATCTAATGATTTTTCAATTTCAAAACCATTCGTTGCTATGAATTTTGGTGGTATTACTGATATTCGATTCTATAACCTTGATGGTATGAACTTTTGGTTTACTGATTTTCGATACGATTCGATGATTTAATTTTTCGATGCTATGATTCGGACTCGATAAAAATGATCGGGTTCTGCATAAGTCGCATAGATCATGAATTCCATTAGTATGTATTATTGTTTGGCATATTTTTCATTTGAATGAATTTTTTTAGTAGATTTCTATAATTGTTTAAAAGGTCGTGACATTTTTCAGCAGAATTTGTTAAATTATATTTCACATATAAAACGACTTAAAAAGTCTCAATACTTAATTGGGATTTTTCTGATATCCACTCTGTATTTACCGTAAAAAATGTGTCCAGCTGCAACTGGATTGCATTAGTGCCTGGTAGGGACAGCACGTATACTACAATTTTTAGTGCATTATTGTATGGAACATGGTTTGTTTCAAAATGATGAAATGGTTTTAACTATTTCTTCTTCATTTCAATTATGCTTTTTGCTAAAACCGTATATTTCTTCCTGTTTTCTGTCGTTCTTGTCGTGCCTTTTTTGCAAAAATCGGGACTTTTCTAAAATGTCAAATTGTTAAAAATTGGGACTGTTCCGCATTGCATGTCTTCTTGGAATATTCTGAATGCAAAAACATATGGAACCATCTGAGATAATCCATACATAGAATGGACATTTGGACAACAATTACCCTTAGTAAACTGCTGTCTTCTTCCTATGTGGACGTATTTCATTTTCAAGTCATGAGGATCATAAGCCGATGCAAGTAAGGAATAAAGTAAAACCTTACAAGTTGTGCTGGTCGCTTACAATTTTAATTTAAATTTAGCACATTCTGTATTTAAACCATCAAGCAAAGCAGGGAAATGAAAAACTGAATATAATCTAAATAAATTGCTAGTTGGGCACATATTACATGGCAGTTTGCTGAGCTTAGTTTGCTGAGCTTTTATTGACCAAATCTCTAGAAGTTGGTAGTAAATATTTATTAATATTTTATATTAAAAAACAAAGGACTTATAAGCCGTCAAATTAAACATTACGCTTTGAACTCACACCTGCAAAAACTCATCTACTCAAACAAATTTTTAAATATTTTCTAATTAATTTTCTAATCAGCTACCCGAGCAGAAATTTCTTAGGGCTCAAATACGGCCCTGATCAGGTAAGCCCTAGTTTGATAGGGCCCTGATCATGAGTGTAACGCTATTGCCCAATCAGGCCCTGATTGAGAAAAACGGATCAGGGACTGATCAAGTTTTACATATAGTATTAAATAGGGCAAACCCTAGTAACGCATTTTGTATCAGGCCCTGATCGGATTGCCCAACTAGGGGTCGGATACAAAAATCGAATCAGGGCCGGATATATCTAAATAAGGTTAGCCCTAAAAGGGTATTCTAATTCGGGTCCGGAACAGGCCCACATCAGATTGCTCTAATAGGGCTTGCCCTATCTGACCCTGATCACGCCATGACTGTATTCAGGCTTTCCCTAACTAATTTCTGCTCGGGATATTGAAACCATCCAAAAATTGTTTTGGTTGGTCATTCGTGTATGATGCATGCGTTCAACAAGTACCAATTCCCTAAAACTTACTATTTCCTGCAGTTACTAAAGTAAGCAATATTTAGAATGAGCTGGTAATATTCAGGGATGTCAATCGTTAGCAGCTCTGACACTACCAAAAAGTGTCAGTATTTTTAGATATTTATTATTTACTTATTGTATGCAAAATTGGTTGCATACAAATACGTAGTATGAAAATGTATTGTACATATATAAATATGTACATATTAGAAATATGATAAAAGTCCTGAATGTGAATTTCTATTTACACAGAAAACAAAATATTTACAAATCCATCGAAATATTCATATAAAGTAACTGAATGAATTTTAGCCATCGAATCTTATTTATATTAATAAATTATTAATAATTAAGGCTTGTCCAACCCGCGGCCCGCGGGCCGCATGCGGTCCAAGACTGCTATGAATGCGGCCAAACGACAAATCGTAAATTTCCACTAATTATGAGTGATTTCGGCTGCAAATACCATTAATAACACTAAAAATAAAACTTCAACTTAATGAAGCTATTAATTTATAATAATTCATAAAATTATTCTCAAACAATCTCTAATCATTAGGTTAGTGCTGTTTCGTTTAATCTTCAATGTACCACGGGATTTTTAAGTCGTATATACTGAATCCAGTACATTTTTATGAGATTCAGTACGTGAGTACTTACAACATTTTGAAATATGTGTATTTTTCAGTACATTTTTGTGCTTCTGAAATTTTTGTTAATAAAATTTAAAAAAATTTTTAGTAATCTTAAAACCTGTCAATAAATTTTAGAATTAAGAAGAATAAAAATAGAACGAAACTATCTGATGAGCACCTTGAGCAATCACTAAGAATCGCAACTACTTCCATCGAAGCAAATATTGGCGCATTAGTATATCAAAAACAAAGTCAAGTGTCTCACTAATATCTGAATTTGGTTTTGTCTTTTACTTTTGGAATAAGAAATTAATAAATATATAAAATACATAAATATGTCAACTATATAACATAAGTTTTATTTTCTCATCAGCCATTATATTAGTGTAACGGAATTTGTTTTTGTGTGGCCCCAACAACTCATCTTGTGTCTAATGTGGCCCAAGGAAGCTAAAAGGTTGTACACCCCTTTAATTATATTGGACACCCCATTAATAATTAATTTATATTAAATAACTAATTTAAATAAATTAAATAAATAATAAATTAAATAAATAATTAAATAACTAATATATATTAAATAACTGAAGTTTTCGATATTTAACAATTCATTTCTATTGAATTGGCGAATAAGTTTTTCCGTTTTATTACAACATATTAGACGAAACACCTAATGAATTCCATAAATCATTGAATGATTTAAAAGTGTAATTATCATAAAGTTGCATTGCCGATTTGTAGTCAAAAATAAAATGATATAAAAGACGAGTTGCTGCCGCTAAATGAGAATCGTATCGTTAAAGTCGAATAAGTTTCGAAACATTGCTTTCCTACTAATTACATACCTTAGAACAAGCAGAAACATCGACGACAAATAGCAGCTTGAACTCTTTATGGAATAAAGCAAGACCAGCTTGTTAACGTTTTCAAATGTTTTGTTAAAAAATGGGTACTGCATTTCCATTTAAATACTGTTGCATAAGCGTTGCATTCGTGTTGCACACATGCTGCATTCTTGTGTATCCTTGGTTGTATGCCTTTTTGTCAGTCGTGTTACTCTTAATTGTACAATTTTCACAATGTTTATTTTTGGTACAGCAACCGGTTTGGAATAGGGTTGAAAAGATATAGGCAGTCTGCTCTGGAATTTTATAAAATATTGATATATCAAAGATATGTACGTGTGCCGTGATTTGAATTTCACGTATAAATTAACAAAATTTTTAATTAAAAGAAGTGCATGTAGAGTAACTAATCTAAACAATTTTATAAGCAAAATTTTGAAAAAAAGAAAATCAAATGTAACATTTGCTTTATTAATAAAAAGTTTTTTATTTCAAACCAGCTAATACGGGTTTTAGTAAACAATGAATATTTGTATTTTGAATTTTTCTGCGTTTCGTATTGGAAATTAAATGGTTGTGAAATGAGTAGCTATGTTAGTCATGATTTCGTTTGGGTAAGTGTTTTGATTTTTGTCTTCCGGTGTTGTTTCATCGAAGCGAATGCCACAAAGTTCTGCAAAATCCCTTCATTTGTTACAAATAATTTTAAATTTAGTATCATCTCTGCATTGTTTAAGCATCAAGAAAGTAGTTTTAATTAAAGCGCTTGTGCTAGAAATTATTATATCTTTGCTTTGTAACTGTTCAGAGAGTGAATTTGTAAACGACAGCAGATCGTGCAGCATAAAAATAAAGGATAGTTTTTCTATACGATTTTTTAGATCCCGGGCATCCCGGGATTTGAAATTTATGAGTCACGTAGTCCCAGGATCCATAAAAAAACACGGGATTGCAATCCCTGCGTGACTCCTCTAATGTCGAATCGTTTTTTTGTTTGATTGTTTGTTTGTTTTCCTTTATTTGCCTCAGAGAGAAAGGGTTATGTCCACAGTACCTATAAACGTGCGTAAATATTTCATTTCATTCCAAATTGTACAATTATTGCGAGCTTCTTTTAAAGCTATAAGAAAAACCTACCACAAAAAAATAATAGTTTCTCCCTCCCTGTGACTGTATAAAAAAATGAACAAAGATTGACGTTTAGGATACGTTTTGGATTTTATTATAACCAACCAAACATATAATTTTTGCTATTTTATGAATTAAAAATTATAGTCCATATAGCGAAAAGAATTTGTCAGCAAGTTTTCGTAACATGCTTTCAAAATATTTACATAACTTAAATATTTGTTCGTGTCGTTAGAAAATATTGCTTGTCCATTATAAAACATTCACTATTATAAAATCACTGGAAAAAACACAAAAAATTTAAATTACTCCCGTAATTATTTTCATTTATTTTATAAAAATTAGCACAACTATCAAGAAAACTTTTGATATGTTATAGGATTTTACATGTAGAATTGTTTTTAATTTATTGTATTTAAAAAAGTCTTGTACAGTTTGTACAATATGATATAGATAAAAACAGGGCCAAACAGTCAGGGTTCTCCAATTAAGTGGGGTATAATTAGGTTGCGTTCTCCTGCATGTACTTACTTTTAAGTTTGTATAAATTACCAATGGCCAATAACAATTGAAATTTGAATGTTAAATACTGCACTATGAACTCTCGAGGAACCCTATACTAATGAAATACTTTGTTTCCTCTGGCTCAGACAAGAATATCTTATAAACAATACACAATCGTTCTTCTAAAAGCGGTGATGCCGCGCACCTTATAGTACGATAGAATTTTGTCAAAATACGCACCCACGGCGTTTTTGGAAGAAGGATCGTGTTTTGATTATAAAACTGATTTCATCAGAAGATTAGAAGCAATACGACCGCCTTTCGTATCGGTGCGCTTTAGTCCTTGATACAAAGAAGGATAACGGTTTGAATATTGCGGTGAACTGTACTTTAGTCGGGCCAAAATAATATGTAACGTAATAATTATATTATCAGATATATTTCAATTAATAGTATGCGATAAAATTGGTATATTAGTTAAGTAAATCTTCTAAAAATTAGACGAATTTACAAAATTACTGTGCATTGAAATTTTTATAGTGTATAATTCTACCACGATTGGATGGTTTTATTGAATCGATGTATTGATAGTATCAGATCCTTAGGGGGGCCAATGCCCCCCCCCCCCAAGCCCTACTCAATTGACGCCCCTGGATTAGACGTACCTTCTTTGAAATTACAGTCCCGATTTTTAACAATTTGTCGCGCGTCCTGCGGCGTTTTAAGAAAGACCCAATTTTTGTAAATAATTCACAACAAGCTAACGACGCGACGGGGAACGGGAGGGAATATATGTATTTAGAAAAAATCAGAATATAGTCTGGAGTGTGAACATCAGAAAAATCATTTCTTCAAATCAATTCTTGTGAAAAAATTCGTGACCTTTTAATCAACGGCACTCGACAACAAAGAAATATGCCAAAGAATAGTTCTTATAAAACTGATGAAGATCGTGATCTATACTCGACCGACTCTAAACCCGATCATTGTAAAAAAAAATTTTGTATAGGAGATGAAATTCGTATTCTGGAGTCAGGATGAAGCTAAAAGTTAATTTTTGAACCGGACCATTTCTGATTAACTTCATACTTGAACTATATGCGAGTACAGTCAACCGGCGCAATTCTGAAACTGTGGAGCAGTGAAGTGATAAGTTTTTAAATGAAAAGAACCGAAAAAGTTTTTAAGATTTCACCGCTTCACAGTTACAAAATTTGGATGCATGTGAATTTAAAAATAACAGATTTTTGATAAATTTTTAAAGTGTTTAGTTTGATAACAGTGTGAATCGCATGTTTTCTGAAAATCCATTCTAAGGGTGACTTCAAAATCAAAAAGCAAAAGAAAAGATCACCCGGTACACGGTTTTATATATGTAGTAAATGTAATTCACTTTTATACTTTCGAAAAAAAAATCACTGTAAAATTGCTTACACTGTTAAAAATATTAAACAATACATTTATAAAAGATGGCACTGATGCCGTAGATCCATTACTTTTTAAATTTTTGTTACGCAGGGTAACATTGAAATAAAATTACATAAGAACGGCTCAATCGATAACAACGAATTTATGTTTGTTGGAGAGGTAAAATTCTAAAAAATGCCCAGTAATTTTTTGGCTTACACTGTTACTAATAAAAATGCTATGAAATACATCAAGCATTTTATTAATTTTTTTCCAGAAACTAAAAATATACAATATCTAAAACATGTAAGTTTAGAGAGAGCGAAAATTTTTGATATGCGAGATTCACATCTTTAAAATTTTACTGTGCATTTTTTCGGTTGTTTTTGTCAAGTCAATTATCCAAGGCATATAAAATCGTTGACAATGGGTGAGCAGTTATCTAGCAAGTAAATTTCAAAGTCTGAGTTTGAATTTCTATAAAACCAGAACATGAATTTCATATATATTCATACTTTATTTTATTTATTATATTGAACTAATTAATTGAACTAATGCTGAAATTTAAACAAATATATTATAATACTAATTTTACGTTCTATGGAAATATGTGTTGTTCCATATATACTAAATAAACTTCCCCAACCTATGGTTAATGGTGTTCCGCTTTATCATTGTTAAAATCTGGTTACCTTCCAGTAAAAGTATAACCTGACTCTTAGCCACAGAAATCAAATGACTGCTTCATCTACCACAGTTTCACAGAATTCATTAATCAAAATAAAAATAAACAACAACCTTCGGCCAAACAAAAGCCTCTTTAAATAATTATCACTAATTATATAAGCGTATACTATAGTCTAAATCAAAATCTGTCTCTCACTTTAGCAATGCACTCGGATGAGTAAACGATTCAAATATTTTAACTCCGACAGTAAATTGAATAAGTTTTTAATGCACATATGATTCTAAGTTAAATTAAATAAAACGTTTTTATTCTGTATAGTCAAAATAAATTTATATTTTTTTTTAATAAAATGTGTTGTGTAGTAGGAATTACAATATGTGTCACAACAACACATAAAAACCTTTCAAAACCAAGGTCCCACAACAACATACGTTCAAAGGTGTTGATGGATGTAAATCTTCCTATTTTTTTTTTGTATTTTTTGTCAAAGAATGCTTAACTAAACAATAAATCCTATCAGCGACAAAATATGACACAGGTTAATATTTCTTGATAGAGTAGAGAAAATAAAAGTAAAATAAAAAGTGTAAAAAAGTGTAAAAAAGTAAAAAAAAATAAAAAATTTTTACAAAAATTTGCTGAAACAAAACGAAAATGTAGTTGACAATAATCCAGCCGGTGGCATATTCCTTGATCTTGTGACGCACCGTCTTTCTTGATGATTAGAGCCCACACTTAGTTATACGAAGGCTTGTTTCCTCGAGTAAGCAATAGCGTTTCACCATCAAGGAATATTCCACAGCTAAAATTTGGGGTGCTACCGTGGACTGGTTACAGTTCATCCGCCACCACCTCTAACTTAACTCGTATGTCAATAGCAGGCACTGGAGTACGCGGGGTTTTAAAAGGTAAAGAGGTAAACGTTATGAGAAACTATTAAGTTGCATGCATAACAAGCATACAACGATAAAATTTAGTACAAGACATCATATGCAGCCGCAGGTAACAACTACCGTACGTTCATTCCAATCAGCAACAGGATAACGCTGCATTAATTACACTTAAGTTTTTTTGTATATTCTGTCGAAGATCATAAATAGTCCAAGACACAAAATCTTCGCTTGGTAATTTTTTTATAGTAATCGTTAACTAATTGTGTTTTTTCTATGTAATAGTATTAAACTAGCAAAGTCGAAAAATTTTATTGTTGAACACCTCAATTTGACGAATTCTTTTGCGAATTCATATCACATACAACAGAGGGCACAGGTCCTAGTATCTTATGACACAATAACATTTTCTGACCAATTTTTCAAACCATCAAAGCAAATGTTTAACTTCCAAAAGACGTTCCTTGTTTTTCCTTAATTTTATAATAAAATCCATTTCATATGCAAATTAGTCTAACACAAAATAAAAAAACTGACAAACAACAAAAAAAACAAAAACTAACATCTGCGTTTACAATAAAATAAAATAAATGCATACATTAATACATTTCTCTCGCTTAATTCACTGTTAAAATTCTTACTGTTCACCCAATATCATTTGCATAATAAAATGCTCATGAACATTCTAATATTTTAAGGTTATAAAATTTAATGGATCTCTTTTAGTTTGATATTAAAAATAATAAATAAAAAGCTACTTTCAACGTGCTCACACCAAACCATAGTGGGGAGGGGTTTGTGTTAAGAATTTTTTTTTAAGTTTTGATTGAAGGGTTTCCTTTTTTTGTTGTACACGCATTTCGTAATTCGTATAACTAGTTCAATGTTATTGATGTGATAATAGTTTGAGATGAAGATAATTGTTGGAATAAGTTTTTAATGGGTTTTTGGTGTTGTTTAATATATTCAAAAGAAAGGGGATTGTGTATTTTTAGTTCAAACGAAAGTGAGTGATTTATTAGTTTAACAATTTTACTAACACAGGACAGTTAAACGATCAATACAATTCTGTAAACTAATTTTGCTATTTGTTATAAAAATACTTGACCAGAAATAATTATACATAATAAATCAAAATTAAAATTAAAACTTGACTTCATCGATTTTCTTTCATTCCACCATATATTTCCCGATAAAAACATAAAACTGCAAAATAACAAAAATAAAACAAACATTTGTCAATCCTTTTCAATCAAATCAAATAACACAACCAATCATATTCAACATGTAATTTAATCCTTTTTCATGTTAAATTATAATAAAAGAAAAAAAACTAAACGTCTTCGCGAAATTTAAAATGAAATTTGTTTTTAACATTAAAAAAAAAAATTTCACAAATAAAAAAAATAACCTCAAATTTCCTAATTTTCAAGAAACTCTGACTGAACAAATGAATTTTGCTGATTTTGATTTACTGCAAAAAAAAGAAAAGAAAAATACCTTAAAGATTATTAAACTTTTTTGTTGTTCGATGATTATATTATGAATGTTGTTCGGTTTTCTTCTTTATTCTAAATCTGCTAATATTTATTAATATATTTATGCTGATCTTAATAATGCAATATTAAGAATTATGAAACATTTAACATGATGGCGGATTTAAAAATTTTAATTTTATTATATGGAAATTTTATTTACAAATGGCTGACATGCTTATGAAGATCTCTGTGACAGATTTGACAGATTTGTATCTATACATCGTATGTATATGGAATTAACAAAAACATGTTAAACGAATTTTGAACACACATTCAAATTATGTTTCTGCGCTTATGATCGCAATCGTGTGATCATGTTAGACAATTTATATAAAAAAAAAACATTTTTCCCTACAAAAATTTTATATCAGAATGAAATTTGATAATCAGATAAAGTTTTGCGGTTGTTTGATGATATTATTTTGTTATAATTTTTATTTCAGTATCTAGTACATGAACAAGTTAAATAAGAACAAGAAAATATATGTTCAAGTAATTGAGAAAATCCATTCTAAGGGTGACTTCAAAATCAAAAAGCAAAAGAAAAGATCACCCGGTACACGGTTTTATATATGTAGTAAATGTAATTCACTTTTATACTTTCGAAAAAAAAATCACTGTAAAATTGCTTACACTGTTAAAAATATTAAACAATACATTTATAAAAGATGGCACTGATGCCGTAGATCCATTACTTTTTAAATTTTTGTTACGCAGGGTAACATTGAAATAAAATTACATAAGAACGGCTCAATCGATAACAACGAATTTATGTTTGTTGGAGAGGTAAAATTCTAAAAAATGCCCAGTAATTTTTTGGCTTACACTGTTACTAATAAAAATGCTATGAAATACATCAAGCATTTTATTAATTTTTTTCCAGAAACTAAAAATATACAATATCTAAAACATGTAAGTTTAGAGAGAGCGAAAATTTTTGATATGCGAGATTCACATCTTTAAAATTTTACTGTGCATTTTTTCGGTTGTTTTTGTCAAGTCAATTATCCAAGGCATATAAAATCGTTGACAATGGGTGAGCAGTTATCTAGCAAGTAAATTTCAAAGTCTGAGTTTGAATTTCTATAAAACCAGAACATGAATTTCATATATATTCATACTTTATTTTATTTATTATATTGAACTAATTAATTGAACTAATGCTGAAATTTAAACAAATATATTATAATACTAATTTTACGTTCTATGGAAATATGTGTTGTTCCATATATACTAAATAAACTTCCCCAACCTATGGTTAATGGTGTTCCGCTTTATCATTGTTAAAATCTGGTTACCTTCCAGTAAAAGTATAACCTGACTCTTAGCCACAGAAATCAAATGACTGCTTCATCTACCACAGTTTCACAGAATTCATTAATCAAAATAAAAATAAACAACAACCTTCGGCCAAACAAAAGCCTCTTTAAATAATTATCACTAATTATATAAGCGTATACTATAGTCTAAATCAAAATCTGTCTCTCACTTTAGCAATGCACTCGGATGAGTAAACGATTCAAATATTTTAACTCCGACAGTAAATTGAATAAGTTTTTAATGCACATATGATTCTAAGTTAAATTAAATAAAACGTTTTTATTCTGTATAGTCAAAATAAATTTATATTTTTTTTTAATAAAATGTGTTGTGTAGTAGGAATTACAATATGTGTCACAACAACACATAAAAACCTTTCAAAACCAAGGTCCCACAACAACATACGTTCAAAGGTGTTGATGGATGTAAATCTTCCTATTTTTTTTTTGTATTTTTTGTCAAAGAATGCTTAACTAAACAATAAATCCTATCAGCGACAAAATATGACACAGGTTAATATTTCTTGATAGAGTAGAGAAAATAAAAGTAAAATAAAAAGTGTAAAAAAGTGTAAAAAAGTAAAAAAAAATAAAAAATTTTTACAAAAATTTGCTGAAACAAAACGAAAATGTAGTTGACAATAATCCAGCCGGTGGCATATTCCTTGATCTTGTGACGCACCGTCTTTCTTGATGATTAGAGCCCACACTTAGTTATACGAAGGCTTGTTTCCTCGAGTAAGCAATAGCGTTTCACCATCAAGGAATATTCCACAGCTAAAATTTGGGGTGCTACCGTGGACTGGTTACAGTTCATCCGCCACCACCTCTAACTTAACTCGTATGTCAATAGCAGGCACTGGAGTACGCGGGGTTTTAAAAGGTAAAGAGGTAAACGTTATGAGAAACTATTAAGTTGCATGCATAACAAGCATACAACGATAAAATTTAGTACAAGACATCATATGCAGCCGCAGGTAACAACTACCGTACGTTCATTCCAATCAGCAACAGGATAACGCTGCATTAATTACACTTAAGTTTTTTTGTATATTCTGTCGAAGATCATAAATAGTCCAAGACACAAAATCTTCGCTTGGTAATTTTTTTATAGTAATCGTTAACTAATTGTGTTTTTTCTATGTAATAGTATTAAACTAGCAAAGTCGAAAAAATTTTATTGTTGAACACCTCAATTTGACGAATTCTTTTGCGAATTCATATCACATACAACAGAGGGCACAGGTCCTAGTATCTTATGACACAATAACATTTTCTGACCAATTTTTCAAACCATCAAAGCAAATGTTTAACTTCCAAAAGACGTTCCTTGTTTTTCCTTAATTTTATAATAAAATCCATTTCATATGCAAATTAGTCTAACACAAAATAAAAAAACTGACAAACAACAAAAAAAACAAAAACTAACATCTGCGTTTACAATAAAATAAAATAAATGCATACATTAATACATTTCTCTCGCTTAATTCACTGTTAAAATTCTTACTGTTCACCCAATATCATTTGCATAATAAAATGCTCATGAACATTCTAATATTTTAAGGTTATAAAATTTAATGGATCTCTTTTAGTTTGATATTAAAAATAATAAATAAAAAGCTACTTTCAACGTGCTCACACCAAACCATAGTGGGGAGGGGTTTGTGTTAAGAATTTTTTTTTAAGTTTTGATTGAAGGGTTTCCTTTTTTTGTTGTACACGCATTTCGTAATTCGTATAACTAGTTCAATGTTATTGATGTGATAATAGTTTGAGATGAAGATAATTGTTGGAATAAGTTTTTAATGGGTTTTTGGTGTTGTTTAATATATTCAAAAGAAAGGGGATTGTGTATTTTTAGTTCAAACGAAAGTGAGTGATTTATTAGTTTAACAATTTTACTAACACAGGACAGTTAAACGATCAATACAATTCTGTAAACTAATTTTGCTATTTGTTATAAAAATACTTGACCAGAAATAATTATACATAATAAATCAAAATTAAAATTAAAACTTGACTTCATCGATTTTCTTTCATTCCACCATATATTTCCCGATAAAAACATAAAACTGCAAAATAACAAAAATAAAACAAACATTTGTCAATCCTTTTCAATCAAATCAAATAACACAACCAATCATATTCAACATGTAATTTAATCCTTTTTCATGTTAAATTATAATAAAAGAAAAAAAACTAAACGTCTTCGCGAAATTTAAAATGAAATTTGTTTTTAACATTAAAAAAAAAAATTTCACAAATAAAAAAAATAACCTCAAATTTCCTAATTTTCAAGAAACTCTGACTGAACAAATGAATTTTGCTGATTTTGATTTACTGCAAAAAAAAGAAAAGAAAAATACCTTAAAGATTATTAAACTTTTTTGTTGTTCGATGATTATATTATGAATGTTGTTCGGTTTTCTTCTTTATTCTAAATCTGCTAATATTTATTAATATATTTATGCTGATCTTAATAATGCAATATTAAGAATTATGAAACATTTAACATGATGGCGGATTTAAAAATTTTAATTTTATTATATGGAAATTTTATTTACAAATGGCTGACATGCTTATGAAGATCTCTGTGACAGATTTGACAGATTTGTATCTATACATCGTATGTATATGGAATTAACAAAAACATGTTAAACGAATTTTGAACACACATTCAAATTATGTTTCTGCGCTTATGATCGCAATCGTGTGATCATGTTAGACAATTTATATAAAAAAAAAACATTTTTCCCTACAAAAATTTTATATCAGAATGAAATTTGATAATCAGATAAAGTTTTGCGGTTGTTTGATGATATTATTTTGTTATAATTTTTATTTCAGTATCTAGTACATGAACAAGTTAAATAAGAACAAGAAAATATATGTTCAAGTAATTGAGATATCTATGATAAGAATAAAGTATTCGTTTTAATTTTAAAATGTAATCTATTGTAATAATTACTGTATACATCACATCGGTGATTTATAAATTCAATTAAAACTCGATTAGACAAAAAAATTCTGTCAATTTTGATTGATTTATCTATTTATTTTGTAAAAAAAAAAACACATGCAAATTTCAGCCAGGGATTCAACAGCCGTTCCGAATTTCAAAATTCGCCAGTTTTTTGTTTGATTTTCCATTTAACTTTTTTGTCGCAAAAATCAATTTCGTTGCGGTCGATTTGATATTGAAATTATAATACAAACATAATCGTTATTATTTAATTTTGAACACCGTCAATAATAACGATTATATTTTTTGTGTAAATA
This sequence comes from Diogma glabrata, assembly GCA_963693315.1. NCBI lineage: Eukaryota > Metazoa > Arthropoda > Insecta > Diptera > Cylindrotomidae > Diogma > Diogma glabrata. The sequence continues at coordinate 328,432,282 of OY856186.1, read as the reverse complement.
AAAAATAAAATGAAATAAAATTTACAATATTTGTATACTCCGCCATTTTATTAACTGTCTTTGTTAACATGTAACCCTATTCGGCATAGAATTTTTTCGGCTTCAAAAAAAATATTTATATGATCACTCGATCGTAAAACCCTCAGACAAACAAAACTGAACAAATATTTTTATTGATGAGAAATATTTAGGGTATATCTAAGCGGAATAGAATAGAAATAGACAAACATGAATGTGGAATTAAAGCAAATATGTAACAACTTATGTTATGATTTATTATAGAATTAGGGCGAAATTTCAAAAAGATTCTGTTAATTTATTTTTCACCAATCATAAGTGAGTTAAATTAAAAAAATTTTTTTTTAATATTACCGATTTTTGTTTATTTTGGTTTGAGTTTCATTAATGTAGCACTTAGATCCTTATGTGAAACATGGAAGAATTTTTAGCAAGCGGAATATATTTTATAGTTAATCTGAATTGGGTTTCAAATTTCATATCTTTTGTTACGCGATCAACCAAAACTGAGTTAATACAATTTTGCCCATTATTTGTATGAAATTTTTATAATACAGATAAGAATCTTCTTATATCTATAGTGTTTAAAGAATAAAAACTAGTTCTATTCAAGCTGTCAGTTACATGAACCACAAAAGTTACGCTATGTCTTATAACAATAAATTGTAAATGGCCGATTAATATATTTATTAATTGTCGTTGCTGAACCAGTATGTTTTTCTATTATTTGTCATCATCCATTAATAACCCAGTCATGGCTCACATTATTCGCCCATTGTAACACGACTGGCGACCAATAATGATCTGTTGCTTAGCCGTTTGCACAACCCTGCCTGGGTAGAACTACATTACATGTCTCTCATTTCAAGTTCAATTAAATTACATTGCGTTACATTCAAATACTTAATTTTATTCATAAAAAGTTTCTAATGCAAAATGTTTCCTACCCGGGGAAGAAAAAACTAAGGGTCCAAACCTGGACCAAGCCCACTCCATAGATTTTAGGGTTGGGCCAGGCTTAGCATTTTCAAGCGGCCCAAGTTGACCAATTTTGGACTGATGTCCTGGGGCAAAGTCTGGCAAACCAGGCTTTGGCCAAGTCTGGTAAATAAAACTTAGGCCAGGTCTAAAAAACCAATTTTTCCAAACTTCTTTTAAATGTATGTCGACAGAGGTTGTGGAAAGAGTTACATATATGAAAATGAAGACAAACATGATATGGCCGGCACATTTGTTTACATAATGCATTAGACTGGCTAATAACGCGGGATATAATAAACTGAATATGGGTCCAATCTAGGCATTTACAACTGGACGAGACTAGAACCGAAGCTAACTAGTCAGGGCTGGGCTTGACAATACGAGCCCGAGATTGGTTAGTTGTTTAAATTGGCAGCTCCTACCCGGAGATTTACTGTTCGTCAAAAAATTGGGTTGTAAAATGTATGAAAATTATTCTTTTGACACTTTTTAACACGCCTATAATATAATAATTAATAACCAATCTCTTCGTTTCACATACGGTTTAAGTTTTATCAATTTTTTAATAAATTTTTTCTTTAAATTTTATTTTGTAAATTTTTTTAGTTTTATAAATTTATCTAATAAAATTTTAAAAAATTTATTGGTAAAGTAATTTACAAAATTTAAAGAAAAATTGATGGAACTACAAAAATTATTTTTTGTTTTATATCAAAATAAAGCGATCGCGAAAGTGAGCTTGTCCCGACTCTCAATGAAGTTCCTTGATTTGAATATCCTTAAATGAAAGTGGTTGAATTGAAATGTTTAAAAATTTGGAGGGGATTTGATTGATTGGTGTTTGATTGGATTGGCCTGCACAGATGACCCTGGCGTAATCATTCGCCAAGGGTTGTGACATCTATATCTCTCCGCAAATGTGTTAAAAATTAGATGATATGCCCAGCTCGTAATTGGGCTTGGTTACCTTACCGATGAAGCAGTAGCTGTACCTATCATCGTGGCCTATAATTTTTTTCATCACACCCGTTCCAAATACCAAGCAGACTCATCCGACTGACCTTCATTCCAGCAGTTATCAGCATTGAATGGCTGTGATGGATAGTAGATCTAACGAGCTACACCCACGATCTAGTCGCACTCATTGCTAAGAAACTGCTAGAATTCCACCCAGTGAGACTGCAATACTGATTCCAATCAACCATCAAAACCTAACAATCTAAAAAAAATTACAAACAAACAAAAATATCCAATACTCCTTCATTCTTCAAAATTTAAAATTTATTCCACAAAAAAGCATTGTAAAAACTTATTTGACACAGTTTCATTTTCACAAAAACTATACACTAGAAAGACGTTTGTAAAAGGAATCCCAAAAAAAATTATTTAAATGAATCGCTTCTTCCAAGCCTTTGTTTAGGCGCCATTTGTTGCTCATGTCTGAGTTTCTCATACCTTGTTTTCTCAGTTTTAGGGATGACTTCAGTCATCCAGGTTACTCAGCTAATTTACCCCGTAGCAACATAGAAAATCATATGAGAATTAAAAGAAACGCATAGAGAAACCATTCAGAATCTCTCCGAGTGTAAAACTAGTATTACCCTCACTTCGCGATCACTTTGATTATTTAAAACCTACAAGTGCTTTATTCTTTTGAAAGTTGAAAAGAAATTGAAAATTATTGTCAATAATTCGGTTTTTAATTTTTAAGGCAAATAAATAGCATTATCATTCTTTCATATAAAAATTAATCCCTGCATCACCACCTTATGCATGATTTTTCATTTTTTGATAGATTGTATTGTGACGTCATTAATTCATAGTCGTTGCCCAAATGAAAATTACTACATCGACAGTTTCGACACATTAAATATGTCATGTTACACATTTTTTTTATTTATCGTAATTACTATTATCAGCTACTATTGTACAAATATATGGGAACTTGTTTGTATTTGTGCTGAACAGTAATTGATTTTTTCCGTTTTTTTTCATCACAAACTAAACTTCTTTAGGCGCGATGAGAGTAAAATTTTAAGGTTGTGACATTCGTCACAAAAATATGTAATAATAATAAAATTAATATAAAACCAAAGATGACTAAAATATAATGAATTTATGAAATTAAATTTACATGAAATAAAAATTGTTCAAAAAACCAAACCAAATAGAAGTAAATATCAGTTAACAGTCATGGAATAAGGCAAACAAAAACTATATGAAAAAGGTTATAATTTTTTTAAACGACTACAATTAATCATTTGAAATGTCGGTTTGTTTTTTGTGTTTGTTTTCGTTATTTTCACTAACAAATTTCTTTCATTTTAATATTACTAAAATCATTTACCATTTTAATATTACCAAAATTATATTACTTAAAACAAATTAAATTAAATCATCCATTTTGTAAAATTTAAAAAATACTTTCATTCTTTTGCTTATCATTATTTCGTTTTTAACCCACTTAGAAAAAGAAGGAGGTTCACTTTGGTTTTTTTTTATGTCTACTGATGTTTGTTCACCGATTTCTCAAAAACGGCTTGGATTTCGATTTTAATGATTTAAATTGTATTCTATTTAAATAAACGCCGAGATGGTCCCATATTATTTTCTATGACGTAAAAAATACCCGTTTTCTAGAAAAACGAAAAAAACTGTGGTTTTTGATAAATGTTGATGCATGTTTGTTTACCGATTTCTCAAAAACGGCTTATACGATTTGGATGATTTAAAATGCATTCTATAAAAGTTGCTTTGGAGATTAATCTGTATTTTTTTCTATGACGTGAAAACAATAGTTTTTCAGCAAATTGGAAAAAGCTGTATTTTTAATGCCTGTTCACCGATTTCTCAAAAACGTCTTATTCGATTTGGATGATTTAAATTGTATTCGATTAAGATAAATGCCGAAGTGGTCCCATATTTTTTTGCTATGACGCGAAAAATATCGCATTTCAGAAAATTGAAAAAATCTGTTTTTTTCTATATATATTCACCGATTTTTAATGCCTGTTCACCGATTTCTCATAAACGACTCATTCGATTTGAATGGTTTTAATTGTATTCTATTTGGGTGGATTTCGAGAAAGTCTCGTATTTTTTCTAAGACGCGGAAAACACCATTTTTCAGAAAATTGAAAAAACCTGTATTTTTTATTTATTTTCGTCGATTTCTTTGAAACCGCTCAATGTATTTGGATGGTTTGAGGTGTATTATATTGCTTTAGATTTCGAGTTGGTCCAATATAATTTTCTATGAAAAAAATTTACCTTTTTTTTCTCAAAAAATCGAAAGACCATCGATTACTTGATTGTCATTAATGAATACATTCCGAGACTTAGTTATTACTTCAAAAACGCCTTTTAACCGACATTTGGGTATAAAACCAAACTAAAAATGTAAAAATAAAAAACTTTTTAAAAAAAATAGAACCGACTTCAAGTAACACAAAAAAGTAAAAAATAACTCAATTGTGACTTTAGAGACAAAAATACAGCTAACTATTGATTTATTTAATTTAATTATATTTAACTACAGACAAAAAAAAATTACGGTTTTAAACAAAGTTATTATATCATAGAATTTATTTATTATTATAATTATTACAATCATTATAGTTGTTACAATAGTTATTATATTATAAAAGTTATTTGTAGCACAAAACTGTTCGAAGTCGGTGCCAAATTGACGAAAAACTGACTAACATGTCATCGGCTGGGCACCGATTTCCAACAGTTTTCAACTACAAATTACTTTTATAGTATAATAACTATTGTAACAACTATAATAATTGTGATAATTATAATAATAAATAAATTCTATAATATAATAACTTTGTTTAAAACCGCAATTTTTTTTTTCTGTAGTTAAATATAATTAAATTAAATAAATCGATAGTTAGCTGTATTTTGGTCTCTAAAGTCACAATTGAGTTATTTTTCACTTTTTTGTGTTTTTTGAAGTCGGTTCTATTTTTTGTGAAAAAGTTTTTTTTTATTATTCGTTTAAATTAGAAATAACTATCTTTTCTTTCGTTAGCCTGAATGTCAAACTTAATTATAAATAAGAATAAGTTTGAAAACAATGGTTTATGATCAGAAGTTTTTTCGCCGACATCGTTGAGCCTTATATATATATTGATTCGTCAACGATCCCCCATCATTCTAATTCAATGATTTTTTTGACGAACAACTTCATAAAATTGTAAAAGAGTTTTGTTGATTTAAGAATAGCTCCGGCAAGCTACGGCTTAAAAATTTTAATTCGTGATTTTCATTTGTCTTTAAATTTGCAATTAATTTAATTTTCAAATTTGTGTCCTAAAAAATGAAAATTAGATAAAGTTTATTAGCGAAACAGAAAAATGATTTTATGACCCAGTTAATCTTTTCAAATGTTATTCCACCTAGCTCTTCACTAAAAAAACTAAAAAGAACAAATGTTTCTTTGTTTTTAAAAATAAAAATAACAATTTTTACAAAAACTTTGGTATTATTTACAAAAAAACTGTAAAATTAAAATATGTTAAAGATCTATCGCCGATCGGCCGGCGTCGTATTGATCGAGTCACAAATTTGACTCAAGAGGGTATATATCTAAGAATAATTTCTTGGAAACAATAAAAAATACCGGCACGGACGATCGTTATTTACATTAAAGAAATTAAATAATTATTAATCGTCTTTATACTAAGTAATAACATAAAATCCATAAACGCTTCAACAGCTATATTTATCTAAACAATAATAATATAAAAGTAGTAAAAACAACATTATTATTATTTTAATGAATTGACATTTTTTATTTCGCATAAAAATAGAAAACTTATTTTTATTTAGTTATTTATATGCAAAATGAAAAAAAAAATAGATATTTATTTATATTTTATAGATTTTTATTTGTTTTGAAATTTTTATTATTACTATTTACTAGTTACGATAATTAATTACAATTATTTAATATCCACTTAGCACTGCGTTATTAATTATTTGTAATTCAATGATTTTTAAATAAAAATTAACTTCTATCAATAAAATTATAAGGATGGGTGTTGTTGTTGCTGATTTAATATATATTATAATATCATATTTTAAAAAAAAAATCACTCACGATCACGCAACGATCAACATAACAATATGTTTGCACCTGATAAATAATAATTGTTTATTTTGTTTTAATTTTTAAATTACATTAAATTATTTCGCATAAATGTATATATAAAACAAGAACAAAAACAAAACGACAATTTACAAATTGAATTATTTTAGGTTATCATGAATCTTGTGGCAATGATGTATATAATAATTATTTTTTAAGATCATCATCCAATTATCTAGCAAAAAATTCATTTTGTTGGAGGATGGGTTAACTAACATATTTTTAATCAAACTGAGACTAAATCATAATAAAACGCATTTTATTTTATATTTAAATATTTTGATGATCATAAAGTTTAACGATCGTAACATTTGTTTAATGTAATTAGAAATTTAGAAATAAATATAATATATAAATATTTAAGGGAGAAATTAATAGAGGATTTTGATGTACATTGATTGATATATGTATAATGATTTGAAGACTGATAGATTATTGAGTTTAATTGTTTAGAATATATTTTGATGTTGATGAATTGATATAATATATATAAAGTAGAAACTGAATGATAATTGGAAGATGTTAAGAAAGTAGGTGATTAAAAGCTTTGATGTTTATTAGAAATTTTAGAAATTTCTCGTAAAAAATGAATGGTGAAAATATTTTTAAAATTTCTGGGTTTTAATGATATTATTGTATATTAATCCATTACGCACTGGTGCGTAATATGTTCATTTCGTTATTGCTTCTTAGATCACAGCTTTAATTATGAAAATAAACTTTTTTTAAGCATTTTGTGCAAGTGCTATTTAATTTTCCAGAGGTATAAGTAATGATTTGACGGTCGAATTACCAACAGTCAAATTATAATATTTTTAAAATATTTTTATAAAATTTAAATAAATGCCAGCAGTTTTTACAATTGAATTTATTCTTATGAAATTTTGGTAGGTAATCGAAATTTTGAAGCCAAAGGGTAACCAGAACTTTGATGAAATGTAAGCCTCTATATTACAAGAAAAAACATTTATGCTATAGATACTAGTTTAAAATAAAATTTGTTTTCAGTTTTGTCTTGTAAAAATTTTAATAACCAACCATATATGGATCTGGTGATCTGCAAGTATAAGGCCAAATAATAAAATTAAGTCATTTTATAAAATAATAATAATGGAAAGTTTGCCGATGGTTCCATATATGCTTAAGCAGAGGATTCAAAAGTATATATGTATGTCAGGGTATGACACGCATTACCCATTTTTCAATTGAGAGATTAAGTCATAATTGCACATAATAAGCAAAATTGAACAAAAATTTAAAGGTTTTTAATTATAATGCAAAAGTTTTTTGGATGTTTTCATGTCTTATTCTTTGCTTTAAAGAAATATATTGTTGAGAATTTTAAATATTTCTGACAATTGTCTTTTGGGCTAGTGCCATGGAATTTCAATTTGTAGTTTTTTTTTAAACTTTGTCAGTTGGTAATTGGTAGTTGAGTTAAGCAATGAGTTTTGGAATTTTGGATCGGTCGAATGGAAGGAATTGGAAATTGAGTTGGGAGGTTGAGTTCTGTTTGGAGTTGATTTGGTGTGCAAAAATAAGTGGTTGATTTAATTTCATGTGCTAGTTTTAAGGTCATAAGAAGACGTAATGGTGTTGATTATAAAAACTGTTAAATGAAAAAAGGCGCTTTTCGCCGTAATAGAAACATACAGAATTTCAATTGTTGTTTTATTGAATTATTGTAGTTTAAATTATGTAATTAAAGTGAAAATACTTTGTGTCATTATAAAATAACCTAAAAATAATGCTGGATATACGTAAACCAATTTTTATTTTAATTATTAATGAAAACAATCCCATTTCATTAAAAAAAAATAAATGGCTAAAATGCAATAAAATAGCATAACGACAACATTGAAAGTGAAGGGGATTAATTTTTAGTACGTTACAGTTATTACCTAATTGTATTTTTGCATTTGCCTGGAAACAACAGAAGCAGAGGGCGGGATCATCAGAGGACTACCCATTCAGGGAAGGTATTATTTTTGATATATTTTTTTAGAATTTTAATATAATGGTAATGTTGGGTTATGTGTAAATATTATAGGGGGAGTTGTGACATTGCAGCTTATCCCTTCCAAAGATCCTAGGTGATGTAGTGTAGGCACGCGCTTATGTTTGTGCATTTTAAATTTTGTTGTTAAAAAGGTTGGTCAATTGAACCTTCGCTAGTGTTTGCAATCTTGGTATCCGGGTACCCGGATACCCCGGTATTTAGGAAGATTTTTCGGGTATTTAATATCCGGATATTTTGGTCGGGTACCCGAACAACAAAAGGTCCAGTTTTTTCTCAATAAAATTTACAAAATAAAATTCAGCTCATTCTCTTTTTGCAAATTTGAATTATTGTTTATGCTAGTTGTTGACAAATGATTCAATTCTAACCATACAAATTGCAATATGTCCATAAACATTAAACCAACCACATCCGTAAACATTAAACTGCTCTCTAGTTAATTATTATTGTTTGGATTACGAAAACAACAGAAAAACGACGAAGTACACATAACAAAATTTATGGAATTTTAGTTCTTATTAAAATTAAGTCATAAAAAATTAGGGATCTTCATTGGTTATTTGTTTATATTTAGTTTAAAATAGAAACGGTAAATATATTATGATAAGTTTTTATTTAAGATTTAAACTAATAATTAAAATAAGTGTCATCGAAAGTTTGGGACCAGTTCAAGAAAATGTCATCAGATAAATCTCGGTGCCACGTAGTTGGATGCGCACGAATAATTTCAACTAAATGGGGAAATACGTCAGCAATGAAAAATCAAATCGGATAATGATGCCGCTAATTATAATATTGAAAATTTACAACTCCAAAAATGTATTGCTGTCTACACAAGATCTACTATAGATAACAGGGGTAGTGGGTACTACAGTTGATAAAGAGCTGAAAATGTTGTATGTAAATAAAGGAAACCGAAAAAATGATAGAAAATTTAAATCACCCGTTATTGACCGTGAAGCCAACACCCACTTTATCGGAGCGAGTTTTTTCTACTGCAGGAATTTAAAAAAGAAAATACGAAATCGGATGAGTACAGCTACCCTAAATGCTTTAATATTTTTGAAATATTATTTAACAATTAAAAAATGATCAATTTTTAGTTTACTACTGTGAGGTTTTTTTTTATTGCTTTTCATCTTTTAATTTTTTTATAACTACCCGGGTTATCCGGGTAATCCGGGTAATTTGGAAAATACTAATCGAGTAACCGGGTAATTTGAAATCGGGTAATTTGCAATCACTAACCTTCGCTCAATCGAGCTAGTGGCAGGGTCTATTGCGTGCGCGACCAACTGGTGCACCTTCACATACAACCAGACTAACCTCACATTACAGAGTTTTTTGAAATTTATTTCTGACTATCAAAGGAGAAATGTTCTTGTTCTAGAGTTGGTGTAGCTTTTGTTTTGAAAGTGGTGCCGTATCGTCTTAGTTGCTAATAGATATTTTAGCATGAAAATGTTTCATATTAATTTTGAGAAATCCAGTTTCTAGCATAAGCAGGAATTGAATGGAATGGAAATATTTTGAAGGTACTGTTGACAAGATCTTTTGGGCAATAGGTCATAAAGGAATGAGATATCCCACTCTCAGATAGTCATTCGAAATAGAAAAATTCAATTGTTTAAGAGCATTACACTCAGAAAAAAATGATAGCTTATTTAACGTAAAGTATATGTACATTTAACTGAAAATGATGCACGAATTGAGCCAGCGGAGGCATAAGTAAAGTAAACAAAATTGACATAGTAAAATCTACTTAAAAGCATTGTAAAAAGGTCAGTTTTTAATTTAGCTTGTGCAAAAGCAAATTTTACGTGGACCACAAGTAAATATATAAAAATACATGTAGCCCTAACGTAGGGTTATGTAATTTCGCTAGTAACACATTAACTATTTGCTACGTTAAACAGACACAGTGATATGTAAAAATTGAACTATTTTAGTAAAATTTACATACCTTTATGTAAATTATAAAAGCCCATATTAATTGTACACTATGTAAAATTTACTTATGTTGAAGTTTTATTAACTAATCGGAATGTAAACTGAAGTAGGGTACTAGTAAAATATACCATTTATATATATATATATATATATGTATATATATATATATATATATATATATATATATATATATATATATATATATATATATATATATATATATATATATATATATTAGATATATATATATATATATATATATATATATATATATATATATATATATATATATATATATATATATATATATATATATATATATATATATATATATATATATATATATATATATATATATATATATATATATATATATATATATATATATATTTATATACTGAGGAGAAATATATACTACAAATGAAACAAACTTTTTAATTCATATATTCAAATTTATTTCAATTATTTAAAAAAAATTCACATACATTATAAATTGAAATATTATTTAATTTTTTTTACTAAATAGCAAAATAATCTATAGGTAACTTTCTACTTCATGCTTATATACAGTGTAATGTACTTGTTAAAAAAATTTAAATTTTATAAAAAATAATGTAAATAAATAAATAATTCTAATTATAATTAATGAAAAAATGCTCTTTTAAGGCCTATTTTCTAAGTCCGTTAAAAGACTAGTAACGCATGGTATCTTTTTTTCGTATTTTGTATCAAGACCATAAAAATATTTTTGAATAAATAGCCAATAGTTGTATGAGGGCTTAGAGTACTCTAAATTAAAATTTTGAAAAATTTTAAAATTTGTATCTAGGGCTTCTAGAAAACTTCCTAGAACATATGTATATCCATCATTGATGCAACTAAATTGCATCGAATCTTCCTGCCCGATAGCTGCTAAAAATGGTTGCAATTTCATTCCTTGTTTGAGGTAATGCTTTTTTTTTTAGGTCTAATTGCACTTCCATATCTGATAAGTCAGCTGCTGTCATGAGAATTGACGATTGACTATCAGCTATCGTATATCTGACAAGCGGTGCTTTTTTTCCGGAAACACTTTTTATTGACTGTGGGACCAATGCCACAAGTATTTTCAGTATTTTCATATTATATGTATCTGTCGAAACAACAAAAACCATTTTTTTTTATTTTAAGATGAAAGATCATAATTTAAAAATATAAATTATAATCAATTGATAAAATATCAAATGAAAACAAATGTTAATTTTATATTTTAAAGTATCTTTTTACAACAGCATTCTAAAACTAATTAAAACAGTTTAACATGCATATATACGAAAAATTGACACTGGTAATGCTTGGACCCAACTACAGAATAACCTTCATAAAAATATCTACCTGCACTAAGAGTATCTTTATTTTTAATCACTTCTAGAAATAACTTTTTGTCGATGCTATGCTTTAAGTTGCATTTCATTATTTCAGGAATTTTTTTTAAAAATTCGTCCCATCTGGAATACACAGTTTGCGTGTTATCTGCATACATTGTTTGATAATCAATATTAATCTACATATAATGATAAATAAAAATATTAAAATCAATATGAGGTTTACAAAACCACATATATATATATATATATATATATATATATATATATATATATATATATATATATATATATATATATATATATATATATATATATATATATATATATATATAAATATATATATATATATATATATATATATATATATATATATATATATATATATATATATATATATATATATATATATATATATATATATATATATATATAAGCTCTTATTACTAATTCAGGGCCCAACGCATGTTTGTAGAGAGGCCAGTTTTCAAATATCCCCTGTTGTGGTGGATCATTATTTTCCTTTAGTTCATTTAATCTTATTCTTGAGGTTTTTATCCATTTATCCAGGATAATTTGTTTCGGACTTCTGAGGTGACGAAGCTGAACTTTAACAAGCTCATACTGTTCAAGTGTCATTCACGACATAGTGTTGTCTAAAATTAAAAAAATATTGTTATTAATTTCATTGTTTCATCAATTGATTATTGTTCACTTGAAGGCGATGTTATAATGGTAATTGCATTAGTGGTTCCATTTGCGGTTGGTTGGTCGTTATTCTGTAGAAATTTTGTAACTTTTCTTTTTTGATACATAAATTTATTATATAATTTTCCTGTTGGTGGTTGCCGTCCTCTTCGTACAAAATATGTTTCCTATAAAACGTTATTATAGAAATATATATAAGAAATTGGAAATAGAATCTACCGTATTACCAAATGTTCACCCGGAAAGCACGAAATAATCTCTTTTGCAAGTTTATCTATTGTGTGAACTGCAACTTTTGCTTCTTTTACTAGTAAATAGTTCTCCACTATCAACGTACACAAAACCTCTCTATGGTCCTGCTGAATAAAATTATAATTTAAGAAGAAACTTTTTATGTGTCTGCCTCGGTCGCTGTTATTAAGAATGTCATTAACAGTCTGAAATAGAAATTCCACAATTAACAGTACGTATATTTACTGGCAAAAAGACGTAATTACCATATGTTGTGTCTCTTCAGTTATAGTGTTAGAGATTAGTGCTTCTGCTGGTTTAAGGAGATCGGCAATAGCCAGAGGCGCAATAGACTCGGTGGTCTGAGTTTCAATAGCGTCATTTTCTTTTTGCCATTTAAAAAGAAAGTGCTCGAATTGAATTCGAGTTCCAAATTCATGGTTTTGAAATAATTGATCCAAATGATGAATTCTTATATATTTCAACTGATCTTTAGATATATTACAACCTGCAATGAATTAAAAACTTAATTATCAACTAACAGTAAATTTATAAACATATAAGTATATGTTTATACGATTATACATGCCTTGTAGCTTTTCAAAAACATTTTCAACTCCCCAAGATTTCAATATAGTACGAAGTTCATCTGTTGCTTCAGGTATCGGGGTTTGACAAAATTCATGTTGAGAGTTTTCAGAATTTGAATTATTGTGATTTATATAATACTCAGTTAGGACAGTACTACAATTATCATTATTTAACGAAGTATAATTTTCTTCATTATTAATTTTAATTTCCGTATAGGTGTTTGACAATTCGATTAAATGGGATCCAGTTTTGGTAACATTTATTATATCCATTGAAATTCCGTTGTTAAATAAATTATAAATTTATAAATTCTATATAATTCTAAATAGATAAATAATGATAAATAAAGTTGATAAATAATGATGAAGTTGCAATTTTTTGAGCCATGGCACTGATAAGTTCGGTGAATATCGGAACAATTAAAGTGATTTATTGTTTAAAAGAAGTTTTTTTTTCGTATAAAATGCTGGTGCTTAATACTATATCCAGCTAAAGGGGGACTATTAAAGAAATCGTAAGGAAATATGGAGTAATTTTCATTTTCCGATACAAGTTTGTGAGAGACATAGTGTTTAACATAAATAACGTTATTTTTTTTTAATACTAAATAAGGTAAATTTTTTTGATCAGAAACGAAAATTCCAAAAATTTTGTATAGTTCAATATGAGAACTGTCACTTTTTACAATAAAATATCCAGGTTTAATTTTAGTACCCTTATATAAAATTACAGAGTAAAATTTTAATTTGTCTATTTCGAAATTCGAATTTTTGTAAATATCTAATAGAAATGTACTCGAAATTAAATTACTTTCATCACATTGTAATATTTCAACAGCTGGGGAAAGAAGTAAATGAGCAAACTTCAATTGGAATTTAATTGCTATGCTTAAAGTAATATTTTTGCTACTTGTAATATTTCTAGCATAAGATTTCAGTTCAGAATGTTTAGACTCGTATCGAAAACAATATAAGCTTTTCAAAGGACCCGAATTTTTTATTATTCTGGGGTAGTGGGTTAAAAAATGATGCTTGGGTTTTAGCAAATCATTGAACAATCGTACATATTTACTATTATGGATTGAAATTCTTTTTTCTAAATCATTTATTACAACGGAATTGAAATTTATCGAAAGCAAAATGTCGATCAATTCGATAAATTCACATAGAAATATCCAGCTTTCGTCATCTACAGGGATAAGATCGCCTAATATAAGGGGTAGAAAATGAATAAAAGACCACATTTCGCGAGCTGAGAATTTAAATTTTTTATTCAAAATGTGATTTTGAGTTATATCTTTAGATATGTTACCGATTTCAGTCTCACCATACGGAAATGAATTTTTTAATTTATTAAGTAGCTTTAAATCGATATATTTTTTGTTATTTATTATATCATTTAAAACATGAGACAAGTTGTAATGACATATTCCTTCAAACACATCATGCATAATATCAGCAGCTAAATTATTTATTACGTGAAAAGAAGGGATAGTATTTAAAACAGATTCACCATTAATGCCCGTCTCAGTTGCATTGTGCAGAATAACATCATCTTTATAATTTTGTAATGTACGAATAATTTCATGGTTCTCGGTAGTTTGAATTTGCGCATCCATTTTTTTAATTTTACAAAAGCGACAATACGAATGGGCTGAAAATGATTTAGAAAATCCAAGCAAACTATTAATTCCTAAATTATCGCCTAAAAGTAAGCCTAGTATAAAATGGATGTGAAATGTTTTATTTCCTAAATTTATAACAACACCATCAACCTCTAATAACTTTATCTCTTCTACTAAAGTAAATAATGATATATCATTACCAAAATTTTTAACAAATGATGACCTTATTAATGCAGCTATATAAATATCTTTTAATTTTGAAACTGAAGACATAACGGGAAAGTTGTAATAAATACCAGTTACGGAATGAGTTCCGGAATGTGATCCGAGGGGGTTATTTACCTCAAAATCATCCGCAAATATAAAATACGGTATTAAAAGTTTATCTGGATATAAATTACGCTTTTCTTGCCAAAGAGTACCTTGCACAAAATGTGTTAAACAGGATTTGTCGGACTCTAATCTGTTTATGGTATTTAATGTTAATTCTAAAATATTATCAGCTTCAAAAATTTTCTTAAATTGAAATGCTAGAGGAAAAACTATACCCTTACAATCTCTTTCATTTAGAACTGGAGTGCCTTGATGGTAAACTTCGGTTATTCGATTATCCAAAGTAAATTGAGATAAATTTTGAAGCAATTTTTTTTCTTTCAAATATTTCAGTAATTTGTATTCACTATCTGTGTTTTCAAACTGATCTAATAATTGAAATATACAGCTACAATCTTTTCTGACTTGCTCAAATACGTTGGTATCTTTTAAGATGCTCACAATGCGCGCAATATTAGTTTTAATAGGTTGAATAACTAAATCCCTGACTTGATCTTGAACAAACTTCACATCTTTTCTATTGAAGTTATTTTTGTTGTGTAAACGAAGACTAAATATTGCTGATTGATTTAAAGATGATGTGTTATTATGTAAAGAACTATTTGATGGCAAACTAATTGGAATTGTAGTTTCTGTACTAACATTTGAAAAATTCGGAACAGAGACGTCATGATTAGTTGTTTCAAAAACTGATTCTAATTGAGGACGATTAAACGCGTCATTTTGGGAATTTTCAATTTCATTTCGAAAATTTAAACTTTTATTTGGGAGAGAAAATTGTTTTCGCGACAAATGTCGTTTAAAAGCATTTATGTTTTGGAATATTTGAGAACAATTTTCTTGTTTACATATAAAATTACTAATTGATTTACATTTATGGTATAATTTTAAATGAACTATCAACTGGTTAATCGAATTGTTACGAAAGTTACAAATGAAACATTGATATTCGTACATGTTAAAACGATAAATAACTAGTTAAAATGATAAACAGAACAGTTAAAATGTTATATAACAGGATCTCGAGGTTACTCAAGGATTTTGACTTTACTTATTTTTAATTCACTCGTTTAAATTTTCCTGAAAATACATTTTACAGACTCTTTATCACATAACCAATCACTTTTTATTTATACTTACGTTTAAACTATGTAAATTATGTTGTTTAGTTTTAAAAAATATGCTGGAATTTTTGGCCCAACTAATTTGGTGGCAGCAAACTTTATTGTTTTTGTGCTTACAAAAAGCTAAAATTTCAATTTTTCTAAAATTTAAAAATAAATAACAAAACAATTATTATTTAGTAATTCGCACGTAGGTATATAACAAATCAATATAAATGCATTACTCAAGTCTTCCTGGTATTCTTAATTGTAACAATGACCGTGCAACATGGTCATAATTTTAATAGTATTCAACAATTCTTTAAAATTTAAGTGAGAATATGCAGAAGTAATATCACTTCTCAAAATGTCTTTTAAAAATTAAAAAATTTCTTTTAAAAAACTAAACCAATGCACATTATACTAATTATCAATAATTATATCTAATATTCTTACCTTTAATAATATTAAAAGCTGTCGTAAATATTTTAATGATTTCACAATGATGATATTTATCTAAACAGTTAAGGAGCACGACTAAAGATAAACTGAACAAAACAACCTGTGCTGCATAAATTTACCGTTAGACTATTTTAGTGCATATGTAACTTTTACTTTTGTTTTAAGTAAAATTTACGTTAAATATGACTTAATACACGAAGTCATACGTAAATTTCAAACAATGAATACGTAAATTTAAAGATGCGTTAGTAGAAATTACATTTCATTTAAGCAATTTTCAGTATGCTTAAGTTAATCTATTTGGTTAAATAGTGGATTATTTATACGCGTGTGTAATTATTTTTAACATTATTTGCCATGTAAATTTAACAATTTTCGACGATTAGGTTTTACAAATTTTTTAAGTAAATGCAACGACTTTTTAGGTATTTTGTTTTCATCTTTCAAAATTAACTTTTGTATAAGCTAGAATTATAGCAACCATATGTTAATTTTACTGGTTCAGTAGTAAATTTATTTTCAAAAATTTTACAATTGAAGTTTTGCCTCATTAACGTCGCACAGGTTAATATTACTTAAAATATCATTACTTTTCACTAGTAAATTTTAGAAAAACATATGTTATATTTACAATTTTGCAGTTACTATAGCGCAAAAGTAACAAACGCATTGGTTTTTTTTCTGAGTGTAGACTTAACGAAAAACATTTCTCTTGTATAAGCAAGACTGAAATTCTTGTTTGCACGATCAGCCAGTTTTTGATGCTTACTATTTTCAAAACAAGTAAATATTTACTAATTTGAAGGTAGTGTGTAATTACTTACCAGTAACCCAACACAAGAGACCCAGGTGGGAGGAAAGGTGATGAATGATTGTAATTCAAATTAAATTTGTAGATCAATTTAGTATAGAGCCTACTGTTTTGTAAACGAAAATTTGGGAAATTACATCTTAAACTTTAAAACTTTAAGTAGAATTAATTAATCAAAATTATTTTAATTTCTGATTTCGTATATACTAGAGATACTAGAGATTTCCATAACATTTGTATTGATTGATGAAATCTCTTACGGTTGTAGTAAAATTATGCTCAAATGACGTGTAAATAATTCTGATTTACGTCGTTTCGTCTAGGTTCAGCACGCCATTAAACATTCTGTTCCAACTAAGGCTTTTCATTTCCCCTAAAACTCCAAATCCCGGGAAGCCGGGACAAAAAATGTTAAATTCCCGGGAAACGCTAAAACGCTATAGAATTTTCTAATTGGGTGGTAGAAATATGTGTAAAATTAAAACAGCACAAAAAATGCGCTATTGATTTTTAAATTTTCATTATTTTTAATTAGAAAAACTTTAAAAATTAAATAAAAAAGAATTCATAAAAACAAAACAAAAATAAATTCATAATACTAATTTTTAAATAATTTTTCAAAAATTCGGTTGTCAATGGCGCCATCACTCGATTTTGTCCGAATTTTCGTGACGAAACGACCTGCCACAGACAAAGCACTTTCCGATTCAATTGATGTCGGTGGGATAGCATTGTATAATCTAAATTATTTGTGCACTGCTTAATTGCTTCAAAAATTACCGATTCTTTTATGATGTTTTTATTGTCATATGCTACATGTTTTGTGATACAAACAAATGAATATGAACCAAAATCAAAATCACAATAACAATGGTACTTCTCAGCACCATAAGACAAAAAATATTGGACCCTCAGTCCGTATTTTGCAATTGAACTTTGAAAGCATTTATAGCAAGTCAAAAACTGAATACTTAGAACTAGTATTAAAGTTGTTATTTCGATATCAACGTTGTAATTCTGGCAGGAAACGCATGCAATAGATGAAGCGCAACTTACTTCTATAGGAAAAATAGTTGGTTACAAACTAATTAGTGCTATTTACCATCAAACATATGGATCTGGCACGCATATTAAGTCAGATGTCATGAACTGCACCCATGTACTTACACCAGACGGTCAGCGATATACATCTTATTGTTGTTGATATATCGAACACGAAAATTGTTAACGTAAACAAGCATCTAAATAAAGCGTGGCCAGCTGATACTCTACCATCGTCCAGTAATTTTTGAGGTAGGTTTCCAAATCCTACACGTTAACTCTACTCCTCAACCTAGAAGCAATTTTAACAAAACTGACTGGGCTAAATATGGGTCGGAGTTGGATGCAGTGATTCACTGAATCCAACCCATTCCTGTTTAAATCCTTTCATACTGACCGTAAACAATTTACACAGCTAAACTCAAACCAAAGTAAACAACAGCAAATAACTTGCGGATTAGCACAAGGATCTATGATGTCGGCACCAGAAAATACAAATGTATGCTGATGACGCAGTGGTATCTTACTCTGCGAAAGAAATTGATGTTATTCTTCTTCATATTCAAGACGACATAAAAACAATCAATCAATTTCTCGAAAATATGCATCTCCAAATAAATACCAGCAAAAGTAACTTTATCATATTTAACAAAAATAAAACGGTGAACACAGATAATTTCCCAAAGATCACATTGAATAGCAATATAATTAAAAGAGTTCATTCAACAAAATATCTTGGACTAACAATAGACGATAAACTAAACTGGGCGAATCACATACATAACGTTAAAAATAAAATAAGACCAATAACTTTTGCAATACGCCGACTCAGACCATACTTACACGAAAATGCTTTATGGAACATCTACAATACACAAATCCAAACACACTTATTATACCTTAACCCTATATGGAGTAGCGCTACCACAACAAGAATAGACGAGCTAAAAATTATTCAAAACAAAGCAGTGAAAACGGTACTTGGATACCCTAGACTATTTCACACTCACCTTCTTTACACACTACACGAAAAAACAATGCCTCTCAAAATATTAAACAAACTACAAATTACACTTCTAATTTTCAAGATAAAAAATAACCTAATAAAACACAATTTTGAGCTTAGTTACAGATATAATATACACACACACGCAACAAGACAAAATGATGAATTAAATCTACCCCAAATAAAAACGAATACTGGACTAAATATACTGCTATATAAAGGAGTAGATCTATACAACAAACTTCCAGATACAATCAAAAATACGTTAAGTATAGCACAGTTTAAACACGACACACGCCAATATTTTTACCACTTGTACCTACAGCAAATCAAACATATACACAACAAACCAAATTAAGC
Organism: Diogma glabrata; assembly: GCA_963693315.1. Classification (NCBI taxonomy): domain Eukaryota; kingdom Metazoa; phylum Arthropoda; class Insecta; order Diptera; family Cylindrotomidae; genus Diogma; species Diogma glabrata. Next base: position 328,412,521 of record OY856186.1, on the reverse strand, counting down.
TATTGGCTCTAAGGCATTAAATTAAATTAAATGAACAACATAATTATAGTTTTTAAATTATTTAAAATTGAAGACAAATTTTTTATCATTGTTAATTTGTATAATTTAACGAATTTATTTAATCATTAATTACACTTTGAAACAGTTTACACATAATCATAAAATATAATTGTTAATTTAACTAAAGAAAACCAAAAAAAAATGTTACCTGACAAGATATACTCTTATGTAACATTTAGCTGAATTATGAAATATAATAAATAAAAAAAAAAAAAAAAAAAAATCTTTGACTGTTCGTTAGTTTTATTAAACCTCAACTACCAAAGCATACATTTCCTTCAATCTACCAGTACAGAGCCTGAACTCGTTCTGGAGGGGGGTATATTCCCTTATAAATGCTACTGGTCCTAACTCACGTTGGATTGCGGCATAACAATTTATTATTTGAGGAGCACCTTAGTAGTGATGAGGCAGACTTGGTTGATGGCTTAAATATGTGTCAAAAAAACATTTTCCTAATTTTGAACGAAATTAATTACTATACAGAGGGAAAAGAATTAAAAACTACTCGATTTTCGAGTGAGAAAATTTTTAACATCTTTGAAAAAAGTAAAAAAAATGTGAATAAAAATTAGCGGGATACCCGGAATCCCGGGATGAAAGCCCGGAATAATGGGATGAAAATTCACCGCCGGGATCTCGGGAAAACGGGATCCCGTTTGAGAAACCCTACTTCCAACCACTGCTATAACCTCACAAATAATTTATCCTCTTCGTTCCTTTTATTTTCATTTTAATACTAACGGATAATTATGTATATAACTAACTATCAATAATCAATAACTAAAACAGTTCAACTAATTAGAAATTCACTTAATTGCTTATTAGCAATATTTCAAACATATTAATAAATTAATTAAAGTCATTTAAATTGATTTTGCAAATTGCGCGTATGTACACACGAATAATAATGATAATAAAAAAAATATTTTCTGATTCATAATTTTCATTTAATCATTTCATGTTAATTTCAATCTTTTATAAATGTCATAACGTAAATCAAAAGTAATAATTTTTATTTATATACAAAACGAAAAACCTTCTCTTCACTTCACCTTGTCTTCTTTATTACATCTACTTGATCTTATTGAATATGATTTTACATATTATGATATTATTTTTTGTTTTGTTAATATTTATTTATTTTTATTTTCATTTTGAACAGAACAAAATATAACGAAACCATATGATTTAACGTTAAACAAGAATATAAATTAATAATAATCAGCTACTACTTTACAGTAGACTCGATCGTTTTTTAATAAATTATTGAAATTAAAAAAAGTGTTTTATTTTTTTTTTGTTTTTTTATCCATTGAAAGAAAACCGGTAACGAAAAGTAACTCATAAAATTATAACGTATCAATTTTCTTTTCTTCTTAAACAAATACCAATAAAAATATATGTCTATCCCTCTTATAGCTATTGTTGTTATTTTAAGATGAGTTTAGTATCGAAATTAAAGATTAGTATCAAGTCGATAATTATATGGAATATGGATTAAGAAAATTCGTTTTAGAAACTCCAACTTCCTCCTTTAAACGTGTGATCGAAGTTCAGACAAAAAGATATCCTTAACCGCAGAAATCTCAACAGGTTTTTTTAAATATCGATTCATTTATTTGATACAAATGAAATATAAAATCCAACGAAAGATTTCTATCTGTAATAATAATAACTTGAACAACAACACAAAACCTGAGTACTGGTGAGGTGAGGTTGTTGGTTTTTATTTTGGAATTTTTCTTAACAAAAACTCTCTATTTCACTTTTTAAAAAAAACTTGGAGAAAAAATTATGCCACAAAGATTTTTGTTTAACAAAAGAACAGGAGCATTGTGTAGGTGTCACAGAATAACAAAAGATGTGAATTTGTGTGGGGGATTTTGAATTTAATTTTTTTTTTTTGAATACCTTACCTTAGTTTATTTTTTCTTAAATTTGTTGATAAATTGATAGAAATATAATAACAAAACGACATAACAAAAAAAAAAGAAAATTGTTCAAGTTTAAGCATTATCTTTAATTTGAGATCACAATTTATGTTGTTGATTTTTATATTTGATGGATTTATTGAATGGAATTCATGTATTTCTTTTATTTATTTAAAAGCCAGTTTAAATGCTAAAGGTGACTAAAATTAGAGCAAAATGTAAATTTTTTTTAATATCAATGTGGTATGGTTTTTAATCGGAATTGGGGGATTGATCATAGTGGTTAGAGTAATAAAATTTTGATAAATTTGTAACTTAACAGATTGAATTTCAAAGAAATTCTTTTGTCAATTTTGTACGAAATTTGATACGAGACATGTATGCAAATGATTTTGTGGACATAAATCAATTTGTAATAAAATTGATCAAACGTAAGGATATATTTAAAGTTTTTGTTGGCTATATGCTACAATTTTATTCGTCATCATTTTCAAAATTTCATCTATTAGAGTAAGCGGTAGTTTGAAGAAAAAATTATAAGACTTGTGGGGTTGGTTAAAATCTCTCCTCCTCACTAAATCTATTAATATGTTTCAACGTATAATAAATTGTTTTATTTCTTTTGTGCCAATGTGAAACAGACATGTCCTTTTAATTGGTAATATTAATAATTCGTAAAATTATGGAGGATCCTATGTTTTGATTTGATAATGTGAGTGACTGATTTTTTTGAACAATTTTTGTAGGGCGGTTTCATTTTTTGTTTATACACGGCAGAATTTTTTTTGATTTATTGGGAGTAGAATGAGAACAACCAAAACGACTGATATGACTATATGACTAGAAATCACTTTAAAAATTTCAAATCGTTGTAGGAATCTACATTTTTGATAATGACGGATAAATAGATATGTTTAGCTCTCAATTCTGAATCCAGATAAATAAAAATTAAACAAATTATATTTTTGAATAAAAAAAATAATAAATTTATATGAAAGTTGTATGGTTTATAACAAAATTAAAAAAACAAACATGAAATAAAAATTCAAGTTGCAAATTATCAAAAATAACATAAACTTGGTATTTCTTATATCTGTGTGGGTGTTGTTTTTTCTTAAACGAATTTGATGAAAGCGAAACCAGTGTTTTTGACATACCAGAGAATGAAACAAAAGAATATTTATTAAATCAATGCTAGCAAGAAGAAAATTTGTAAAGAATAATTGTCAATTCGACGATAAACGAGAAAAGGCTTAAGTTGCTTTGTAGATCAACGTATACAAATTTGACTTGCGATAGATTCGATTCAATGAAGAGGAGATTAGTACGAATATTTTCTCGAAGAATCAAGCAGTGATTTAATGGAGCAAGTTCAAGCAATCAAAATAAATTTACGAGGATAGCTAGTGATCAACAATTTTAACAGAAAAACAATAAATAATTTAGAGACAAAGTAACAAAAGAAGCATTGAGGTTATAGTCCGACCATCAAAAAGAAAAACTTAAATTAAGATAAATTTTTTTATATATAGATTTTTCTTATATTTTGTTTCCGAGTATTTCGCAAAATTTCAAACCGACTCTCGCGGGAACTGGTTCCTCATGCTGATTAGTTTGCTAAGATACATTGGAACAATCTCCAACCTGTTATTTCTTTCTTCTCATCATTCTTACAACAACGTTTCTATGTGAGATGATTTCCTCAGAATAGGAACTGTGCGTAGGTCTTTGTTGCAATTTTAAAGCTAGTATCGACAAAACAAAGTTATCATGATCACAACAAGATTATATTACTAAGCAACCGTTCATCATTAATATATATCAACCATTAGTTCTCCTCGATACCTCTTTGAGATGCTCGCTATCACACTGTAATCTTAGTGTCGGTTAATACAAAAACGGCTTAAAGTTCTACGAATGACTCATTAAACCGCTACAAATCTATAAGTTTATAATCAGTTTTTAAAACTTTAGTTATACAAGTTAAATTTTTTTTATCCTAGGTCACATCCATCCCCTTATCACTGATATTGACTAAAAGAAAACAAAATTATGATTACGGCTGAAGCGTAATGAGATCAATTCAAAAAAAATTGTAGAGATTGGACTTTATATTGTTATATCACTCGTCAATAAAACAGGTCACGTCCATTTATATAATTTTTATTATTTGGCAATTATAACATTAAAATCACTAAATCTTTCAAACATATATAATTAATTATTTGATTTTAACGCACAATACCGCCTTTTTTTGACTTAAGTTTAACTTTTTCTTAAACTAAATCTAATTCTAAAAACATTTATTTCTTCAACAGGACATCAAGTTTCCCACCACATAATTTCAAATATCCAAACATGTTGTTCTATTGAAAAACCTAAAAAAGTCAATATAAAAAAAATAATAAACCATTTGATCTCATTCTCAATTTATTATCATTAAGGTAGTTCATAACTTGTTCTTTTGATTTTTAAAATAATATTTATAGTACATTTGTACTGCCTATAGAACGATTGTTCCAATATAAGAAAAATGTAATGAAGTAATTAAAATGTTCCTCGATCGTTTAAGCATTGCGCTCTACTCTGACAAGACTTGGTTTGGTCATAACAAGCTTTTATTTTCTATTAGTTCAATATCACTGATAAAGGGGTGGATGTGACATAATATAAAAAATATTTAAAAGCAATAGTCCACAAACGTTATAAACATAAACTCACTCTAAAAATAACTATCACACTACAAAAGCGCAGTCGCAGATAACTAATTACAAATGCGAAAACATACAAAATTATTGCATAAAAAACGGAAGAAATTTAATGTTTGGTTTTGTTTATAGAGTTTACTAACCCCAATTGATCGATATCAAGTAATTCGAGCTCAGATACTTAAAAATTGAATTAAATAATCGAAATCAAATGTCCAGTTAATTTCAGTTCGTTAACCGACCCACACCATTCGTCTGGTTCATTGAATAACCCTTCGTTTTTTATTTAATAAATTTAAACTAATAAAATTCCAATTTTTTAAACATAATAACTTAATTTCTTTGCCGATCATTAAAATTCTACTGATCACCGAAAGTAATCACAAGAAAACATCGATATCAATTTTATCTTGATTTAAATTTTATTTATTATTGAATTTCACTTAAAAATTAATTTCCTTAAATTTAAAAACATTGAAAAAAAAACAGTTTCGATTATTAAGGTCACATTGAAAGTGTCTTTAAAATTAATTTAAAAAAATAAAATGTTCGTTAAATTATTATTTTTATATTAAGTTTTTTTAACATTCAGTTTTACACACATTATTAATGTCGGATGATCGTTTGAATTTAATTAAACATAAAAATGGTAATTTTTGTTAATTTTATTTCTGATTTTTTTTTTTAAGTTAAAAGTTTATTTTTATTTTGTCGGCAGAGGCTATGTTGAATTTATTGTATGATGAGAATTTTGTTTAGATATTTTTTTGATGTTCCTTATCTACCGAATAAAATATTCAAAAAACTATAAAATTACTACAGTTAGTTACAACTATCAACAATGTTAGTGTTTTGTGAGTGCTTAGTTTGTTAAATCTGTTAATTAATTAACTTTAATTTTTTAACGCTGTGAACATCTTTATGTTTATGTTAAATTATGCATGGGTTTTAAATTTTTAGAAAATCTTCTTTATTATAGCGAACTTGGTTCTAAGCTAAACTTTCCATTGCCAAAAATAATGCAAATAAAATCATCAAACAAGTGCAAAGTATTATTTAATAATAGTTATATTGTATAAATAAATAATTCAATAACGGTAACTAGAACGAATGCAATTTAATTTTTAATTCATTTTTTTTGTTTTGAATAATATCAACAACATCCAAGACCTCTCTCTGCAGTAAAAATTTGTTTGTTGAATGGAAAAGCTAAAAGTTGACGGTCGTTAAATTTTTTTTTAGTTTTGTATGTTTATTTGAATAAAAAATAAAACAAATGAAATATAAGACGATATAATATGTTAAAACTGTTTTTATTTTTTATTTTTTATCTATACATACATATTCGCGATTTTTTTTCATCATATCATTGTTGTTGATTTTTTGTGTTATATTGTATCATCCCTGCTCAAAAGAGTGTTAAATATTTTTTTTTCTTACTTGTGCAGTATAACAAGAACAAAACAAATAAAAAATTGTAAAGATGTATGAGATAAACAATATAAAGAATTAATTCGCATTTTAGATTTTTTTATTTTGCAAGACAAAAAATTGATCTGGCCAAACAGGGTCGGATTAAAACTTCCATCGTAAGATTGGTAATTAATTTTTCGGAAATTCACACCAATCGACTCACAAAACCCCGAAAAGAAAGGAAAAATTAAAATTGTACAATTTTAATATACAAATAAAACTAAAGAAAAAAAAACAAAATAAAATAAATAAAATAAAATTTAATGTTAGGAATAATATAATTTACATAAACACATTAGATTCGATTCAGATCTTTATCTCCATGAAATGTGTGTTTTTTCTTCAGTTATTTTTTTTTTAATATATTTTATTTTATTTTGTTGTTGTTTAAATTTAAACCAAAATAAAAATAAACTTAGCTAGAGAAAAAATTAATAGTAATAATAATAATAATAATAAAATAAATAAAAAAGCGTATTATAATGAAATAAAAATAAAAACGCGGACATAAAGAACTGTATTAATAATATCAGATCTTTTGTTAGCGATTAGTATAAGAAGTTGGATTTCGGATTTGTATGAATTTCAGCATTAAAATTTATTGGAAGAATTAAACTAATAAATTTTTATAGTAAAATTGTAAGTATTAAATTATACGTGAAAATTGTAGAAGTCAATCTTCAATTTTAAGCATATTTTCTTAAGAGTGAAGTATCATAAATTGATTTACTCTCAATTTTCACTTAGTTTTGCGTATCGTATATATATCGTGTATATAATATGTTAGATAAAACAAAAAAGTTGGAATAACAACAAAATTATTGAAATTTAGTGTCACGTTTTCACCGTTTGAATTGACTTAGCCCACCCTCAATTCAAAAAAAAATTATTCCGAAATCAATATTAATATTATGATAGATTAATATTAATAAATATATATTAATTTATGTTATTATATTAATATATTAAACATTAATTGATGTATAATTAATTAATGTATTAATATAATTAATGTATTAATATATTAATATATTAATATATTAATATACTAATATATTAATATATTAATATATTAATATATTAATATATTAATATATTAATATATTAATATATTAATATATTAATATATTAATATATTAATATATTAATATATTAATATATTAATATATTAATATATTAATATATTAATATATTAATATATTAATATATTAATATATTAATATATTAATATATTAATATATTAATATATTAATATATTAATATATTAATATATTAATATATTAATATATTAATATATTAATATATTAATATATTAATATATTAATATATTAATATATTAATATATTAATATATTAATATATTAATATATTAATATATTAATATATTAATATATTAATATATTAATATATTAATATATTAATATATTAATATATTAATATATTAATATATTAATATATTAATATATTAATATATTAATATATTAATATATTAATATATTAATATATTAATATATTAATATATTAATATATTAATATATTAATATATTAATATATTAATATAAATATATTAATATATTAATATATTAATATATTAATATATTAATATATTAATATATTAATATATTAATATATTAATATATTAATATATTAATATATTAATATATTAATATATTAATATATTAATATATTAATATATTAATATATTAATATATTAATATATTAATATATTAATATATTAATATATTAATATATTAATATATTAATATATTAATATATTAATATATTATTATATTATTATATTAATATATTTATATATTTACGTATTTATACATTACTATATTATATATAGTGTGTCTCAATCGTTGGTCCGCCGACCATGGATGGTCCGCAGGAAAGATTTTAATGGTCCGCGAATTTTTTTGTATTTATTACCTATTACAATTTTATTTTATGCGTGTGCTTTTTTCACACCTCAAATGTGAATACTATTTCACAATTTAAAATTTTCTTCTACGTTAGCAAAGAAAAATTCTCTTTTCATGCCGGCTTAATCCCTTGTGAAAATAATTTTCACTAAATAATAAATAGCTTTAGCTTTGGTTTTTTCATGTAATTTTATTAAAGTTTTTAAATCAAAACAACCATGAAAAATTGAATATTATTTTTGGATGTTGTATTGTCGATTTCTAATTTAATAGTTTATAATAAATATCGTTTATATTTTTACTATCGCAGAAAAATTTCATTTCCTATGCGAGATGAAAACGTTTTACATTTACGTGAACAAATTTTCAACCACAGAAACAGCAAATGCACTATATATTTTTAATACCGTTCTTAAATGAGTAAAATTCGTATGAGTAAAATTTTAATTTTTTTATTTTACTTCTATGGAGTTGATTTCATTATTTTCTTCCATTCCATATGCAGAAAAAGAAAGTACTTAGTCCTTTGTCGTCATTCTTTTTATTTATTTTAATAATAATACCTGCATAATTGGACAAACTCTTCATAAAAATAATCTATGTTTATTTTTAATAGGACGGAAAGCATCAAATTTGAAGCAAAAAATCAAAGTGTGAGTATTTGAAAAAAAAATATCCTTCCGGCAACTACACTGAAAGGTTTATTTTTATTTTTTTTTTTGCAACCATAATTGTTTATTAGTCTTAATAAAATACACACCTTTCAAATTTATTCTATTGCGTGATTGCTGCGGAACACAATATTAGTATTTTATTGGGTGTTTAATGATATGTTTTATCTTGCGAGCAAAAGTTTACAAATTTACGAGACAATAAATTTCATTAATCACGAACCCAATACAACGTTTTAAACTGCCAACAGAGTAACATGTATTAATTTAAATGAAATTATTTTAAAATAAATTGGTAAAAAAGTTGAATGAAAAAATCAACGAATTTTGTTTTATGTTTTTTGTACCATTAATTCCGAACAATTGAATAAATTTTATTCAATTTCGATACCTTGGAAACTCAATTCAATTAACATTGGAAATTCAATTCAATTTAATCGTAGTAGCCTATGCGTTTTTCAATATTCCAGAGAGGGACATACGCATTAGTTTGAATTTATTGTTTTTTAAAATTTGGATTTGCAAAAGCAAAGGCTACTATGATTCAATTGAATTAAATTTCCATTGTAAATAATTAAGTATTTTTTATGATTGTTTTCTGGTTTCTCAATTCTCAATAGTATTAGCAGTTAGCACTTTGATGTCTGTGATTGTAGATCATTTCATTTTCAAAATATCTTAACAATTAAATAGCTATCGATATTAAATAAAATTTATTAATTGTTTGGAATTAATGATACAATACAATAAAATTAATTATTTTTTTCGGAAGGATAAAACGTTGCTCGTGTTTAATGTAAACTTTGTAAGCTTTGACACGAAAAATAAAATAAAGCATTAAACACTTACACAATAAATTACTATTACTTCGAATTAGTAGTAAGAACGATATTTTTTTATATTTGACATAACGGAGTAAATTAGTGATATAAAAACAGTTTTAAACTCTGTTTTTTAAACATCAAAATTCGTTCTTTTCTTTCTATGGTTTCTTGAAACTTTATTTCGTTCATTCCTGTTTAAATTATATTTAGAATGTAAGTGTGGGCAAAATACAACCTGGATTTTCATCCATATAACATGAAATATTTTGCAAGGTCCGCAATAGAATTTTAAAATATTTATTGTTTTGTAGCATGAAATTAGTTGAGAAACACTGGTCTAACAAGACTATTCTTGTACGATATTTCATTTTTGAGATTGTTCTCTAAATTTATAGAACAAACATTTCTTCTGCTTTTCTGTTACTCTACTCCACCTGAAGTTATTACGTTTAATGCATTTTAATTGTTGTTGTTGTTGTACCTTTCTTTTCTCTTGGAATTGCTTTAATAACATATCTTTGATGACGATGACTTAAATGGTTTTAGCTTTATAACAAACAAAATATTTTATTATAAACGTTTTCAAAGTTTCAAATATGAAAAAACAAAATATTTAGATCTTTTAAAATTTTCAAAGCAAGTCAATAAAATTAAGATTTTGTTTTTCAAAAATCGTAAAAATACTAATTTTCTTAAGCGATATCGATGAGGTTATTCGTTTGGTATTTTATCGATAAGTCCAACATATTTTTATCATTTAGTTGTTAAACTTACTTAAATATGAAAAAATATACAGTAGAATCTTTGACGTAGAATCCTTATCGTAAACCGGGCAGTAAAAAGGTAAAAGGGGGCTTGAAAATTTCTCAAAAATCCCACTGTGTTAGATCAAAAACCCAATTTAGCCAATGTAAAATTCAATTTATTTAGTTTCGGTAAAAATTCTAATATTAAATATAGAAGTATTTTAGAAGCTTTCACTGCAGTGGTTGGGAGAGCTTCCATACAGAAGTGCCAATTTCGGGTTTAGTGAATGGTGGATGGCTGACATATATTGTTTTGCTGAATGTGTTCCATATAGAGACGTATATAGGCTGCCAATGAGTGTCTTTCACTCAATTCACTCTTTCAATTCACTCAATTTTATTTTTTTTTTTTAATAAAATGTGTTGTGTGGTAGGAATTACAATATGTGTCACAATAACACATAAAAACCTTTTAAGACCAAGGTCCCACAACAACATACGTTCAAAGGTGTTGATGGACGTAAATCTTTCTTTTTTTGTTTTTTTATATTTTTTGTTAAAGAATGGATAACTAATCCTATCAGCGACGAAATATGACATAGGCCAATATTTTATGATAGAATAGAGAAAATAAAAGTATTTTAATTTACTTTGGTCATAACGAAAATAAAAAACCAAAAAAAAGTGTGTTTGTCTGCCATCACAACCGTCGAAATCTAGGAAACCTAATTTTTCTACAACCCCGTTAAGAAACGTTAATTTCAATCTTCAATATTGATACTGAGCAGTAAAATTGAATGTGGAGAAATCTTGATGGTCGGAATCTATATTTGAGACAGAAGAAGTACCGCTAAGTGTGTCAAAAAAATAATATTTATACATTTTTTATTCTATTTTTTGAGAAACATACAATGGGAAACATTTTCGATTAGAAATATTTGAAAAATAAAATCAATTATTTGTATGACATGAAATGTAATTGAACATGAAATATCGTTTTATCCAGATGCAACTACTCCTAACTTCGGAGCTTCCGGATGGAGGGATCAGTTTTTATTGTTTTGAATTTTTTTTTTATGTTTGATCTACGGGTGTGACAACCCCGCGTACTCCAGTCCCTGCTATTGACATACGAGTTAACGTGAGATATCACATACCACTGGCAATAGCAGTGAGATATCACTAGCCAAGGTGACATCTTAGGGGTGGTGGCGACTGGCGGATGAACTGTATTCAGTCAACGGCAGCACCCTCAATCTTAGCTGTAAAATAATCCTTGATGATGAGACGCAATTGCTTCCTTGAAAAAACGAGCCTTCCTATAACTATGTGTGGGCTTTAATCTTTAAGAAAGACGGTGCGTCACAGGATCAAGGAATATGCAACCAGCTGGATTATTGGCAACTACATTTTTGTTTTGTTTCAGCAAATTTTTTGAAAAATTTGCTATTTGCTTTTTAATTTACTTTTATTTTCTCTACTCTATCATAAAATATTGGCCTATGTCATATTTTGTCGGTGATAGGATTTTTTGTTTAGTTATCCATTCTTTAACAAAAAATATAAAAAAACAAAAAAAGAAAGATTTACGTCCATCAACACCTTTGAACGTATGTTGTTGTGGGACCTTGGTCTTAAAAGGTTTTTATGTGTTATTGTGATACATATTGTAATTCCTACTACACAACACATTTTATTTAAAAAAAAAGAAAAAAAAAAAAACTAACTAATAGGAACAGTTAGACAATATTATGTTGTTGCAGATTAAATGTCGTTTTTAAACAAAAGTTATTATTAGGGAGATTTTTTTTAGAAATATTTTGTGTTATTCCAGGTGGCACTTTTGTGAATAATAGAAACAGTTGGAAAATATCACGTTGTTGCAGATTAAGTGTCGTTTTTTAACAAAAGTTGTAATTCCTTGAGAGAAGTTGCTGGAGTAAGTTTTTATGTGATGCTAGGTTCCACTACTTCCAAATAACAGGAACAGTTGGAAAATATTTGGTTGTTGCAGCTTAAATGTTGTTTTCTTTTTACAAAAGTTGTGATGACTGATGACTGATATGTACACATACAGCCGGAAACTGTTAGCTTGTTGCAAAAAAAATGAATTAACTTTAAATGGAGAAGTTTTCTGGAATAATTGGAACAGTTTGGTTGAAAAAATATCACGTCGGTTCATATTAAATGTCATTAAACTAAAAGTAATTGCTCGTATTGTTAGTTTGCTACTAAACGATTGGTAAATCTTGATAAAGTTAGTTGCAGCTAATACCAAAAAGCAATGCTAGTTTTTCTCGGAGATTTAAATATTCATAGAAAAAATGGATGAACACCGATTGTTTATCTCGCTCAACTCGTATATTGACAATGTTGATATATTTGATCATCTTCATTCCCATCTGGAGCAAAGAAATATGTTTTGAAAATGTGTTATAACTTATAAATATAATGATAATATATCGATATTCTTTTCGATTCTCTTTTCTCCAGAATTATGTTTTTCTAGCAATCCATTCAGAGTTTTTTTGGTTTAATATGTTCTTTCTGAATATATAAAAAATGTTTGAAAAATTATGCTTGATTTTTTCCTCCTTCAAGTTAACTGCAGTATCTGCGACTATTTCTAAAACTTCTAAAATATATAATTTTTTACATTTTAATCTAGAATAAAAAAATACTAAAGACACAAATTCACAATTCACAGTCTGGAATGACTGAAAATGTACGTTAGTACCCCAGGGAGTGGTAGACCGCGAGGTAGACCACGACTACAATGGGAGACTGACGTAATAAACGACCTTAAAAAAATCGGCTGACATGGTAATTATGTCGCTGTTGCGAATGACCGTGGTGAATATTCAAAGCTGATTAACCTAGCAACGCTCCTACATGGAGCATGAACGCCTAAAAAAAAAAAAAAAAAAAAAAAAAAAGACACGAAATTTGTCTATTGTGCTTTTAAAATAAGTTTTATAAGCTTCTAACTTTAATTCATTAATTGAATAGATTTTAATTGCTGTCGGTGAGTTCGTGTAAAAAATAAATCATTTAACACTCAGTCGTTGACTTTAAATAGAGATTTTTTTTTATGTTGAAATAGAACTAACTTGAAATTTGCTTATCGTCATTAATTAAAGAATCAATAAGCAAAACTATGAATAATATCACAATATTATGATATCACCTCACCTTAAAATTAATTTTTGCTTTTTGATTATCACTTAACAAAATAACATAAACAAATTACACGCAAAAGATCTACATATATATTTAGTAATTGGTTATTAATTTCGTATTAAAATAAATTTTTTAAAATATGCAATTCAATAAAAACACAAAAATTACCAAAAACTTGACCAAAACAAATAACAACTTAATTTTAATAAAAAAAACTTTTAAGATGAGATTATTGTGATTTTGAATTTCTTTATAAAATGTAATTATTTTTAAAAAATTAAATAATATTATAATTGAAAACCACCTAGATTTTTGTTTTCAAAAACTGATTATTATAAATGTATAAAAAAAACAGTTTTGATTGAGCTTTTATCGTTTTATAGTGTAATTTTGTTTTCGTTCAAAGTGATTTTGTTCGTTTATTTATTTTTTTTTTTTGTCTTTATATATTTTTAATTTTGGGCTTGGCATTTTATTGGAATTTTAAAGATTACAAATGTTTTTTTGTGTTAAGAAAAATTTATTGATTTTTTCGTTGTCTCTCGTTTTTTGTCTCGATAATGTTTATTCATGAATTGTGTGATTTAAAAAAAATATGTTTCGTAATTTCTAAGCTTTTAACTTAAGTTGTAAACATGAGTTTTTTTTATTCTTTGATCTTTTCAAAATTTAAATTAAAACGAGATAAGATTTAGTGTCGAAATCTTATTAGATAAATATATATGTATATAAATTTGCAACGATGGTAATAAAAATTGTCAAACATGTTACAATTTATTTATAAATAATAAAACCCTAAAATTCTTAAAAAATTTTATAAAATAAATATTTTAGCGTCGGGCTATTAAATAGCAAGAAAAAACTACTAAAACTACTAATAAATTTATTCGTAACTTTATTTAAATTTTTTTTAAATTTGTTTTGTATAATTTGTTCAAACGCATGCGAGCGATAGTTAACTTTTGTCGACTTATCATTTTTTTGTTAATTGTAATTTATAAATACAACAAATTATTAAAAGTTAACAAGCGAAAAAATGAATATTTTATTTTGCACAAACTAATGAAAAGCTAATTAAAAATATTATTAATTAATGTAGATAAAATTAAATGGAGTTTACAGTTCAGCTAGGTTGCGATAAATCGTTTAATATAATTTGGTTGTACAAATTATCAATTTAATTTTAATTTTTACCCAAACATTTTTCTATCAGTAATTAATTACATAACACGTACAAGCAATTAAAAAAGTGAATGGATTATATTCAATGTAAACAATAACTTTAAAGAATTCATGGTACATTTTGAAGAATGAATATACTTCCGGCGAATATAAATTTCTTAAGTAAAAATTACAAAAATTTATTAAGATTGATGGATGAATTGGTATATAGAAAAAAGCTTGAGTTTATGAAGCATTAAACTGAAACATATTCAAATAAATCTTGTTTTGAAAGATCTTAAGGATATAATGATAGCTTTAAGAAATCTTTTCTATTGAGCAATTATTTTGTATAATATTTTATTTCAACGAAACTACATTTCATGGACATCGGGTACAATGGATATTTTCATTTCCTCACAAATTTAAGAAAGTTTGGCGTTTGGAGTAACTCATAAGAATATTGTTTTCATTGTATTGATATCAACATAGTATAGTTGGCTAGCTAGTAACAATAGCTGCTTCTTTTAAATCTAGCCTAATTGTGACTATAAGGAAATTTTTGTTCGCAGAACATCAAAAAATGAAAAGAGATTATATTATGTAAGATTCATCACATTTTTTACAGTTGAAGTCTGAGATGAAACTTTAACAGCAACCAGTGATAAAGTAAATGCCCAAATGCGAAGTTACATGGCGTGTAATGTCCCCTGAATTTTAAACCGAAACGTTTTGCGGTTTGCCTCAGAAAATTTTAGTTTTTGATTTGTAACAATAAATAAACATAATATTTTTGGACTATTTTACAAAAACTACTGTGACCCATAAAATAGGGTTCAATCTACAAATGCTGTTCGATTTCTTAGAAAAATATTTCCTACTGAAAGAAAACCTATAGCGCTTTTGCTTTGATATGGCCGGTACTCTTTCTTCTTATTGATATTCAAACCCAAAATCTTTCACGCATCCCTGTTATTCCTAGCACATGTTCCTACAAGGTTGTAAACTTTGCGCTTCGGGTTCCTCCCCCCATTTTATTCGGATCCATTGTTTCAAGTTTAAGCTTTTTTGTTTTTTTTTTTTAGTTTTTATTTGCTGTTTTACTCTTAATTTGAATTTATTCTGAGATCCAAGTATGAGGAAGAAATCTTCCTCAACTTTAGCAATTTTTTCGTTATTGACATTAATATTATATGAAAGTCACATACCTCAGAGTTCTTAGATTGACTTAGATTGGCTATAAACTTTTTAAAATTTAACTTCAGTGTATTATTTATAAAATACGTTTGTAGAGTTTGGAGGTCTTTTTCCATTTTATATCTGAGCTCCTCAAACGATAATGCACTGTTTGTGTTTGCAGCATCATCGGCAAATAGATGTAGTTGACCTTCCAATGGCAGTTCAAAGATGTCATTAATGTATATCAAGAATAAAATCGGTCCTAGAATAGATCCTTGAGGTATACCACATTTTATTTTTAGCATGTCCGATTTTACATCATCTATTTGTACAAATTGTTTACAATTTGCTAGATAGCTTTTTGGTAATTTAAGCGGTATGCCAAGTTTTTCAAGTTTGAGGAATAAAATATTGAAGTCTACGCAGTCTAAGACTTTCATTAAATCAATGAAAGAAGACCAATCTTATTATAGTTTCCATACTATCATAGACATGCTTTAGAAAATATAAGGTACGTGACAATGCACTACTATTTTTTAAAATCCAAACTGATTGTGATGCAGTAAAGAGTTTTGGTCAAAATGTTGTTGGAATCTTTTAAGAGTGATGCGTTCATGAATTTTTGAGATAGTTGGTTAAATTGAAATTGGTCTAAAATTGTTCACATCACTTTCATCTCCCGATTTATAAAGGGGCGTAACAGGTGCGATTTTAAGAGGGTCTGGAAATATCCCAGTGGCAAGCATTTCGTTAATGTTTTTCGTCAGAGATGGAACAATTTCATTTTTAAATTTTTTAAGAAGTTTTGCAGAAATATGATCATAGCCGTTTGAACTTGAAGAGTCCGGGTCAGATATTAGGCTCCAAATTTCGTCTTCACTAGTTGAAGTGAGGATATCTAGTTTGCATCTAGCAGTTACGGAATCATCTGACGTAACCGGGTCTGCGACCAAATTTTTCGTCATATCATGTGCGAATATGTTGGAAAACTTATTGAAATGATTTGTTACGAGCACTTTATCACATTCAATATTACCATTGATAGTAATTTTAAGCGATTCGTGTTTTCCTTGCAATTTTTTATTCCTCAAAATTTCGTTTATGAACGACCAAGTTTCTTTGGGGTTTCTTATATCTAATTGGTTCGAATAATATCTGTTTTTTTTTTAGACATCATTTCGAATTTGATTTTTCAAGCTAGTGAAAGTATCTTTGAAGAATGTGTTAGATTGGTATTTCTTGAGAAGTTTATAGTATTTATCTCTTTGTTGTATCAGCAATTTGAGTTCATTATCAAACCATGGTTTCTAATAAGTATGTATAATGAGTATAATGATAAGGCATTGATTTCGATTACCCTCGTCTTATAGTGTTGATTTTTATTAAATTACAAAGGGTTTCACAAAATTCATTAAAATTAATTTTTTCAAAGTCACACTCTGTGATAAATTTTTGTATAGCTTCCAAATTTACAGTATTGATTATAGTTTTTCTAATTTAAACTTATGGGGTAAGCAAAAATTTGCTGCTATGTACTTGTGATCGCTGTTGTTTGTTTGCGTATGGATATTTATTATTTAAACATAGATTTAAGTTAAATTACAAAACGTTACATTACATATAATACTTAATTTGAATTTTGAAGAATAATTACAATATTAGATCTAAATTTTCAAGCCAAGTTACAGCACCAGGAGACAGTAAATTAAGTTCTGGCAATCCTCCTGGAAGCCTTCGGATTGGACAATCAGTTACTATATGGTGCAAAGATTGAACTGGATAATCACAATCCCAAGCAGAAGACCATATAAAACCCCAATTGAATAAACAGGAACCACAACATCCATGTCCAGTTCGAATACGATTCAAAGTTACCCACAGTCTTCTAGGTAAATCAAAACCAACGGGAATTACATCTAAGTTATCAATTATATTATGATTGAGAACAGCAGATGACGACCAAAAATCTTTCCATTTATCCACGATGCTGAAAGTATCACCATTAAAAAATACAGCGCCTTAATCTTAAAACACATATAGATTATATTTCAAGAAAATTATCAATAATTGCTGGCATCTTTAAGAGGCTCTCTAAGGTAATTGACAACCAAATGAAAAGAATTATATTTTTCTCATTTTTTCATAGTGCTTTAACGTATGGTATATCGATTTGGGGTTTTACGTTTAAATACAAGATGGAAGAGTTGCAAATTCTTCAAAATCGTGCCATAAAAAATTTATTTTGCTTAGACAACAGGACGAGCACTAAATATTTCCATCAATTACATAATATCTTATCAGTTAGTGACATTGCGGAACTGAGATTGTTGATCCTGACTCATAATATTGTAAACAAATTCGTTCACTAATTTTCTGCAAAATGATTATCATCACAACTATGCCACAAGAAATGCTTCAAATCTACACATTGGAAATATTCATCCGAATTCACTCTGCACTTGTTTTGTGCTTTTGATTTAAATGGAATTGTTCATTTTTGTTTTTTTTTTTTTTTAGAAAATATTTTAATTTTATAATACCTCTATTTCAAATATTAAATTAGTATTAAAATTGTGAAAACCCCACTTCCACTATAACTTAATAAAATGTTTTTAATCTTAGATTAATTCAACTCTATCCAAACTTTTCATCTGAAAAGCAAGGATATCGAATTAATAATATTTCTCTTTTCTTTTGTAATCATTTTAATTTTTAAACATGCCATGGTCCAAACAGTAAAAAAAGAATGAAAAAAACTATTGTAATTATTTTTTTTATATTAGTTAAAATTATATTAGAGTTTTATTTTATAAATTTAGTTATTGTAATTCTTGATTTAAGTTTTTTGATGTTATGTATTGAAAAGTAGAAGAGAATAAATACAATTATTATTATTATTATATCATAGCATTGTCCTTTAAAATGTGGTTGCTGCTCCCACCAGGATTTTAAATAAGCAACAATTTGCTAACAACACCAAGAAAACATATTTATTGAAAATGAAAGTCGCTGAAGGGTCTTAACAGGAAGATGTTAAGATGAATGGAGGTTACAGGTCGTTTTGATTATAGTACTTTTTATTTTTATTTTTATATTTTTTGAGATAAATCTTTTTTAACGTATTCTTTAATCTTTATTATAATGTTTTCTATTTTCTATAAGATATTTTAATTCACCCATATATTCATATATATTATATAGTATTAATCAAATAGGCTAAATATTAAAGTTTTAACATAATTGGTTTTTAACCTTTTTTAACCTTTCTCTAATTATACTTTTTAATTTTAAACTTTCATATATTTTTATTTGCACTTGCCGCCGTGCTGAAATAATCATTATTGCAATTATTGTATACTTAAAATTAAATTTTAAATTATTTTAAACGAATAAAATTGTGGAAATTCCTTGTATGAGCTTATGCTCAGTTGGATGTTTTTGATATTAATAAATAAATAAATAATAAATTGAAAAAATTCCAAAAAAAAAAAAATCATAAGATGGATTTCTTGAACACAAACGCCTTGGAGGTTGATGAATTATAACACGGTGACATATTAGCTGAGGTAAATCCGCAACTTTTGACCAAATCCTACACAGTTGATCTTGTCTACGAATATTAGGTGGAGCAATATTACTCAACACATGAAGCCAAGGAACAGGTGTTGAGTGAAAACAGCCAGTTATTATACGCATAGCATTGTTTAATTCAACATCAATTTTATCGGTATGGTGACTATTTAACCAAACAGGACAACAAAATTCAGCAACAGAAAACACCAATGCTAATGACTAAGCTCTCAAAGTATGGAAGCTTGCACCAAAGTTAGTTCCAGCAAGTTTTCTTATTATATTTACTCGAGATTTTAATTTCTTCGCTACACTTTCAATATGGTATTTATATGTGAGGCTTCTATCAAGACAAATGCCTAAATATTTAGTTAAAGGGTTATGTTTGACTTGCATATTATCAACAAAAACTTCAGGCTTATAATTACTAAGGCAGTTTGTTAAATGGTGAATGTTTACTTCAGTTTTGGAAATGTTTGGTTTTAGCCTCCAGTGTCTAAAATAATTCCATAGTACTTCGAGATCAGCTGATAACTGATCATCAATTTCTTTAAATTTATTATGTTGAACAGCCAGAGCAATATCATCCGCATACATAAACTTCAACGAAATCGTAGTTTGCAAATCAGATATATACAGAATAAAAAGTAGTGGTGCCAAAACTGAACCTTGCGGCAAACCATCATTGAGTCTTCTGGTTCTACTTGTTTTATCACCAAAAAAAATTGAAAAACTCTATTAGCAAGCATATTGTTGAGTAGCTTTATCAGAGATAGTGATGGAATAACACTTATTAGCTTAAATAAGAGACCTTTCCTCCAAACAGTGTCATATGCTGCAGATAAATCAACATAAACGACACCAGTTTTAAGTTTCTTTTGAAATCCAGACTCAATCAAAGATGTCATGGACAACACCTGATCACAACAATTGCGCCCTGGGCGAAAACCAGCCTGTTCAGGGGGTATCTTTTCATATATTTTATTAGCAATTCGATTAAAAATTAAACGTTCCAGAAACTTATAAGAAATACTCAGCAATGAAATCGGACGAAAATGTTCAGGAAGGTCACCATTCTTCCCAGGCTTAAGTATTGTAATTATTTTACTTCTTAGGAAAACTGATGGTACTATCCCAGTTAAAAGAATATCTGAGAAAAAATTAGATAGCCACAGTTTACAATTCGGCCCAAAATTCATAAAGAATTCATTAAACAGTCCATCCAGATCAGCAGCTTTGTTGGCCTTCAAATAAGCGATAACAACCGTAATTTTTTCTACAGTAACACGAGTGTTGAAAGAATCTGTAGCATTCACTAGATTTGGCTTAGAATTATTTAAAGATGTATTCAAATCATTTCTCCTTTGTTTATCTAAGGGAACATTAGAACTTTTGCCAAGACGAGAAGCTATAGCATTTGCACTACAATTATACGAATTAGTTGCAGATGATGGAGATGATGAATTGTCTAGCTTTCGTAACAATTTTCAACTTTTCCTACTAGAATGTCTAAAGTCCATAGATTCCATAAGAGTTCTCCATTTATTCTGACGAGATTCGTTTAAAGCGTTTAACGGATCATGACCAACTTCCGAATCACCAAATTCTTGATATGCTTGAAACAAATTTTCACAATAGTCTGACCATTCCGGTATATATTTCTTACGGAAACCTCTTGGAATAAATTTTTTGGCAGTTGAAATAACCATACTTACAAACCGATTATAGTTTAATAAATGGGTTTAATAAATAAAATGGGTTTAATAAACCCCTAATGGGTTTAATAAATCGAATATTAGCATCCATGGCATTCGAAAAACCTTTCCAATCAGCCTTCATAAAATTCCATCTTGGTCTGGGTATTGAATCAACAAAGGGAATGTTCAGACCCAAAGAGAGAATCACTGGACGATGTTGACTGTGTGGAAAACCATTTAATACCTTCCGAGTGGATAAAAGTGGCTGACCATTAACATCTAAGGTTACGAAACACAAATCTGGATTATAATCTCGACGCCATCTTCCCGATCGAAATGTTGCTGTATCCTTAGCATCAAACATTAAATGAAAACCGTTTACAACAGACCAGTTTAATAGTATTTCGCCATTGGTGTCATTACTATCATAGCCCCAAGCTGTATTAGGGCAGTTTAAGTCACCCATTACGACTGTAGGATGCAAAAAGGTCTGCCACACCATTAGGCCATCTGACATTTGGAGGTTTGTAAACATTTAATATTTTCACCATAGATACCTCAACGACAGCACGAAAAATTCCATCAGAATCCGACTTAAACACCAGACGCCAATTTGACAGTTCCGATCTTACATATGTTGCTATTCCATAAACAGGATGAAGAACAAATTCTGCTAAAACGAATCCATTTATTGTTCCTCTTTGCAGTGGCGGATTATGCCTTTAAGGGGCCTGAGGCGGAACAAAATTTTGGGGCCAAATTTAAGATTTTACCAAAAATTTTGCAAATGAGTTTGATTAAGACTAATTCTTAAATAATTTTTTATCCGCTTCAGAACGGAGAAAGATCGTTCCCCATTTGCGTTGCATATCGGCAATGTAAGAAATATTTTTAAAATTGTTTCCACATTGGGAAATGTAGATTGCAGGCCATCAATGATTACCTTGTACATCTTAAATGAACAAGTGATGTTCTCTTCTTTTATATATTTTAAAAAATTATGTACTTCGTCTTTAAAATATTGTACTTCTATATCCCTATGTATTTGACAATTCTAAAATACACTTGTCAACTTCATCACTGGATATATTTTGATCAAAAAATAATTTAAAATTATTTAAAACAGTTTCATATATGGACGTTCTGGTAGACATTTTAGTGGCAAGTCTATCACAGATCATATTGTGAGTACTTATAAGAAACAATTCTCGTCCTACTAGCTAGTGTATCATTTGCAGATGATTCATCATACATAATTTTGCGTTTTCTTTTTCGTCCTTCTTTGTAGCTGATATTGTCTGTTAATAAGTTTGCTTGCTTTTCTATGCTCTCAAAATCATTCCGATCATCCCTTATAAATTGTGACAAAGAATTAAACAGTTTTACTCCTTGTAATAAGCTCGTTTGAATATTTTGAAATGATTTTCTACTACTATTGATTCTTTGCAATAATATATCCCATAGAACGGTTAATAAGGCAATTCATATTCATCGAAAGAGCTAGCTAATTTTTTAACCTCAACTTTAGTAACCGGTTTTTCGTCTTCATTTTCGCTAACTTGGATAAGAACGCTTTTAATATTTTTGTAATTAAACCGCAAGGCGGATACTGCATCAGCTCTTGCAGACCATCTTGTCACTTGTGTCAATTAATTTTTAATATGTTTGGAATTAGGATCGGAAAAATTATCAATAAGCAACTTCCATCTGTGAGTAGATGAAGAAAAGAATACATATATATTTTGGATAAAGTTAAAATAATACACCGCAGTAGCATAGGCATCTGCAGCATAATTTCCCATTAAATTAAGCGTATGACTTGTACAAGGAATAAAAATGGCGGTCTCACTTAGAGTTTTAATTCTGGCTTGTAAACCATTATATTTTCCGGCCATATATGTTTGACCGCGACAATTTTTAATATCCAAAGACAAATTGTTTAAAGTTTTCAAAATAAGTTGTGCTAGATATTCTGAATTGTGATTTTCAATTTGTAAAAATCCAAAAATCGTTCTCTCGCATCGCCCACTTTATCAATGTACCTTAATATAAAACTTTGTTGGTCAGTGTGGTTCACGTCTGGCGTAGAATCAACAATAATTGAATAATACAAAGAGTCCTGAATTTCTTGAATTAGGTGTTCTTTTACTTCAGTTCCCATTAAATTTATAAATTCATCGCATGTGGTATGTGATAAATAACTTACATTACCTTTTCCTGGATGGCTGTACCTCTCCAAATGATTTTTAAGAAAATCATCAAATTGGGATAGGTACTCAATGCATGTCATAAAATTTCCTTTTCTGTTCGAATCAATACCTTCTCGATGACCACGAAATGCTAAACCCAAAGTAGCTAATAGCTTTACTGTAGCTGCAACTCTTTTTAAAACTTCCCGCCAGTATTTTTGTTGTACTTCAATTTCACGAGCTATTTGAGTATCAATACGTCCAGTTACAGACAATCTTTTTTTCAAATTTTTCAGACAAATTTTTTAGACAATCTTTTTTCCAATCAACATTGATAAAACGAAATATACAACTAAAGCTAAAACACCTATACTATATCAATCATATTATATGGAAACCCTTTTCAAACGTTAATCCAAATGATGAATTTAGCATGTATTGTATAAAAAATACATGGATTTTAAGCATACAATAATAGATTTCAATTCTACACGTTAAAAAGTCTTCATTTATTTAGTTAAATATGAAATTAATCTAAAATATGTACAATTATATGCTTAAAATTGAGGTTTTCAGTTTAATGTTTTCAATAAATTGTAGGTCTTAAAAGAAATCCAAAATCATTGATGAAAACATAAAACTCAAATATGCTTCAAATATTCAAAAAATACTTATCTGGATTTTGTTTTTATCAATAATTTTGCGATTAATATAATAACAGCCCATTGCAAATAAAGTGTTAGTATTATTCATTCGTAACAGTGGAACTTTTCAAAACAAAATGTTTTTTTACTATACAAATTGGAAAACGAATTTGTACATTAAAAATTATAAAACTATTAAATTAGAATTATTAAAATAAATACATACATGAAAAAAAGTAATACAAATTGACAACCTAACACTTTTACATCTGGGATAATATAAAAAAAATCTTTAGGTTTAAAAACTTTGGTTGAATGAACGCAGTCATCTGATATTTGAATACCTATAAAATATCAATACTATTTGTAGCAAGGGGGCCCCTGTGCATGTGGGGCCCGAGGCGGCCGCCTCTTCCGCCTCTATGGTAATCCGCCACTGCCTCTTTGAACAAGTTGTTGTTCTGTTGAGATATGTAGTTCTTCCAACAGAATTACATCAATATCTTCCAGATGACAGAGGTAAGATAAATATTCTGCTTTATTAGCTGATAATCCCTCGACGTTAACTTGAAGTATTTTTAATTTACCAACTTCTATTGATTCTACTGCTATTGATCGAAGGTCTGCAGGGTCACAGAAGCGAGTGAAAAATAAAATAATATATCATAAATAATATATCTTTATACTTAAATAAATAATTAAAAATAAAAAAAAATTTTATAAATATGTAGCTCCTAAAGTAATGTTTTTCGCGCCCTATATACATATATATTATTGTTTAGTATAAAAAGCTGTACAACATACTCCATTTTCAAGGTCATCGGAAGTGACGGAAGAATTCTATATAATTACCCGCCTTTTTATGACTATCTAGAATAAGGTTAAGAGAAACGAGGAATTCATTGACTGGAGTATTGTGCGATCTGTGCACACCAATAAGTTTTCAATAATTTCGATTTTACCACAAAAAATTCATTTTCTAAATGGGACAGTTTGTATTCCAGCTCAAAGTTAAGACCACACCTTGTAAAAATTGAAATTTCACCTACATCGTTACGATAATCGTGTTTTAAATGAAAGGAGTCGAAATCCTGCAAGTTATAAAATTGAGTATCACAAGAGAAAAGCCAAGTTTTCACATCTAAGCCAAGTCCATATCTAATATCAACGGAGAATAAATATAGTCTTCAATTTTATCTAGCTAATTTTGAAATCGATTTGTATTAAAGTATAAAACATTGAAATTTATTTTAGAATTGTTGTATTGATCTTGTTCATCTTGTCCTCATCACCGGTATTATTATCATCCATCCCAATAAAGTTCATATTTCAATTTAATTCCTTTTTTATGAATAACAAAAATTAATTAATTTAATAATAGAAAATATGTATATGCATGTAAACATCGTTGGTTAACAAACACACAAAACAGAACGAAACAAATACAATTCTTCCCTGTTCAATGAACAGATGATCACAGCAAAAACAAAAAATGTATATTTATTACTTCACATTTTAGTAACGGAAACTTGATGATATTTTTTATGTTGAAATAACCTTCCCGATATCTTCCATAGATCTGACAATGACTCCCTTTTCATCATCTTATTTACCTTCATATAAATAGTACCATAACTAAACCAATAAGATGTAATTTTCTTTTTGTATTTTAACTCCTTGAGGTTGTTCATTATTGCGATGTTGTAGACAGTGAGACGATCCCGTACGAAAACTTTACTGTCAGAAAAATCTTGTGCAATTTGACGCAGCAGAACCATCCATTTTAATTTAATTTTCGATTCCACATTATTGAATTTTACTGTAACAAAAGCTGTGGTTGCAGTTGCACCATTTCTTTTATACCTGTAATGTTTTTTTGTAATGCAAGTTTTTTTGAATGATGTCACATTTGTTTTATAAAATTTGTATATGTCGTCAACTTTAGAAACAACTTGATCAGCAGACATTGATATTGCCCGTCATACAAAAATTCGTTTTGTTTGAAGAAATTCAATTCTGCTTCTATACAGAATCTAGATTCTAGACGACCTTATAAGTTATTTTTAGTTGTTTGGTTAGTGTTTCAATATTTTATCTACTTGTAATAACTAGGTTATCAATTTTTTTTTTAGTAAAATATTATATTTTGCATTACTTTTATTTTGTAAAATTGCCATTGCTTTGCTGCCATTAGTTTAGACGTCGATGGATTAACCGTTTTTAGCAAGATTTCTAAGTTTGATTCATCAGATGATGTAGAACCATTTCTATTCATTGGTCCAATTGTATTATTGTGACACTATACACTGAATTGCCAACAAAAAGTTAAAATTTAACAACACCACACGAATATAAGATATTTTTTTCAATTATTTTGGCTTATTTTTAATTATAGTATATAGTTAACACAAATTAGAGGAAATACTAGATTTGTGTTCATTCGTTCGCCATCTTGAATTTTATTCACTTCACAACTCGATTGCAAAAGATCTTTTTTAACTTTTTTGCTTATGTTTAATTTTAATATACATATATATTATTACAGAATAAATATTTTGCAAATACTATTTTCACTTAAACTAATAATTGAAATAATTGTTTTTATACTTTTTTGTTAATTTTGAACAAATTTTAATCTTAACATTTTATTTTTAATATAATTTACCCTCTTCGCCGTTGATCAAATATATTCCAAAATAGGTTGAAGCCAAAAAAAATATGTTTTGACATTTAATTTTAAACTGCATTTTGATAAAAGTAAAATAAAAAAGTTATGCATCTAAAGACTAACACTCCATATCAAACATAGAAAGAGGAGTAGGAGGCAGATTAGCTGATTTAAAACTTTTAACACAGTCAAACCTATACAATAATGCAACAATCAAACTAGGGGACCACAAATTTAAAATACATTGGCATGGAATTATGCTTGCCGAACATAAAACACAATCACTACAATTCATATTCGTACTCTGGAGTGTATAAAATTGTATGTAATACATGTAATCAATTTTATATTGGACAAACTGACATAAGTTTTAAGGAACGTTTTCCAAAAACTAAGAATATACTTTTATTTAAAATTCAAATTTCATTAAAAATAATCATTTAATGTGAAAATTATTATTATTTTTTTTTTATACAAAGTTAAGCATGTTTAGTGTTAATTATAACAGATTACAAATTAACGGATTATAAATACCCGAAGATACCATGCTAACTAGGGTGTGAGTATATAAATCAAGTTTCTTTATAAGAAATTTATTAATGTTTGTTTTAAAATTTTGGGGATTAAAATTTAGAAAAATTGTAATATATTTGTGTACTTCGTCATAAGATTTCTTTGAAATTGGAAATGTTTAAAACTTTTTTCCTAAAATAAATGCAAAGATCTAAAACGATTTGTCCAAATTAGTCAAAGTAAAGGAGAGGGATGGGATCTATTTATGAATTGTTTGCTTTAAACGTCAACCCTGTCATTTCAATTTTGACATTCAAATCTCTGTCATTCAATTTGAATGAAACTCGGCACACAAACTTTTAGCGCGGTTGTTGATAGGTTTGCATCCCAGCTGCTTCTATAGGTCACCTTAATTTAAAAATGTTTTTCAAATCTATGATAAAACACCAACATATTATACAAGATTTTCTTGACATCCGAGTCTACCATTAAAAATTATTATTTATAAAACTATATCAATAATAGTAACGAGAAACTTAATATTTAAATCAGTCGGTCAAAAGAAATCTTGGACGAATTCTGTGTTGTATTTCAATATATATACCTAAAAGATTTGTCTGATATTTCGAAGATTAATTTTTAACTGATAGTATTTTCAATTATATATAAAACCATTGTAATTATGTCAAAAACATTGCCGCCATTTCATTTTGTAACCTATCGTCTTTCATGTGTTATATTTTCTAAACATGCGTAAATTGTGTTCACATTTTCTTATATGTTAATGATACAAAAACTTGTTTTGTATGGTTTCACAAATCTATGAAAAAACTTATTGGTTGTTTTAGTATAGTTTGTAAATTGTTTGCCAGGTAATCGTAAACAAAAAAAAATAAAATGGCTGTCAGCGATTTATTTCTGCATACCTTGTTTTGTTGTAAATCGCATTCCAGTTAAACATATACAATTGAACATACAAAAATACACTGTTTGAATTCTGGCTGTTGATTTCATTTAGATTGTGGGATAAGTTTTTGTTGCTTTGTAAATTTGTTTAATTTTTTATCTACTATCACATATGCCACTGCCAACAGCACAAAGATATTACTTGCCAAGGTGTATATATTAAGGATGCTGGCGGATGAACTATCAGTTAACAGTTAACCGTTCTATACGTTAGTACCTCCAATCGGTCTTTGGCCCAATTGTTGTGACTCATATTTTGATTCCTGACATTTTCTTTAAAATAATATAATCTAATCTTGGTTCATGACGCCCTGAACTTTTTCCATCAAAACAAATTTTTCCCAACGACAATACAAACGCCTCCCAACGTCTACCAAAGACATGAACCCTAAACTAGTGATAATTTTCTCTATTTATGTCAGTTTTTCACGTCGAATGTTTCGATGTCAATCAATTGCTTATGGTTTTAAGTCTTAAGAACTGTAACTGTCATCCCGTTTCCTTCAATTTGTTTTATAATTAATATAATTGCCCTAAGGTCACGCACAAAAAACCAATGTTTTTATAACTAAGATTTCTGTTGATGATCCACTTGATGATTAATGGATTTAACAGGAATACATAATTATCATCCTCAAACGAATTTTAAAAAATATTGATATCATTTCAATAATAAATCAAATAAGTGACAATTTAATTATATTTCTAACATTTGTCATAGTTGCCTTTATCTATTCATTCAAACCCCAAAATCCATTTCTTGTTGTTGTTTTTTTTTTTGTATTTTCCAATCAATTTCAATAATAGATTAAATCTAAAATCTTACAAACCAAAAACCATGTTTTTATTTAAACCAAAAAAAAATCTTTGATCGCTTCTTCAGTGTCATAAATTTAAAAAAAAAAATACCTTCACCACAAAAGAAACGTAAAACATTTCATTCATTCATAAAAACACTCCGGATATGACTTTAATAATTTATAATTCTCAGCAGTTTATAAAGGTTGGTTTTGGATATATGTATTTACTTATTTTTAATTTATTTATTTTTTGTTGTCACCAAACAACGGTATTTCAAAATGTCCCTAAATACGCACTATTGGGAAAGCTAACACATAAAATGTAAAAAAAATATAACCAAAACAACGACGATTTTCTTTTCAACAATAGTGCAAAATTTGCAAGAATGTATTTTTTGACAGGAACTTAAGTTACGTTGGCTTAAGTTAATTAATAAATTTAACTGTTAATCAGTTTGCAATATCCGGAGTTGATTTATATATAATTTTGATTACTATGTTTAATGATTTTTATTGATTTGTTGATGAAATTTTATGTATAAGAACTGAATCTAAAAAATTATGGTGCAAATTATGAAACTTTTTGCAATCCATACAATTTTAGAGCGATCTAGTTTCGAACCAATGAGAAAATTTTTAAACTTTAAAAAAGTTTATCATTCTCATCAGGGCTAGCCGACTAGATAAACTCTACCAAAAAATGTTAACGCTAATGATTATAAACCAAAAATTGGGTTACAACTCTAGCGAAGTGTAAAAACAAAAAATTTACATAAACATACATTTAATAAATTCAGGTTTAGTCAATTAATTTCTCTGGTGATCACTGTTTTGTTATACTCTAGATTTTCTAGTATTGAATAACAAAGTTGTATCTGTGAGAAGAAGATGACTAGTCTTCACTTGTGTCTATTGACACATGATCAACAATTAATTCAGTAAATTATTTGTGATATAACATCACCCCGATGGAAAATCTCCCATCAAGAATAATATAAGAACTGAATCTAAAAAATTATGAAAGTATGTAAGTATTTAATTTTAATTAAGTAAGTAAGACATAATTTTTTAGATTCAGTTCTTATATTATTCTTGATGGGAGATTTTCCATCGGGGTGATGTTATATCACAAATAATTTACTGAATTAATTGTTAAATTTTATGTAAGTTGCAATTTAATTTTGTGAGATTTTTTTAGTTAAGAAAATTTATTATAATTTTTAAACGCCATGATTTGAGTTTTTTGATTTAAAAGAAAATGTTTGTCATGTGGAAAATAGGAGACTATATTTAAGATGGCAAAATGGTTATGAATATACGATCAAATTTTTAACTAAACCATAGAATATCATGGTCCGAAGCCGACTAAAATTTTCTGCATAAAAAATTGAAATCTTGTTGGTGACTCCTAAATTTTGTGACTCACTTAACTAGTCAGAATGTGAGATTCTTTAAATTGGTCCACTACATATTTAGAACCAGACCCTCAATTCTATTGAAGCAGCAACTCAATTTAAAAAATAGGGTAGGTACCAAACTCTGGATATTGTAAGCCCCGTGGTTTTAGCACAGAAAAATCGTAAAACCTATATAGCGCCATTTTGAAATACAAAACTTAATATAAAAATAATTTTAGAAAAATTTTACGCCATCTTGAAATAAAAGAAATTTGATCAAAAACACTAATTCATTTTTTTGCATATGACAAGGTTTGTAGGTTTTTGCATATGGTGTCAAACAATCGGCTGTGAATATATATATCGTGGATTATTTTAAGGTATAATTTGATCGATTACAGTAACTTCTAATTCATATTTCATACCATAAACGGCTTTAGCTTGCAATTACATTAACTACACGTTTTTAAAACATTCAAAAGAACTTAATAGGTAAAAATATCTACATTGATTAAAATAAGGGAAAATCTTAATTGATAAGATCACCCAATGGCACACAAAAAACTATTTGAATTTTACATTTGTTTTGTAAATATGAATATGTATGGATCAACATATTGACATAAATAATTAATCTCTACAAAACAAAACGGTCATTCATTAAACCGTAACACAAACCAATGGAAACCTTAACTAAAAGTTTAGTCTTATTCCACTAGTCAACGCCACACAGCAGCACCGAACCGATTAATTGGTAATTAAATTAATTAGTTAACGTCAAAATTCTATTTTCGTTGATTTGATTTTTTAAATAATATATTCCATTTCACTTCATCCATTTTACGATCCACAATTACTATGGCCTACTACTAAGGAAGTTCCTGTTTTACAACGTTGAACTATCATTAAATATAACGGAGAACATACTACTGTCCCTACCGCTCACTTGCCTGTGTCAGTCCAGTACGCCAAAGCTCACTTGCTAGTGTCAGTCCAGTACGCCCAGTATATTAGACCCAGTACGTCAAAAAGTTGATTTTACAGTTTTTCAATATATGGTTTAAAAAAAAAGAAATATTTCGATCAGAGAACGTGTGGAGACTATGGCAAGCAAAACGCAGTTGAGATCCCTTACAATTAACCAATACCGAATATTCCAAATTTTTCTATGCCACTTCACTTGCACAAATGCATAATTTGAACGAAAATTGATATTATTAGAATGGATATGGTTCAGCGAAGCGTCCTGAAGCTAGTGAAGACATATTCAAAAGTTTTATTAATAACCCAGTAGAAACCAATTATAGTACAATATGATGAAAGGACATAAAGCTAAGGTTTTTGGACGTATGTGGAGTTTGCGAATCGAGGCGCCATCCGAGATTTGCACCCACATTAAGTCCCGAATGGCTTACGTCCGTGCATCATATTCTAATTTTTATTCGCCGCTAACAAAATATTTAAAAATGATTGTTTAATTTAAATCAAAATGAAATATTTTATAAATTTTGAGCTAAAAATATTTTGAAAAAGAGTAACTTTTGACCAAAATATTTGTTATTTTTTTCAAACAAATCGTATCCCTATGACAAAACAAAATAATGACAACCTCAAATGGCATGAGTGGTAATGTTGAAAAATAATCGACTAATAATTTGGCGACGAGTTGTATTTAGCAGACAATTTAACGAACAGAAATAGTAACATTATTTCATACAACATTTATTGAATAATTGCGAATAATCTTTTATTACCTTAATCGTTAGGTATCAGAAGTTGCGAAAATTACAGATGACAATGACAAACTGGATGCTGAATTTATGTTATGCATTATAGGTACATTATTGTATTGTCCTGTTTATCTCCAAATCTCTTAATTTTATCGTTCATTTTAAAGTAAAGCTTTTTGCACTTTTAACTTTCGCTAGG
Organism: Diogma glabrata; assembly: GCA_963693315.1. Taxonomy (NCBI): domain Eukaryota; kingdom Metazoa; phylum Arthropoda; class Insecta; order Diptera; family Cylindrotomidae; genus Diogma; species Diogma glabrata. The sequence goes on along the minus strand of OY856186.1, from coordinate 328,380,288 downwards.
CAGACTTGCAATGCACAAAAAATATTTTGTTTTATTTCAAATGTAGGCTGATTCTAAATACAAATATGATCTTATATTAAAATGCGCAAGATGTCGCCACATTGTTAAATCAAATTTGTGTTAATTTAATAAGATTATTAAAATTGAAGACTTATAACAATAAAAAATAAAATATAATACCTATTTTTATTATTTAGTTTAGATGAAATAATGTTCTACTTTATCAATACATAAAATTAAATTGTTCGGTAAATTCACATTCCACATAACCTAAAATGTTTTAACATTTTGGCAGACAAAACGGTCTAGCCGCGAGTGTCAGACATTGTTTTAAATTAATATATTAAGTAGGCCGAAAATTGTCACTATAACTCGCAGTTCCTTCCCACCAGAGAATAAATAATCGACCTAATTCATTTTGATTTGTTAAAAAATAGTAAATGAAGCGTTTTTATTGGACCTTATCGAGACTTTATTTAGTGAGTTGAATTGTCAATCTAATTTTCAAATAATTAACTGATATCACAGTAGGCCAACGTATAATTCATAAAAAATATATAATTAAATAAAAAATGGCAAAACATTTTCAGTTGTAATTTCCCAGGGGCGGTGATAATTCGAAGTAATTTTTTGCCAAAAATTTCGAAAGCAAGCATATTGATAAAAGCACGGGAATTCGTTTAGAAAATTTTTGCAATTTTTCATTTATTTTTATATTTTTTATGAATTATACGTTGGCCTACTGTAATATAAGTTAATTATTTCAAAATTAGATTGATAATTTTTAATATCCCAGTAAGCCAGACGTATAATTATTTGTTATTAATATAATTCAAATTTTATTGGTGAAAAAGAATGATGTCGTCATTACATTTTAGAGAATTTCATTGGTTTAATTAAAATAAAACTAAGGCAAAAAATTTTCTAAACCAATTTCCCTCGTTCGTTGATAAATTCTCATAAATTTTTGAAAAACTCCTCAAGCAAGTGGTATTGATAAAGGCCCTTTAAAAAACGGCTCAAAAGTTAATTTTTGTAGCAACTCTTTTTCAATCGATAATAGTGACAAAGCCTCCAGTCTCTCATACAAGAAACTGTGGTCATTGGAATTGTTTAAAAAAAGTGTTAATAACGAGGATAAATGGAATAAACATGGAATCTCAAGGCTTTCTGATAGCAAGACTTCGGTCTGTGGTAAGGGTTTTTATATAGTTTTCAGTAAAAGGCTTTTATGAGGGCATTGTTTTTAGTTTTGGACAGCGATGGGTATTCATATAAAAGTCTTTGTAAAAATACAAGTAAAAGTACGAGTACAACTTTTTCAAAATTCTTAAAATATTAAGACTTTTTCAAAATTTCAAAAATAATGCAAGAAATATAACAAAATTAAAAATTCAAAATATTTCCAAAATACCAAAAATATTGCTAAAATTATAACAAAATCAAAGATTGAAACGATTTTTAAAATCCTAAATATATTCCAAAAATTAATCAAAAATTGAAATTTCAAAATTCCAAAAATATAGCAAAAATTATAACATAATCAAAAATTCAAATTTATTTTCCAAATGTTCCTGTTATTCAGAAGTCGTCGAATTTGGAGTCGCACTAAAAATTACTCACGAAACATCTCCCTAATAATTACAATTTTTTTTAAGAAACGACATGTAATCTGCAACAACACACTTTGACACACTTAACGATTTTTTTGACACACTTCATGTCAAATTTAATGTTCAGTTACATTTCTTGTCATCCGAATAACCCCTTTTATGTTTTATATCTTTCTAGTCAAAAATGTTTCCCATAATATGTTTCTCAAAAAAATTGGGAAACAAAATATATGAAAATCATTCTTTTGACACACTTAACGATTTTGTTTGACACCATTACAATACAAAAATAAAGCGCATCTGTATGTAGATGCCAGCCATCAATATTTCTCCGCATTCGACGTTACTACTCATTATCGCTTAAAATTATTGTTTCTTTAGCAAAAAGTATGCAAATTTTCGTGTTTTGTCACACTTTATGATTTTTTGACACACTTCCGCAGGTCGAGAGCAACTAGGAACGCCATTTGCTTAAAGGATTTTCTAAAAAAAAATTAGTATTTATCACCGGTCGAGGGAAATTCGAATATATATTTTTTTCCTAACTTAATAGAATAAGAGCCCTCGACGGCCAGACCTTCGTTATTTTATAAAAGCTGAAAGCCTGTGCAAACCCCCTACTGAGGTAGGAACGATTAGCGACATATGTAGTTTGGATCATTGTGGCGTTGGCAGGGAGCAGGTAACATATGGGCCTTCAAAGTTTCGTGAAAGTATAAAAGGTAATTTTTTTATATATTCTTCGTGGTAACCCCCTGCCAGACACCCTTAAACTTTATTAATTTGTTCAAGCTTAAGAGTGTCTGGCAGAGGGTTTCCCGATAGTAAGTATCTGGCAATGGGTAACGTGACTTCTAATACTAACCCGAAGAATATATAAAAAAATTACCTTCTATAGTTTCACGAAACTTTGGAGGCCCCTTTGTTACCTGCTCCCTGCCAAAGCCACCATGATCCAAACTTCATACATAAACAAAACTGTCTATCCAAGAAAGAACAAAAATTGAAAATTTATTGTTGTTGCTATTGCTTATTAGTTATTACAGTAGTTATAATTTGAAGCGTCTACTGTGAGAAAAAGATTTTTGTTTGTTTGTATGACACTAGGAAACGTTTGTTTTAAGGTTTATGTTCAGGAACATATCTGAATCGTTTTTGTTCTAATTATTGTATTAAAATTTAATGATTTTCTTTGAACGTTTGACAAATTAGTATTAAGTCGACAATATGCGAACAATATAAAAACAAATTTCATATTTATATTATATTCGGGTAGACACTGTCTTGTGTGGCTTTACCGACGCTTCGCCACTGTGGTTAAATATATAATTTACATAAATGTAAAAAATTATATATATTATAAAAATTGGTCTCCAAGTTGGTTATTAATTGATAAATTATTAAATATAATAATTTAATAAAAAATATTATTTTCAAACAACTTTTTATTAAAATATAAATATCAGACGCGTTTCGGATATAAAATATCCATCATCGGTGAACGAATTTATATTTATGACAATATTATTTAAAAATTTTTTGTTTGTTTCTAAAAATGTGTATACTAGATTAAACATAAAAAATTGAATTGAATTGGTGTAATTTATAGAAATATATTTTAAATCTGTATCAGTGTTCAATCTGTTTATAGACCTATGATTGTTTATTCTTTTTGAATTTCGACTTAATATTTTATCGATAATATTTGGGTTGTATCCCTTATTAATAGCAATAAATTTAATTGTGTTTACTTCATTCTGGAAAATTAAATGATTCATTGGAATAGTAAGTAATCTATTTACAAATGAATTATAAGCTGCCATTTTTTGAGAATATGGATGGTGCGAGCTAGAGTTAATTGTAATATCAGTTGTAGTAGGTTTTCTATAAATTTTAAATTCAAAATTGTTATTATTCTTTGATATGGTCAAATCCAAAAAATTTAATTTAATTTACAAAATTTAAAATTTTTTAGAATGTACCATCTTGTTCTAGCAGCGAATGAAAATTGTAACAAGATCGCTTTAATTTAGATTTGACTTACCCAATGGTGTACAAACATTTCAGTGTTTCATTGACGAAGTTGTTCGAGATTTTTACCTTCTTTTTTGTTTACAAAGACGATACCTAAGAAGCACGGAAAAATAAGAAAATCAACGTAAATATCATCTGAGCTTACTTAACCACAGGATAACAGTTAATTCTACCTTTATACCACAAAAATAAATTAATGCAAAACCATTAAATATTCAACTCTAACCTAAATCCCTAAAAGGCATCAATTCATCAGTATGATTAACTACTATCACCAATTTATACCAAAACTAGGTGAAACACTCGAACAAATTCATTAACTTTTGGCTGCCTTACTAAAAAATCCCAAGACTGCCGACAAGCAACTATAAAATCAACAAGAAAAAAAGTGATTTGGAGATATCATATTGTTGGTGCATCTACAAAACGGTTACGCATGCAAAATCACTCACTTTACGGATGCATCGACTCAAACCATTTAGATATTTTGACGAGAGTCGAGATTTCACGATTTACACCATTCAGAATAGTTATAGCGCCATATATATCGTTCACGATTTTTTCTGTGCTAAAAAAACAAGCAGGCTTACAATATCGGGGGTTTTGACAAAGATTTATACAAATGAAAGAAATTTTGTTTCGCAAAATACGCCCATTAATTTATACGCCTATATGTTAAATTTTGTTGATCGAAAACTTGATTGTCAATAGCTTGTATCTTGTCTGATATGAGATATGACTGCTGCTACCAAAGCGACAACATCTAAAAGCAATTAGATATCACAATTTGACGTTCTACTGTACATAACAACCAATCAGGAAATACAATTAGGGAAACAACTTTTCACCGAATTAACGAAACTTTTAGACTCACATCGGATACGGACAACCTGATATCGGTATACCATCTACAATCGAATAGAATGGTATAGAACGATTTCACAGGCAGGCAAAAGCAGCATTTATGGCGAGGGACCACACCATACAGTCTAGCTAAACCATGCCCATAATTTTTTCTGGTATTTGAGCTACACTACAGTGCAAGGAGATCTGATGTGTCTATCAGCAGAACTCTTCTACGGACACACACTAAAACTGAAAATCGTGTTTCACAATTGTTATGTCATGGCATGGTCCTTGAACAATTTCGTAATACCATCCACAATCCCAACAGCTGTACGCTAAACAAAAAAGTGAAATATTTGTCACAAAGCCATAAAATTGTGATTACGTTTATAGTATAGTAAACATAGAATATGAACAGAATTACAAACCTCTTACGAAATTCCATATACAGAGGCATACGATGTTTACGAAAAGAGTTCGTCATTTCAATTAAAAGTAAACAACGATCAATTTGCATCGACAGATTAAAGACACTGAAAATAAATTGTAGGTAAAAAACTAAAAACAATTGTCTGTTGAATTTATTCAAAGGATATGTTGTTTAAATTTTACTGTTTTAACAAACATGTTTGTTAATTTCCAGTTTTAAGCAAACATGTTTGGTAAATGTGTTTAACAACACTTACAAGCTGATTTTCGTTGTTGAATATAAATGGAAAAATCAAAATTATGATACATACTATATAGTATATAGTTACGGAAGAATTTGAAATTAGTGTAAGTGATAGTAAAAGTGAGATTGGTGAAATAGAAAACACAGATTTTAAAAAAAAGTGCCAAAACGTCGTAAATAACGTCAAGTATTCAATACTGTGAAGTTTTTACCAATTAAATAATTTAAAAGATTAAAATTGTCAATGGAAACAATTTTATAAAAGCGAATCAACAGTCTTAAGGTATGTATATAAGGATAAATATATTTACATTTATATAATTAAACACGGAAACAATTACTAAAAGCTCTGCAATATTGTACCACTAGTCGTTTTCCTTAAAAAATTAAGAAAAACAGAACCGACTGTAACTGAATGTGTTCGAGTTCATTTGTCTTATCAGACTGTAGTTTCACAATTACAAACACTGCATCAAAATAAAGTCACACTACATAAACTCGTTCACCACAACCGCAGTTTATGCCAACCGTAGTCAATATATCTCTGTTACATTTCAAACAACATGTTACATTTCAATCATTCACCATTTCAAACAACCTCTATAAATTACAACCCACATAAATTAGAGAGAATTCAGCGTAAATTCGTTAAGTGTTTATTTTACCGTGGTTTCTTTTAAAGAATAGCGGAAACATATGACTATAATACCTTTGTTGAATATTTGGACCTCGATACTCTGGCAACGAGACGGAAGAGGTTCGATCTCAATTTTGTTTTCAATGTTTTTGGACCTTAAAATGCTTGTAGTGAAGTTCTCTCCTGCTTTAGTCTAAGAGTTCCGAATCGCAGCCTTAGAACTAATCCCACTTTCTCCGTCTCTATAGTAATACTAATTATAAATTTTTTAGCGAGTTAAATCGTATAATGACACTTTATAATGACTTTTGCAATCATATAGATTTGTTTAATATTATGTCTCTGAACAAGTTTAAGAAACTCATACTAGTAATTTAGGATTTTGACCAACTTTTTGTTTTTGTAAATTTGTCTCTTTTAATTATTATTTTATCAATTGTTAGTTTAACAATATTAGTGTTAGTATATTCATGATATTATATTGTGGTTTCCTTTTTGCTTTATTCGTTTTTAAATTGTTAAATTTTAACTTCTGTTTTTAATTAAATTAATTTATATTTTATATATTGTACTTATTTTAATTTTAATTTAAATTTGTCTGTAATGTAAAAGACTAAAACTGTAGAATAACATGATATTTAAAATAATTTATTTTAAAAATTTTAATTAAATTTGTTGATTTTAACCTATTTTAATTATTTTTAACGTCTCTTGATTAAATTCTTTTGTATTTTGTATATTATCTTTATTCTAATTTTAAAATCTCTATGATTTAAAAAACTAAAAACTAAAACTTTAAATAACATAATAATCAAACTAATTTAAAACTAAATCATTTAAAACTAAATCATTTTACAAATTTTTATAATATAAAATCTTTAAACAATATTTTAAAATTAATTCATAAATGCATGTTTTGGGCTAGTCCTGTTTTGTATTTTACTGCTAATAAATAAATAAATAAATAAATAAATAGAGTTCAAAATTTGGTTTTTGTAAACATGCATAAAAAATATTCAATTTTGTACTAGAATAGAATAAAAGAAAAAACTACTTTTCCGCACATATGACCACAAAATATTTTGTATGCCTGGCACGCACGCCTCCTGCATGTGAGATTTGTAGTTAAATCTATCCTATATATAATATTTTTATAGTACTAAAATATCAAAATAATAATTTAAATAACTTACCATATAGTAAAAACAACTTAAACACATTGCATCATTTGAAATTGCAAGAAAAAACAATTAATTTGGGTTTTCAAAGCTTACAATTTTGACAGCTCTTATTGGATTCCTATTTTTTTTAATAAAACCGGAAGTTGGATTTTTATGTTTATTTTCAACCAGTAGTTGGATTCTTATAATTTACAACTCTTTCAACGAAGATGGAGCACTTTCATTTTTTAAATATCTCAAATTTGTTTATAACTTTGTTAAATAAATGATTAAATTAACAATTAATTAAATATTTATAAATTTTCTGCATTTGTTACAAAAAAACAGTGTGTATTACTAGTGCGAATGCGTTTTCCAAACGCGAGTTATTACTCTACTCGAACTAACTCTTGTTTGGAAAACGCATTCGCACTAGTAATACAATCTATTATTTCCTACCCTTCTCTATTGGTTAATAAATTGGAATGAAACCTATAAAAATGGTATGCGTTGCTGCAACCGAACTATAAACGCTTAACATTTTTAAGAACATAATATTTCGTTCACGTTTAATAGATATAGTAGCTTTATATTATTTAATTTCGATAAACGGTTTGAGTTTCTATTTTCAAAAATAGTACAGTAAGACAAAAATGGTATATAAAAATTGAAAAATGCAATTATTTTGAAAGGTCAATAAACATTTACTTATTTAGGTAAAAAAGCACATTTACAAACGTTTGTTTTTCTGATTAACTTATTAACAAAAACGATAATAAATATATTAATGCATTAAGAAAAAGCAAACCATTTTGTGAATAACAGGAAATTTTTTTAGAAATCAAATATAGCGTTTTTCCTTAATACACGTTTTTCACCATAACCTCACATAATTACTCAAACTATAAGCAATAGTCAGGAGAAAAAAATTAAGTTTTTCTATTTAGTTTATATAGGTATATTAGAAAATTTATTATTTTATCTATATATGTTAAATCAGATCACAAAATTTACCATATTTTCCAGAAACAATCAATATATGAAAACTGATTTAAATTGTATTCTAAAATAAACCAGTTCAAAAATTTTAATAAAAAATTCACACTATACTCGCAAAATCAAACACTTTTTTATTAAACAAAATTTACACAGTTTTCTTATACAAGAACAATAAACACACAATACAAAATTAAATCTTTGCTTCAACAAAGATAACATCAACGAACAAACAACACTCAAAATATAACAACTATAAAAATCTATATTAGCTGTGGCAACGAATCAGAGACTAATGCCGTAGTTGTGACAACAAACTCAGAAATAAAGAATTTTTAGCTATCTACAAACGAATTATTTATTTATTTAGTGTGACCGAGTTAATAAATTAACTCCAAATTCAGTTACAGAGGACGAATTTTACTTTTACTCCTTTTATTACTTTACGCCCTCTTGTAGGAACTAGAAAGTATAAAAAATGTTGTGTGTACCACTGGAGTAAAGTTAATTTCAGCCCTAGCGAGTTGTTTCAGCCCTAGCGAATTCTAAATGGGGCTGAAATATATGACTTTGCACCCTTGGTACATAAATTGCTATGCTAAGTTCGAAAATATTTATTACACTTTTCAAATATTTTTTATATCTGAAAAACTGTAAAATTTTGGCAAGATTAGAACTTCAAATCAAAAGTTTTTAATGTTATATCTATTTTGGTTTTAATCAGACTATAAAACGCTCCTTATATCACTCCTTTACTCCATTCTTTCAGAGCGAGTGACTTAAAAATAACATAACACTCCCAAATGCAGTAGTGAAAATAATGAAATATTGTTGTTACTCCATACATTGAAATAAATATTTTCTGTGAATTACAGATTTAGTTTTTTTTTTTAATTGATGCTTTTCCATGTAAAAAATAAATAATTTTTGTGAATGTGTTGTTCAGTTTTGCAAGTATTGAGGTCTATGAAGTTTTATAACGAGAAAAAAATTTAAATAAAAAAAATAGAAGAATAGCAGAAATTTTCGATAGACTTCATTGTTAATGAATATTAAAAGTACGACGAAAAGGTACTAATAGTTTTCTTTTACAAATGGATGAAAGAAAAAAAAAATAAAAGAAAAACTCCATTGGAGTGAAATCGAAAAAACTGAAAATGTTGCTCTTCGAGGAAAAACGATATTAAAATTATATCAACATTTTAATTTATGAATAAAGAATAGAATAAATTTGTAAACTCTGCAGGTTTTAATAAATTAAAGTTTAAAACTGCGTACAATGGTTGTCAAATTTCATTTCAGTAACTAAAATATACGAGCACACATTTTAGAATCTGCTAAAATATTTTATCAAAACGTTTTTTCAAAACGTGGATAGATGCATCTATAGATATAGCAGCAAAACGAGTTTTCTCAGTTCTATTGATGTTTGAGGCACTATTATCCATTAAACACAAGCTACAAAACAGAGCAACACTCTTAAACACTCTCTCAAAAATCAAATGGAATACACTCGTTTTATTCACTGATGTCTAGGATATTTGTTTGAATATTGCTTAAATTGTGCTTTCTGGGCATTTTGAAAGGAATTATTGATCTAATAGAAACATGGCATGGCCTTCGAAACATGGCATGGCCTTCGAAACATGGAATGGCCTTCGAAACATGGCATGGCCTTCAAATTTTGTTTAAACGTATATAAAACTTTTAATCGGTTGGCCAGATAAGCTGTTTCGATGTCAGTATATGAAACATTTAAAAAAAAAGAGCTTTGTGAGCTTAATTTTCAAAACCACCCTATATACGTTATCCTAATATATGCTATTGGTTCATTATATCCAAGAAATTTTCATAGGCATAATAGATTGTTGATTGTTGCCACCAAATAGTGACAATCTATATTTGCTTCAAAAATTCAAGCTATTCTTGATTCTTTCAAAACTGTATATTATTATGAAAGTGTAACGAATGTAGGGAAGTGCTTAATAGTAAATTGCCAGATCGAAGTACAAAGCAGTAAATCGCATATACTCAATTGATGGACAATTTAGACTTCATAAAAAAAAAATTGTAAAAATGAAGAAATTTAAATACAAAATGAATAAAAAAATGAATTGCACAGCCTCAATTTGTGCCAAACTGGATTTTGTAGCAGAAAAGACAACTGCGTTTGGTGATAGCGATATAACAATCAGTGGACTCGAAAGTTTGGTTATAAGGTCTGTGACAAATATGTAAAAAAAGATTATGGTTTCAATAAAAACAACGGATTTGTTCTGTTCTATACCCCAAAAACTGATGTATGATTTTTCTGGATCAAGCATAGTATTGTACATTATGACTACGCGCAATTATATCTAGTTTATTACGAACAATATGTAATACTGATTCAAAATTGACTCCTTAGTAGTAATTAACGGCAAAATCGGTCAATTCAAAAAGCTGGTCTGTCCGAACAGTTTATTTGCTCCGAACAATTAATATGAGCTGCAGCACTTATTTGTTTTTCCGGAAATTTTAATTCTATTTGTAATAGAAAACCGTTTAACATTGCAACATTTTTATGATTAGATTTGAATTTTTTTAATTTAATTCGGGAGAAACACACAGTTTTTTAGAACTAACTCAACTGTGGGGGCTCAATTTTGCCTTTAGACAACCCATTTCAGGAAGAATGTATTTTAAAACATAATAAGTTACTCTACATATCTATGTATGAGGGCGCAAAAAACAAATTTAAATAAAATGAACCTAAGGAAATTGGAAGTTACATTGAAAGTTCACATATATAATAAATTTAAAGAAATGTAGAAATTAAAACTTAGTTAGGCATTTACAATTTACATGCTATTAAAAAAAAGCTATTGTTGATCTTTGGTATAAGGATCAGTATTAATATAGTTTGATTAGCCTGTGAAAATATTTGCCCGCAAGACAAGCAAGTTTCTGATATTAACAATTTTTATTTTTAGGAAATATTCATTAAGTTGAGGGTTAATGATTCAAAAGTAGGTCTAGAGTCTACAACTGTGTTAAAACCTGCTGAACAAATTCAGAAAAGGTTTATAATGAACAAATTCAATTCAAACAAATGATGAATGACTTGGTCGAAAAAATTGTATGCGTCTATAAATGTCAATGGAAAATGATTTTGCAAGCATTAAATCCTAATTTCCTAAGAAACTTTAACTTAATCAATTAATCAATCAGATTGATCTTCAATAAATGAAGAAATCGCCTTATTATTAAAAAGAGGTATGAAAATATCTTCTGAACCACGGAAAATTTTAAACAATAATTTTGTTAAATCTGTGTTTTTGAAAGCAAAATGGAAACTATTTTTTTTTTACAAATATTATATTGTTGTAAAGTTGTTGTTCTTGTTGTCATCTTTTAATAGTACATTATGATGCAAGGACGCAAAGCTAAAGATTTTGGACGTATGTGGAGTTTGCAAATCAAGGCGCTAGCCGAGATTTGTACCAACATTAAGTCCAAAATAGCTTACGTCCGTGCGTCATATACTATTTTTTATTCGCCGCAAGCAAAATATTTAGAAAAATAGTTATTTGTTTAACTAGGCAGCAAAGTAGTAGATTGACTGCCGCGGCTGATAGTTCATAGCCGAGCGAAGCGAGGCTAGGAATTCAGCAAAGGCAGTCAATCTACCTTGCTGCCGAGTTGAACATATAATTTTTTCTCCGATTAATTACAAGGATATGTAATTTAATAATTATTACTTTAAAAATAAAGCAAAATTTTAAAAATGAAAAAAAAAATCGCAATTGTTGGAAGATTTAGTTGTTATGGAAATGTAATAATAATTATAGTTTGACAAATTAAAAAATTTCTGCCAGATTCGTGGAAAAATATCTGTTTATTTCTATGAAGTCTAATTATTTTGCTGCCTAGGCAGCAAAGAACTTGCTTTGCTGCCTAGGCAGGAAAAGTGCCACTTTTCTGACTGAAATAAGTCTGCAAAATTTATATTTGCTGTCTATCGGAGAAAGAATTGTTTATTCTAAATCCAAATTATAAATTTGCATAAATTTTTAAATAAAAATATGTTGAACAAACAATTAACCTTTGACAAAATATTTGTTATTTTTTCAAAATTTTTGTATAACCATGACAACAAATAATAACAATGATTTTAATTGGATTATGAAATGTTGTACTTAATGGTTCCTTCGATAAAAATTTCTATTTTTTATAAATTTTAAACAAATACAAATATTTTTTACTTTTTTGGACGTAACTATGACAACAAAATATATGGTTAAAATGTGACACTTTACGGCCGCAAATCACAGTAATGAAGTACCACTTTAATATGTAGGCGAATAAAAATTAAATTAATGATTTCAAATATTTCCCATTAATCGCTTGCTTCAAAATTAGTTCTGATCCTGATTATTTCTTATTTGATGTTGCTGATGTGTAATTCTTTTGCAATACATTATTTTTGGATTTAATGTGATAGTCAAAACCCAAACGAAAGGCTGTAAAATTAGCCTTGGTACCATCAGAGGATATTCAGAGTCAGGCCTTATCATCCTTCATGTGGAGTTCGGTGGAAATTGAAATTTTGGTCATAAGATAATCGCAACGGGCTTATGATATGAGGACGATATGACACATTCATTGGACCATATTAGTTTGAGGAAACACTCTTTATGAAGTATTCGGTAATAACTCCCAGTTCCAACAAATAGAAGTAGTAAAAATTTCCTTACGCACGGTATTGGGTTATACATATTTTATATTTTACCACTGCAAGCAAAGCAAAGCATATATATAATTTAATTGAATTGAAATTTTAATCGGTTCGTGGTTATTGTTATCATAAAGAATAACGCTGCCAATAAGTCTTCCATCATTTTCTATTTTTTAATGTGAATTGTGATTGCAATTTGCAATTTTATTATTTAAATTAAATGTTCTTTTTCGATCATTTGCAATTTGCAATTTCCAAGACTGAATGATTTTTATTATTTAAATATATTTTCAAATATAGAAAAAATTATTTTATTGAAATTTTTAATGTTGATATAATTGCAATATAATTGTTTATAACATGTTCCATTGTTGATTTACAAAGGCTGAATTATTTTATTTTGTTATATTATTATTTAAATATATTTTTGAAGTTATACTTCTTTGCGCTCGTTGTAAATATTTTGATGGGGTGTTAATCGAGAAACCGCGTCACGCTTTTTTAAGTTTATTTTAACCTTTATGCTGTATGGTAATAAAGACGAAATTAGTAAATCAACCTTATGCTGTATGGTAATAAAGACGAAATTACTAAATCAATCATATTTTATAATAATAAAACATTATTCGCTTAGTTATCTTTGATCAATTTTTTTTTCACTTTTCGGAATTATCATTAAAAGGAATAGTTAATGTATAATGTGACAAACAAATATGTACATTTATATGAAAATTATGATAAATTATTTTTTAAGAAATACATATTTCTAATTTACAACAAATATGTTCTTATGGTTTGCAATTATATAAAATATGTACATATTTCTATGCATTAGCACCAATACGATACATATAAGCATTGCTTATATATGATTAAACAAACCTGCTTGCATTAGCAGAACTGCCCTCACACGTTCCAAAAATTGGAAATTGACGTTTCTTTTCCTCTTCTTAGAAACATTGATGAACCAAGAATTTGCATTGGAACCTTAGTGGAATTGGAACCGAAGAAAAAGATTATGAACAATATCAAAGTTACAGATTTAAAGTGTTTTACTTATTGAGTGAAATATGCTTCTCCATTACTTTCAAAACTATTATTGTTATTGCAAGGCATCTATAAAATACATGCAAATATGTTAACAAATGGTGTGATTTGACTGTTTTAATAATAATATATAAGTCTGAATTTACAAATGAAATTAGTCTTATTATTATTTTTTCCAATTTTTGTTTTAAGTTGTGGGAAGGAATGTCGAAATAAGACGATGACTATAAAGCGATAAAACCCATTAAACGAAAATATTCACTAAAAATGGTGGTATTCTTTAACCGGCCGGCGTATGCATCAATGTAGTAGAGTATTGCAGACAATCGATAAAATATATTTGCAAATTGCAATACGACCCTCTTCAGAACAGCAAAATTTCTGGATTGATAAATGATTATAAGTCTACATGAAATAGGACGCTAAACCAATAGCAATGAACCAGTGTACCTATTTTGTATGACGAGTACGGTGGTTTCGGAGTAAGTAATTGTGACAATCGTGACATCCAATAAACAAATATATTTACGCTCACCTAATTGTTCGTGACACATTGAATTATTTGAATTAAATCTTTGGAATAAAATTTTAACTTTTTTCTAATCTTAATCTTTTGCCATCTACATTTATAAAAATTATTTAATTATTATTTGTCTGTCAAATGTGTTTTAATTTTAACATACATTTAATATGTAAATTTATCTATAGCTTTAGAGACATTTACTTAATGGCTTTTGCTGACTGTAAAATGATGCTATTACATTTTTTTCAAACTTTTTATATACATATTACTTATAAAATAAGTTAAATTAAATGACATTAAAAAAACTATAGGAGAATTTACTCAAAAAAAACAGTTTTCAACCACTTTATCTGGGAAGTACGAAAATCCCCGTGGGGGTACCTTCTAGTAATTAATAATTATTAGTTTTTTGAATAATATTTTTTTTGAATAATATTTTTTTTTCTTTTTGGATATTTTTTTTTTTGAATATTTTTTTTTTTTTTTTTTGACTTTTCTTAGCTAAGAAAAATCGACGATTATACGTTCTTATACTTTTTGAATAATAATTTTTTTTTTGAATAATATTTTTTTTTATTTATTTTTTGAACAATATGTTTTTTTTTTGCTTTTTTTTTGAACGACATTTTTTTTTTGTATTATATTTTTGCTTTTGAATAATATTTTTTTTTTATTTTTTATTTTGAATAATGTTTTGGTTTTTTTTTAATGTATCCTATCTGTCTGTCTGTGTGCGTGTGTGCGAGCGAATCTCCAAAGAAGTATAACTTCCACCGTCTGGTCCGACGCAGACCCTACTTTTTTATTCGCCTACATATTAAAGTGGTACTTTATTACTGTGATTTGCGGCCGTAAAGTGTCACTTTTTAACCATATATGAGGAGGTCCACACCAAAACGCTACATTTCCATTATTACATTTTTCCAACGCAGTTCAAGAAAATTTGATTATGTCATTACACTGATTACATTATGTCTAAAGCAAGCTCTATTCTACAAAGGGGAAAAACAGTTCTAATTTAAGCATAGATAAATTTTTGACTTTTCGATCGAATTCAGAAATTGGAGCCGATCTAAGTACACAATTTATTTTTTAAAGAGAATGGAAATGTAGCGTTTTGGTGTGGACCTCCACATATTTTGTTTTCAGTTACGTCCAAAAACATTTGTATTTTTTTAAATTCTATAAAAACTAGAAATTTTTATCAAAGCAACCTTTAAATTCAAAATTTCATAATCCAATTAAAATTATTGTTATTATTTGTTGTCATAGTTATACAATTGTTTTGAAAAAATAACAAATATTTTGTCAAAGGTTAATTGTTTGTTCAACATATTTTTATTTCAAATTTTATGCAAATTTATAATGCTTTAGAATAAATAGTACATCATTTAATTAGGAGGCCGACCGTAGGTTATTTACACTATTTTTTCGGCAAACGTTCAAATTTTTTATAAATATAAAATTATAATAAACAAAAATGTATAAATATGATTTATTACGGTCATAATTACGTCCAAAAAATAAAAACATTTAAATTTGTATAAATAAATTTTTTTATCAAAGCAAGCTCCAATTCAAAATTTCATTATCCAATTAAACTATTTGTTATTTTTCGTTGTAATAGTTACATACAATAATTCAAAATTTCATAATCCAATCAGAATCAATTTCTTATTTTTTGTTGTCAAAAAATAAGAAAATAACAAATAACATATGCTACTTAACTGCCGCCGTAATATAAAATAAAAATGGCGTTACTTTTGCAGCCGCTTTGATTATAAGTAAAAAAGTAAGACTTTAACTAACTCCCGAGCCAGTAAAGTTAAACTTACCAGCCGTTTGCCGAAAACAATTTTTTTTTAAATATTTTGCTTGCGGCGAATAAAAAATAGTAAGTATATGACGCACGGACGTAAGCTATTTTGAACTAAATGTGGGTGCAAATCGAGGCGCTCCAAAATCTTTAGCTCTACGTCCGTGCAGCATAATGTACGATTAAAGTACAGAAAAAATTATGTTATTGAGATTTTTATTTTTTTTAATCCCGGTATTAATACCGGGATTCCGGTTTTAGTTTAATCAATCTTAAAATCCCGGTATTGATTTTTTCCTTAAAATTTGCAATCCCTGATTGTGAACATAAAATGCGAATAACGCAATGTAAATAAAGTAAAGTAAAGTAAGTAAATGTGTGTTATTTTTATTTGTTCGAACTGGGAGTTATCGCCACAAGTACATCTATGAAGAGAAACTCAATTTTAGAAAATCAAGATGATCCCGTTTACCAAGAAGCGTAAGTCTAACCTGCAGTGTCCAATAATTGTGAACGGTTCGGAAATTTAAGCGATAAAATATTTGGCAGAGTGAGTAAGCCCACTAGAGCTACTACGATATCCAAAAAACTTAAGGTGCATATCACGTATGAAGCAGTCGTATCCGGGTAAATGAATCCGCGCAAATGAGTTAAAAATGAAACAGAAATCGTATGTATCTGAATAATGAAGCAAATGAGGACATGTCCTACTATGTCATTGAAGATGCTTTTCGCACTAATCTCACTGCATTTCCAGATCCAGAAATATAGATAGAGAAGCAGTCCTTAGATTTAGCTTGGTAGCCACGAGGAAGGGACAGTTGATCGACACCAAACATCTTACACAACTTTCCTGTGAAAATCTCTGGCTTGACCCGCTTGAGTATAAAAATTTAAGTTTAATAAAATGTGCCGTGCAGTATGAATTACAAAATGTGGAACAACAACATACAAAAACCTTAAGATAAAAAAAATAAAAATTGGTTTAACTTAGAGAAATTGTTTTGCTCGATCAGTGATCGATCCCTATTTTTTATTTCTACATAAAACAAATACTGAAATTTTAATTTTTTTATCCACTGCTTCAGCTCTGGGTATGGCTTACAATTCCTTTGATTTCGACCTGCCATTTAACAATAAAATAAATAACTATTTTGGAACTTTTATAGAAGTTAAAAAATTATTAAGATGAAAGAATTAAAAAATACAATTGATGCAAACTTTTAAAAACCACCCAAAAAAAAAATTTATTTGCAATATGGCAAATGAAGGAAAACATTTTTCTTCACCAAAGAAGGTTTATCGAATTTCCTATCCGAACACGATATCCAAGAAAGATTTCACCTCATTCATGATAAGTTTTTTTGTTAAGAATGGAACTGTTTAATGGTCTGACATAATTCCTTCATATATAAAATCCCGAGCTATTGTTTACGGAAAGCTACTTCAGATAAAATCGACTACTTCAGGTAAAATCGACTTAATCTCTGCGGGATTTCATTCATCCATAATTTATTTAATGGAAAATCGTTAAATCATCATTTCATATCGAAGCATATGCAAATATACTTAGTCACAAAATTATGCCGGTGTTGTTCATTTGGCATACAAAAAGAGCGATTATTACAGAAATAATTTTTTCGGGCACACACTTATCTTCATTCACTTGCGACCACTGTTTTGCATTAACAGGATATAGTGATTAGTTATTTAATAATCAACACACAGATTAATCCAGCCAACAAATTAATTAAGTGGAAAAAATTGGGATTGTTGACCCCAACGCAAAAAATGTTAAGCTCAGTCTTAATAGTTAATATTCATCAAATTTCGTGTAAATTCTTGTTGAATTTCATAGTTTACCACTTAACTTCGTTTTGGGCCATTATTTGCGTATATTGCAGACTTAACTTCATCTTGTATTGGGTTAAAAAACCACATCTTGAACACTCGTTGTTGTTCAATTTTTCTGGTCTTATTCGTGGTAATTATACTAGTGACAAGAACAACAGATTGAAGATCTTGAGAATTAAGCTGTTTTTAGCATAAAGGTTTTATTATTGTTGGGTAAAGAACCTATGTTTTTCTAATAACTCTGTTTCATTCTCGAGGTATAAGTCTTTTTGGAAATTTTGGATTGAACTGATTTAAAAATCAAAATTGATCTTCAATGGTGCACTGCCCGATTTTGAGCCAACCGAGTGTTCCCAGTCCTCATATTTTGTTATTGACATGGGACAACTGAATTTTTATCACAAGAACTGATGTTTTCTCAGGGGTGGATACAAAATATTGTTGGAGGCATCTTTATACCTAATGGTTTGAAATGATGTTAACATTAACGATTTATTATACCAATTACTAGTCAGTAACTTAAAGATCACAATTTAGAAACAGTTAAGAAATTAAGTTACAGTTAAGAAATTGATTAATTAATTCATTTACAGTTGAGAAATTAATTTAACAACTTTTGAAATTTCAATAAACCTTTTTTATTTAAATTAAAAGAATCGTTTATAAGCTGTTATTTTCAATGGAATGTTTTGAACAATCTTAAAAAGTTCAACCAGTTTGTTCTAAATAAAATTCATTGCAATCATTACATATTAACTAACGATCTTCACTTTTAAAAAACTAATTTTATTTTAATTTATTTTTTACAAGAAAGCTATTTGTATTCTGGTTGTTTAGACAGGGACACCTCAAACTAATGTGTTTAGCAATAAAATGATCTACACTCTTAAATTTTAATGTTATCCATAGCGTTTGAAGAAAGTTTTTACTACTCTTAATTCGTTTAATGTTGAAGCATAATCAACACAAATTTTTCCGCAACGCAAAACTATATCACTTTCTACCGTGGACACTTGGCTCAATTTATGAACAACATAATGAGAAACACTTGTTGTTACGGAAAATAAAATGATTTTTATAATTTTCATAACTCATGTACATCGAGTCTTCTCTTCTTCGCAGGACATCGTCGACGGTTAAATAAAAATTTTACAATTTTATTTTGCGCAACCAAAAGTGTTTTTATTATATTATTTATTTGATCACTAATCGAATCTAATGCTTGTCCAAATTCATCACTGGCCATGCGACATGAGTATATAATCATAAAACGAATGGAAATCCTAACTGTATGCAGCAGAAAGCGAGAAACCCGATCTAGTCAATGAGTTGATGTGGTGAAGTAATTATGAACGACACCAAAAAGGTTAGGACATAACACTCAACAAACAGCACATAAAAATTACCTTGTTTAATAATCCACAAAAAATATTGATTCAATAGCTATAGGAAGGGTTCGCTGAGGTCTACAACACATAGCTTGATCACTGATATCCAATGGAAAGGACACTTGTTTTAAATGAATGATAAATAAACATGCATTGATAAAAGAAATGTCGGAACCGCAAAATATTTATATTCCATTAAGTTTTGAACGCAAACATTGCTTCCAGTTTATTCTATTTGGGTCAATATTAATGGTAGCTACTGTTGCACTTATAAAATGGCATAACACCACCACCTATAAACCAAATTGACTACATTACTACAACTCCAAGTCCTTATAACTTTGACGTTACAAAATTCATAATCCTTTTGTTAGGGTTAAAGTGCGAAATGAATGAGTTCCTTTGTATAGTTGACAAAAACAATAGTAAAAAAGAAGTAAAAATTTATCAGATCGAGGTGTCCTGTCTGCTCTGTATTTTACTTATACAAAACTAATATCAAAGATATAAAAGAAAATCACCGACAATTTGAAGTTTGTTATTGATCGATGAAATATGTATCAGAAACAATTATAGTTTGGAAATACAAACAACGAAATAAAATTAAAATTATTATGTAGGCGATGTTGCGGATGTTGTTATCGTATATTTATTCTAAATATTTGGTCCATTAAATTTTGTTGGTATATATGTATGTACTGCATAATCTCACTACAGCATCAATTTTATTATTTTTCAGTTTTTTCAAGTCCTGACGTGAGATTACTATTAATAAACCCCAAAAGCAAAATATTATAGTTTATACTCAAATTTGGAAGCTGTTAAGCCCCGAATCCCGATAAACTGAACCAGATCAACATCATGGAAAAAAATATCGTTTGCCTTAAAGAGATTAGGTGAAATATAGACCAAAAATTGATTTATATATAACAGAGGATATTCATAGACATACCAAAATAAACCCAACTTCAAACATTTTATTTTCGACAGTGTAATTTCATTCCGATTAAACGTCTTTTATTAACATCAAAGAGGTTGCAAGTTTTGATATTAGTACAAACACACCCAGACTAGTCTAGTCTTCGGCACTCTTCTGCAAAAAAATTTAACAGGAAGTATACTCGATATCGTCAGTAATTATACAAACACTGTCACAATTAGATTGAAATCACATAAGATAGGGCGGAAATTTATTTTAAAAAGTCAAAACAAAAACTCACACCGATTTAATTATTTCCCTCAACTAATCAAATCCCTGATATGTGCAAGTTTGTCGTATGCTCATCATTACAAACGATCAAACCAAAATCACAAAAATTAAAAAAAAATATATAACTAACCTGTGCATTAGGCGATCCTCTGAAAGGAAAATGTGACATGTTCTTCTCACCAAAAAGGCTAGAACGCCGATCGTTGATCACTGTTTCAATCATTCAATCAATAATATTTTTTTGCATACAAAGAACATAAAATAAAAACAAACAACAAATTAATTTTCTTATTTTTCATAGAACATAGCTAAAAATTTTATTTCCACTTTAAAAATTTCTTGATTAAAATTTTCTTTTTTTTTTTTGTTGTTTGTTTGGTAATTTTTCACTTGATCGCGAAAATAATTTTTTTTGTTAAAATAAAATTGAATATCAAACACATATTTTAGATGTTTCAAATTTTCACTGAATTACCCGTTATTTTTTTTTTTTAAATTTCACTCAAAAGAAAATTTTCACTCAAAAATATAAATTCAATTTTTCCTTTTGTTTTTTTTTTACAAATTTTATTTTAAACCATTTTATTCAAACACAATTCACAAATAATAACAAAAAAAAAAGTTTTATTTTATTAAATTGTTTTTCCCGATATTCATGTTTAATGTGATTTTATCAAACAGTAAAATACGATTATTCAAAAAATTGTTGAACAATTTTATTCAGAACGAGAAACAAAAATCGTTATAATTATTAATAAAAACTAACATTTAAGAAAAATAAAAAAACGAGCGTGGCACAGAAGCCGAAACTTCACTGGTAATGTTTTCGTTTGTATGTCACCTGGTTTTTTTTCTTGTTTTCTGAGAGAGCGGAATGAACAATGTTATAATTGCCACTACACAACTCACATACAACATTTACAAAATACAACTGAAAAAAAAAACGCAAAAACATTATCATTGGAACACGAACAAGAATTAAAGAAAAAAAATTAGACAACATTACACAAACACAATAAAACAAAATTTTATTTCTGTTTTTTTATGTAAACGTCAAAGAGAAATAAATAATAATAAAATAATACCATGAAAGAAAGATTATAATTAATGAGAGAATTGTTTTTTTATTTTATCTATCTCTTTTACAATAACACTAGATATTATTGTTATCTCTTTTTGTTTGTAAATGAGAAATTTAAAAAATTCTCATTCTCTCGATTTTATAAAAATAGCTATATAAGAAAAAAATTGTGATGTATAAAGTTGAAGTAGAAGAAAACAAAAAATCCAATAAAAATATGTAATTGAAAAAGGAGGAGAGGAAGATGAAAATGAATTGGGATGGTTAAAAATGGGATGAGATTATTTCAATTGCAACTCCTCTTTTTTCTTATATATTTTTATTGAAATTTATTACCCCCTCCTCCATGTTATTCGTTTTTGTCATTGCTGTTAATTGAACTTCTAAATGGTAACTATTCAAGTAAACCGCTATAGGGGAAAAGGGTAAATTTAATTAAAATTATAAAAATTTGAAATTGTAATCTGGTCTAACATACTACAGTAATAATACATTTGTTTTTCTAATATCGACAATATGTAGGGGAAACTTTGTACAAAAGGAATTGCGTATGTTATGTGTTGAGAAAATAAAACTCCCTAAGAGTTGTAAAACTAAAACCGTGACAAATTTTTTTCATAAGAATGAATGTGTGTTGTTGTTAATTTGAATGTTCTTTGTGTAATATTTGCTAAAATGATGTCTGAGATTTTGTATTTTTTGAAATTGTTTTTGTGTTCGATGTGTATTTCGGTGAATGTTTTAACTAATTTTTGTTACAATTACTTAAAATTTAAAGGAGATTTTCTTCATGGAAGCTGTGTAATTGAATGAGGGTTTTAAGTTGTTTAAATTGAAATTGGATTCGTGCTACCGAAATGTATTGTTTAAACTAGTAATGCACCTTATAAAACGGATGATCAGTTGAACATTAGGCACATATAAGCAGAAAACGGCATCGGAATTTACCTGAAAACAGTGTATCTAAGAAGCAGCTTAAGAATTCTAAAAGCCGCTATTTTACTCTTTATGTCTATATCTCTACTTTCCATAACTTTTTATACAAAAAACAAATCCAATGCATATCAACAATTATTTCATAGAAAAAATTATATTTTAACATAACCTAACATTTCATCTTTTTTTTACATCCGATAAAACATAACCTCAATTTTAAAATTCCTGTTCGTACAACAGAAAAAGAAATTAAATGACATAACCCCAAAACTATGAGGTTATGTTTTTTAACACGATTTGATCAAAGAGAATTTTATTTTATTTTTTTCGATGTTCAATAAAATTATTGCATACATGATAACATATATCCACAAAAATGGCTATTCATATATGAACAAAAATCAGTAGATACACAAGTTTGTATGTAAAAACTTTCTTTAACGTTGAACATGAAGAGCTTTGATACAAATCTATTTTTTCATTTTTATGGAAATTCGCAATGTCGGGATATTTTTGATTATTAAAAAATAATAAACTCGGAACAGAACAAACCCAACACAAATCATTATTACTACACCAAAAAAAATTGATTTTTTCCTATCCAAGAATTATTCTCAACTTATTAGAAAAAATGTTTAAACCACGCCTATTAGCGAATTTATTTTATTTCAATTATAATATTTCCTCTTTTGTTTGTGATTTTTTTTTTCATCCAATCATATTTTATGTTGAGTTTTTTTTTCTTGGAATGAAATAAAAATTGAGCTGTTTTCTGGAAGTTTTTTTTTTGTTTGTTTTATTTTATTTGTTTTCATGTTAGAGTTGTAATGAAATATTCAAAATAATAATTGTGATAGAGATAAAAAGAGAAAATTATTCAGAAAGAGAAAGTGAGATGGAGAACACAATTTAATGTTTTTTTTGGAACAAAAGAATAAATCTGTTTTGATTAGAAAAAATTAATTTGGTTTTGTTTGTTGTTGGT
The DNA here is from genome assembly GCA_963693315.1 of Diogma glabrata. Taxonomy (NCBI): domain Eukaryota; kingdom Metazoa; phylum Arthropoda; class Insecta; order Diptera; family Cylindrotomidae; genus Diogma; species Diogma glabrata. The sequence continues at coordinate 328,356,772 of OY856186.1, read as the reverse complement.
TGTGTTGTTTGAAAAGGATTGGAAGGAGAATTTATAGAGAGAAAAATAAAAACAAAATAAAAAAAGAAGTTCATAGTTGCATTGTTGTAGTAGTAAAATCTAGTAGTACGAGGGAGGAATTTAATTTTATTTACAAGGAGGAGATACGGTTAAACTTTTTTTTTCGCTCGGTTTTTTTTATGATTGCATTTTTTCCATATTTAAAGAGAAAAAGAAGAAAATAAAATTATGAAATAAAAAACAGTATGAACGAAGAGTGTATATAAACTTATGTATAATTTTTATGTGTATTACAACATTGTTAGCTTGTATTCGTAATACATTGAATTAGTTTTTTATGTTTTTTGGAGAGTAAGAAAAGAACACGAAATACTTTGTAGTTTATGTTATTATAAAAATAAAATTAAAAGATATAAAAATAAAAATTGATACAAATGTTTTATGAAAAAATGTAATTATGAAAAGAAAATGAATATTACATATTGAAAACGGAATGTGTTTTCTGCTTGTGGCTGGGATTATTTCTTTTTTAATAAAATGCAAGTGGATTTAGAGATGTGAGATCTAGCAAGTTTTAAAATAGGGGTGAAAGTCAATATTATAGTAATGAAATCTCTGACATGAATCGAACGAAATAGAGGAACAAATTATTTTCAATTGTGTTTTACTGATTAAACAATGCTAATATAAGCTCACTAAAGTAAATGGTGGAATTTTTTTCGTCGTTTCTTCGTTCCTTAGTCCTTGTTCTCTACAACAGAAAAAAAAATACAAAATTAATTACATTAAAATTTCAATAAATTTATGTATTCAATAAAATGATTTAATGTTTTTCATACAAATGCACGTATGTTAAGCCCAACTCTATAGTCAATTATTTGATGAATTTATTATAGTGATGAGCTTGCAAATAAAATATAGCTTAAGGGTGTCCTTGAAGTTCCTCAATCGTGTTTTTAGGAAAATAGTTACCAATCAAACACTAAATTTAAGTTTTTTCACAATTTTAATACGAATAATATGGTTGTCTCGATGAATCTAATTTCATGAGCTATTATAATAAACTATTCGAGAATTGAATGAAACAATACATTTTTGAAATAACGGTTCGTTTAAATTGCCGACTTACTCGAAAGAAATTCTGGTTATAATATCGTTTATTAAATTTACCAGTGTGTGTTCTATTCGTCTTCAGTTTGTTGTTCTTATATCGGTATTAATGTATGTTTCATTGGCATTAGCTTACAAAAATCTGAAATTTCTGCTCACTGCTACGTATTTGTTTTCTTGTTTCATTCATCTCCACACATGCATTGAATATTATTGGTTACTGAATCATTTTAAATATTGTTGTTAAATTTGAAGTTTTGTGTGTCTAATTTTTTATTCAGTTAGATCTGTTTTTACTCCACTCTACTATAACAACCATGTCGCTGCTCATTCGCCATTGGTGTTTGAATGCTAATTTTTAAATCATTCGTATTTTTTGTTGCATTTCCTCTTGTTGATGTTTAACCAGTCGGATGTTATCTGTGGTAATCTAAATCAATGAGTCATTTTATTGTTTATCTTTTATCAATGGAATGAAGTGTGATGTGGAGAACATTCTTAAACATAGTGATGTAGTATGCGCACATTTTATTTATAGCTTAGTTGTCTTATACCTAAGAAGTTTTTAGTAGATTAAACTAGCATGAATTAAGGCATCTCATTACTCGCAATTTTCATTGAGGCAAACTTACACAATATTTCCTGAATCATATGTGTGAACATATTATGTAGTCTGCGTTCATGTCGGTGGTATTGTCGGTCGTAACGGTGCAAATATTTGCATTTATCGAGTAAAAATACAACGGTTGAGAATATGCCTGAGGCATTGATATATCTAACTAAGCTACGGATAGTAACAGATTTAGATAGAAACAGATTTGAAGTTATTACAATCAAAATTAGTTTCAAGTATAATTGCGACTCGTCCTCTGTAATTAAATTTAGTGTTGAATGTTGATAACTCAAATTCGGTCACACTAAATGAATAATTCGTTTGTAGATTTCAAAAAAAATTTCTCAAATTTATTTCAGAGTTAGTTGTCACAACTACGGCATTAGTCTTAAAATTGGTATATTCAACAGATTTATTCGGTTCCCACAGATAATATCGTTGTTTCTGGTTGTTATATTTGGAGTTTTGTTGTTTTTTCTTTTCTTTAGTTTGAGATGTTATCTTTGTTATAGTAAACACTTCATTTTGTGCACTGAGGGATACACTGTACCCATACAGTTCCCAAATAGAAAGAAAATTCATTTTGTTTAATGTTTATTGTTCTGTTATAACAATCTTTTGAAAATTGTAAAATAAAAAAGTGGTTGGGTATGCGAGGGAAGTGTGAATTTGTTGTTAAAATTGTTAAACTTTATACATAGTTAAATTATTTTCTCTATACTTAATTGACCGAAACCACATCCTCGATGATGCAGCATTGTGGGAAGTTCCATAATCTGGTCTATTTGAAGATAAATAATCGTAGTAAAAACTTTTATGTAGCTTCGGCACTTTAAATATATTTGTTCCGTTAATTCAAAAGCAGCGAATCCGTTCTGCAAATATTTTAATATTCCACATGTTTTGGTTTTCCTCTCCTTTATGCGAGTTATGAAGGCACTCGTTGACTCGCAACCCAGTGGATTGCTTTGATTTTTTACCTTATTTAGTATACAAACGAAAAGCAGTAGCAATTAAAGTAAAATTGGTTTGCCAATAAATGAACTCGATTTTCTATATAGAATTTTCTAAAAACCGGTACATAACTATTTCAGAGTAATTCCATTCGTAGTTGAACGTCTAACTAACGAATCGTTTTCCCATTCACCATTTATATAGTTCATTAAAAAGCAATTTCTGTATGGAAGTTAGTCTTGGGTCTAGCGACTGTCTTGGTTTTTAAATATTTCAAACGGTTCCGATGTTGGACATTCTATATTCGGTGGTTTGGTTGAGAGTATAAATACGAATGACTTACGCAGTTTACTTTCATCTACAAATGACTTCAACAACTTCTACAAAATCTACTTTGTCAAACAGAAATTTCGTTGTTATAAATCGTTAGCGTTTAAAATTTTGAGCAAAAACGTTTGCTTCATATAATTTATGATATGGCTGCAGGAGTCTCGAATACTTATGAGTTTCTATTACAATTTTAAACTTTTAATTGTTGATGAACTACTTAAAGTGCTAATCTGAATTGTAATGAAAATTTTTGATTAAAAGACATCTTATACACTTTAATAATATTTTATTTTTCTAAATATATTTTCTGTCTCTAAGAGACCTTCTTCAGAGAATGAATTCTGATTTCTATAATGTTATAAGAATCAGAATTCATTCTTTGAAGAAGGTTTCATAGAGACAGAAAATATATTTAAAAAATAAAATATTATTAAAGCGTATAAGAAGTCTTTTAATCAAAAATTTTCGTTACAATTTTAACTTGTAGGAAATCCTTAATTAAAGTGCTGGAAGTATATGTAGGCGACGGGATAAAAATCGGGTGCGTTTACAATTTAGACATTTTTATATTTGTTTATATCTGCAGGCAAACTCCATTAGGATTGCGCCGAGCGCATTTAAAGAAGATGGACGTGGATAAAACTCTCCGTCGTGATAAATATATATATATTTTTACTTTAATAATTTACCATATTTAAAGTGTCTTATTACCATATTTAAAGTGTCTAAAATGTGTTTCAAACCAAGTGCTTCAATAATATATAATATATGATATATAATAATATATAATAATGGTGGTATTTTAAAAATAATTTAATTTTTCTAATTAAAAGATTGAAAAAATCAGGAAAATAATTTTTTTTTTTCTCTTGAAATTCTCGTAATTTATGGTTTTCAATTCGATACAACATTGTTGTGTCGTTGTTTATTTTTATTACTTTTTTTTCATTTAAAATTAAAATGAAACTAAACCGTAGTGATTTTAGTCGATGAAAATTATTAACATTTTTAAAAAGGTTATAGAATTTATCTGATTTTTGTAGTGTTAAATTAAGAAACGATCTAATCAACAAGTCGTGGTATATAAGCCGTGTTCGATTTGACTGAAACAACTGAAGCAACTGAAAAATTAAATGCAATTGTTGTTGTTTTTTCAGTTGTTTCAGTCAAGTCGAACGCACCTATAGTTGGGTATAATTATGTAAGAGGACACTCTTACATTAAAAAAAACAAATGTCAATTTTGTTGTAGTATTTCGAGAATATACATAAACATTTCAAATTGGAATTTCGTGTTTCTTGTTTTGATTAAAAAAAAATTTTGTTTGTTGATTTAGAGAAAATAAAAAAAAATTTATCAAAATGCCATTACCAGGAATAAATGAATGTAAATAAAATGGAGTATTTTAGTTTAAATTTCATAATATAATTAATGAAATGCAGATTTATTAGAAATAAAGATACAAATTTCGTCAACTTGAAAAGGTGTCATGGCGTGTGAAATATTATTCTTAAAAAACATTGATAACATTTTTGTTTCTTAAAAAAACTGATGGTTTGATATCTTAGGTTCGCTATTCGAAATAATTG